>JAQQAC010008350.1:20752251-20773438 GCA_029783875.1 Phataginus tricuspis
ACACACACACACACACACACACACACACACACACACACACACACACAAGAAGTTTGGCACAAGGACAAAATCCAGCAAACAGCCTGAGCTGGATTTGGCTTCTGTGGCTGGACTGGGCAGAGGGGGTCCAAATCCCCCGTGTGATGACTTAGGGATGGAAGCCCCATGGTCAGCCAGTTTCAACCTCTCCTTTCCTCTCCCTTTGCTGCCCTGCTGCTCCGTCCTCCCTCCTCCCCCTCCCTCTGTCCCCAGCCCTGCAATTCATCACAGCTCTGTGTCCCTGCCCTCTGTGACCGTGTCTTGCTGCAGCACTACTTTTGCATTTTGATGTTAAAACAATATTTTACCCAGTATATGACAGCACTTGGAGCCTTTGCAAAGGCCTCTCACATCTGCTGTTTCATTTGATCCTCACCAGGTCACTGTCAGGTAGGCAGGGAAGGTATTATTAGCAGGGCTGGTAGTCAAAATATTTAACAACCAATATACCATGAGCCCAACCAACTGGAACGGATACAGGCCATGGGGCTGGGAGAGGGCCCTAGGGGCGTCCTCCTTTACTTGGTGGGGGGTGGGGGAGCAGGACCCAGAGTAGGGACCAGGAAGGTGTGGGCGAAGGGGGCAGATTTGAAGGCCTCAGGGAAGTGACTTTTTATCAAGCAGTTTGGGAGCATCTCGAGTCTCATGCTGGAGAAGTGCAGCTGCTCCTACAGTCACTGTGATTATTGGTCCAGGGGTGCTGACTGGGAGCTGAGGGCCATGGAGATAAGAAACTTGCCCAGGGTCAGAGGTGAGAAGAGGACCAGAAGTTAGACCCCCTGACTTCTCAGACAGAGGTTTTTCTACCAGCTCCGAGTGCAGGCCAAATGCAAGAGCTTCTGTTTGCATCCCCTCCTCCTGGATGACAGCACAGCAGCCTTGAACACTGGTGACCAGGGCTCCTGAAATATGATCCTTGACTTCACACTTCTCTTCACACGTCTGTCACCATGTCTTCTTATCTACTCACTGTCTTCTCTGTCTCACCCTCAAATGTGTCATGATTCTGCTCCCAAATTCCCTCACTTGACTGTCTCATGGGTAATCTGAGACACTCATCTGCTGTTATCTGGCTGGGAACAATTTTCACAAACTCCCTGAGGCCCCCAGCCTTCCACTGAGCTGCCCTTTGGACATCTTGCCCAGGTGTTCTCCTAGGTAGCCCACCTCAGCATGCCCCCAGGAGACCTCACCATTTCTCCTCCCAAACCTGCTCTCACAGTGCTGTGAATGGCGGCACCACTCCCCCAGGCCCCTTGGCCACAGGGAGTTGTCCGCAGACCACCTGTGACAGCCGTCCCCCTGCTGTCCCCTGCTGCTCTCAGGAACCCCAGGAAGGTCAGTTCTGAAGTGAGGCTAGAATCTGGTCTCCTGCGGCCCTTGTCCCATCCTGAGATCTTGACCCCATCTTCCTTTGCACTGGTCTGTTCATTTTTTGGTAAATATAATTTTAATTTTCATTAAACTAATATAAATCCAATGTTTACAAAACCAAATAGTCCTACCAACTATATAATGAAAACCAAATTGCTCTCTGCTTCATTTCCTCTCACCTCTGATTCCTACTTCTCAGACGTGATTGCTTTCAACATTTTTTGCTCTTTCTTTAGGTGTTTACCTCCATTTTTCTAATGGATGCTTACATTGTAATTTTAGAATTTTCCGTTTTAGACCTATCTATTGACTTCTATCTCAGATGTTGTCAGTGCCCCACCTATATCCCTTAGACCTTCCCATGAAGCATTCTTCCTCCCTTCCAACCTCCAGGACCTGCAGCTCTGTATTTGAAGGCTTTGGGGCTCTGCCCTCACATGCGGCAGGAAAGGAGTATGCCGTCTCTCCCACATCCAGCAGCCCTCAGTTAGTGACTCTCAGGAGTTGGTGTATAAATACTTCAGCTCCCTCTCCCTCAGGTGGAATAATACTGAGGCATGTGTTTTGCCCCATTTCCCAGGGTTTTCCCAGCGGGAGTAAGTTCTAATCACACACACAGTGGTGTCTGGCGTAATCACAGATTCTTTATTTTTTTCCCATCCCTATGTCACTTTCCCACTGCTCTATGAGTGTCCCCTGTACTTTCCAAATAAACTACTTGCCAGCAAATCTTTGTCTCAGTGTCTGCCTCTGGGGAGATCCAAATTAAGACAACTTCCATAGGAAGATGAGGATTTATCTTTTTTTTTACAGGCCCTTTCCCTGCACACACACACACACACACACACTTACACACACACTACACCACACATTCTATCAGTATCATTGAAGCATGGTATTTAGTTAAATCAACTTTCAGTATTCACATTATTATGACTATGTAAATACTGCTCACAGCTGAGTGACATAATAAACTATGCATGGTTACATTTCTTTTTTTAAATAGCATTTACCCCCTAATGTTAACTGCTTTTTTTTCTTTGCTTAGTTTTCTATGTGCTTATCACTACTTCAACCCTAAACTCTCTTACATGCTAGACTTCTCTCTATAGTCAAATAAATCAGGTGATCTATATGTGTGTCTCATTATTTTCTTGGAAACTTCACATCTGAAACCTGAGGTTTTCCTGCTTCAGCTGGTTCCTTTCCTGGTTTGCTACACAACTGTAATCCTGGGGTTTCTTTTACCATCTTTCTGAAAAGTTCTTTAGTCTTTTGCCTGCATGAGATTCTCCCCTTTTCTTGGGTCCCATGTCTTCTCTCTTGGTTTATGCCTTACTACATCCTTTCGTAGCTGTATGAGAATGGGCACATCTGATAGACATTTGTTGAAGCCTGATAAGTCTGCAAATAACTTAAACTTCATGTTTTGACAGTCTGACTGGCTTGAGAATTCTAGATACAATTTTTCTTTTCAGAATTTGGAAAACATTGATCTGTTGTCTTTTAGCTTACATCTAGTATTGCTTTTGTTTTTATTTTACTTTATATAGTAATTTATTTAAATGCTATGTTTAATATTTATATTTTCATGGATTGTTTTACAAGCTGTTTCATAATAAGCTTATACATTTTTGTATTTGAAATGTTTTATATATTCCACAGTTTTTTATTTTATGAATTCTTTCTTTTATAATACTGTGAGTTATATTTTTGGATTTAGAAAATTCACCCATTTCAAGTGTACAATTTAATGATTTTTACTAAATTTACCAAGTTGTACAACCATCATCACAAACCAGTTTTAGAACATTTTCATCATCCCAACAAGGTCCTCATGTTCATTCAGCATTGCTTTTGAGTCTGATGCATTCTGAATCCCAATCCTTTGTATGTGGCCCAGTTTTTCTGTCTGGAAGCTTTGAGGATCTGCTCTTTATTTCTGATGTCTGAAATATCACAATGATAGGCCTTAATATGATTTTTTTTTTTTACTGTCCTGAAAAAGTTTTTAATTATTTCTTTGGCAATTACTCCCTAAACTTTTCTCAGTTTCCTCTCTTTAGAACTCCTGTTCTAGCATTGAGCCCTCTGGAATAACCCTTTAATGTTCTTGTCTTTTTTCTCCTATTCTTTAAAAAAAATTTTAATTACTTTACTTTTAGGATATTTCCTCATATTTTTTCTTCCAAACTTATACAATTAAAAAAATTCAGCTCTCTTTATTTCCAAGAATTCTTTCTTACCCCTGAAGGGTCTTTTTTCTGTGGCCCCCTGATCTTGTTTCATTGGTGCAATGGTTTCCTTTCCCTCTATGGATATTAATTATGCTGTTTAAAATTTTTTTCTTCTCCTTGATTGTCTGTTTTTACTGAGCTCATTGAAATCTCTCTGCGTGTGTGCAGGGCTGGTGGGAGGGTGGACCACCCCTTAGGCTATCTGGTAGGAAGCTTATCTTCTATAGGGGACTCACCCAAATGCCAGTATTAGTAGGTCTTTCTCTTGGGTCACTCAGTTTCCCCAGTGGACACTTTTCTGATCTCTTTCCTCTAGAGTATAAGCCAGTTTTCCAGCATTCCGGGAGCCCGTCGGGGAAGAGCTGGTTGATCACAGTATTCAGGATGGAGGCTTTCACTTAATCCCTCTGTTGTCAGTGTGGTGCCTCACCTCCTCTATCCGCTTTGCCCCGTGTCTTCCCCAACTCCAGAGTCTCTCTCCTTCAGCCTCTCCAGAGAGAAACCTCCTGTATTTTTCTGGGTGGAGTGGAGATAGTCATCTGGCCTCCAGGGCTGGGAGCAAAGAATCAGATTTTCAACTCATCCTGGTGTTTCCAGCCCAACTCCACCCCATCAACTTCAGAGTTACTTGGTACCTCTATTTTCTAAACTTTTCTGGTTTTTGTTTTTGTCTTTCATACCAAATTGGCTTCCCTCTTGAAAGCTTCTCCACCCCCTGCCTGCCCTACAGGCAACTTTCTTGTCTTTGCTGAGTCAGTTAATTCTCATCCAAATACCATTCGTAGTCCAAGCTTTTTTTGACATCTTCATCAGCAGTTTTCTCTTCTCTTGTTCCTGGAGTCTTGTGGGTTTACATTTCACTACTCTACTATCATCTTAGGAACAGATTCAAATGTATATGTTTAATGTGCCAAGTCTAACTGGAAATGCCCTTCCTGTTCTGTGGCCACCTTCTCAGCCTGACTCACATTTCCAGTCTGGACTGCTTACTATTCTCCAAGCAAGCAGGCTCTTTCCAGCCCCCTCACCTTTGCTAATAAAGGGTATAAAATTCTCTCCTCATCTTCTTTGCATTCTTCAAGGCTAATCTTAAATGTCATATCCATGAAAACTTCTCCAAATGTTACCTCTCAAAAAAAATTGTTACTCGAATGCGCATTGATGTTTCCCCTCTCCTAAGACACATCCTACTAAGTGGGATATACACCCATCGCCTCCCCTAACCAAGTTCTTCGAGAGAAGGAACAATACCTTAACATCATAAATCTTTTCCAACCAGCTCAATAGGTATTTGTTGAAAACACTAAGAATTGTAACAATCAAATGTCTGCCCTACTGTGTAAAATTTTAACATGTGTATTTTAACCATGTAGGCTTCTAACATGCACAGTAATTCTGCAAGATAGAGTATTAGTGTCAACTTTTAGATGAGGAACCTGACCCTCCAAGATATTAAACAACTTGCCTAGGGTCCAGCAAGAGGCAGGGTCAGAGAGCAAACCCTGTTTTCTCTGTCTCTAAAGTCTTAAAGCCCAGTGGCTATATTTCAGTTATTTTTTTGACTATTATTATTTTGTTGGTCACCTTTATTTTATTAACTTGGGTGCTGAACACTTTTCTTCCAACTGTGTGCTGCTCCCACCACTCTGGAAGGGCAGGTGCATTGTGGTTATTTTATGTATCATTTCAAACCCTTGTTCCTCAAGCTGGAATCTTTAGCTTGGCACCTGTGGGTCCGTATCTGTCATTTATTGGGCATTTACTCTGCCAGACAATCAGTAACAAATAAAGGTAAGGGCGTGAGCTCTGAGACAGGTTTAAATTCAGACTCCTGCACCTACAGCTATTAGTAGGACAAGTTACATCCTTTCATGCTTCAGTTTCTTCCTCTGTAAAATATACTTAACAGTAGTAGATGATGCCACATAAGGTTATGGTGAGAATTAAATGATTAAATAATTAATAATCAATACTAGTTAAATTAATAATAATTAAAGAATTAAACACATGTAAACTGCTTAATCGAGTGTGCTTTAATTAATGTTACCTATTTTTCTCACATACTTCATCTAACTCAAATTCACACTAACCCTATCAGATAGAAATCATTATCCTAACTTTGCAGTAAACAGTCTGCTATATAGACATATACTGACTCTAAAATCATGTTTTTAACCATTATGCACTACAGCTGGAAAGAAGATAATATATGTGGACATTTTTTAGGCTTTTAAAATTTGGTAAATCTATGAACGCGAAGACAGTGGACACCTTTGGTCCTCAGTGCAGGTCTAGAAAGAAAGAGCATCATTACTGTAGGGATAAGAGCCACCCTACGTTGGGAGTTGGGAGACCTGGGCTCCAGCGTTCACTGCTATGTGGACCCCTGATCTGCACACGAGTGAGCAGATTGCACTGGCCATCTCTGAGAGCCCTTCAGCTCTTTCGCAAGGCTTCCAGCAAAGCCGGAATGTTGTGTGCTGAATGCCAGCACCATCTGGTGGCCATGGGCCATAACCCAAGCCCATTGCCTTCTACTGCCACCTGGTGGCCATTAATGTCCCACTAAGTTCTCATGGCATTTTGAATTTAGAAAACCATCAATAAGCTCACATACGGTGTCTTTATTAGTAAAAGTACCTGTAAGATAGGTAGGGCAGGTGTTAGTACTGATTTTTTCTGTCAAGTACTGATTTTTACAGGAAACTGGTGCCCCAAGAGGTTCGATGAATGGCATGGAGTCCCACGGCAAGCTGGTCGGCTGTCAGAGAATGGTTTAAAAGTTTCTGGGATATTAAGCTACCTCTGAAACAGATATTTACTGAAAACCTACCAAATAAAAGATATTTCACTGAGGTCATTTCATTTAGTCTGAAACTCAGTGAGGTTAAATAATTCACTCAGTGTAGGGTGTGGCAGAATAGGATTTGAACTCCATCCAGTCATTTTTCTTCTCTTCTTCAATGTGTGGTGCTGGCACACAAAATAACCAAGGCTTCTACTCTCCAGAATTCTATTAATTCCTCTTCAGGAGTGAATGCCTAATTTTTAGCTGGGCTGATAGTCACCCAGAATAAAAACCGCATTTCCTAGCCTCCTTTGCAGCTAGATGTGGGCAGGACTGGTGTAGACAATTTTGGAGTCTTTGAAGGGAGTGGACATAACTTTGCCGGCAACTTCTAAAAGGGCTCCCAGTGATCTCACTTTCTGGGAGTCACACTCTTGTGTAATCCCTTCCCTTTGAGTGTGGGCTGGAGCTAGTACTTCTAACAAATAGAATGTAACAAAAAAATGATGATAGGGAGTCACGTCCGAGATCAGCTTACGGAAGACTGTGACTTCATCTTGCTCACGTTCTTGATGGCTCTCCTTGCTTGCCTGCTCAGGCAAAACAAGCTACCACGTTGTGTGTTGCCTTGTGGAGAAGCCCATGTAACCAGGAACTGAGGGCGTCTCTGGCTACCAGCTAGTGAAGAGCTGGCCCTCAGTCCAGTGGCCTACAGGGAAGTGAATCCTGCCAATAAATATGTGAAGATCTTGGAAGCAGATCCTTCCCAGCTTGAGCCTTGAGATGTCTGCAGTCTGAGCCAACAGCTTGGTTGCAGGCTTGTGAGAGACCCTGAGCCAAAGGACCCAGCTAAGCCACACCTGGATTCTTACCCCACAGAAACTGTAAGATAATACATGTTACTCTTTTAGTCCTCTAATTTTGGAGTAGTTCCACAACAATAGATAACTTATATACCTTCTTTCTTCCTCTTCTCTTTCTTGCCAGTTAGCTGTGGTTGTTGGCCCAGACGTCTTTGACCATGAGGTAGACCTGGGGATAGAGGCCCTACATGGAGGAACAGCAAGATGGGAGTCTGGGTCCTGACACAGTGGAACATTACTATTATTTTGAATTTTCTTTCATTCTCAGCTGAGCTTTCATTCTTCTCTGCATTAAAGGGATAGTGTGTGCCCTCTTAGGTAAGCAAGGTTATCCCCCGGGCAAAATGGTGCAACAATTTGGTCACATTTGCCTTTGGTGCCCTTGTTGTCTCTGCATCTTTTTTTACTTTTTCCTTGCCCTTTCCCTTGTCTGATGCCCAGTCCTCTTCAGTTCCTGCCTAGGGTCCACTTTATAGCCCCGATCACAGCCTTGGACCTCCCTCTCCACCTTCTTTTTCCACTAAGTTCCAGCAGAGCTCCCATGCTGCCAGTCTTTAGCTCAAAAGGCTGATATATGCTGTGCTCATTTGCTTGCAAGGGTATGAGAGGGGGTGGCAGGGTGGGGTTGGAAGACAAAATACTCCAAGCAGATTTCCAGTGATGACATTCCTGGAATTGTGAAGTGATCACAGGAGAACTGCTTTTAAGTAGTGAGATCTTCCAGGTTTCTTTCAACTAAGTGCACCTGGGCTGCTATATACTCTAAGTCTGACGGGAAAGTGGGATGTGAGAAGGCACTGGGCTGGCTGGGTGAGTGAAAAGAGAAAGGCAACTTGAGGTCAAGCATACAAAATGGTAGAGAATGTAGATCCTAATTCTTTTATGAGTTTGGGGAGCAATTTATGAGTCCCGAGTCCCTTATCTGCCCCTCCCCTCGCACTTGGTTGTTGCTTTTCTAGTAATGTTTGAACATAAAATTTGATTCTTGCTAAAGGTCAGAAGAATTTGACCTTTTTGAGCTCCTATAATTTCTTTCTGTTATTGATTAAGAGATACTGCATTTTTTATTGTTTCTTCCTGGCTAAGAATCAGGGACTATTTCTTATATCTGTGTTCCTGGCAGTGAGTATGGTGCCTGGCACATTGTAGGCACTCAACACATGCTTGCATATGTTGTAAAGGGGGCTCTTTATTATTCCTTAGGTCAGTGTATGTGATACCTCTTCCACACACAGATATAGATTGTTATTGTAGAATTCATTCATTTATTTAGTAAAAAATTATGGAGCTCCTACCATATGTCAAGTACTGTTCTAGATACTGGGGATAAAACCATAAATGAAGCTAGCAAAAATCTCCTCTCGCATGGTACTAATGCACTACTCGAAAAGGTAGAAACTTAACAGATAAATAAGTAAAATATATAGTATGTTGGACAATAATAAGTACTACAGAGAAAAATAAAGCCTAAGAAGGTGGCAAGGGAATGCTGGAGGGGAGGGGTAGCAGGAGACCTTAGAGAGGTGAGCATGGAAGAGGTAGTATGTGCTCCTCAGGTATTATGAGTGCTCCCTGACAGGTCTGGCTCTGGTGCAGTAAAGCAGGACCAGGTGGCTGATGCTGGCCAGTAGACTGTGAGCCGAAGGGGTACATGTCACTTTAAGGCTAAGGGAGTTCAGAACCAGGGGGTCTTTTCCATCCCCCTGCCTTGGGGAACTTGGAGGCCATGTGTTCAGCTGAAAGTGTCCGCAGATGGAAAGAGCTGGCTGGAGGACAGTACTCCTTCCCCATCTGCCTTGTATTTATTGCCTTGACTAAATCTGAGCAAAGTCCCAAAGAAGGCACGGGAGTGAGCTGTGTGGTTACCTTCGGGGGAAGAGCATTCCAGGCAGAGGGAGCCTGAGAAACACATCTGGATTGGCTTGGTAACTGACAGATAACCAATTTCACTTCTCTCCAGCCGACTTGGATATTTTGACTGCATTATGAACCCATACACCAGGTTCCTTTTTAAAAAGGAAAGGAAGCCAATTTATTTTGTGATTGTGAGCAAAGAAATGACAATTACTCATCACCTAGTCTCTGCCTCTTGTTCCCAGGTAGCAGACATTGTCCTTCGGGATAGATGTGGCTTACTCTGGATGCAATGTTAATAGCAACATCTGGATCATGTTCTCTAGCCTTCCTGTGTTGGGGAGAGTGGGAAGAGTAGGGTTGGGTATCAGGACATCACCCAACTGCAGCAGCCCATGGGTGGTGCTACTCTTCTGGCTCCTGGCCATCAAAATGACCAGGCCTTACCAATTCCCATGCCCCAAGCTTCTGACATCCCATGCGGGGTTTTATTCTCATTGGTTTAATTTCTCCTAAGACCAACTCACAGAAGTTCCATTTTAATTGCTGTCTGCTCAACTGCTTTGTCTTACTTAAAAAGACAAGTTTAATAAATCCAAACATTCTTCTGTCTAGGCTTTAGTGACCTATACAAAGTTAACTTTGACAGATGGTACATTTTATGCTAAAACATACTCTCTGAACTCAAAACAAGGTACAGCTTTTGATACTGTTTCCAAAGGCAAGAAAATTTTAACAATAATCTTTATAGAAAATTCCAATATATAAGCTTACACCATTTTTACCTTTAAAAAAAATTGTAATGCCTATGTTTAGATAATTGCAAATGAAACTTTAAGAAACTTCCTATATCAATGTTCCTCAGACTTAAATGTTTAGATTCCTTGTAAGGGAAAAAAGATTCTCACAGATCTCTAGAGTTGGCTTTAATTATTTTTTATAATGTTGCATACATATATATGTATATGTATATAGCTGCAAACACAAAGCTAAGGAAAAGACTCCTCATTTTTACAGATTTATGCATCTATAAAACCAAATAAATTTATAAATTAAATACAAACAAAATTAGCAAGTGAGGAAATTAAAATTTACGATGTTGATTTAATATAAGGAATGATATTTTGTTGAAACCAAATTGCCCCTCACAACATGAATATTTTATTGACTGCAGGAGCAGACCTCTTTAACCACATACCTCGTGACAACTCAGTTCTCCTACTAACCTCTGTTTGCATGATAGACCACAGTATAATTTGGCTGTAACTCGGTGTGACCACATCATTTATTTTTAAAGCCCCTCTCTGTTTATTTTCTCTTAAGTCTGCAACAATTCACTTACCACTATTTGCCAACCACAAATCCAAACATAGGCAGTGAAACTGCATTCCCAGAATAACTATAAAGGGTTGGTAAATTTATAAAGCTAGTCCACCCCAATAGTAATCCAATACAAATTAAAACGGATGGCCATTTCTCTATCAAACTGGTAAAGCTTTTTTAAAGATAATATAAATGCTAGTGGATATGTGTGATATGCATCCTTCAGTACTCCTGGTGAGAATGAAAACTGGCCTGACCTTTCTGGAAAGCAATTTTTGTCAGTAGGTATTCACAGACCTAAGGGCTTTCATAGCCTTTGAATCAGTAATTTCACTTATAGGTTTCTTTCTTAAGTAAATGATTTTAAAATGTGGGCAAAGATTTCTGTATAGGATATTCATGGAAACGTTCTTGTTAACAGTGAAAAAATAGGAACCCCCTACATATCCTAAAATAATGAAATAAACTGTATTATCAACAATTATGTAGCCATTACAAATAATATTTGTGAACAATTTTAATAACTGTATAGTACTCAAGATATAGCATTGAGCAAAAAAAAGCAGGATACAGAACTATATAGTCTACATAGTTCTATTATGTCAAAAATGTAAATGTGCAAAGAAAAATGTGAAAGTAAGCTAAAATAACGAATACCTTTTTTCTGGAATGTGGGCTATTTCTGCTTTACTTTTCATATTTCCTGAATTTTCCAAGCTTTATATAATAAGCATACAATATTTTTATTTTTAAATTAATGCAATAGCCCTATAAATGATAGTGTATCTTCTTAGAAAGTCTTAAAACACTCCTTACTGTGAGTTGGAATCACCTCTCTGCAACATCCACAGATTTACTTTCTAGAGTTACGCAGAATGTCTACAACTGTTGTAGAATATTTCAAAAAGGTCACTTGGCAACCTTCCCCACCTGCCATTGCCATAGCCCAGCTCCTGCCACTTCTGTCAATTTCCTTTCAGACCAACACTTTAAACAGTTCTTTGTCAGATAGGGTTTCTGATCTCACCAACCTACTTAACCCTGCTCCACACAGGCTCCTGTTTAATAATTTTTCTTTAAAAATTCAGAACCAAAGGCAGTCTCCAGACTTCTAAAAGCACAGCTATAGTCATGTCACCCCTCTGCTTAAGAACCCCCAAAGGTTTTACCAGAAAAACCCCTAGCCTGGCATTCAGTGTCCTCTTGGATCTGGTCCCAGCCTTTTCAGCTTCATATTCCATTGTACCTCTAACATATTCTACACCAGTGCTTTCAAACTATGGGTTGCTATGCATTAGTGAGTCATGAAATCAGTTTAGTAGCCAGCATTTAAAAAAAAAGAATAGAATAGAATAGAATAGAAAATACCAAGTTGCATTGCATATATTAAAGGCACTGTCTCAGGATGTAAACACACACACACACACACACACATGCACACCCTTACATGTATACTAGGTATTTTTTGCTGTGAGCGATGATCAAAAAAATTTGAAAGCCACTGCCCCTGGCACAGCCACAAGACAGCAGGTAGTCCCCAGTCTTGCTTTGTTCTGCCTTTGATCCCACTGTTCCCTCAGCTAGTCCTTCTCCCTGCTCTCTGTCTACTGAACTCCTTCAGGGTCCTAATAAGACACCACTTTCTCCTTGAAGGTTTCCACCATTTTCCCTCACTTGTGATCCTAAAGTAATGGTCTCATGCCTTCCTTATACCATTCAAAGCAGCTTGCTTTGTATAGCAGCTCTGTCTTACACTGAGTTCTTAGACAAAAAGTACCTGGAGGGCAGGGCTATGTTTTATCCACTTTTAGGTTCCTTCAAAGGCCTTCAGAAGTGTAGTGAACCTATTTGATACTCAGTAAATGTCTGCCCAACTGAATATTTTCTACAAGAGCATCTCCTGGTGTTCATCCTCCTGTTTTTTCAATGGAGGCTCCAGCAGGCATAAGATCTGTGCCCTAGGTCAATGTGATCTACATGGGTGGCTTTAAAAAAGTCTGTTCTGAAAGCTGTCATCTTTCTTCAGGAAGAATAAGATAAATAAACACGTTTTTATCCTTTTAAGTGACATCTTTGAGTGTATTTTCCTAAATTTTTGGTGTTAAAAATGTATTTTTGTGGAGCAATGTTGATAAATTGGAAAATAATAGTTGGTTTTTAGTGTGCGTGTTTATGGTCCTTACTTGGCAAAGTAAAAAGCTGGCAGTTCTGTTTGTCTTCAAAAAGATTAAGAAAAAATTTACTGTCTGCAAACTCAGAAAGTTTGGGAACCAACCGCCCTTTCTGGGCTGGCTGAAGGTAGGCCAGATGAATTCTTTAACATAGGGCCGGAGGAGGTTTTCTCTTCTCCTCTCACGAAATGCTACCTACTGTCCTGCACCCTTCCTTTGACGTTTACACTCTCCTGTTCTCCAAGACATTGAACTTACACTAAGTCTGTCTTAGTGGATGAGACTGTGTGTCTCTGGCCCTTTAAATGGGGAGGAGTGTAGAGGGGCAGACCGACTAGGAGAGACCCGGGGAGGGAGGGGGAAGCGGAAGCGTGGCTCCCAGTGGTAGATTTGCGCGTGCGTGAGGCTAGAGCAGGGGCGGGGCTACGTGGGCCGGGGTGCCGGGATAGAGCCAGAGCCGGAGCAGGTAACGTATTTCCAGGGTATGGGCCAGCCGGGTTGGGAACAGCGGGGAGGGGCTGTTCCCCGGGCGGAGGAGAACGCGCGCCAGGTCGCCGAGCCAAGGTCCTTTCCCCCGCGCGACAGCGGCGCGGCCTCGGGGTGGTCGACGAAGCAGCCTCTGACGGGCTAACTGGACTGGGGCCCACCCACCCGACGGGGTTGACATTGGGGTGGAGGGGTGTGTCTTGAGTTTGGCCTGGAGTTGGTCAATTTCCAAACGAATAGAAGGCCGAAGGACAGGTGCTCCCACTCCCACTGACTGTGAGACTAGGAGGGTGATCACCTTGTTTCCCCAGGACGGAACAGGTGTGCAGCCCGTGGGACACAGGTGTAGGGTCCTCCATCCCTTGAGGACTGAGCTGAATATGCTTCCCAGGTGGAGGCCGCGGTTTAGATAGGGTGTCCATGTCTTAGGATTTGTGCGCACCTTGTGAGGCTGGTTCCAATTTATCTTCAAGGTGGAAAAAAGGCAAAAGGTGGATGTTAACTTGAGGGCCAGCTCTACTCTATATGTCTATTAGGAGATAATTACATGTCAGGTGTGTGTGTGTTTGAAGTATGTTTGATACAAATGAGAATGGAGGATCTACATTATGTTTGTGTAAGACATGGGTTTGCTCATTAAACTTAAGCAAAGAGTGGATATTGAATTTTCTGGGAAGAGCTGGCCTGTTCCATAGAATGCAGAGTAAGGAAAAATGGAGGAGAAGTTCTGGTTGAGCTTTTGGGCTTCATATGTCAAAGAGATATAGTTAAATATGAGAACATTCCAGAGACCTCAGGAAATAGTATGTTGATTGTCCTTTATATAGTTCTTTTGTACCTGGACCAGCATTAGCTGATAGATGTTTCCTGTCTTCCAGAATATTGGGGCATCTTGGTGATTTTTAGCTGTATCCCACTCTTTCATAGACCTTTCAACCATTGTGATGCCAAATGTCAGCTCTCTAGGTGAATGAAAAGTAAGGCCTTTGAACTTAATGAAGTATATTCAACTTTTTATCTGTTTATAGTTTTCACAGAGGTAAGGTAGTGTCTTCTCTTGACCCACAGCTTCAGGTGTCATCTGTATATTTGTAAGATCAAACTGTTCTTAACTGAATCCTGAATTAATATTTGAATTATCTTTATCCTGTGTTGACAGTCCCCGTGTTATAACATCCAAGCTTAAGCACCCCAGAGTAAAGAGAAAACTCCTACCCTCAGTATTTGCAAATCCCAGGAGAGGACAGCAGTTATCTGTGTCCTATCTCAGACTTGCTGTGAAGTGGGTAGTTATTGAGCAGAATGGTTCACAGAGTCTCTGGCTCTGTGTGAATCATTTATTATTTTTTTTCTCTTTCCCTTTGCTGAAGACAATAGCTGAATTCCTGTAAACTGAATGAACATATCATATTTTCCCACTGCTTTCATCTTGGCCTATAGGCTGACTTAATGCAAAAGAACACAAAGCATGTGAGATTGTAGAATTTGTGACATGTGACGTAAGCTAAATGATCATTAAAAAAAATCAGTGTTAAGAATTTAAAAAAATCTCACCTAGATGCCAAGAATGGAACCTGCAATGTGGGAGGCTTTTGGGGGTAGAATGACCAGAACTGCTATTTGAGACTGTGGAAGCCAGTGATGCAGTGTTGCTTGGCTGCTTACCCAGGGAGGGAGAAGGGAAGGGATGGGGAATGGATGGATGAATTGGTAGGTTAATAGCTTCTATATAATTAGGCGCTGATAATACAATTGTGAACAAGGCAAAGAGAATGATGGTTCATACACTGATAAAATTATTGCAATGTGATAAGTGTAATGACAGTGGAAGACGAATTTATAGGTGCATGTTAATAGGGAACCTCGTCTAGTTGAGCAGGACAAAAAAGGCTTTTTGAGCAAGGAAAGTTTTAGTTGATATATAAGGGATGAAAATGATCAACAATAGGTGACGTGCCTGATTACATAAAGGTAGAACTCAACTATAACTTGGCTTATAATGGCACAGATTACTGTATGCTCTGAGTCAGATAATATCCTCTGAAGCTTAACAATGCAGGTAATAAAACTGATATATTTAATTTGCAACACAGGTGTTATTCCTATCTCCCAATTTGTGTTAATCAGCAAATATTTTTTCCCCTTTTTTATTAAGGTATTATTGATATACCCTCTTATGAAGGTTTCACATGAAAAAACAATGTGGTTACTACATTCTCCCATGTTATTGTGTTCCCCCCATACCCCATTGCAGTCACTGCTCAACGGTATAGTAAGATGCCACAGAGTCACTATTTGCCTTCTCTGTGCTACACTGTGTTCCCCATGATCCCCCCAGCACCACGTGTGCCAAAATCATAATACCCCTCAATCCCCTCCGCCACCCCTCCCTCTTGGCAACCACTAGTCCCTTCTTGGAGTCTGTGAGTCTGTTGCTGTTTTGTTCCTTCAGTTTTGCTTCGTTGTTATACTCTACAAATGAGGGAAATTGTTTGGTACTTGTCTTTCTCCGTCTGGCTTATTTCACTGAGCATAATATCCTCCAGCTCCATCCATATTGTTGCAAATGGTAGGATTTGTTTTTTTCTTATGGCTGAGTAGTATTCCATTATGTATATGTATCACATCTTCTTTATCCATTCACCTACTGATGGACACTTAGGTTGCTTCCATATCTTGGCTATTGTAAATAGTGCTGCAATAAACATAGGGGTGCAAATGTCTTTTTGAATCTGAGAAATTATATTCTTTGGGTAAATTCCTAGTAGTGGAATTCCTGGGTCAAATGGTATTTCTGTTTTTAGTTTTTTGAGTAACCTCCATATTGCTTTCCACAGTGGTTGAACCAGCTTACATTCCCATCAACAGTGTGGGAGGGTTCCTCCACATCCTCGCCAGCATTTGCTGTTCTTAGTCTTTTTGATACTAGCCATCCTAACTGATGTGAGGTGATATCTCATTGTGGTTTTTATTTGCATTTCCCTGATAATTATTGATGTTGAGCATCTTTTCATGTGCCTGTTGGCCATCTGAATTTCTTCTTTGGAGAATTGCCTGTTCATATCCTCTGCCCATTTTTTAATTGTTATTTGCCTTTTGGGTGTTGAGGCATGTGAGTTCTTTATATATTTTGGATGTTAACCCCTTGTCGGATATGTCGTTTACAAATATATTCTCCCATACTGTAGGATGCATTTTTGTTCTGTTGATGGTGTCCTTTGCTGTACAGAAGCTTTTTAGTTTGATGTAGTCCCATGTGTTCATTTTTGCTTTTGTTTCCCTTGCTCGAGGAGATACATTCAGAAAAAAGTTGCTCATGTTTATATTCAGGAGATTTTTGCCTATGTTGTCTTCTAAGAGTTTTATGGTTTCATGACTTACATTCAGGTCTTTGATCCATTTCGAGTTTACTTTTGTGTATGGGGATAGACAGTAATCCATTTTCATTCTCTTGCATGTAGCTGTCCAGTTTTGCCAACACCAGTTGTTGAAGAGGCTGTCATTTCCCCATTGTATGTCCATGTCTTGTTTATCATATATTAATTGACCATTTATGCCTGGATTTATATCTGGGCTCTCTAGTCTGTTCCATTGGTCTATGGGTCTGTTCTTGTGCCAGCAGCACCAAATTGTCTTGATTACTGTGGCTTTGTAGTAGAGCTTGAAGTTGGGGAGGGTAATCCTCCCAGCTTTATGCTTCTTTCTCAGGATTGTTTTGGCTATTCAGGGTCTTTTGTGGTCTATATGAATTTTAGAACTGTTTTCTCTAGTTTGTTGAAGAATGCTGTTGGTATTTTGATAGGGATTGCATTGAATCTATAGATTGCTTTAGGTTCATATGGGATTGTTCTTTCCTGAGGTAAGCCTGTATTGCAGTATACTTCCCTCTTAGCACTACCTTCAATGGATCCCACAGATTTTGTGGTGTTGAATTATTGTTGTAATTTGTCTCCATATATTGCTTGATCTCTGTTTTTATTTGGTCATTGATCCATTAGTTATTTAGGAGCATGTTGTTAAGCCTCCATGTATTTGTAGGCTTTTTCATTTTCTTTGTATAATTTATTTCTAGTTTCATACCTTTGTGTTCTGAGAAGCTGGTTGGTACAATTTCAATCTTTTTGAATTTACTGAGGCTCTTTTTGTGGCCTAGTATATGATCTATTCTTGAAAATGTTCCACATGCACTTGAGAAGAATGTGTATCTTTTTGCTTTTGGGTATAGAGTTCTGTAGATATCTGTTAGGTTCATCTTTTCTAATGTGTTGTTCAATGCCTCTGTCTCCTTACTTATTTTCTGCCTGGTTGATCTGTCCTTTGGAGTTGGTGGTGTGTTGAAGTCTCCTAGAATGAATGCATTGCATTCTTTTCTCCTTTTAATTCTGTTGGTATTTGTTTCACATATGTAGGTGCTCCTGTGTTGGGTGCATAGATGTTTGTAATGGTTATATCCTCTTGGTGGACTATTAGTTGCATGAAATATCTTTTTCCATCCCTTCAGTTTTAGTCTGTGTATGTCTTTGGGTTTGAAGTGAGTCTCTTGTAGGCAGCATATAGTTTGGTCTTGTTTTTTTTTATCCTTTCAGTGACTCTGTGTCTTTTGATTGGTGCATTCAGACCATTTAGATTTAGGGTGATTATTGATAGGTGTGTACTTATTGCCATTGCAGGCTTTAGATTTGTGGTTATGAAAGGTTCAAGGGTAACTTCCTTACTATCTAAGAGTCTAACTTAACTCACTTAGTATGGTATTAAAAACACAATCTAAAGGTTCTTTTTTTTCCCCTCCTTTTCTTCCTCCTGCATTCTTTATATATTAGGTATCATATTCTGTACTCTTTGTCTATCCCTATTTATTACCTCTGGTGACAGTTATTTAACCTTACGAGCACATCCATTTATAGCAGTCCCTCCAAAATACACTGTAGGGATGGTTTGTGGGAGGTAAATTCTCTCCGCTTTTGCTTATCTGGGAGTTGTTTAATCCCTCCTTCAAATTTAAATGGTAATCTTGCCAATAGGGTATTCTTGGTTTGAGGCCCTTCTGCTTCATTGCATTAAATATATCATGCCACTCCCTCTGGCCTTTAAGGCTTATGCTGAAAAGTCTGATGATAGCCTGATGTGTTTTCCTTTGTATGTGATCTTATTTGTCTCTCTGGCTGCTTTTAATAGTCTGTCCTTATCCTTGATTTTTGCCATTTTAATTATTATATGTCTTGGTGATGTCCTCCTTGGGTCCCTTGTGTTGGAAGATCTGTGCACCTCCACAGTCTGAGAGACTATCTCCTTCCCCAGATTGGGGAAGTTTTCAGCAATTACTTCCTCAGAGACACTTTCTATCTCTTTTTCTCTCTCTTCTTCTTCTGGTACCCCTATAATATGAATATTGTTCCATTTGGGTTGCTTACACAGTTCTCTCAGTATTCTTTCATTCCTAGAGATCCTTTTTTCTCTCTGTGCTTCAGCTTCTTTGTATTTCTCTTCTCTAATTACTATTTCATTTATCGTCTCCACCATATCTAATCTGCTTTTAATACCCTCCATTGTGTTGCTCAATGATTGGATCTCTGTCTTAAAGTCATTCCTGAATTCTTGAATATTTTTCTGTACCCCCTGGAGCATGTTTATGATTTTTATTTTGAAATCTCTTTCAGGAAGATTTATTAGTTCAGTCTCACTCGATCCTTTTTCTGGTGTTGAGATTTTGGTTTGAACCAGGTTCCTTTGGCATTTCATATTTGTATGTTGCACCCTCTAGTGCCCAGAAGCTCTACTCTCTGGAGATGGTCAGCCCCTGGAGCAATGTTGGGGGTTGCAGGGAAGTGGTGCTGGTTCCTGGGGGGAGGAAAGAGCTTTTTCCTGCTTCCTGGCTGGTATGCCTGTCTTCACTGCCAGAACCAGTGGGCTGAACACACACAGGTGTAAGCCTTTACACCTTGCATTTGTAGCTGTAGGCAGGGCTTCCCTCTGGCTGGCCTGATGCCAGGGCAGGGTTTGCTGGTTTGCTAGCCAGGTTCAGGCTGGCTGGGAGGAAGGTGCAGCAGGGTGCATATCATGGAGGGGGGCCTTGGAGCTGTGTAGCCAGCCAGAGGGATGGAGCACCTGAAGATCGTGAAAGCTCCCAACCTGCTGGGCAGAGTCTTCCTGTCCTTTCTCCTGAGCAGTAAGCTCTGTGCAATCCTTGCCCCTTTAGCAGCCCTCTCGCTTTTAGGAAGTCTCTCAGATTGCCTGCCCCGATCAGCCCAATATGAATCCATTTTCCACAAGCAGCTGGAATCTGTCTCTCAAGGTATTCTGCCCGTCTTAGCTTTCCAATCCCACTAATCACCAGAGCACCATGCAATGTAGTTTCATACTCCCAGAGCAGATCTCCAGGGCTGTGTTCAGCAGTCCCAGATCTCCACTCCCTCCTTGCTCTGTTTCTCTTCCTCCTGTCAGTGAGCGGTGGTGGGGGAAGGGCTTGGGTCCCACCGGGTCCCAGTTTTGGTACATTACCCTGTTCTGTGAGGTCTGTTCTTTCCTCCAGGTTTATGCAGTCTGGCACAGCCTTCTTTCCTGTTGCTCTTTCAGGATCAGTTGTATTAATTATATTTTTGTATTATATGTGGTTTTAGGAGGAGCTATCTGTCTCACCTCTCAACACTGCCATCTTTTGATCAGCAAATATTTATTGAAAGGCTACATAGCTATGCAAGTCAATGAGCCCAGTGGTGTGGAATATACAGAGAAGCCATGGACCCATTTTTATTGTGTAGTTGGGGAGAAAAGACATAGTCACATGTTAACTAATGGATCAATATGAGGAAAGTGCCAAATCTTCTAAAGAAGACGTGCGTTCTGGATTCAGAGGATGCTTAGGGAGGTGTCTAGAAGGAATGAAGGGAAGAAGGAACCTAGATAGACTGAGAGGAAGAGGAAAGGGAAGGTGAACTAGCATGAGCAGACATGGAGGGAAAGTGGAAGCTATTCTTGGAGGACTCTGAATACAAATAATAAGTTTAGTTGTAAGGGAAGGTAGGGTCAGTACACATGATATCTGGAATCATAGGGTTAGAATTTGGAATTTTATCCTCTTAGCATTGGGGAACTGTTAAAAATGAGTCCATTTATGGAGAAAGATGATAGGATATTAATAGAGAAAGATTAATAGAAGTTAATCCTCCATTATATTTTTCTTCACAAAACAAACCACAGGAAAACAAAACAAAGAAATGGAAGATGAGAAAACTTGGATTGGGGAAGGCCAGAAATAAAGTTGGCATGTAAAATCATTTCCATATCACATTTCATGATATCTTTCTGGGAATATAGTAAATTAAAAAAAAACTTGATTTCATTTCACTGTAATGTGAAAAGTGTCTCATATGACACTTTTAGGAGGAACAGAATGTCTGAATTAAATAGGATCCTGGAACTGGAGAACATTTGGGAATGTCTGCCAAGGTAAAAAGAAAATTTGCTGAAAGAGTCACATTAAACTGGTTTAATATAGGTCACACTGTAGACTTCTTATTCAGGTGGCTGGTGTTATAATGGGGTTGTTGCTGTTTATGTGGTACATATCTTTTTTTAACTTGTCCTTGAATCTATTATGAATTGGTTGGGAATAACCTTATTAAGAGGGAATAACCTTGGGAACTATCAAGATGTTAGATAATCTTACATTGGAACTACTAAGATATTTGTCAGCACTCAGAAGAGGGCAGCATAGTGGGCAGTCATGATTCTGTGACATACATTTCCTGTCAGATTAATGTGACTTCATTCTGAGAGACTGAAAAAAACAATTGATGTAACCTATTGTTTTGTCTGTGGGTATAACAGAGGTGGCATGGTATCCCCTTAAGAACTATAAAAGCACTCGGTCACAGGATGGTGGGGTGAAGAACTCGTTGTAGGATTGTATCTCAAGAGGAAATTACCAGTAGTTCATTGTCAGCCTTTGTAGTGGGATATCACTTAAATGATAACTGAAGGCAGTATCTGCATCAAGTGTGTAATATTAAGTGTCATATAGTCAGTATTTCCTCATTGGGCTGCATATTGGAA
>JAQQAC010008350.1:20778438-20905525 GCA_029783875.1 Phataginus tricuspis
TTGCTGGTGATTGGTCTGTTTAGTTTTTCTGTTTCCTGCTTGGTGAGTCTTGGAAGGCTGTATTTTTCTAAGAAGTTGTCCATTTCTTCTAGGTTTTGCAGCTTGTTGGCATATAGATGCTCGTAATATTCTCTTATAATTCTTTGTATTTCTGTGGGGTCCGTCGTTATTTTTCCTTTCTCATTTGTGGTTCTGTTTATGTGTGTAGATTCTCTTTTTCTCTTAATGAGTCTGGCTAGGGGTTTATCTATTTTGTTTATTTTTTCAAAGAACCAGCTTTTGGTTTCATTGATTTTTTCTATTGTTTTATTCTTCTCAATTTTATTTATTTCTTCTCTGATCTTTATTATGTCTCTCCTTCTGGTAACTTTGGGCCTCATTTGTTCTTCTTTTTCCAATTTCAATAATTGTGTCCTTAGACTGTTCATTTGGGAATGTTCTTCCTTATTTAAATGGGCCTGGATTGCAATGTACTTTCCTCTTAAGACTGCCTTCGCTGCGTCCCACAGAAGTTGTGGCTTTGTGTTATTGTTGTCATTAGTCTCCATATATTCTTTGATCTCTGTTTTGATTTGGTCATTAACCCATTGATTCATTAGGAGAATGTTGTTAAGTCTCCATGTATTTGTGAGCCTTTTTGTTTTCTTTCTAAAATTTATTTCTAGTTTTATACCTTTGTGATCTGAGAAGTTGGTTGGTAGAATTTCAATCTTTTTGACTTTACTGAGGTTCTTTTTGTGGCCTAGTATGTGGTCTATTCTGGAAAATGTTCCATGTGCACTTGAGAAGAATGTGTATCCTGTTGCTTTTGGGTGTAGAGTTCTGTAGATGTCTGTTAGGTCCATCTGTTCTAGTGTGTTGTTCCGTGCCTCTGTGTCTTTACTTATTCTCTGTCTGGTTGACTGTCCTTTGGAGTGAGTGGTGTGTTGAAGTCTCCTAAAATGAATGCATTTCTGTCTATTTCCTCCTTTAAGTCTGTTAGTATTTGTTTCACATATGTTGGCGCTCCCGTGTTGGGTGCATATATATTTATAATGGTTATATCCTCTTGTTGGACTGACCCCTTTATCATTATGTAATGTCCTTCTTTATCTCTTGCTATTTTCTTCGTTTAGAAGTCTATTTTGTCTGATACAAGTACTGCAACACCTGCTTTTTTCTCTTTGTTGTTTGCATGAAATATCTTTTTCCATCCCTTCACTTTTAGTCTGTGTATATCTTTGGGTTTGAGGTGAGTCTCTTGTAAGCAGCATATAGATGGGTCTTGCTTTTTTATCCATTGTGTTACTCTGTGTCTTTTGATTGGTGCATTCAGTCCATTTACATTTAGGGTGATTATTGATAGATATGTGCTTATTGCCATTGCTGGCTTTAGATTCGTGGTTACCAAAGTTTCAAGAGTTGCTTCTTTACTATCTAACAATCTAACTTAACTTTCTTGTTAAGTTATTGTAAACACAGTCTGATGTTTCTTTATTTCTCTCTCTTCTTATTCTTCCTCCTCCATTATTTATATACAGGTGTTTTATTCTTTGCCTGTAGTTAGTATTTGGATGGTCTTCTTTCTTTGCTATGATTTTAATTTCTGTGGTGACATCTTTTTACCCTTAGGAGTGCTTCCCTCTAGAGCAGTTCCTTTAAGATGTCTGGTAGAGGTGGTTTATGGGAGGCAAATTCTCAGCTTTCGCTTGTCTGGAAATTGTGTAGTCCCTCCGTCATATTTAAATGATAATCGTGCTGGATACAATATTCTTGCTTCGAGGCCCTTCTGTTTCATTATATTAAATGTATAATGCCATTCTCTTCTGGCCTGTAAGGTTTCTGTTGAGAATTCTGATGATAGTCTGATGGATTTTCCTTTGTAGGTGATCTTTTTTCTCTCTCTAGCTGCCTTTAATACTCTGTTCTTATCTTTGATCTTTGCCATGTTAATTATTATGTGTCTTGCTGTTGTCTTCCTTGGGTCCCTTGTGTTGGGAGATCTGTGGACTTCCGTGGACTGCGAGACTATTTCCTTCCCCAGCGTGTTGAAGTTTTCAGCAATTATTTCTTCAAAGACACTTTCTATCCCTTTTTCTCTCTTTTCTTCCTCTGGTACTCCTATAATGCAAATATTGGTCACACAGTTCTCTTAATATTCTTTCATTCCTAGAGATCCTTTTATCTCTCTCTGCCTCAGCTTCTCTGTATTCCTGTTCTCTGATTTCTATTCCATTAACAGTCTCTTGCATCTCATCCAGTCTGCTGTTAAGCCCGTCAATGGCTTGTCTCATTTCTGCATTGTCTTTCCTGACTTCCCTCACTTCCTCCCTCAGCTCTTGCATATTTCTCTGTAGATCCATTACCATGGTTATGACTTTTATTCTGAATTTTCTTTCAGGAAGATTGTGCATTTCCATCCCTTCAGTCTCCCTCTCTGATGTTGTCTGGGTCTGGGTGAGTTTTGTCTGTACCATATTCGTCTGTCTTTTCATGGCGAAAGAAGTGGTCGCTCGTGAGAAGACAAGTAGTGATTCTATAGCATCTCACTACGCTGAGACAGTGACTGTAATGGGGTTGGTGGGGGGGACCTGATGAAGGCGGTAGTTTAATAACCATAATATTGCACATGTAATTGTAGATTAATAATACCAAAATAAATTATAAAAAAAAAAGTGGGTGCTGGTAGGTGCCACATATGTCAGCTGGGCTCTTTAAGACTTTAAAAAACAAACAAACAAACAAACAAACAAAAAGAAAAAAGAGTAAGAAGAGAAAGAAAAGAGAAAAAAAGAAAGAAAGAAAAGAAAAAAAACCCCGCCCACTGGAAGTAGATTCTGTAAGGATGCTGTAGGTGGCACTGTTACTCCACTATTCCACAGCCACGGCCAGTGCAGTTCTGCAGAGCCGTTTGTAGCTCTGGCCGGGGCAGGAACGAATGGGAGGCTGTTGTTCTCTGTGTGAAATCTCAGTGCTGTTACTTTTTCCCAGTCACCAGCCACGAAGTCCGAAGTTCCTCAGGACCCTCAGCCTGCTGGGCTGAGTGTGCTGGGACGATTGTATTCCTCCGTTGGACCCCTGACTCTTTAAGCATGCTTTTCTTTTGTCCTGGGGAGCCTGCTGCTAGGACCCGGGCTTGTTCCCAGCTCAAAACCTGCACCTTCTGCCTCTCCAATATCCGATACACTGCGCGATGTGTGTCAGTGCTCCCAGTGCAGATCACCAGGGCTGGTTATTTTGCGGGCCTGTACTTCTACTCCCTCCCGGCTCTGTATCCTCTCCTCCTGCCGGTGGGCTGGGGTGGGGGAGTGCTTGGGTCCTGCCGGGATGTGGCTCCGTATCTCACCCCCTTTGCAGGGTGCCAAGTCCTCTCAGGTGCAGATGCAGGCTGCAGGCTGTGCGCTGTCCTGTATATTCTGGTCTCTCTTTTAGTAATAGTTGTATTTGCTGTATTTTCATAGATATATATGGTTTTGGGAGGAGATTTCCGCTGCCTGGCTCACGCCACCATCTTCCCGGAACTCTCCAAGAACATTATTTTAGAATAAGTTAGTATAAGACACTTATAATCAGAGAGATTCAACATGGCGGCATGAGAGGTGACATGGAGAACTCCTCCCAAAACCACAAATAGCACAAAAATATAATTAATACAACTAACCCTAAAACAGCAAGAAAGAAGGCTGAACCAGATTGCATACAGACCTCACAAATGGAGCAGACCTCATGAAGCAGGGTAATGTATGAAAGCTTCAATCAGGGGGGACCCAAGCCCTTTCCCCATCGCAGCTCACCGGTGGGAGGAAGAGAAACAGAGTGGGGAGGGGTTGGAAGCGGACTGCTGAACACCCAGCCCTGGAGGTCTGCTTTGTGAGCAGAAGCCTATACTGTGTGGTGCTCTGGACATTGGGGAGCTCAGGTAGGTGGAGGGCCTGGGAGACTGACATTCCGGCCATTGGTGGAGGACGGGACCCACACCCGGCCGCTCTGTGTCAGAGGAAGGGCGGGTGGTCTGGTAGGCTTCCTAGCAGTGAGAGGGCTACTGAAGGGGCAGGGTTTGCACGGAGCTTGCTGTGCAGAAGAATGGAGAGCTGGACAAGGTTGTCTGGGCACGCTCTGCCCAGCTGGTTGGAACTTTGAGGAGCTTCAGGTGCTCCATCCCCCTGGCTGCCTACTCAGCTCCGAGGTCCCCCACTGTGAAACACAGCCTGCCGAGCCTTCCTACTGGCCTGTAAGCACCTGCTCACAAACCAGCAGTCACTGTGCTGGCGTCAGGCCAGACACAGGGAGGCCCCGCCTACAACAGCTAGAGATGCAAAGCACAGAGGTTTACACATGTGTGCTTGGCCCACTGGCTGTGACACTGGAGACAGGCACCACAGACAGGAATCAGGAAACAGATATTTCCTCCCCCCCAGGCCCCAGTTCTGCTCCCCTACGACCCCCAACCTCACTCTAGGGGCTGAGCAGCTCCAGAGACTGGAGTTTCTGTGCACTAGTGGGCACCACACAGAAATATGAAACGTCAAAAGAACATGGTTCAGACCAAAATCTCACAACCCCCAGAAAAGGGGCCAAATGAAACTGAACACACCAATCTTCCTGAAGGAGAGTCCAACATAAAAATTATAAACATGCTTGTGGAGGTACAAAATATTCAAGAAGAAATGAATTTAAGTCAGAGATTCAATCATTAAGAAATTCCTTATTTGAAATGAAACATACAATGGAGGGATTTAAAGGCAGATTAGATGTAGTAGAAGAGATGGTAAATGGAATAGAAATTAGAGAAGAGGAATACAAAGAAGCTGAGGCACGGAGAGAAAAAGAATCCCTAGGAATGAAAGAATATTTAGAGAACTGTGTGACCAATCCAAACGGAACAATATTCGCATGATAGGGGTACCAGAAGAAGAAGAAGAGAGAGAAAAATGAATAGAAAGTGTTATTGAGGAGGTAATTGCTGAAAACTTCCCCTGTCTGGGGAAGGAGATAGTCTCTCAAGCCATGGAGGTGCACAGCTCTCCCAATACAAGGGACCCAAGGAGGACATCACCAAGACATATAAATGGCAAAGATCAAGGATAAAGACAGACTTTTAAAATCATCTAGAGAGAGAAAAAAGATCACATACAGAGGAAAACCCATCAGGCTATCATCAGACTTCTCACCAGCAACCTTACAGGCTAAAAGGGAGTGGGATGATATATTTAATGCAATGAAGCAGAAGGGCCTCGAACCAAGAATACTCTACCTGGCAAGGTTATCATTTAAATTTGAAGGAGGGATTAAACAATTTTCAGATAAGCAAAATCTGAGAGAATTTTCCTCCCACAAACCACCTCTACAGTGCATTTTGGAGGGACTGCTATAGATGGAAGTATTCCAAAGGCTAAATAGATGTCACCCAAGGGATACACAAAGAGTAGAGAATATGATTCATAACATACAAAGAATGGAGGAGGAAGAAAAAGGAGGAAAAAAAGCACTTTAGGTTGTGTTTGTAATAGCATATGAAGTGAGTTAAATTAGACTGTTAGATAGTAAGGGAATTACCCTTGAACCTTTGGTAACCACGAATCTAAAGCTTGCAATGGCAATAAGTACATACCTATCGATAATCACCCTAAATGTAAATGGTCTGAATTCACCAATCAAAAGACATAGAGTTGCTGAATGGATAAACAAACAAGACCCATCTACATGCTGCCTACAAGAGACTCACTTCAAACCGAAAGACATACACAGACTAAAAGTAAAGGGATGGAAAAAGATATTTCATGCAACTAATAGAAAAAAGCAGGAGTTGCAGTACTTGTATCAGACAAAATAGACTTCAAAACAAAGAAAGTCAGAAGAGACAAAGAAGGACATTACATAATGATAAAAGGGTCAGTCCAACAAGAGGATATAACTATTATAAATATCTATGCACCCAACACAGGAGCACCTACATATGTGAAACAAATACTAACAGAATTAAAGGGGGAAATAGAATGCAATGTATTCATATTTAGGAGACTTCAACACACCACTCACAGCAAAGGACAGATCAACCAGACAGAAAATAAAAGAGACAGAGGCACTAAACAACATATTAGAACAGATGGACCTAACAGACATCTACAGAACACTCCATCCAAAAGCAACAGGATACACATTCTTCTCAAGTGCACATGGAACATTTTCAAGAATAGATCATATACTAGGCCACAAAAAGAACCTCAGTAAATTCAAAAAGATTGAAATTGTACCAACCAGCTTCTCAGATCACAGAGGTATGGATCTAGAGATAAATTACACAAAGAAAATAAAACAGCCTACAAACAGATGGAGGCTTAATAACATGCTCCTAAAAAATCAATGGATCAATGACCAAATAAAAACAGAGATCAAGCAATATATGGAGACAAATGACAACAATAACTCAACACCACAAAATCTTTGAGATGCAGCGAAGGCTGTGCTAAGAGGGAAATATATTGCAATACAGGCCTACCTCAGGAAAGAAGAACAATCCCAAAGGAACAGTCTAAACTCACAATTAATGAAACTAGAAAAGGAAAGAATAAATGAGGCCCAAAGTCAGTAGAAGGAGGGACATAATAAAGATTAAAGTAGAAATAAATAAAATTGAGAAGAATAAAACGATAGAAAGAATCAATGAAAGCAAGAGCTGGTTCTTTGAGAAAATAAACAAAACAGATAAACCCTTAGCCAGACTTATCACGAAAAAAAGAGAGTCTACACACATAAACAGAATCAGAAATGAGAAAGGAAAAATCACTAGGAACACCACAGAAGTACAAAGAATTATGAGAGAATACTACGAAAAATTTTATGGTAACAAACTGGATAACCTAGAAGAAATGGACAACTTTCTAGAAAAATACAACCTTCCAAGGCTGACCCCAGAAGAAACAGAAAATCTGAATAGAACTATTACCAGCAAAGAAATTGAACTGGTAATCAAAAAACTACCTAAGAAACAAAAGCAAAAGTGACCAAGTGGAACTATATCAAGCTGACAAGCTTTTGTACAGCAAAGGACACCATCAGTAGAACAAAAGACATCCTACGGTATGGGAGAATATATTCATAAATGACATATCTGATAAGTTGACATCCAAAATATATAAAGAGCTCATGCACCTCAACAAACAAAAACAAATAATCCAATAAAAATGGGCAGAGGATCTGAACAGACACTTTTCCAAAGAAGAAATTCAGATACCCAACAGGCACATGAAAAGATGCTCCACATCGCTAATCATCAGAGAAATGCAAATTAAAACCACAATGAGATATCACCTTGCACCAGTGAGGATGGCCAACATCCAAAAGACAAACAACAACAAATGTTGGCGAGGATGTGGAGAAAGGAAAACCCTCCTACACTGCTGGTGGGAATGCAAATTAGTTCAACCATTGTGGAAAGCAGTATGGATGTTCCTCAAAAAACTCAAAATAGAAATACCATTTGACCCAGGAATTCCACTCCTAGGAATTTACCCTAAGACTGCAGCAGCCCAGTTTGAAAAAGACATATGCACCCCTATGTTTATCGCAGCACTATTTACAATGGCCAAGAAATGGAAGCAACCTAAGTGTCCATCAGTAGATGAATGGCTAAAGAAGATGTGGTACATATGCACAATGGACTATTATTCAGCCATAAGAAGAACACAAATCCTACCATTTGCAACAACATGGATGGAGCTAGAAGGTATTATGCTCAGTGAAATAAGCCAGGTGGAGAAAGACAAGTATCAAATGATTTCACTCATCTGTGGTCTGTAAGAACAAAGAAAAAAACTAAAGGAACAAAACAGCAGCAGACTCACCAAACCCAAGAATGGACTAACAGTTACCAAAGGGAAAGGGAGTGGGGAGGATGGGTGGGAAGGGAGGGACAAGGGCGAAAAAGGGGCATTACGATTAGCCGACATAATGTAGGGGTGGGGTACGGGGAGGGCTGCACAACTCAGAGAAGAAAAGTAGTGATTCTATAGCATCTCACTACGCTGATGGACAGTGACTGTAATGGGGTATGTGGTAGGGACTTGATGATGTGGGGAGTCTAGCAACCATAATGTTGCACATGTAATTGTCGATTAATGATACAAAAAAAAAACCCCCAAAACTACCTAAGAACAAAATTCCTTGTCCAGATGGGTTCCCTGCTGAATTTTATCAAACATTTAGTGAGGGCCTAATACCTGTCGTCCTTAAAGTTTTCCAGAAAGTAGAAGAGGAAGGAATACTCCCAAGGTCATTCTACGAGACCAACATCACTCTAATCCCAATACCAGGCAATGACACCACAAAAAAAGAAAATTACAGAACAATATCCCTGATGAACATAGATGCAAAAATACTCAACAAAATACTAGCAAACCAAATTCAAAATTACATCAGAAAGATCATCCATCATAATCAACTGGGATTCATTCCAGGGATGCAAGGATGGTACAACATTAAAAAAATCCATCAACATCATCCACTACATCAACAAAAAGAAGGACAAAAACCACATGATCATCTCCATAGATGTGGAAAAAGCATTTGACAAAATTCAACATCCATTCATGATAAAAACTCTTAACAAAATGGATATAGAGGGCAAGTACCTCAATATAATAAAGTCTATATATGACAAACCCACAGCCAACATTATACTTCACAGCGAGAAGCTGAAAGCTTTGCCTTTAAGATCAGAAACAAGAAAAGTATGCCCACACTCCCCACTTTTATTCAACATAGTTCTGGAGGTACTAGCCATGGCAATCAGACAACACAAAGAAATAAAAGGCATCCCAATTGGTAAGGAAGAAGTCAAACTGTCGCTGTTTGCAGATGACATGATAGTGTATATAAAAAACCCTAAAGAATCCACTCCAAAACTACTAGAACTAATATCTGAATTCAGCAAAGTTGTGGTATACAAAATTAATACACAGAAATCTGTTGCTTTCCTATACACTAACGATGAGCTAACAGAAAGAGAAATCAGGAAAACAAATCCATTCACAATTTCATCAAAAAGAATAAAATACCTAGGAATGAACCTAACTAAGGAAGTGAAAGACCTATACCCTGAAAAGTACAAGACACTCTTAAGAGAAATTAAAGAGGATACTAACAAATGGAAATGCATCGCATGCTCTTGGCTAGGAAGAATAAATATTGTCAAATTGGCTATACTACCTAAAGCAATCTACAGATTCAATGCAATCCCTATCAAAATACCAACAGCATTCTTCAAAGAACTGGAACAAATAATTCTAAAATTCATATGGAACCACAAAAGACCGTGAATAGCCAAAGCAATCCTGAGAAGGAAGAATAAAACAGGGGGAATTACACTCCCTGACTTCAAGCTCTACTACAAAGCCACAGTAATCAAGACAATTTGGTACTGGCACAAGAGCAGACCCATAGACCAGTGGAACAGAACAGAGAGCCCAGATATAAACCCCAGTATATATGGTCAATTAGTATATGATAAAGGAGCCATGGATATACAATGGGGAGATGACAGCCTCTTCAACAGCTGGTGTTGACAAAACCGGACAGCTACATGTAAGAGAATGAAACTGGATTACTGTCTAATCCATACACAAAAGTAATCTCAAAATGGATGAAAGACCTGAATGTAGGTCACGAAACCATATAACTCTTAGAAAAATATATAGGCAAAAATCTCTTGAACATAAACATGAGCAACTTCTTCATGAACATATGTCCCCATGCAAAGGAAACAAAAGCAAAAATGAACAAGTGGGACTATATCAAACTACAAAGCTTCTGTATAGCAAAGGACACTATCAATAGAACAAAAAGACATCCTACAGTATGGGAGAACATGTTCATAAATGACATATCCAATAAGGGGTTGACATCCAAAATATATAAAGAGCTCATGCACGTCAACAAACAAAAAGCAAATAAGCCAATTAAGAAATGGGCAGAGGAGCTGAACAGAAACTTCTCCAAAGAAGAAATTCAGATGGCCAACAGGCACATGAAAAGATGCTCCACATCGCTAATCATCAGAGAAATGCAAATTAAAAGCACAATGAGATATCACCTCACACGAGTTAGGATGGCCAAAATCCAAAAGACAAACAACAACAAATGTTGGCGAGGATGTGGAGAAACAGGACCCTCCTACACTGCTGGTGGGAATGTAAACTAGTTCAACCATTGTGGAAAGCAGTATGGAGGTTCCTCAAAAAACTAAAAGGTTGGGGATGCTGCCCATCCTTACTCATTGTTTAGAAAACAGTGAAAGTGGCCCTTCCTCGCCAGTTCCATTTTAATGAATCTTGCTGAAGAAGTCTGCCTACATTAGGCAGTTTCTATTACTAGGGGATTTTGGATTGGCAGCCTCCACAAAAACTACATGGTTTGAAGGAGCCCTTTCCAAAACAAGAGGTGCTTCTCTGGGTAAACACAGTTGGTCACAGTATTTCATCTTATAAGATGTAGAAATAGAGGGGCTCAGAAAGGGTAGACACATTGACCAAGTCACAGATAGGAACCTGTTTTTAATTGATTATTTGGCTTATGTCCTTTTCACTTTGCCACTACATTGTAATAACAGGAGCTCATTGAAGGGAAAGTTGGAACTGGAGTAGAGTAGCATGGCAGGATGATATTCTTTCTTCAGAGTGCTTGATTCCTTGAACCTTCCTCAGTGTGGTATTGGTGTTCACAGATGCTGAGCTGTTCTAAGAACCTCTTGCTAACTCCAGATAGGAGATACAAAAGAAACAGAAAAAAAATTTGTTTTCCTTTCTGAGTTATTTTGGAGACAGATGAAAGATGGAGACATTCTTCTTTGGAGGAAAATGAAGTATTTTAGGCTATTAAATAATTTAAATAGAAATTTTTTTCTTTCCCCCCCTTTTTTTTTGGCTGTGTGGTCTTCTCCACTATTTTTCTTTTTTCTTTTGGTATCATTCATCTACAATTGCATGTGCAACATTATGGTTACTAGACTCTCCCCATCATCAAGTCCCCACCACACACCTCCATCACAGTCACTGTCCATCAGCATAGTGAGATGCTATAGAATCACTACTTGTCTTCTCTGTGTTGTACAGTCCTCCCCATGCCCCCCCCCCACATTATGTCTGCTAATCGTAATGCCCCTTTTTCGCCCTTGTCCCTCCCTTCCCACCCATCCTCCCCAGTCCCTTTCCCTTTGGTAACTGTTAGTCCATCTTTGGGTTCTGTGAGTCTGCTGCTGTTTTGTTCCCTCAGTTTTTTTCTTTGTTCTTATACTCCATATATGAGTGAAATCATTGGATACTTGTCTTTTTCTGCCTGGCTTATTTCACTGAGCATAATACCTTCTAGCTCCATCCATGTTGTTGCAAATTTCTTTTCTTTTATGGCTGAATAATATTCCATTGTTTATATGTACCATATGTTCTTTGTCCATTCATCTACTGATGGACACTTAAGTTGCTTCCATTTCTTGGCTATTGTAAATAGTGCTGCGATAAACATAGGGGTGCATGTGTCTTTTTCAAATTGGGCTGCTGCATTCTTAGGGTAAATTCCTAGGGGTGGAATTCCTAGGTCAAATAGTATTTCTATTTTGAGTTTTTTGAGGAACCTCCATACTGCTTTCCACAATGGTTGAACTAATTTATATTCTCACCAGCACTGTAGGAGGGTTCTCCTTTCTCCACATCCTTGCCAACATTTGTTGTTGTTTATGTTTTGGATGTTGGCCATCCTTACTGGTGTAAGGTGATATCTCATTGTGGTTTTAATTTGCATTTCTCTGATGATTAGCGATGTGGAGCATCTTTTCATGTGCCTGTTAGCCATCTGAATTTCTTATTTGGAGAAGTGTCTCTTCAGATCCTCTGTCCATTTTTTAATTAGATTATTTGGTCTTTGTTTGTTGAGGTGTATGAGCTCTTTATATATTTTGGATGTCAATCCTTTATCGGGTATGTCATTTATGAATATATTCTCCCATAGTGTGGGATGCCTTTTTGTTCTATTGATGGTGTCCTTCGCTGTACAGAAACTTTTCAGTTTGATATAGTCCCACTTTTTCATTTTTGCTTTTGTTTCCCTTGCCTGGGGAGATATGTTCATGAAGAAGTTGCTCATGTTTATGTTCAAGAGATTTTTGCCTATTTTTTTTCTAAGAGTTTTATGGTTTCATGACTTACATTCAGGTCTTTCATCCATTTTGAGTTTACTTTTGTGTATGGGTTAGACAATGATCCAGTTTCATTCTCTTACATGTAGCTGTCCGGTTTTGCCAACACCAGCTGTTGAAGAGGCTGTCATTTCCCCATTGTATATCCATGGCTCCTTTATCATATACTAATTGACCATATATGCTGGGGTTAATATCTGGGCTCTCTATTCTGTTCCACTGGTCTGTGGGTCTGTTCTTGTGCCAGTACCGAATTGTCTTGATTACTGTGGGTTTGTAGTAGAGCTTGAAGTTGGGAAGTAAGATCCCCCCTGTTTTATTCTTCCTTCTCAGGATTGCTTTGGGTATTCACGGTCTTTTGTGGTTCCATATGAATTTTAGAACTATTTGTTCCAGTTCGTTGAAGAATGCTGTTGGTATTTTGATAGGGATTGCATTGAATCTGTAGATTGCTTTAGGTAGTATAGCCATTTTGACAGTATTTATTCTTCCTAGCCAAGAGCATGTGATGGATTTCCATTTCTTAGTTTCCTCTTTAATTTCTCTTAAGAGTGTCTTGTAGTTTTCAGGGTATAGGTCTTTCAGTTCCTTGGTTAGGTTTATTCCTAGGTATTTTATTCTTTTTGATGAAATTGTGAATGGAATTGTTTTCCTTATTTCTCTTTCTGTTAGCTCATTGTTAGTGTATAGGAAAGCCACAGATTTCTGCGTATTAATTTTTTATGGTGCAACTTTGCTGAATTCAGATATTAGTTCTAGTAGTTTTGGAGTGGAGTCTTTAGAGTTTTTTATGTACAATATCATGTCATCTGCAAATAGTGACAGTTTGACTTCTTGTTTACCAATCTGGATGCCTTGTATTTCTTTGTTTTGTCTGATTGCCGTGGCTAGGACCTCCAGTGCTATGTTGAATAATCTTCTCCGCTATTTAAAAGAAATATGTAAAAATACACATATTATAGCAGGTGTGGAGTTGGGGTGGGGGAATACGGGGAAGGCAGTATAACACAGAGAAGACAAGTAGTGATTCTATAACATCCTTTGTCTGCCTATGGACAGTGACTGCAATGGGGTATGTGGTGGGGACTTGATAATAGGGGGAGTCTAGTAAGTATAATATTGCTCATGTAAATGTATATTAATAATAGCAAAAAAATGTATCAAAATAATAAAAAATGTGTAAGAATCAAATATAACTGTCCTCAGGACCCACGGAATATGAATTTGATTGTGCATGTTTCCAAACATTCCTTGACTAACTGTAATAATTTTTGCTAAGTGTTAGAGTGAATTTTTTTAAAGAAGTAATTTGTCATGACCCAACTCAGTCTTCTTTGATGAAAGGCATATGAATGCTAATATTGCTACTACATTTGGCTCATTGCAGAAGGTGCGGTACCCAAGATTGGAAAGCTACTTTCAAATGTGCCCTTACCCCGCAGGGTGTTTTCTAGGAATGTATTTGATAGCATGTCTTTGTAGGATAATCTTAGAGTTTGTCTTCTGTAATGAGAAAGAAATTTGTCAATATGTGGTAATGTAGCAAATGTACTAGCTAGAAAAAGTGGTTTCAGCTCTTGAAACATCAGTCTTCATGAATCTCTATGTCTTACATATAGTAGATATTCATTTCTTTCAATATGATAAAAAAAATTGAAAGAAGTGCAATTCATCATAAGTACTAAAAAATGAGCTGAATTACCTAAGATTCTCAGTGAGTTTTGGGCATGTTATTTTTTAAAACACAGTAACAGAAATGAATTTGCAACTCCCTTTTAAAAAATTAGTTCTCTCAATGGCTCAGTGGTTGTCAGCCTTTTTTCGGTCTTCACTTCACTACGGAGTAAGAGTTAAGAGAAGTTCCTGTGGTGGGGAGGGTTGGCGGTGGTGATTATGCCCCTTGTGAGCAGTACATAGTTTGAAAAAACTTTCCACTGAGAGTTATTGCTAGTTGTTAGGTATTGTGGAAAATGCTTAGTCTTGAAAACAAAATGACCTTTTTTTTTTATCATTATTACTATGGCATTGTTTCCATTTTCATATTTTTGTTTTTTTATTCTAAACAGGCAGAGCTAAGTGATGGACATTTTAAAAGTTTGGTCACTTGTTGCCTAATTATAACACAAACTGAAAACATTTAAGAGCAGATTTAATCATTAAACGATAACTTTCTTCCTGAATATATCTTTCGTTTTCTAGAAATCTTGCATTGTTTTCTAGACAATTTTGCATGTAATCTAAATTATCTGTTTGTTTTTGATATACCACTGTATCATTTAGAGCTGTGAAATATACACAAAATTTGCATACATTTCTTTTTCTTTAATATTTTAGTTTTCTTTGAAGATGTCCTAGCTTTCTTTCTAGGAATCTTTAGTTGGCTGTGGAATTACTTTATTGTGGGGTCATTACTGTCTTCCCTAGTACATCTAGATAGATTTGCTAAAGTCATATTAAATAACTAACCCATTCCATTCTGGGCTCTCTGTATCTGCAGTTAGGTCCCTGAGAGATCTGTGGCCCTCTATGGATGCCAGCTACAAAACTGGTCTGTGTGCTTATCCCTAGGAAAACTGGAGATCTCCTCTGAGGTTTGGGAATGTGAGGAGGGGTTAATTGCAGCTTTTGGTACCAGTTTACCCTCATGCTCTTAGGTACCGAAAGCTAATTGGTACCAGGTTTAGGGGCTGCACTTATCCCCAGTCTATCATAACCAGACTTATGACTTCAGGTGGTGGGCCACTTCCCAGACTCTTGAGTTAGATGTTCCTCCTTTGTACTCCCATAGAAACCCTGCCCCCACATCATACCCTAGTATTGATTTCTGTTTGCCTACAATCAGAAGACTGAGTGAAGAATCAGTTTCCACAAAGAACAAACAGGTCTTTGGAATATCCAGTTGAGGAAATCTAAATGATATATATATATTTTTCTTTTTTGAAAAGATATCATCAAATCATCATGATCTAAGGCCAAAAACCAACAAAAACTTGGCTTGGATTGACTGAATACCATTATTAAAAGTAAATATGGAAAATGAACCAGACCATGAGAATGTGGAGCAGAACCTCTGTGCCAAGACTACTGAAGAAGAACTGAATAAGAATTTCAATCTAGAAGCTTCACTTTCAAAATTCTCTTTCATGGATCTGGACAAGGAACTGGAGTTCAAAAATGATCTGGTAAAAATTCGACTTTTGTCAAGTGATGATGTTTAACTAAAATGTTGGTTAGAGTGTAGTTTTTGACCCAAGACCTAGCTCTGTGATTTTTGCATGGGTAATAGGAGTCTGTGTATAGTTTTATGTGACAGCACTCTTCGTTTGTATATAGTTCATTACAGTTTATGAAGTACTTTACATGTTTTCATTTGAGCTTTACAGCACTCTGATAATCCATTTGGTAGAGGAAGAAAGTGAAGTGCAGCTATGTTAAATGACTTCTCAAGATCACAGAGTTAGTGGTAGGTTTAGAATTCTTGTGCAGTGGTTTTTTTTCCCCATTGATTTGATATTAATAGGTTTTTTTGACCAAGAGAATATTTAATGACAAGTTGTTTGACCTAATCAAGCAACTCTCACCATAATTGATGAAATAACTAAGAAGTGCAATGTCAAACCTTTGTGTATTGCTTATGTCTAAACTTAGAAAATTAGGGCTTGTTATATGACATTGCTGTTTTGTCATGTTTAAGAAAGCAGATGCCAAAGTCCTTCAACAGAAGCTTTCTGGAAAGGGCTGTCAGGATGGTGCAGTCAATGCATATTTGCCCTTGATAACCACTGAATATGTGGGTAGAAAAGGAAGCAATTCTGTAGTCTTTTGACCTGATGCTTATTACCTTGGATTATTGAGTTGGTTGTCTGTATGATCAGTTTGGTGGTATGTTTGTCTCTTAATTGATAGTGGTTCTAATCAATTAAAACACCCTCATCATTTTAAGAGGGAAGGAAGCATTTATGTGAGCATTAATTTCTTTTCTTGATTTAGATCGATGACAAAGAGTTTGATATTCCTCAAGTTGACACTCCTCCAACACTGGAAAGCATACTAAATGAAGTAAGTATATATTAATGATCACTATCATTTTATGGCATTGATTTGAATTCTTCTGGGTTAGTTGTAGGGTGTGTGTCTAGATCTGCACTGTCCAATATGGGTGCAAGTAGTCCCATGTGGCAACTTGAATTTAAATTAAATACAGTTAAATAAAAATTAAAGATTCAATTCCTTAGTTATTCAAGGAGCATTTCAGGTGCTCGAGAGGCACATGTGGCTACCAGAGCGGACAGCGTAGACACAGAATGTTGTGTCTACTGCGGAAAGTTCTCTTGAACAGTGCTGATCTAGACTGGGAGCTGCTCCAGGACAGAAGCCAGGTCTTGTTCATCTCTGTGCCCAGTATAATGCCTCATACTTGGTAGATTTAGAAAAAAATGTCTTATTAAGTGAGTTAAAATACTGAATTCGTGTCACTTTGAGATTTTTATTATGTCTTGATAATTTTATCTCTACCAGTGATATTCAAATAGCTCATCCTCTGATGCTAAAGAGCAACCTTGTAATGCATCTCTGCAGTTCAGTCTTCTTCATCTTTTAAAAACTTAGCACTCTCCTTGGAGGTTTTTTAATGTATTAATTTATTTCAGCTCTCAATTGTGTTTTTTAGAAGATAATGATGCAAAGATTCCCCAACAGAATGCCCACTGATCCCATAGCCCTCAGTGATTTGGGCCTTGGTCTTTATTATTTACTTATACTTTCAGGGTTATAGTCCAAATTTTTTAGGATGCAGACTACATTTTATGAATTATATCTTTAATTTTTCTTGTATGACTCATTTCTATTTTTTATATCAGTTTGATGTTGCTGTTACTTTGAATATATTTTAACTTAAAAAATGTTATGATATGTTAAGTTAAAGATTTTTAATTTTGATGAAGAAGGCTTTGGTCAATGAAAAAATATCCTGCTACAGTGATATTTATTTATTGCTTTGTAACTTAGAAGAAATCTTTTATTTAAAATAAAGAGATTAATTTTAGTCAATTTTGTTAATGTGATCTTAATCACATCCAGTTATTTTACTCTAGTGAAATAAAAATAGTCTTGGAGAACTGTAGAAAGCCCTATTTGTATAATAATGGCAAAGAAAATAATGCTCATATGAGCAAGACTATAGTTCATAATGAAGGACAACCATCTTTGCACAATTTACTTATCTATGAGTAATAGTAAGTACAGTCATTAGTGGTTTCCTGAGAAGATAATACTGTTGTCATCCCCAGTAGTAGTTTGAGTGCCTTGTTATTTGGGTCACAGTGTTAGATGTTGGGATTATAAAGTGCTATATGATTGTCTCTGACTTTGAGAGAGAGATGGGACTGAAATTGGCCAGCCTTTGTGTCTCCAGGGAGCTAGGCAGGTGGATAAGTGAAAGTAAAAATAATCTGAGTCATATAACATAATAAACATTATAAGGAGGAATAGGTATTAAAGAAAATCATTTTATTTATTTATTTTATTTTGGTATCATTAATGTACAATTACTTAAACAGCATTATGGTTACTAGATCCCCTATTATCAAGTCCCGCCCACATACCCCATTACAGTCACTATCCATCAGCGTAGTAAGATGCTATAGGATTATTACTTGTCTTCTCTGTAAATACTGCCTTTCCCGTGTCCCACCCCACTACATTATGTGTGCTAATCGTAATGCCCCTTTTTCCCCCTTATCCTTCCCTTCCCACCCATCCTCCCCAGTCCCTTTCCCTTTGTTAACTGTTAGTCCATTCTTGGGTTCTGTGAGTCTCCTGCTATTTTATTCCTTCAGTTTTTTCTTTGTTCTTATACTCCACAAATGAGTGAAATCATCTGATACTTGTCTTTCTCCACCTGGCTTATTTCACTGAACATAATACCCTCTAGGTCCATTCATGTTGTTGCAAATGGTAGGATTTGTTTTCTTCTTATGGCTGAATAATATAAAATAAAATTATTTTTTAAAAGAAAAAACAAAAGGGCAGAAGTAGAAAGTGTAAATGAGCACTTCCTCCAGGATATGTGGGTGCATATATATTCTATAGTATTAATTAATATAAACCTGAAGAGAAGCTGGGAAGAAATGTACATCCAAGATATTTTACAGAAGGAAAAGTTAAAGATTACTGAAACATTGTAAATCTCAGAATTTAGGGCATGAAATAATGTTACTAGGCCTTCTCATCTTCTGCAACTGTGCTGCCTCTGAGGTTTTTAATTTTGAAACTCCATTCTTTAATCGTAACACCCCTTTCTTCCCTGACCATTCCCTTATTTCCATTAAACATGCTCTTTGGCCTCATCCAGACTGTCTCTTGATCCTTCCTCATCTCAGTCTCTGAGAGTAGAGTTGGCTTCACTTCAATCCTACTATTGGACTGTGCAGCCAAAAATTTCTTTTAAACTTGTAATTGATGTATAACATACATATAGAAGTACACAGATCCTAAGTGTACAGCTTGGTGAATTTTCACCTACTGGATATGCTTTATAACCAGAATCCAAATATAAAGAAGATACAAAACATTATTGCCACCCCAGAAACTTCTCTTGTGCCCATTCAGTAGCCAACCCCAGGATAATCATTATCCTAATTTATTACCAACATTGATTAGCTTGTCTGTTTTGAGCTTTATATAAATGGAATTATACAGTATGTGCTTTTGTTTGTCTGACTTATTTTGCTCAATGTTACGTTTTTGGATTCATTCATATTTTGCATATAATTGTTTATCCATTGCCATTATATAAAATTCTTCATGCATATACCATTATTTACTCATTTTCTTTATGGGCTTTTGTGTAATTTCCAATTTTTGGCTACTATGCGCTAAGTGCTGCTGTGAATATTCTTACTCATGTTTAGATGCACACACACACACTCACATACATATTCTGTTGGGTATATACCAAGGAATAGAATGGCTGGTTTTCAGATGTGGATATGATCAGCTTTAGTAGATGCTGCCACAGATTTTTCGAAGTGATTGAAATAATATATATACTTCCAGCAGCAATATGTGGGAGTTCTGGGTACCCATCTTCATCAACTTTCAGTTTCTCCTTCACTTAAGCTGTTCATTCTTACAGATGTATAGTGGTACTACACCATAGATTTAATCTGAATTTTCCTGAGGACTAATGGAATTGCCTACCTTGTCATATGTTTTGGTCATTTGAGTATGTCTTTTGTGAATTGCCCTTTCATTTCTTTTGTCCACTTTGCTATTGAATTTCTTAAAAAACTGATTTTTATGAGTTTTTAAAATTTGATGTTTATAAGCCCTTCATTAAATATGTATATTGCAAATATCTTCTTGCATTCTGTGGGATACTTTTTCACTCTATTATTTTTTTTTGATGAGCAGAAATCTTAATACAGTTCAGCTTATTAAGTTTTTCCATTATAGTTTTTTGTTTGTCCTATTTAAGAAAATTTTGCAAATTTCAAGGTCATGATGATACTGTTTTAAAATTTTTATTGTTCTACCTTTCACATTTAGGCCTGCAGTTCATCTGGAATTTTTTTTGTGTGATGGTGTGAGGTATGAGCCAGCACCATTTACCAAAGTATTCTTTTCTGTGGTGTTACTTTTGTTTTAAATCAGGTGATCATATATGTGTGGGTCTGATTCCCTTGGTCTTTCTATACTTGTCCCAATATCACATTTCAATGTCTGAACCTTTATAATAGGTCTTGATATCTAGCAGTTTCAAGTCTTCTAGCTTTGTTGTTGTTCTTCAAGACTGCCTTTCCTATTCTTGGTCTTTTGCTTTTCCTCATCAGTTTTAGAATCATTTTATTAGTTTACACACACACGCACACACACAACTTGATTATGTAGTGAATTTACATTATCAGTTTGGGAGAATTGGTATCTCTCCTGTGTAGTTAGTAATTTTGAATTCAGCCTTATTGAAATTCTCAATTTCTTCATTCACTTTTTCTTTCATAAATGAAAGAAAGCTTTCAACTCTGGCTTAATTTAACTTATCTGTTTTCTTTAAATATGTCCCCAGGGTGCTTAAGAAAATCAAATAAGATTCTCATTGACTCTCTTGCTTAATAAAACTTTGGTGCTGCAGTTCTAATTTCTGAATTCTTTTTCGTTCCCTGCAGTAGTTGTCCCACTCTCATGTAGCTCACAAGTAGCAGATTATGTCCTTGCTATCCCCTTGCCCTGTTCTTAGTGGACTTGTATGTGGAGCTATCTGCAAAGCAATTAGAAGTACAGGCCTAAACCTCAAGAGAAAAGTTGATTCTGAAGATACAGATTTTGGAGTCATTGGTATGACATGGTACTTAAAGCTATAGATGTGAATTAGCTTGTTAATATAGAAAGTGTGTGAAGTAGGAAGAGAAGAGAGCTAAGTATATAATCCTGGGGAAAAACATCATTTAGAGGTTGGTCTGAGTTAAAAATAGAACATGACTGATAGAAGAGGCCACACAAGTTGGAGGAGTACCAGAAAAGGAGATGTGTTGGAAACTGAGGGAAGAGAAAGTTTCAAGAAGTAGGGAGTGGCCACTAGTGTTAAATGGTGCACAGAGGACACGAGTATCCTATCTGGAAATAAACCCGGGGATTTGGCTGGTAACTTCAGAAAGGGTAGTAGTCAGCAGCTAGTAATGGGTGGGGAAAGTGGAATGACAAGTATGCACTGCTCTCAGGCAGAATGTAGAAAGTATTATCAGAACATTTTTCTTTAATGTCTGTTGCTCAGAATCAACTTGTTCAAAGCTGAACTCCTCATTCTGCTTTATCTACTATTCTGCTTTTTTGTCTCACTTAGTAGCATCACCTTTTGCCTACTTGCTCACGCTGGAAACCTTGGAATCTTTGACCTTTCCCTTACCTCCTTCCACCCACCCCCATTTAAAAGGTAACCAGGGAATTTGGATTTTATCTCAGTAAGGTCTGTTTCATTATTCCTCTTGATGTTTTCTGCTGTATTTCTAGGCTGAGCTCTCCTCTCTTTCCTGGACATTGCATGCCTTTTTACTGGTTCTTAATGGCCTCCCTGCCTTGGTCTCCTCTTTCCCCTTATCCATCTTCATACTGCTGTGTTTAATTTTCTAAAGCTTGGTTCCCATCATGGGTGTCCACATCTTAAAAATCTCAGTTGCCTTCCCATTGCTTACTCAGTTGCTTTCCCACTAATTCATTAAATAAATGAGTATTGATTGTGTGTCAGGCATTGTACTGGGCACTAGGGGTACAGTGTGGACAAGAGAGATATGGGCTCTGCTGTCACCCAGCTTAATAGAATATAAGGCTTTTTACAAGTTGAGTCCCAGCTTATCTTTCTAGGATCACCTCCAATGCCTACTTATATACTCTAGTCATTTTGGATTATTTCCTTTTCCATGGGCAAAATCTATATTACGAATTCACTGTGTTTGCAGATGCTATTTCCAACCCAGAATGCCTTTCTTCTGTCTGCTTGTCATATTTCTCATGGTGTATTGTAGTCAGGTGTTGTTTTCTTCTAATTAGCCCTCAGCTCTTGTTAACTAGTAAAGCATGCATTAAAGTTTGAATTTTAAGAAGTATTCTGTAGATAGCAATGATCTGTATAACTGCTCCTGCTTCTTCCTGCTGCAAGAAAGAATTTTTGGACTGAATGCTTCATAGAGAGCAATATCTGTCTAGAGTTGAAATTTAATTCTGTACTATGACTCTCTGGTCGATAACAATGCATGGAAGGAGGTGAAAAGCAGAAATAAGCATGTGAGTGTTTTGGAGAAACCCATTAAGGCCTATTAGACTTACAGAGTATTTGGAATTTTGAATTTATTGATCCATACTCTTCCAATTTAGACTGATGATGAAGATGAGTCTTCTGTTCTGGAGGACCCTACATTGTTAAACATTGATGCTATTGATTCTCACTCCTATGATACATCATCTGTGGCAAGTTCAGATAGTGGTGACAGGACCAACTTAAAAAGGTAAGTATTCATTTAAATCACACTTGTATATGGTTGAAGTATTTGATCATTTAAAATGTAAATATCTCTTTAGGTAGAGTATGGTCTGCTGAAGCCCTGCAGAAGAAATAGAGGCCCACTTGGGTAGAAATAATACTCTTATTAGACCCTACAGATTTTGGCACTGTTGATGGGAGAGAATAAAAAGGTAGAGACCATGACCACTGTCTTTTGCACCCCCAGTCGGAAGCCATAATGACAGCCAGAGATTCCTGGGAGCAGGAGAGCCCTTGGAGGGAACACAGATCAAACCTGGCATAGAGTCTGTGGTGGAAACATGGAGCTTGGTTTACCTCACCACCTTCTGTTTCCTGCACTCCCCACTCCCTTCTTCCCACTCTAAGGTCAGCTCCAGCATTTCTTCATTTCCTTGGAATGGATTCAAAGGAGAATCACAAAGATGATTAAAGATTTGGGAAAAGGACTTCTAACCCTAAATAACTTCATTTTGGTTGTTATTCACCTTCCAAATTCTTGGAAAGCACATGAAAAGGAAAGAGAAGTAGAGGAAGCATGTAAAATACTTTATTAAATTCATGTGTAAATTGAATGTTGATAAAGTTGTCTGTATTCTTCCTCTTTTCTTAAATTTTGCCTGTATCAGTACTGTCCTCTTCAGGTCATCAACTCTTATGGGATAGGGGGCCATGCTGTTCATCCTAACCTGTTCATCAAAAATAGATAACTATTTAATTAGATAAAGATAGATAATTTTTTCAGCTTTATTGAGATATAATTGACAAATAACACTGTGTAGATTTAATATACAATGTGATTCTTTTTTTATTGAAGTATTGTTGATATATAATGTTATATTGGTTTCAAGTATACAACACAGTGGTTCAACAGTTACCCATATTATTAAACCTTCACCCCCATGAGTGCATTTACTATCTGTCAACATAGGAACATGTTACAGAATCATACAGTGTGATTCTTTAACAGGCATATGATTGCCACAGTAGGATTAAGTTAACACCTCTGTCACCTCACATAATTACCATTTCTTTTGGTGGTGAGAACATTTAAGATCTCTCTTAGCACCTTTCAAGTATGTAATATATTGCTGTTAGCTATAATCACCATACTGTACATTAGATTCCATGTACTTATCTTATAAATGGATGTTTGTATCCTTTGACCAACATCTCTGCATTTCCCCCACTCTGGCAACTACTGTTCTACTCTCTGTTTCCATGAGTTTGGCTTTTTTAGATTCTGTATACAAGTGAGATCATACAATATTTATCCTTTTCTGTCTGATTTATTTCATGTAATGTAATGCCTTAATTTAAGGGCCATCCATGTTGCAATGGCAGGATTTGCTTCTTTCTCATGGCGGAATAATATTCTGTATACACATAAATACCACACCTTTATTCATTCTTCTTGAGTTGTTTCCATAATCTTGGTTATTGTGAATAATGCTGCAATGAACACTGGAGTGCAGATATCTCTTTGAGATCCTGATTTCATTTCCTTTGGATATATACACAGAAGTGGGTTTGCTGGCTCATATGGTATTTCAGTTTTTAATTTTTTGAGGAATTTGTTCCATACTGTTTCATAGTGGGTGTACCAATTTACATTCCCACCAACAGTTACAAGGATTCCCTTTTCTCTGTATCTTCACCAGCACTTGTTATATCTTGTGTTTTTGATAATAGTAACCCTAACAGTATAAAGTGATATCTCATTGTGGTTTTGATTTGCATTAAGAATCCCTAATGATAGTGATGTTGAACATCTTTTCATGTACCTGTTCATTATTTGTACGTCTTCCTTAGAAAAACATGTATTCAGGTCCTCTGCCCAGTTTTTACTCAGATTGTTTTTTGGCTGTTGAGTTGTAAGAGTTCCTTATACAGCAGTCCCCTCTTATCTGTAGAGTGTATCTTCTAAGACCCCCAGGGGATGCCTGAAACCATGGATAGCACTGAGCCTTATACACACTATGTGTTTTCCTATACATATCACGATAAAATTTAATTGATAAATTAGGCACAGTAAGACATTAACAACTATTGATAAAATAGAATAATTATAACAATATACTGTGATAAAAGTTATGTAAAACTGGTCTCTCTCTCTCAAAATATCTTATTGTACTGTACGCACCCTTCTTATGATATGAGATGACAAAATGCCTGTGATTAGATGACGTGAGGTGAATGATGTAGGCATTGTGATGTAGCATTAGGCTACTACTGACCTTTTGATGGTATGTCAGGAAGATTATCTGCTTCCAGACCATGCTTGACCATGTGTACTAAAATCCTGAAAAATGAAGTGATGGGTAAGAGGGGATTACTGTATATTTGAGAAATTAACCCCTTATCAGACAGATGGTTTGCAAATGTTTTCTATTTTGTAGGCTGCTTTTTTGTTTTGTTTTTCCTTGATGTAGTCACATTTATTTGCATTTGCTTTTGTTTTCTTGTGCTTTTGGTGTCTGTAAAAAACTGTTGCCAAGACAATGTCAAGGAACTTTTCCCCTGTGTTTTTCTCCTAGGAGTTTTACACAATTTCATACTTATAAATGTGATTATTCAGTTTCCCAGCCCCATTCCTTGGAGAGGGTATTCTTTCTCCATTGAGTATTCTTGGCTCCTTTGCCAAGTATTAGTTGACCATATATGCAAGTGTTTATTTCTGGACTTTTAATTCTTTTCCTTTGGCCTGTGTGTTAATTTTTATGCCAGTACCATACTGGTTTGATTACTATAGCTTTGTAATATAGTTTGAAATCAGGAAATATTATGCCTCCAATTTTGTTCTTGTTTGATTATTTTGGCTAATTGGGGTCAGTTGCATTTCTGAACACTAACAATGAAGCATCTGAAAAAGTAATAAAACAATCCCATTTTCAGTAGCATCAAAAACAATAAAATACTTAGGATTAAGTTTAACCAAGGAGGTGAAAGAGCCACACATTGAAATTTATAAGACATTGATGAAAGTGACTGAAGAAGACACAAATGGAAAGATATCCCAAGTTCGTGGATTAATATTGTTCAAATATCCATACTACCCAAAGCCATCAATAGGTTCATTGCAATCCCTGTCAAAATCCCAGTGACATTTTTGACAGATACAGAAAAAACAATCCTGAAATTTGTGTGGAACCAAACTAACTGAACTGTTTTTGATGATCTGGTCACTACCTTCTTAAAAAATATAGTGTTTTCTTTTTGCCTACATAATAATGTAGCATCAGTCTGGATGGACTCTGCTTACCATTTTGACCTAACCTCTAAACACTTCCACTCGTGTCTTCCTGGTCCATGCCTTTTGTGTACTCACATTCCCCCCACACACTGTGTGCCTTTACATCTTCATATTTCTACTTGTGCTTTTTTGTTGCCTGACAAACATCTAGTTATCCAACGAGGCCAGATCAGACACCTTGTTTTTTCTATGTCCATGATAACCCCCTAATAAACAGGATTAAACTTTATTTCACTTCTATAGTACTTTATTCATGTTTATTTTCTTACATTTGTCCTTTAAGGTGAGTTACTTATTAGTCCTTCTAGTTAGGCTATGAGGTCCTCGAGAGTAGGAACCTTGACTTTCTTATTTTTGTATTTCCAGAGGATACTTTGTCACACAGAGTAGATGCTCAATATTTGGCAAAAGAAGAGACATTTTTGGTTAGAGATGAGTAGGGTAAGTGAAAGGAGCTGTTAGTAAAGGCAGCAGAGAATGAGTAATGAGTGGGGAATTTGAGGTGTTTGGTTGAAGAGTGAGAGGGTGATTATAGACAGGAGGAGGGCAAGAAGAGTGGGCACCGGTGGGCAGCAGGTAGGGGGAATGTGGACATGTAGGGCAGAAGGAGTGCTCTATAGGCCACCTTCTGGTGAGTTGCAGAACCTCTTGCTATATTAGGTGGGAAAGGAGCAGTTTGAATCCATGAAAAAGGAGTGGTGGCTTTATTTTCAGGCTTGCTTTCTGAGGTTTGGTGGGTTTAGTGCAATATCTTAATGTGGTGCTGTTAGACTCCTTTTATCTCTTGTAGAACAGAGCGAACAAACTGCATACAGTGTTGTCTGCTTTTCTTTTCTGTATTTTTATTTCAAAGCTTTGAGACCTGACTTTTCAATTTTTTTCTTTCATTAAATATTTTCCTTCTTTTTCAGGAAGAAGAAATTACCTGATTCTTTTTCACTCCATGGATCAGTTATGCGACATTCACTTTTGAAGGGAATTTCTGCCCAGATAGTGTCTGCGGCTGTAAGTATTCTGTTCTCTTCCCTCTGCTTTATGACCTGCAATGGCATAATGTAGTAGGAGTGAGCATGAAACAGAGCACAGTACTTCTCCTGGCCCGAGGCTTAAGAAAAATAGAATCCGGCTTTCATGGGTTTTGTGTGATTATTTTTGACTTACAAGACATGGCTACACATCTTGACATAGAAATTAGTGCAGCCATGAAATAAAGGTCTACTCAGAGTCTTGGGCGTGCCTAAATGAAATTTGGAAGCAAGCCTAAAAGAAACATTATCTGCCTTTTCTTAAATTCCTTTTCAGTTTAGTTGCCATCTTGTGTATTTGGTTGAGGTAGAGTGCTTGTTTTTTTAGTGTTTTCATATGGAGAAATGATTGACCAGAATCCTGTACAACTGAGTGATTTTTTTTTTTTTATAATTCACAAAAGTCTTTTTATGTTCCTTAATTCATTTATGCTTACAACTTTGAAAGTAGAGAAAGCCATATCCTATTTTACAAATGAGAAGTCAGGTTCAGAGAGGTGATATTAACTTGTCTTACATCATTGGGTTAGGAGATAGCAGAGCAATTACTCAAAATTGGGATTTTTGCCTCTAAGTGTAGTGAAATGGAGCTGGTATTGGTGAATGTGGCCAGTGTATAATGGCTGGAAGAGAATATCTGTGGTCGTTTTTGAAAATGATTTAGAGCACTAGGTTAAGGCAAAAATATTTAATAGTCTGTCAAGACAGTAGATGCTGATTCTGGAGTGTTTTATCAAATTTTCCTTTAATCTTTAAGCCTATAATTTTATGTAGTCTTTCAATTTAAATTTTCTGAATTCAATATGTAGATCCTGTAAATAATAATAATGACAAATTCATAATGACAGACACATCATTTGATGTGTTTTTATGTTCTTTTCATGGAGTTTAATTGGATTTTGCATATTCAAATTGTGAAGCTGGCTTTTTCAGGAGGTTAAGAGATTGATACAGAAGTAGCATCATGACACCATTAGTGATTGCAGTTGTCACGTTTATCAAAGAATGCTCTTATTGCAGGAACCAAACAAAGAGAGAAAGAAAAAATGTTCTCTGTGGGCAGTTGGTATACCCTGAGCCAGCTCATATATCATGAAGTCAGTATTAATAGATAGTCAAGCAATGGAGGAAACCTGGGCAATTGTCCTTCCTCTTTTAGGTGGAGAGTAACTCATATTTGTTAGAATGGGAACCACCTGTTGAGGATTACATTTCCATGATGGTTTTGAATTTAATCCTTATGTAGGTGATGAAATTCATTCCTTTCAAAATCAAGATGAACCAGAACAGTCATTTGACCCACCTGTACAGTTTAAAAAATATTTTGAATAATGGAGACTGAACTAAAACTCAGACACTGAACAATGATTAGATAAAGCTGTTATATAAAAGGGGGTTTCTTCTCTTTCTTGAAGAGGAGGGAAAAATTCTAATAAATCCCAGAGTGTTTGCATTCTATTCTTACTTCATTGCTATGGCTGAGCTCCTTTGGTATGCCAAAATGAAAACTCTTTTCCTGTGACAGTCTTCATGCTCTGCTTCCTAATTTTGTATTACCAGCTCAATTTAAATTGTATGCTTTTCTGTGATGGTTGGTTTATTAACATGTAAAGCTAGTTATATTTTTGGATATCTCTCCTGAACAGTTGTTTCATAATGCCTTCAGCTTTGTGGATAGTGATGTTATTAGGGCTGCCTAGGGCCTTGATCACTAGGACTTCGTAGTCCACGTATAATTTCTTGCCAATGGTTTTTAGCCCTGGACAAGTTCACTATGGATTCAATGAGGCTGAAAAATGACAGTGGAACATTCTTGGGGTGAAAGGGTTTATACCCAACTTTATTCCCACGGTGGCAGGTCAATCACTAGAATGCCATCCACTCAGAGCGATTCTGCATGCAGCAAGCCAGTCTCTGCCTCTGAGCCTCCCTCTCCCTGCAACCATCTGTCTCTGTCCTCGGCGCTGCCACCACTCCAGTCTCCGCTCTTCTGCAGCCTTGCAGCAGCCATGCGGCCATGCCACTGTGTCGCCCAGAGTACTGTGTGGAGATAGTCATTAGTAATGTATTGTCCACACGTGTGTAGTGAGCTAGCCTACCACAGCCAGGTAAGAATCCTGGCCATAGGAACCTTCACTTTATCCACACATGGAGAACACTTAGGAGAGATGAAAGTTTTGGAGTTGTGAATCTTGTTTAATTTTGGACTCCTCAAAGTAATGTGACATGGGACTATATTTTAAATTCAAATTAGATCATTTTTTTATGATCACCTAAGACAATAGAGATCCCTTAGCACAGTGTTTTTGCAAAATGTTTCCAACGCATAAGAATTTACTGGGGTGATTGTTAAAATGCAGTTTCCTGGACACCACCCCAGACCTACTGAATTGGAATCCCTAGTAGGGTAGCATAGGGATCTGCATTTTAACAGGTATCCCAGGTGATTCTAATGCACCCTGGCTTTTGAGAGTCACTACCTTAAGATGTTGCAACACCAGAACTAAAGTTCTATGATTTCTGAAGTGCTTACCACATCTGTGTTTTTTTTAGCTTTTAAAATTAGCTGACTTCTGATTTCATTATTCAGGTTCCATTTTAAATGTAGTTTATGTTCTTCATCTGCTGTCTGCTGTCTCGTTCTTTTTCCCTATCTGGGATACAAATCAATCATTTACTAAACATTTATTGCATGCCTCTTAATTGTCAAGCATGATGTTAGGCATGCTTTACACACTCATGTCCACACACAGTTGGATATATCCTGCCATCCAGAACATTGTGCATAGCAGCCTTGGGGATGATTGTTCTTCCTCACATTCCCATGTACTGGAATAAGTTTCTTTAGTTAATTCCCAAGAAGCTCTATAAACTTACATAAAATAACTCTGCTTTCTGATAGATTATAGTAACTAATTGACCACATTGACAAGGACAGACGTAGAAAAGAAATGTAGAAGTGATATAAAGAGCCTGGCTTGGGAACTGGAAGCCCTGAGTTGGAGACATAGCTCTACCACTTCCTGAATAATCTTGGGCAAGTCAGTTCAGCTCTTAAAGACTTCTGTTTTCTTAATCTGGAAAATCAGAATAATATTACCTGTTTTATCTCTCTCCAGATTTGAGAATCAAATAGTGTAATATATGTATGTGATAGCTGTTTGCTACTACAGTGCTAATTGTTGTAAGCCCTTATTTAAAGCTCTAGAAGCATCCAGTAGATACCGTGTGGATAAAATGAGAGTTCCTGTGGCCAGGATTCTCACCTGGCCCTGGTTGATTAGCTCACTGAACACCTGTGGGCAATATATAGCTGTTAACTCTGTAAAGAGCTCCACCCAGTGCTCTGGGCGTGACATGGTGGCAAGGCTGCAGGAGAGCAGAGCAGAGGCTGGAGTGGTGGCAACGCCGAGGACAGAGGCCCAGAGGATGGCTGTGTGGGACGGCTGTGCAGGACGACTGTACAGAGAGGCCCAGAGGACGGCTGTGTGGGACGGCTGTGCAGACAGAGGGGCCCAGAGGCACAGACCGGCTTGCTATATACAGACTCGCTCTGAGTGAATGGGATTTTAGTGACTGACCTGCCACCGTGGAAATAAAGTTGGGTATAACCCTTTCATCCCAAGAACCCTTTGCTGTCAATTTCTATGGTCGCAGTGAATCTATAGCAAACTTGCCTGAGGCTGAAACCCATTGGCAAGACATACCCTTACATTTAATTTGATCCTGAGGACAACTGAATGTGGTAGGTAGGCAGTATTTGATATTTCCTTGAAGAGGTGAGGAGACTAACACCCAGAAGGGCAGGTGACTTTGCCAGTGTCACACAGTTCCTGGTAAGGAGCTGGGACTAGCACTTTATTTTTGATTTTCTTATGCCTGAGAACTAACTGTCCTCTGCTTGGGTTTTATTTAGGAGTTACTGGATAATCTGCTGGATAGACACTCCTACTTAAAGAGTATCTTTACTATATTTCCCTTTTCTAAAATTTTTATGCACTCTTATACCATTTTGACCCATAGTACTTACAGTTTATTCACATTATTGAAAATGGAACCTCTTTCCTCTCTTTCCTGAAGCATGTGTTACAGTTCATGAAATAAAATGATCTTTTCTCATATTCTTTATATTTTGTTGCTATAAACAACTTTTGTAGTTTCTCTTAGTTGGGGGCAAGAAATGAAGTTCCACCTCTTGTCTGAATTCACTTGGGTCAAATTTATGTAAAGAGGGGGTCCTAGATAATTTTCTGTTTAAAAACGGGAATATCTTTTCAAATACTCTTTTTTAAATTTTATTTAGGATAAAGTAGATGCTGGCTTACCTACAGCAATTGTAAGTATACTTTCAATAATCCTTTAAAGGTAACTTTCTATTTGATTGGGTTTTCTTAGACTTATCATTCTAATGTTCAAAGTTTTTACATAAATTACTGTGATAATGAATAAGTCATTTACTGCCACTTATCAGATTTAAAACTTATCCATGTTGAATATTCTCTTTGTTTCTAGTGTGTTATTACTCTTCAGGCTTTTGTTTGAGAAGCATATTATGGAATAATGACTAGCCTTTTCCAGGTTTATTTGTATGTGGTACTACCCTGTCCGAATGAAGTTTGTCCCCTGTGATTTGGCCTCCCTTTGGTTATAGGGAGTGGAAAGCAGTATTTGGTAAAAGCACTTTCTGGTAAATAGTACATTTAACATCCCTGACCTCCATTGCCAAGCCTGTCAAATAGTAACCTGTGGAATGATAATGGAGAACTGGGGGATATTGAAAGCACACTAGTGCCTTCTTTTCTCGACTACTTCCAGCTGCTTCCTGTAGCTCTCTTATTAGTAAGTTGGTGAGGAAGTGGGCTAAATTTTGAATATTTCTGGTGCTCTGAAATTTGAATTTGAATATTTCCTGTTAATAAACCAGAGAAGAGCTTTCTCATCTCTTTCCCACATTGCAAAGTGGGCTCTGGGTAGTATGAGTGCCTCTTACTTTGTCTGCATCCCTGAATTTTTTTTAAAAATTGCTTTAGAGGAAGTTAAGTGGTATGTTTTTGCCTATAATGTTGAACATATGATATTTTGATATTGTTACCCTTACAGTAAATTTAGAGGGATTCCTAGAAATGTCCTGAGTTTCATTTCCTGTTTTGCCTCCTAGATGACATTCTCCTAATTTATAGTAGTTGGTATGTCATCTGGTGCCTAGAGGAAAGACCAACAAATTCAGCTCTGATTATCTTGAGATGCTTAATGTAATGTCTTAAAATGTGATCTTTTCTTTTGTTCTCAGGCAGTGTCCAGTCTGATAGCAGTGGGTACATCTCATGGATTGGCTTTAATATTTGGTAAATTTTCTAAGTACTTATTTTAAATATTAAATATCCTTTTGGGTTTTATAATGTCTTTTATCACAGTTTGTAGTGAACTTTATTTTCTTGAAAAAAAACCAGGAACACTTGAACATTAAACATACTTTTATATTAAAAAATGATTTTATAGTTAAAAATTACTCGACTCAGCTTCATTTTGTTCATTGCAAGTTTATTTTCTTCTCTACAAATTTGTAAACTATCATGCTATATCTTTTGACTTTCTGCAGACCTAGACATAAAGAACAGAGGGTTGAAAGGGGTCTTGGGTTGTCATCTTGTCTACCTCCAGTTTGTACTGTTGGTGATTTTTGATTCTAAATCATATCCGAGTAATAGGTATTCTAAAAGATCTTCAGGGAAATTCAAGGCTTTCTCAGTAGTTTTGAGTAGCCTTCACTGACAGTAAGTTCTTTTTCATTTATATTGTAAATCCCTCTAAACTGAAAAATTTTTAGCCTGTAATCACGTTTTGTTGGTTGGGAAGGAACTCAGCTAGTTTTGTTTGTATAGTAGCTGAGATGAAATAACCCCAGTTTCATTAATCTTTCTTTGCTTTTGAATTCAGTACTATAAGCAGAACATTTTTTTTTAATTTAAAAACTAGTAGATAATATTTTTCTGTCATTTTTACTGCTCTGTTCTGGATCATAGTCTTTTGCATCTTTCTTAAATGGAATTTCTGGTGACACTGTATTTTAGTAAAGAATCTACAGACACTATAAGGATTACTTGGGAATACTTTAATAGTAGAACCACAATTTGATCTCTCTGGACTTTGCATCTTTATTTACTATATGAGTGAATAACCAGTTATTTTCCCTTGTTTTTGAACAATTTGGCTTCATATTTATAAATTTTCCATTGTGCCAAAAGCCTTATTTATCCAGTGATTTTTAACACCTCATCTTTTCAAAGGTGATTGATTTAAATAATAGAGTTTTATTGTTTGAGGATGAAAAGAATGGAAATAAAAATAGTCTCTTGAGAGAACTTTAGAATTGATTATTTAAATAATTTTTTTCTTATTCTATGATTGATATGTGTTCATAGTAAAAAATTTAGATGAGCAAAAGGTTGAAGATATAAAATGCCAAATTCTACCATCCAGAAATAATCCTAACATTTCTATGTTGACTTCCAATCTTTTTTCTGTACTTGTGTATTTATGTGTACACACCAAAAATGGGATCATGTTAATTTGTAGCCTCTTTTTTCATTATAATGAAAATATTCCCATGTAATTTTATGTTTATCCATAACATTTTAAATGTCTAAATAGTATTCTTTTAAATAGATTCACCATAATTTACTTAACTATTTCCTACTATAAGACATTTACGTTGTTTCTAAACAAACAGTATAGTGATGAGCATCTTTTTAACTACATTTTTGTGCATGTGATTATGTCATTAGGACAAATTCCTAAAAGTATAATTGCTTAGGTCAGGGTTTGAACATTTTAAACACTTCTGATGTATGTTACCTGATTTTCTTCTAGAAAGTTTTACCAGCGTGTTCTCTCATCAGGTGTGAGAATGCTTGTTTTCAATAGGGCATAAATTGTTAGTAGGTTGATACAATGGGTATTAAAAGAGGAGGAAGGATATTAAAATGACCTTTAGTTCAGTACCCTTACTTTATATGAGGTGATTGAGAACCGAAGTTAACTGACACGCACAGAGCCAAGTTCAGAATCAAGGAACACTCAGTCCTAGATTAGTGCAATTCGACCATTCTGAGCACTTCTGTCCTAAGAGAAAAGGAGACAAATTCCAAGATATATGAAGGAAAGAATAGAAACTCGAAGATGAATGAGGGTAGAATATAATGCATATGTTTGTCAGCAAAATGCATGTTGATTTTTGTTCCCATTTACCAGTACTCACTTTTCCTCAACTCTGTCTGCTTTAACATCCCTACCTCACCACAAGGTTATAAGAATATGTGCCTCCTTATAATCAAACCCATGTAGAGATTACTGCAACAAATTAAAATGAATATTTTAAAAATAAAAACCAACAGAGAAGATCACTTGGTCTTTTGCTACTGTCCTTAATTTCCTTGGGCCTGCTTCCTAATTATTTTAGACCCCAGCAGCTTTCTTGTAGAAAGATGAAGTAATTTTTCATTACAGTCTCATGGAAAAGAAAGTATATCAAAGGGAACATTTTGAGAAAGAATCACAATATCCTGACTATGCTTTGGGTTTTTAATCACATAGTTAATACATTTTATTCATTATTTTGTAGGAAGCAGGCATTAGGACAATGAGTTTTAACAAATGGGTTAAAATTTGCTCAAAATCCAGGAACAAATGGCAGAGTAATAATACTGTGAAATGTCTAAATTAGAAGTCTGTGTTAAATCTGATCTTATTTAAATATCTTTGTTGATCATACTGATAAAAAACTGAAATGTCTAACTTAGAAGTCTGGGTTAAATCTGATCTTATTTAAATATCTTTGTTGATCATAGGAAAAAATGCAGCAGGGAGAGCTGTACTTGTTTAAGTACCATTAGATTATCTTTGGAATAGAGGGCCAGGGTCATTAAAGTAGTAATTATTATAAGTTTCTTAAAGTTGGTGTATGTTGCCTATTCTTATAGAATTATAGACATATGATATTTATTATGTGTTTTGTTTCTTACCTCTATACAGGCTCTCAAGAACTCAGGTTTTAATAAAGATGTCTCCCTATCCCAAGGCCCTTAGTTTTCCATTTTTTTTGATTGTTAGTATACTTTAATAGATTATATTTTTGAAATTATTTTTGTTTCTGTCAAACTTAATGGACTTGGGTTTGCTTACTATGCTATAATTATAAATATTATGCATTTTCTCTATTATGATAACCAATACCTGAGTATAATAATAAGTGCTGGAGACATTAATTAATCACATTTAGTATCATTCCCACAGATAACTTAAAGTGTTTCACTTACACTCTTGAAATTTTACCTGTCTTTTCTCTGAAATTTTGAACTGATTTCTTGCTTTTCTCTTTCTTTTGATCTTTTCTTTATGGATTCAAAGGAAAAGGTATAGTAATTTTGGTCTGCATGAGGGACTCTTTTTTTTTTTTTTGACCTTTCTAATGTTCAAAAAGAAAGCTGTTACACCTAATGCCCTCTTATGAAATGCTTGTTGAAACAAACCAGCTAACTGAAATTGGTTAAATCAGGGAATTATTGAAAATTATAAATATACCTTCAATGTTTAATCTTAACTAAAAATATATAAATACTAATTTTCCCCTTAATCTTTTGACTTGGTCCAAAGTCTTTTCTTTGAGTTTGTATCTGCCAGTTGGAAGTCTGCAACATCTTTTTGTGGGCATAAACTACATCAAAAAAAGGTCATGTAAAATTTGCACTTTTAATTAAAAAAAAAAAAGTAAAAGCTTAGGCACCTCTGAATTGATTAAGGAGTGCAAAATTGTAGATTTTCATAAAACTTCTCTTTAGTCCTCTATAGGTATCTTGTCCACACCTTACTTCATGACAGTTTTTAAAAGCAACTCATCTTTACCAGGTTTTTCTAAAGCATTCATTTAGTTTTCATAGAAACAGCAGCTCTTTTCACTCTATTTCATCAGTTCACATATTGTTTTAAGTTTTTAAAGTACAATAACATTACAGTGGCATGAAGAGGTTTGGAAATGAACATATCTGACTATTCCTAAGCATCAGCATGCTGGAAAATAGCCAGTCAGCCATGGGGGTTCACTGTGGCCTGGCCTTGGGTCATTAAGCTTGACAGAGGGAATAATGAGAATTTTAATTCTGTGTGTTTGTTAGATGGAGGTCAGGTAAAGTGCTTCTGCTGTGTTATGATCATTGATGAAAAATGTTTCCTAATCTCTTTTCTGCTCCTTTGGTCTTAGAGTATATTTAAATATGCACAAAGGGTAAGAAAAGAGTATTGAAGAGTAGTGCATACTGGCAATAAAAGTAGAGCTCTAGACACACAATTCAATTGGATTCCTTCTTAGATCTAGGTATTTCCTTCTTTGGTAGTCTTTGGGAACTAAACTAGTTAAAGCAAACTAGGGGTGATGAAATAGAGGACTGGGTTAGTTTTGATATATGAAAAGAGCAGAAATTCTTGAAGTATGTTCAAATTTAGATTTCATGGCTATTATAGACTATGTACATGGCTTTTCTTTGCTATTTAGCACATTACTCTTAAGGCCAGAATATGCTGAAGAGATCTACCCTAAGAAGCAGTATGCTCTGAAAGATATACTAATAAAAGAAATAGGTACGATGCATTGCAGTGTCAAATAGATGTGCTTTCTGTGGTATTGGGGCTTCAAGTTTTCTTAATTAATAAGCTATTTATTATGATTAATAATAATTCCTTGCATTTGTACTATTTGATAGCTTTCATATTTTCATAGGCATTTGCTTATTTAAGCTCTATGCCAACTTTGTGACATTTATAGGAAAAATGATAGTTTCATCACATTTTTTGCCCAGAGTCATTTGCTTCATAAGGACTCAGTCCAATTTTTTTTAAAACTAAGCTGACAGTGCCAACTAAATGTGAACTTATGTGACTTTGTAAATGAAATTAGATGCACTACTAATTTGATCTTTTCCCAACAATAAACAAAGGAGACTTCTGAGAGTAGGGGGAGAATAGAATTTTTCCTTTTAAATTAATGAGATCAAGAGCCCCCTGGAGGAGCAGAATATGGAGAGCTCTGATTTTCACTTTTCTTCTGTCCAGGTCCTTTTGTTTTTTCCCATATAGCTTTAGAATTTACATGTTTGGAAGAGGTTTTTCACCAAGTCCCTTTTCCCAGAATTGTCCAGAATATGGACTACAGAATGTTTACTCTAGTGGAAGAAACCTCTCCAATAAGGCTCTGCTTTCTTCTTTCCACAGAAATTCTACCTTTTATGAATGTCTAAATTGTATAAGAGCAAGTTTGTTAACATGGTATCATAAATATAGGATATATAAAGAGAGCAAAAAGAATTGATAAATGTCATTGTGGAGTTAAAACAGATTACATTTTATATACTTTCCTACACCTCACAGCCATGCTGCCTTCTAAAGGGACATTATAAAGATAATAAATACATTGTAAAAATCAAGGAAAATCAAGAATGTTTTCAATAACACAATCCTGTGGGATATAAATTTAAAATGTATTTCAGGAATGACCAAGGTTGATAATTGGTCCCTTGTCCTAGCTACTCAGGACACAGTCAGGAAAGCAGTCATGTTTGAGTTTTTAATCTAGAAGTTAGAGATGTCTTTTTCCTCCCACTTTTCTTCTCTATTTGTTCTTTTTTATTGGCACCTTTAGTCTCTATTTTAACTTACTCCTTAATTCTCCTTTTCTTAGTTTCCCTGAGTTTTAAGAATATATGAATTTTGTTAAATCAGAAGGCAAGTAGTGAGTGTTTTTAAATATTGGTGGATCAGAACTATGTAGAGTTTGGAACTCAAAGCAAGGACTACAAATAATCCCAACAGGATGCTATTCAGACACTACTCTGTGCTTGGAAGGCAGGCAGCCCAGACTTACGGGACTTCTTTGTGAAGCTGGTATGGAGTTTCTGTATTTGTCCTCTTATTTTCAGTCCACCTGTTGCCCATGCACATGACCATAGTAGTGATATATATAGAACACTATTGGCCAATCATCTTATCTTGACAGTTTGCAAAATAAGATGTGTGGATAATCCACTAACTGTATGAGGTGGCCACAACAAAATAAGGGTCATGGAAAGCACTGTTTTAGGCTGGTGGTTTCAATAAAGCAAAATAAAATGTCTTGTCATATTTAGAGTTAGAAAAATAGAATAAGGGAAATTTTAGTAATTCAGATTCATCTGGGAGAGGGAGAAAAATTGTGTAGGAAAAAGTCTGTAATTGTAATCTAGATGTGAATAAAAATAATGTTTTAAATTCTTCAGACCTTGTGAATTTATGAATTGAATTTTATTCCTTTCCCGTGTTGGAAGGAAATGTTTCCATCTAGGAAGGCTAAAATCTAAAATGATTTCAGAAAACATCGAGTATTTTCTGTATACAGCCATTGTGTCAGAACTCCTTGGGGAGGTGGGGATTGCTATTTGAGCCAGCCTATGACACAGAAAACACCCTATGGTATTCACTTGGGGTGGGCAAAAGGGCTTACCTAATATTTTCCCCTAGACCTGAGAATGAATGTCTTTAGGCTCTTTCTGATAACTAGATTTACCTACAGAAGGTCGATTTACAAATGTGGGAGTGGTTATCAGATGCCTTCTAAGTGTAAGGCACCAGCCTAGGTATTCTGAGAGTGTTCACTCACTCATGATCTCAGCCCTTAGAGAGATCATAGTCTATTAGTGGAAGTAAGACATATTTACCTCCAAGAAGTAGCATGCAGTTAATTAAGGGAAGTACAAACAATTACTGGAGGAATTGTGAGAACAACAGGTTGTGCAAGTATGTGGGTTTTTTCCCCCTTGCACGGTTAAATTTTGCAGGCCTGACTTATACTTAAATTTTTATTTCATTGTTTTCAAGAGGGTGCAATAATGAGCTCTATACAGAATAAGCATTGCCTAGGAGAAGCCTGAGAGAAATTTCTTTTATTAGACAATAAAGTTTAAAATATACTTGAGTGCCTCCTGGAGAAATCAGAGGTGATTAAGGCAATATCCTTGCCCTTAATAACATAATCTAGTAGGGATTTTTATTTGCTTTTAGCACATCAAGTGTTGACGCTGGAAAATAATTTAAGTAGTTTAAACGTTTACTCTGTAATTTTATTTGCACTGTTAATTAGCCTAGTAAGCATTTTCTTCATGGATAGTAAACATGTACATTTCAGCCAAATTCTAAATTAATACATTTTTATTTTTGAAGTTTAAAATGACCTGAAAAGTTAGTATTCCCTGTAACCTTGCATCCTGAAATAGCAAGAAATACAACTTGAGAATGAGACAAAAAAAGGACAGTTGATTTGTTCAAGGAGATACCGATTTCTTAGAATTTTTTTGCTTATTATTAGTGAATTTTGCATTCTGCTTCCTTATTTATTTTTTCTTGCATTCTTAGTGTCTAATTCAATGCCCAGCATCTAGTAGGTACTCAATAAATATATTTTAAAATGAATGTAACTTCATCATTTGATTCTTTTGATTCTTGCTACCTCTCAAGTCTTTGAAAACAAGCCTATGCTAAATATATATTTATTCACTCTTTTCTTTCACTTGATTTTATAAATCACTTTCTTTAGATCAGAATCAAGCTTTGCGACTCTGTCTGGGTAGCACTAGTGTTGGAGGTCAGTATGGAGCCATCTCTGCACTTAGTATCAACAATGACTGCTCAAGACTTCTCTGTGGTTTTGCTAAAGGACAGGTAAATATGAGCTTTATTTTATCCATAAAACAATGTTAAAATCAATTTTAAAAAACTAGTATCTCTAGGTCAGTATCTTGAAGACCAAAATATTTGTTATAAAAAAGCCAACCTGAGGTTGCTCAGTCTTTCTGTCTTGTTCAAATTTTGTAACAATTACTATTGGCTGAGCCAGAATAGCGTCTGATTTTTAATGTCTTAATTCATGTGTCTACATAAGTGAATAGCATTTATAAACCAACCAGTCTGTTTTACCAAAATTTACTTCCTTATAGTAGTATAGATAATTGTTACTGCTTTTAAATATGCTATATTCTGTTTTCTGTTTTCTTACTACTGTGTTCCTGGAAACGATTTTGGTTTTTCTTTCTATTTCTGAAACTGGCAATACATTTTTTTTCCTCATCTTCTGACTTACTAGTTGGTTTGGGAATAAGCCTGTCCTATAATTTTTACCAGTGCTAAGGAGATGGACTCATTAAAGAAATTTCATTCACCTCTCACTGTAAGAACAACATTTAAAATGTGAAGGGAAAAATAGATTGGACAGAATGAAGGGAGGATGAGTAAGGAATATAGGCTCTGTACTTTAATGGATCTGCAACCTTTAGTTATGTCTTAACATCATAGTTCTTTGCAATGTTTATAGACTAGGAGTAAGTAATTCCCTTCACAAGGCAGGATACTTAAGTGCAAAGATGAGCAGTACATTTGTATTTATTTATTTATTAAGGTATCATTGATATACACTTCTATGAAGGTTTCACAAGAAAAACAACAGTGTGGTTACTACATTCACCCATATTATCAAGTTCCCCGCATACTCCATTAAAAATTTTTTTTAAGGTATTATTGATATACACTCTTATGAAGGTTTCACATGAAAAAACAGTGTGGTAACTGCATTTACCCATATTATCAAGTCCCCCCCCATACCCCATTGCAGTCACTGTCCATCAGTGTAGTAAGATGCCACAGATTCACTATTTGCCTTCTCTGTGCTACACTGTTTTCCCCGTGACCCCTCACACCATGTGTACTAAACATAATACCCCTCAATCCCCTTCTCCTTCCCTCCTCACCCTTCATCCCACACCCCTTGCCTTTGGTAACCACTAGTTCCTTCTTGGAGTCTGTGGGTCTGCTGCTGTTTTGTTCCTTCAGTTTTGCTTTGTTGTTATACTCCACAAATGAGGGAAATCATTTGGCACTTGTCTTTCTCTGCCTGGCTTATTTCACTGAGCATAATATCCTCCAGCTCCATCCATGTTGTTGTAAATGGTAGGATTTGTTTCTTTCTTATGGCTGAATAGTATTCCATTGTGTGTATGTACCACATCTTCTTTATCCATTCATCTACTGATGGACACTTGGGTTGCTTCCAAATCTTGGCTGTTCTAAATAGTGCTGCAGTAAACACGGGTGCATATGTCTTTTTGAATATGAGAAGTTGTATTCTTTGGGTAAATTCCAAGTAGTGAAATTCTGAGGTCAAATGGTTTTTCTATTTTTAGTTTTAATTAATTAATTAATTTTGGTATCATTAATCTACAGTTACATGAGCAACATTATGGTTACTAGACTCCCCCCATCATCAAGTCTCCACCACATACCCCATTACAATCACTGTCGTCAGGGTAGTAAGATGCTATAGAGTCACTACTTGTCTTCTCTTTGTTGTACAGCCCTCCCTGTGCTCCCCCCTACATTATGTTTGCTAATCGTAATGCCCCTTTTTCCCCCTTGTCCTCCCTTCCCTCCAACCTCCCCAGTCCCTTTCCCTTTGGTAACTGTTAGTCCATTCTTGGGTTCTGTGAGTCTGCTGCTGTTTTGTTCCTTCAGTTTTTTTCTTTGTTCTTATACTCCACATATGAGTGAAATCATTTGATACTTGTCTTTTTCCGCCTGGCTTATTTCACTGAGCATAATACCCTCTAGCTCCATCCATGTTGTTGTAAATGGTAAGATTTGTTTTCTTATGGCTGAATAATATTCCATTGTGTATATATACCACATCTTCTTTATCCATTCATCTACTGATGGACACTTAGGTTGCTTCCATTTCTTGGCTATTGTAAATAGTGCTGCAATAAACATAGGGGTGCATATGTCTTTTCCAAACTGGGCAGATGCATTCTTAGGGTAAATACCTAGGAGTGGAATTCCTGGGTCAAATGGTATTTCTATTTTGAGGTTTTTGAGGAATCTCCATACTGTTTTCCACAATGGTTGAACTAGGTTACATTCCCACCAGCAGTGTAGGAGGGTTCCCCTTTCTCCACATCCTCTCCAACATTTGTTGTTGTTTGTGTTTTAGATGTTGGTCATCCTTACTGGTGTGAGGTGATATCTCACTGTGGTTTTACTCTGCATTCCTCTGATGATTAGTGATGTGGAGCATCTTTTCATGTGCCTGTTGGCTATCTGAATTTCTTCTTTGGAGAAGTGTCTATTCAGATCCTCTGCCCATTTTTTAATTAGATTATTTGTTTTTAGTTTGTTGAGGTGCATGAGCTCTTTATATATTTTGGATGTCAACCCTTTATCGGATATGTTATTTATGAATATATCCTCCCATATTGTAGGATGTCTTTTTGTTCTATTGATGGTGTCCTTTGCTGTACAGAAGCTTTTCACCTTGATATAGTCCCACTTGTTCATTTTTGCTTTTGTTTCCCTTGCCTGGGGAGATATGTTCATGAAGAAGTTGCTCATGTTTATGTCCAAGAAAGTTTTGCCTATGTTTTTTTCTAATAATTTTATGGTTTCATGACTTACATTCAGGTCTTTGATCCATTTTGAATTTACTTTTGTGTATGGCTTAGACAATGATCCAGTTTCATTCTCTTACATGTAGCTGTCTAGTTTTGCCAACACCAGCTGTTGAAGAGGCTGTCATTTCCCTATTGTATATCCAAGGCTCCTTTATCATATATTAACTGACATATATGTTTGGGTTAATATCTGGACTCTCTATTCAGTTCCACTTGTCTGTGGGTCTATTCTTGTGCCAGTACCAAATTGTCTTGATTACTGTGGCTTTGTAGTAGATCTTGAAGTTGGGAAGCGAGATCCCCCTGCTTTATTATTCCTTCTCAGGATTGCTTTGGCTGTTTGGGGTCTTCTGTGGTTCCATATGAATTTTAGAACTATTTGTTCCAGTTTGTTGAAGAATGCTGTTGGTATTTTGATAGGGATTGCATTCAATCTGTAGATTGCTTTATGTAGGATCGCCATTTTGACAATATTAATTCTTCCTAGCGAAGTGCATGGGATGAGTTTCCATTTGTTAGTGTCCTCTTTAATTTATCTTAAGAGTGTCTTGTAGTTTTCAGGGTATAGGTCTTTCACTACCTTTGTTAGGTTTATTCCTAGGTATTTTATTCTTTTTGATGCAATTGTGAATGGAATTGTTTTCCTGATTTCTCTTTGTGCTAGTTCATCGTTAGTGTATAGGAAAGCAACAGATTTCTGTGTGTTAATTTTGTATCCTGCAACTTTGCTGAATTCAGATATTAGTTCTAGTAGTTTTGGAGTGGAGTCTTTAGGGTGTTTTATGTACAATATCATGTCATCTGCAAATAGTGACAATTTGACTTCTTCTTTACCAATCTGGATGTCTTGTATGTCTTTGTTTTGTCTGGTTGCCGTGGCTAGTACCTCCAGTACTATGTTGAATAACAGTGGAGAGAGTGGGCATCCCTGTCTTGTTCCCAATCTTAGGTGGAAAGCTTTCAGCTTCTCCCTGTTAAATATGATGTTGGCTCTAAGTTTGTCATATATGGCCTTTATTATGTTGAGGTACTTGCCCTCTATACCCATTTTGTTGAGAGTTTTTATCATGAATTGATGTTGAGTTTTGTCGAGTGCTTTCTCAGCATCTATGGAGATGATCATGTGGTTTTTGTCCTTCTTTTTGTTGATGTGGTAGATGATGTTGATGAATTTTCGAATGTTATACCATCCTTGCATCCCTGAGATGAAACCCACTTGATCACAGTGTATGATACTTTTAATGTATTTTTAAATGTGGTTTGCTAATATTTTGTTTAGTATTTTTGCATTTGTGTTCATCAGGGATATTGGCCTGTAATTTTCGTTTTTTGTGGTGTCTTTGCCTGCTTTTCGTATTAGAGTGATGCTGGCTTCATAGAATGTGTTTGGAAGTATTCCCTCTTCTTCTATTTTTTGGAAAACTTTAAGGAGAATAGGTATTATGTCTTCTCTATATGTCTGATCAAATTCAGCGGTGAGTCCATCTGGCCCAAGGGTTTTGTTCTCGGGTAGTTCTTTGATTACTGATTCAATTTCGTTGCTGGTAATTGGTCTGTTTAGATTTTTTGTTTCTTCATTGGTCAGTCTTGGAAGGTTGTATTTTTCTAGGAAGTTGTCCATTTCTTCTAGGTTATCCAGCTTGTTAGCATATGGATTTTCATAGTATTCTCTAATAATTCTTTGTATTTCTGTGGGGTCCGTTATGATTTTTCCTTTCTCTTTTTTGATTCTGTTTATGTGTGTAGATTCTCTTTTTCTCTTAATAAGTCTGGCTAGGCATTTATCTATTTTGTTTATTTTCTCAAAGAACCAGCTCTTGGTTTCATTGATTTTTTTCTATTTTATTCTTCTCAATTTTATTCATTTCTTCTCTGATCTTTATTATATCCCTCCCTCTGCTGACTTTGGGCCTCATTTTTTCTTCTTTTTCTAGTTTGAATAATTGTGACCTTAGACTGTCCGTTTGGGATCGCTCTTCCTTCCTTAAATAGGCCTGGATTGCTACATACTTTCCTCTTAGAACTATCTTCCCTGTGTCCCACTGAGTTGGGGCTTTGTGCTGTTGTTGTCAGTTGTCTTCATATATTGCTTAATTTCTGTTTTAATTTGGTCATTGATCCATTGATTATTTAGGAGCATGTTGGTAAGCCTCCATGTGTTTGTGAGTCTTTTTGTTTTCTTTGTACAATTTATTTCTAGTTTTATACCATTGTGATCTGAGAAGTTGGTTGGTAGAATTTCAATCTTTCTGAATTTACTAAAGCTCTTTTTGTGGCCTAGTATGTGGTCTATTCTGGAAAATGTTCCATGTGCACTTGAGAAGAATGTGTATCCTGCTGCTTTTGGGTGTAGAGTTCTGTAGATGTTTGTTAGGTCCATGTGTTCTAGTGTGTTGTTCAGTGCCTCTGTGTCTTTACTTATTTTCTGTCTGGTTGTTCTGTCCTTTGGAGTGAGTGGTGTGTTGAAGTCTCCTAAAATAAATGCATTCCTGTCTATTTCCTCCTTTAAGTTTGTTAGTATTTGTTTCACATAGGTTGGTGCTCCTGTGTTGGGTGCATATATATTTATAATGGTTATATCTTCTTGTTGGACTGCCCAATGATAACTTTATCATTATGTAATGTCCTTCTTTATCTCTTGCTACTTTCTTTGTTTTGAAGTCTAGTGTGTCTGATAAAAGTAGTGCAATACCTGCTTTTTTCTCCCTATTTTCATGAAATATCTTTTTCCATCCCTTCACTTTTAGTCTGTGTATGTCTTTGGGTTTGAGGTGAGTCTCTTGTAGGCAGCATATAGATGGGTCTTGCTTTTTCATCTATTCTATTCTTCTGTGTCTTTGGATTGGTGCATTCAGTCCATTTACATTTAGGGTGATTATCGATAGATATGTACTTATTGCCATTGCAGGCTTTGGATTCATGGTTACCAAAAGTTCAAGGGTTGCTTCTTTACTATCTGTCTAACTTAACTCTCTTATTTAGCTATTATAATCACAGTCTGATGATTCTTAATTTCTCTCCCTTCTTATTCTTCCTCCTCCATTCTTTATATGTTAGGTGTTTTGTTCTGTACTCATTTGTGTTTCTTTTGACTGCTCTTGTGGATAGTTGATTTTATTTTTTGCCTTTAGTTAGTATTTGGTTGGTTTCCTTTCTTTGCTGTGAATTTATTTTCTCTGGTGACATCTGTTTAGCCTTAGGAGGGCTTCCATCTAGAGCAGTCCCCTTAAAATATCCTGTGGATGTGGTTTGTGGGAGGCAAATTCCCTCTACTTTTGCTTGTCTGGATATTGTTTAATCCTTCCTTCAAATTTAAATGATACTCATTCTAGATACAGTATTCTTGGTTCAAGGCCCTTCTGTTTCATTGCACTAAATATATCATGCCATTCTCTTCTGGCCTGTAAGGTTTCTGTTGAGAAGTCTGATGATAGCCTGATGGGTTTTCCCTTGTAGGTGATCTTTTTTTCTCTCTCTGGCTGCCTTTAATACTCTGTCCTTGTCTTTGATCTTTGCCATTTTAATTATTATATGTCTTGGTGTTGTCTTCCTTGGGTCTGTTGTGTTGGGAGATCTGTGGGCCTCCATCATCTGAGAGACTATTCCTTTCCCAGCTTGGGGAAGTTTTCCTCAGTTATTTCTTCAAAGACACTTTCTATCCCTTTTTTTCTCTCTTCTTTTTCTAGTACTCCTATAATGCGAATATTGTTCTGTTTGGATTGGTCACACATTTCTCTTAATATTCTTTCGTTTCTAGACATCTTTTTATCTCTCTCTGTCTCAGCTTCTCTGTATTCCTGTTCTGTGATTTCTCTTCCCTTGACAGTCTTTTGCACCTAGTCCAGTCTGCTCTTAAGACCGTCTATTGATTGTTTCATTTCTGTTATCTCCCTCTGGACTCTTATCCCTTAGCTCTTGCATGTTTCTCTGCAGGTCCGTCAGCATGGTTATGACTTTTATTTTGAATTCTTTTTCAGGAAGATTGGTTGTATCTATCTCACCAGGCCCTCTCTCTGGGGTTGTCTGAGTGAGTTTTGACTGGACCGTATTCTTCTGCCTTTTCATGGTGATAGAAGTCGTTGCAGGCAGGTAGTGCGTGTGTCAGCTGGGAGAACAAAGTCCCTTCCTGCTTGTTGGTCGCCTTGCCCTTGTCCTCTGCTTGTGCCATCTACCCGCACACTGGGAGCAGTCTCTGGGATAATCCCAAGATGCCGTGGGCAGTGTGGCCCTTGGGAGAGCGTAGCACACTGCGGGGGGATCGCAGCCATGTTGGGTGTGTTCTCCTGTGAGAACGGCGCCCCTTCATGTCTTCTGGACCTTGCTCTGGCTTCTGCCTGTGCCGTCTACCCGCACACTGGGAGTAGTCTCTGGGATAATCCCCTGAGATGCTGTGGTCGGGGGTGCCCTCGGGATAGCCTAGTGCACTGCGGGGGCTCACAGATGTGCCGGGTGTGTTCTCCTGTGAGAACAGCGCCCCTTCGTGTCTTCCGGACCTTGCTCTGTCTGTCCCGGTTAGCTGCGGGCTAGGAGGAGACTCTGTGTGCTTGCTGTGGGCGGGGTTGTTCTCTGGCTGCTCTGCAGCTGTGGTGGGTCAGCTGGTTTGCTTGCAGCCTGGCCAGGGGAATGAATGGCAGGCTGCTTATTGCCATGAGGGGCTTTGATGCTGCGTTGCCACCCAGGGTTTTAGGGCACCTGAAGTTCCTTAAAGTTCCTAGCCTGCTGTGCTGAATGTGCTGGGATGATTTTGTCCAGCTGTTGAGCCCTTGTCCCTTAAGACTTTTAAAAAGCACCCGCTTTTCTTTTGTCTCAGGGGAGCCAGCTGTGGAGAATCACTCGCAGTCTTCGTCTCAGATTTTCCTTTTCCATTTCTCTAATATCCAGTACACCATGCAATGTGTGTCTGTGCTCCTGGTACAGATTACTAAGGGTGGTTATGTAGAAGTCCTGTGCTTCCACTCCCTCCCCATTCTGATTCTTTTTGTACCGCCATTGAGCTGGGCTGGGGGGAGTGCTCGGGTCCCGCAGGGTCACGGCTTTGTATATTACCCTTTCCGTGAGGTGCTGAGTTCTAGCAGATGTAAATGTAGCGTGGCTGTTGTACTGTAACTTCTGGTCTCTCTTTTAGGAATAGTTGTATTTGTTGTATTTTCAAAAATTTGTATGGTTTTGGGAGGAGATTTCCGCTGCCCTACTCACGCCGCCATCTTGAACCCCCTCCCTATTTTTAGTTTTTTGAGGAACCACCATATTGCTTTCCACAGTGGTTGAACTAGCTTACATTCCTACAAGCAGTATAGGAGGGTTCTTCTTTCTCTGCATCCTCAACAGCATTTATTGTTCCTAACCTTTATTTATTTATTTATTATTTTTTTATTTACAATTTATTTTGGTATCATTAACCTACAATTACATGTGCAATATTATGGTGATTAAACTACCCCCTTCATCAGGTCCCCCCCACCAACCCCATTACAGTCACTGTCCATCAGCATAGTGAGATGCTATAGAGTCATTACTTGTCTTCTCTGAGTTGTACAGCCCTCCCCGTGCCCCTGCTACCTTACATCTGCTAATCGTAATACCCCTTTTACCCTCTTATCCCTCCCTTCCCACCCATCTTCCCCAGTCCCTTTCCCTTTGGTAACTATTAGTCCGTTCTTGGGTTCTGTGAGTCTGCTGCTGTTTTGTTCCTTCAGTTTTTTTCTTTGTTCTTATACTCCACATATGAGTGAAATCATTTGATACTTGTCTTTTTCGGCTTGGCTTATTTCACTGAACATGATACCCTCTAACTCCATCCATGTTGTTGCAAATGGTAGGATTTGTTTTCTTATGGCTGAATAATATTCCATTGTGTATAAGTACCACATCTTCTTCATTCATCTACTGATGGACACTTAGGTTGCTTCCATTTCTTGGCTATTGTAAATAGTGCTGCAATAAACATAGGGGTGCATCTGTCTTTTTGAAACTGGGCTGCAGCATTCTTAGGGTAAATTCCTAGGAGTGGGATTCCTGGGTCGAATGATATTTCTATTTTGAGTTTTTTGAGGAACCTCCATACTGCTTTCCACAATGGTTGAACTAATTTGCATTCCCACCAGCAGTGTAGGAGGGTTCCCTTTTCTCCACATCCTCGCCAACATTTGTTGTTGTTTGTGTTTTGGATGTTAGCCATCCTCACTGGTGTGAGGTGATATCTCATTGTGGTTTTAATCTGCATTTCTCTGATGACCAGTGATGTGGAGTATCTTTTCATGTGCCTGTTGACCATCTGAATTTCTTCTTTAGAGAAGTGTCTATTCATGTCCTCTGCCCATTTCTTAATTAGATTATTAGCTTTTTGTTTGTTAAGGTGAGTGAGTTCTTTATATATTTTGGATGTCAACCCCTTATCAGATGCATCATTTATGAATATGTTTTCCCATACTGTAGGATGTCTTTTTGTTCTACTGATGGTGTCCATTGCTGTACAGAAGCTTTTCAGCTGGATATAGTCCCACTTGTTCATTTTTGCTTTTGTTTCCCGTGCCCGGGGGGATATATTCATGAAGAAGTCGCTCATGTTTATGTCCAAGAGATTTTTGCCTATGTTTTTTTCTAATAGTTTTATGGTTTCATGACTTACATTCAGGTCTTTGATCCACCTTGAGTTTACCTTTGTGGATGGGGCTAGACAGTAGTCCAGTTTCATTCTCATACATGTAGCTGTCCAGTTTTTTCCAACACCAGCTGCTGAAGAGGCTGTCATCTCCCCGTTGTATATCCAAGGCTCCTTTATCAAATATTAATTGGCTGTAAATATTTGGGTTAATGTTTGGATTTTCTATTCTGTTCCACTGGTCTGTGGGTCTGTTTTTGTGCCAGTACCAAATTGTCTTGATTACTGTGGCTTTGTAGTAGAGTTTGAAGTCAGGGAGCGTAATTCCCCCTGTTTGATTCCTCCTTCTCAGGATTGTTTTGGCTATTCGGGGTCTTTTCTGGTTCCATATGAATTTTAGAGTTATTTGTTCCAGTTCATTGAAGAAAGCTGTTGGTAGTTTGATAGGGATTGCGTTGAATCTGTAGATTGCTTTAGGTAGTATAGACATTTTGACAATATTTATTCTTCCTAGACAAGAGCATGGGATGCATTTCCATTTGTTAGTGTCCTCTTTAATTTCTCCTAGGAGTGTCTTGTAGTTTTCAGAGTACAGGTCTTTCACTTCCTTGGTTAGGTTTATTCCTAGGTATTTTATTCTTTTAGGTGCAATTGTGAATGGAATTGTTTTTCTGATTTCTCTTTCTGTTTGTTCATCATTAGTGTATAGGAAAGCAACAGATTTCTGTGTGTTAATTTTGTATCCTGCAACTTTGCTGAATTCAGATATTAGTTCTAGTAGTTTTGGAGTGGAGTCTTTAGGGTTTTTTATGTACAGTATCATGTCATCTGCAAATAGTGACAATTTGACTTCTTCTTTACCAATCTGGATGCCTTGTATATCTTTGCTTTGTCCGATTGCCGTGGCTAGGACCTCCAGTACTATGTTGAATAACAATGGAGAGAGTGGGCATCCCTGTCTTGTTCCCAATCTTAGATGAAAAGCTTTCAGCTTCTCGCTGTTAAGTATGATGTTAGCTGTGGGTTTGTCATATATGGCCTTTATGATGTGAAGTACTTGCCCTCTATACCCATTTTGTTGAGAATTTTAATCATGAATGGATGCTGAATTTTGTCAAATGCTTTTTCAGCATCTATGGAGATGATCATATGGTTTTTGTTCTTCCTTTTGTTGATGTGATGGATGATGTTGATGGATTTTCGAATGTTGTACCATCCTTGCATCCCTGGGATGAATCTCACTTGATCATGGTGAATGATCCTCTTGATGTATTTTTGAATTTGTTTTGCTAATATTTTGTTGAGTATTTTTGCATCAACGTTCATCAGGGATATTGGTCTGTAATTTTCTTTTTTGGTGAGGTCTTTTCCCAGTTTTGGTATTAGAGTGATGCTGGCTTCATAGAAAGAGTTTGGAAGTATTCCCTCCTCTTCTATTTTTTGGAAAACTTTAAGGAAAATGGGTGTTATTTCTTCTCTATATGTATGGTAGAATTCATAGGTGAATTCATCAGGTCCGGGGGTTTTGTTCTTGGGTAGTTTTTTGATTACCGATTCAATTTCGTTGCTGATGATTGGTCTGTTTAGTTTTTCTGTTTCTTGCTTGGTCAGTTTTGGAAGGTTGTATTTTTCTAAGAAGTTGTCCATTTGTTCTAGGTTTTCCAGCTTGTTAGCATACAGATGCTTATAATATTCTCTTATATTTCTTTGTATTTCTGTGGGGTCCATCGTTATTTTTCCTTTCTCATTTCTGATTCTGTTTATGTGTGTAGATTCTCTTTTTCTCTTAATGAGTCTGGCTAGGGGTTTATCTATTTTGTTTATTTTTTCAAAGAACCAGCTCTTGTTTTCATTGATTTTTTCTATTGTTTTATTCTTCTCAATTTTATTTATTTCTTCTCTGATCTTTATTATGTCCCTCCTTCTGGTGACTTTGGGCCTCCTTTGTTCGTCTTTTTCCAATTTCAATAATTGTGTCTTTAGACTATTCATTTGGGAATGTTCTTCATTCTTTAAATAGGCCTGGATTGCAATATACTTTCCTCTTAGAACTGCCTTTGCTGCGTCCCACAGAAGTTGTGGCTTTGTGTTGTTGTTGTCATTAGTCTCCATATATTCTTTGATTTCTGTTTTGATTTGGTGGTTAACCCATTGATTAATTAGGAGAATGTTGTTAAGTCTCCATGTATTTGTGAGCCTTTTTGTTTTCTTTCTAAAATTTATTTCTAGTTTTATACCTTTGTGATCTGAGAAGTTAGTTGGTAGGATTTCAATATTTTTGAAATTACTGAGGTTCTTTTTGTGGCCTAGTATGTGGTCTATTCTGGAAAATGTTCCATGTGCACTTGAGAAGAATGTGTATCCTGTTGCTTTTGGGTGCAGCGTTCTGTAGATATCTGTTAGGTCCATCTGTTCTAGTGTGTTGTTCCGTTCCTGTGTGTCTTTACTTATTCTCTGTCTGGTTGATCTATCTCTTGGAGTGAGTGGTGTGTTGAAGTCTCCTAAAATGAATGCATTGTTGTCTATTTCCTCCTTCAATTCTGTTAGTATTTGTTTCTCATATGTTGGCGCCACTGTGTTGGATGCATATATGTTTATAATGGTTATATCTTGTTGGACTGACCTGTTTATGCTTATGTAATGTCCTTCTTTATCTCTTGCTACTTTTTTCTTTTTGAAGTCATTTTGTCTGATACAAGTACTGCAACACCTGCTTTTTTCTCTTTGTTGTTTGCTTGAAATATCTTTTTCCATTCCTTCACTTTTAGTCTGTGTATATCTTTGGGTTTGAGGTGAGTCTCTTGTAAGCAGCATATAGATGGGTCTTGCTTTTTTATCCACTCTGTTACTCTGTGTCTTTTGATTGGTGCATTCAGTCCATTTAGATTTACGGTGATTATCGATACATATGTACTTATTGCCATTGCTGGCTTTAGATTCGTGGTTACCAAAGGTTCAAGGGTTGCTTCTTTACTATCTAAGAATCTAACTTAACTTTCTTGTTAAGTTATTGTGAACGCCGTCTGATGTTTCTTTATTTCTCCCTTCCCATTCTTCCTCCTCCATTCTTTATATATTGGGTGTTTCATTCTTTGCCTTTAGTTAGTATTTGGATGGTCTGCTTTCTTTGCTATGATTTTATTTTCTCTGGTGACATCTTTTTAGCCTTAGGGGTGCTTCCCTCTAGAGCAGTCCGTTTAAGGTATCCTGTAGTGGTGGTTTATGAGAGGCAAACTCTTTCAACTTTCCTTTGTCTGGAAATTGTTTAATCCCTCCATCATATTTAAATGATAATCGTGCTGGATACAATATTGTTGGTTTGAGGTCCTTCTGTTTCATCACGTTAAATATATCATGCCATTCTCTTCTGGCCTGTAAGGTTTCTGTTGAGACGTCTGATGATAGTCTGATGGATTTTCCTTTGTAGGTGATCTTTTTTGTCTCTAGCTGCCTTTAATACTCTGTCTTTATCTTTGACCTTTGCCATCTTAATTATTATGTGTCTTGGTGTTGTCTTCTTTGGGTCCCTTGTGTTGGGAGTTCTGTGGGCTTCCGTGGACTGCTAGACTATTTCCTTCCCCAGTGTGGGAAAGTTTTCAGCCATTATTTCTTCAAAGACACTTTCTATCCCTTTTTCTATCTCCTCTTCTTCTGGTACTGCTCTAATGCGAATATTGTTCCGTTTGGATTGGTCACACAGTTCTCTCAATATTCTTTCATTCTTAGAGATCCTTTTTTCTCTCAGTACCTCAGCTTCTTTGTATTCCTCTTCTCCAGTTTCTATTTCATTTATCGTCTCCTCCACTGTATCCAATCTGCTTTTAATACCATCCATGTGTTCTTCAAGGATTGGATCTCCGACCGGAATTCATTCCTGAGTTCTTGAATATCTTTCCGTACCTCCATGAGCATGTTAATGATTTTTATTTTGAACTCCCTTTCAGGGAGAGTCATAAGGTCCATATCATTTAAATCTTTCTCAGGAGTTGTATTCATAATTTTACTCTGGACCAGGTTTCTTTGGCATTTCATATTTGTGTATGGAGCCCTCTAGTGCCCAGAAGCTCTACTCTCTGGAGCTGCTCAGCCCCTGAAGCAATGTCAGGGATTGTAGGGGAGTGGTATTGGTGCCTCGGGGGAGGAAAGGGCTGTTTCCTGGTTCCTGGCTGCTATGCCTATCTCCACTGTCTGAACCAGTGGGCTGAGCACACAGGTATAAGCCTCTGTGCTTTGCCTTTTTAGTTGCTGTAGACAGATCTTCCCTCTGGCTGGCCTAACACCAGGGAAGGGTTTCCAGGTTTGCAAGCCCGGTGGGGCTGGCCAGGTGAAAGGTGCACTAGTCTGCCTGTCACTGAAGGGGTTCTTGGAGCTGTGTAGGCAGCCAGGGAGCTGGCACACCTGAAGATCAGAAAACTCCCAATCTGCTGGGCAGAGTACACCCGGAAAATTTTGTCTACCTGTCCTTTCTCCTGTGCAGTAAGCTCTGTGCAGTCCTTGCCCCCTTAGCAGGCCTCTTGCTAAGGTTTTTTTTGTTAGGAAGTCTCTCAGACTGCCTGCCCCTCCCCCATCCCAGAGCAGCTGGGTATGGATCCCTGATTTCACAAGCAGCTGGAATCTTAGTCTCTCTAGGAACTCGGCCTGTCTTAGCTTTCCAAGCTCCTAATTACAAGAGTATCATGCAAGCCCCATGAAATGTAGGTTTGTGCTCCCAGAGTAGATCTTCAGAGTTAGGTATTCAGCAGTCCCAGTTCTCCACTCCCTCTCTGCTCTGTTCCTGTTCCTCCTGCCGGTGAGCTGGGGTGGGGGAAGGGCTTGAATCCCGCAGGACCACATCTTTAGTACATTACCGTTTTCTGTGAGGGCTGCTCTTGTCTCCAGGTGTATGCAGTTTGTTGTAGTCCTCTTTCCCGTTGCTCTTTCAAGAGTAGTTGTAGTAGCTTTATTTTCATATTATATGCGGTTTTAGGAGGAAGCCTCTGTCTCACCTTTCACGCCGCCATCTTTAATCCTCGGATCTGTTTCTAATCTTTTTGATGTTGGCTGTGTAAAGTGGTATGAGGTGGTATCTCATTGTGGTTTTAATTTGCATTTCCCTGATAATTAGCGATGTGGAACATCTTTTCATGTGCCTTTTGGCTCTCTGAATTTCTTCTTCGGAGAATTGTCTGCTCATATCCTCCACCCATTTTTTAGCAGGGTTATTTGCTCTTTGGGTGTTGAGGCATGTGACTTCTTTATATATTTTGAGTGTTAACCCCTTATCAGATATGTCATTTAGAAATGTATTCTCCCATAGTGTAGGATGCCTTTTGTTCTACTAATGGTGTCCTTTGCTGTACAGAAGCTTTTTAGCTTGGTGTAGTCCCCATGTGTTCATTTTTGCTTTTGTTTCCCTTGCCTGATGAGATGTGTTCAGGAAAAAGTTCCTCATGTTTATATTCAAGAGATTTTTGCCTGTGTTTTCTTCTAAGAGTTTTATGATTTCATGACTTATATTCAGGTCTTTCATCCATTTCAAGTTTACTCTTGTGTAAACTGGTTTAGACAATAATCCAGTTTCATTCTCTTGCATGTAGCTCTCCAGTTTGTCAACACCAGTTAATTGAATAGGCTGTCATTTCTGCATTGTATATCCATGCCTCCTTTATTGTATATTAATTGGGTTTTATGTCTGGGCTTTCTAGTCTGTTCCATTGGTCTAGTGATCTGTTCTTGTGCCAAGTACATTTGTTTTTAAAGCATTTAGTTGTCTTGTAGATCACTATGTGGGATTTGGCCAGTGGAAAACTTCTGAGATCAATCACAGATGCTCATCCTCCAGGAACAGCAATATTGCATATTAAGGTAATATCTTTGTTTTCTTTTTCTAATAATCTTTATTATTGTACCTCTGCATGCATTTTTTTGAAAGGCAGCAATATTTTTATTAATGTTTCATATACTTATCTTACTATAAAAACATTATCTATATTACAGGGCATTTTCAAAGTACAACAGAGCAGAAAGGATCCGAGAAACTCTCATAATTCCAGAACCAGTTATTGTTCTTATTTGATATTTCTTCTAATTTATACATTAAAAATAGAGTTAAGACTGCCAGATAATATATAAGCACACAATTTTGGACCCCATCTTTTTACTTCACATTGTTTTTCTATTACTAAGTATAAAATACTGCAGAACTTACTTCCATGTAGATGCATCAGTGCCATCATTTGGATTTTTCCCTACTATTGAATATTTACTTTGATACTAATTTTCAACACTGGAAGTAATACGGTGGTAATATTTGTGGCAAATCTTAGTTTAAATTTCAGATTATTTTCTAAATGTAAATTTCTAGAAGGGGAAAATAAACACTGATATTTTAAGGTTATACCTCCCTTGATCTGTTTTTTTTATTGTGCTATTATTAATGTACAATTACATGAGCAATATTATGGTTACTAGATTCCCCCTATTATCAAGTCCCCACCACATACCCCATTACAGTCACTGTCCATCAGCATAGTAAGATGCTATAGAATCACTACTTGTCTTCTCTGTGTTATACTGCCTTCCCTGTATCCCCCCCACTACATTATGTGTGCTAATCATAATACCCCTCTGCATGCATTTTTAAGTAATTTTCTTTATAAACAGGGTCCTTGAAAGTGAGTTGTGTTTTATTTGACTAGCCCCAACAAGATGTTTTCCCAAGTTAAAACCAGAGATAGGCTAGCATGGGAATTTTCAGCAGCAAGTTGTGTGAAAGTCTAACAGGTATAGCAGCAAAAAGAGTAAACTGATGTGATCCTAGGTGAGAGGTTGGTGGCAAAGACCCTCAGTACCCTGCTGCAAGCCCACGTGGAAATTTAAAACGTCTTTTTAATCTTTTGTTTAATCTGCCCCGATTTTATTGCTGAGATGGTATGTTCTGTCACACTTTGTTGGGCGTTACCTGAGGTTCAGGGCACCAATTGTGAAAGAACTGATCTTTGCAGTATGTTTAGAAATGAATCTGTTGGTTTATTTTCTTTTAGGCCTCTAAAGGAAAACATTAAGATTTGAGTTTGGCTTTCTCCTTACAGGTCTGAAAAAAATAAACCAAGTTAGATAACAGATTTCATCTATAAATAAAATGTGAACCTTGGTTTTTGTATGCTGTCAAGCCCATGATCAGAAGCATAATAGGTTAAAGGGCTATAAATAGGGAAGTCTAAAATCAGGTCTTCCAGATTTTAATCATGTGCACATTTGGTTGCTTAGCTGTGCAGACCTCTCATCCATGCATAAGCCTTTTAAAGTCTGCAAGCATCTGGAGTTTATGTATCTGCATCCAGGGTAGTTATAGAAATGTTTTCTATGACAGCAGAATTTAAGCATTTGGTAACAATGAAAACAACCAAGTAAATGTAGTGAGAAAAACTCTTTCTGAACACCAATGGCAGTTTATTTTGACCTCTTTTCATATGGAATGTGCCAACTTCTAATATGTCATAGTTGTTTGTGTTTATATCTTATCTCCTTTAATAGATTAAGAACTTTAAAACCGGAATCTGTTTTTTACTTTTGTGTTTGATGCATAGTAGCTGCTCAATAAATAATTGATGGAAGCAATAACTAATTAGTGGTGTTTATATAAAGCCAGTCCATTTGCAGAAAAAAGCACAATTTGGGGGAGGAACAATAAGAAACAGAAGAAATAAAGACAGAAAAGGGAAGAATGCAGTTAAGGTTAAAAGCATAGTAGTAGTCCATTGTATTGCTTGAGAATGGTGATAAAGTTGGGGTGTGCAGACACTGACATTGGATAAAGAGAGAGCAAGAGATACATGATTGAATACTTCTTAATCTTGGATTGACAACAGCCACTTTCATTTCAGGGCTCTTACTGTTCTTTAAACTTAATCCTACATTCCATCAATAACAATGTGGGTTTGCATTCTCCTTAATAGATTGTGTCTTGGTGGATTAATAAGATCTGTACTTTTCTGTATACACACATATATAGAATTGTGTAAATGTGTATTAATTGGAATTGGAATATTTGGAATAATACCTAAGTATATTTAAAACACAGGAAGTAGAAAATTAATAAGTAAAAATATGAGGTCTATTAGTTTTCCTACACTCCAGGGGTATATGCCCCCCCGCCTTTGGCAATTGCTCTTATGTTTTGAGAGCTAAGGTATAGGGCTTCTTTACTATGTCTGTGCATGTGGTCAAGGAGGAATAATTTTGCAGTATCCTTCTGTACATCAACCATGCCTAAGAGCACATAGGTGTGCCACTTAGGATGGTTCACCAGCCTTTGGGGTTAGGGAAACTAGTCACTGTGAATGATACAAATTAAGTTATTCAGTTTTGTATCATACAACATTCACATTTCCCATACCTCATAAGCCCTTAGGATGTTTGTCATTTTGAACAAAATACTTCAGTAAATATTAACTGAAGTATCCTCTGTTGAAGAAGATCAAGGATTTTTCAATATTTGGGAAAATTACTAAGAAGTTAAACTATTTTAAATATAGTGGATGAACTCTTCAGTTATTCAGAAAACATTAAGACAAGTTTATTTCCCGAGATACCAAATATCTTTTACTGTGTCTTTATTCTTGAAACCTAGGCAAGTGCAAATGCATCTAAAATATCTTATTCATTTAATAGCAAATTAGAAAAAGTTAACATAAGAACCCAAATAGAGAATTTTAGGGCTTTATGAATCATAGTTTGTATTTTTCTTTTATTCTGATGAAAGGTGGTTTTGGTTTTTAAAGCCTCAGTTTTTTAAATATATTGAGCTATTTTTATTCTGAATATGGATAAAGTTATATATTTAGAGTGATGAGCTAAATCTAGTTTAGGTGGTTCAAATGCTATTAAATGTATTTATTTTAAATTTTTACAATTTTATAATTTTTTTCTTATACTGTCTTAACACTTGGCTGGTTGTTTAAAAATCTGCAAGAATATAAATTCCTTCTCTGTTTAGTTTACAGATGATCCAACTCTTGCAATTTGCAACGACAGCGGAGGCTCTGTTTTTGAACTGACATTTAAGTAAGAGGCTTATGAACATTTGTTGACAAATGAAAAGACTAGCTCTGGTTTAATGACTTGAAGTTGAACATAAAGAGGTCTGGGAAGTCCATGTGACTGAAAATAAGTTATGGCTGTGTGCTGTGATTACCTGGGGAGGCATATAGAACATACAGGATTCTAGGTCCGCCCCCCCCACCCCAAGTTCTATCTCAGTAGGTCTGAGTTGGGATTCTAGACTCCTCCTCCCCAAGGGATTCGTATGAGCTGTCAAACTTGGGAACTGTTACTCTTGAGTTTCTCACTTATTTTGGTTTAGGCCTCCAGCCCAGTTGATTATAACCATAATGGCCAGTGTAGAAAGTTTTTTTTTTTGCCTTGGAATTGCCTATTTACTCTTTAAGAGCAAAGACTATGTAGATACATGGAAGAACTTTGTAAAGCTGAATTAAAAAAAAACAATCTATGTTATGTTTCCACACATTTTTCAGTGTAAGACTATAGTTGTTTCTTGTATTTTTCATACCTTTGAGCAATGCTGAGCCCAAGGTAATTGCTTAAAAAAATACTATTCATTTAGCTAATGTTTATTGAATGTTTCCTATGTGAAGGCATTTGTTCCAGGCACCAAAGTTGCAGCTGTGAACCAAGCAAGGCTGTTACTCCAATAGAACTTACATTCTAGTTGGGGTGGGGTTGGGAGGCAGACAATAAACCAACAAATAAACGAGATATTTGCCATAGTTAATGAGTGTTGTGAAGAAAATAAGACAGGTCATTGTGCTGGAGTGTACTGGAGGATAATTTAGGAAGGTCTTTCTCAGTAGGTGACATTTGAACAAAGACCTGAATGATAATCTGCAAATATTATCAGATGCAAAGGTCTGAAGATGTATCCCAAGCAAAGGGACGTTCAAGCACAAAGCCTTTGAGGTGGACACAAACATGGCCTGCTGGAACAAAGGAAAGAGGCAGTGTGGCTGGAGCTTGACTTTGTCAGGAACAATAGTAGTGGGAGAAGAGTGAAGGCAGGAGCCAGATCATATAGGACATTTTAAAACATGGTAAAGAGTTTGGATTTTATTTTATGTACAGTGGTAAGTCTTGGAGTGTTTTCAGAAGAATGATAACTCTGACCTGTGTATTAAAAGATCATGCTGGTATCATCTGGGGGGTTGTCGAGGGCAAGAATTGGGAGGCTGTTGCAGTGGTCCATGCCAGAGGTGAGAGTGCCTTGGATCGTGGCTCAATCACCTCTTGAGTTCTTTGGTTACATTTTCAGGAGAGTGATGGGAGTGAGAACGTGTGACTCTAGGTGTCTGTTCAGCGGTTCCAAGGGTGAAGTTTGCTGTATTGAGCCTCTCCACTCTAAGCCTGAGTTGAAAGATCATCCCATCACACAATTTTCCTTACTGGCCATGGCATCCCTAACAAAGGTAGGTGTGCTTAGAAGATGAAATTCTTAACTTTTTGGAGCTTAGAATACAAAAAATTGAAAATTATAATGTAAATATTAAAAATGTTTTTCTCCTATAGATACTGGTTATTGGATTGAAACCATCCTTGAAAGTGTGGATGACTTTTCCCTATGGACGGGTGAGTAAGTCTCTCCATCTTATTGGCAAAAGAGGTTGGGGAAAGAAAATGACTTGTAAATGGTGAACTCTATGAGACTGTCAGAAAACTAGGCAGAATGGACATCAGTGCTCTGAAGATCATTGTGTGAACTTACCTTGACGTGACCGAAGCAGCATAAGCTAATGACTACAGTAGTGTTCTGGGGATCATGAGACCCCTACAATGTACTACTTTTCTACCTTTATTGCTTTAAGTTTTTCTCTATAAACAGCTGCTGCTTTGATATTGAACTACTGATTGGGAACCACCTTAATATCCAGCATAAATTGCTACTTATACTCTTTCTTTGGCTTCTGCCTCTGACATTTTACTTTGGGGGCGATACTTCCCAGAATATATTTTACATGCCCCAGTTGCCCTTTTCTGTTCTGGTTGGTTGTTTTTAGAGAGTTGTGATCTTCCAGCGTGTATATGAGGAGACGTATTGACGGGTGGGGAATGATGGTACAAAACTAAGGCTCGTTCAGAAAGTGGCCTTTATACTGAGGGAGTTTTCTTGCTGATATTCTCTGTATCTCTGGGCCCCAGGGGAAGCAGATCTGCTTGTTCAGATGGCAAAGCTGGCTTAGATTGCTATTAACATTTCTTACATGAGCTTTATTGGCTAATTGATACTTATCATGGTGGTAGTGTTTGCATCTTTTTGTATTTTTGATTAGTATTTTCCTCAACATTTTAATATAAACATTTTCAAACAAATACAGAAGTGGAAAGAATTTTGCATCGAACATCTGTATATTTACAACTTCTACCATTAATGTTTTACTGTTCTTTATTATATATTTATCCATCTCTCTACCTATCCAATTATGGTTTTTTAAAAATGCATTTCCAAATAAATTGCAGGAATCAGTTCTCTTTTCTCTAAATAGTCATCATGTATATGATTGTCTAGAGTTTAGTATTTCACTTTTTCCTCTGGTGTAAAATTTACATACAATTTAAAGCACAGATCTTGAGTGTACATTTGTTAACTGTGAGGACTTTTTTTTGGCCTTCTCTTCACTTAGATGGATCCTTCCAGTGTTCCATTGCTGGCCTGGCACTTTGTGGCAGTGCATAATTATGTGAATCCCATGCTTGCCTTCTGCAGAGGAGATGTTGTTCATTTCCTATTGGTAAGTCCTAATATGAGACTAGATCTATTATAAAGTCCTTTATCCTAAGATTTTTTTCCTGAGTCGTCAATAATTTAATATTGTGTCAAAGAAATATGCTATCATAATTATTTGGAGAGAAAGTGGTCTATTTAATTTTTATTTAAGGTTTTAATGATTAACATGGAAAACAACTGATGACCCTCAACTCCATGCCCCTTCATTGTGTATTTGTCAGTTCTATCTCCTTTGACTAACAAATAATTAATGGCTTATGTGTATGTATAAATATATGAAGGTACATGTGTCTATGTTAATGGCTTACCTATTGACATAAACTGTATTTATCAGACAACAAGTATCATCGAACACCTGCTATGTTCTCTAAACTGTGATGGACACAGGAAGTAATTGAAGGAGTGTAAAGCATAATTTCTTCTTTCATGTAGCTCAAAATATTGTTTGAAAGACAAAACCAGTATGCTCATTACTACTAGGGAGAACAGTTTAAGGTTTCAACTCTGTGATGAAAATTAAAAGTTAATATAAGTTTAGAGTATGGAGAGATTTGTATGGACTGGAGAGGCATGGAAGACTTTATGAAGGATATACAGCAAATGCTACAGGAGGGATGGACATGCACACTGGGGCAAGTAAGAAGATGCCTGTATAATCTCTTCTTGGTTTCCTAGCTCAGTGAAGCCAGCACTGCTGTCCCTTTAGTTTCTCCAGCCAGAAACCCAGGAGTTACCCTGCTTTTCAGTTACCCTTCTCCCTTTACTTCTGCTCCATTACCACATCCTGTTGACTGTATCTCCAGAATCTCCTGAATTTACTCTCTTTTGTATCTCCCATTGCTGCTTCTCTAGCCCAAACCACTGACATTTCTAGCCTCGGCTCTGAGTAGCTTCCTGACTATTCTCTGGCCTTGGTGTCTTTACATATCTTACCTCTACCAGGAAAGCTCTGTGCTCCCCTTATCCTAGCTCATGATTAACGTTGCCTTCCCTGACCTTCTGAAGTAAGTTAGCATTTCCTGCAGCCTACACCTGGAAGACCTTCTCCTTTGTAACATTCAGCACTTTTTAAATTACTGTCTAATATTTTGCTGTCTCAGTATACTGAAAGCTCCATAGGTCTAAAGAACAACTCTACTGCTATATTCCAGTCACTGGGACAGTGCCTATATATAGTAGATGCTTAATAAATATTTATAAATATGATGACAGGGAGAATCTACTGTGGCAAATAAAATTGAATATATGGCGTGAATTTAGATTATGGGTTGGCAAACTGGCGGTGGGCCAAATCTGGCCGGCTGCTTGTTTTTGTAGATAAAGTTTTATTGGGATATAGTCATGCTCATTTGATTATATATTATTTATGACTGCTTTCTCATGACAGTGACAGAGGTGAGTAATTGTAACAGAAGCTATGTGGTCCACAGAACCTAAAATACTTACTGTGTGGCCTTTTACAGAAAAAGTTTGCTGACCTCTGGTCTAGATTATATGAAAAATGACCTAGATTGGTAATGGGGTACCTTCACAGGTTCTTAAAGTGATAAAGATGTGATTAAGGTGATTTTTTAGGAAGATCAGTGTAGAAGTAGCAAAAAGAATGGATTGTAGGAGATAGGAAGGAAATAGAGGTTTTGCTGTGGTACTAAAAGTGTGAGGTCTTTAGATAAGGGTGGTTAATTGCACTGAGAATTAGGGATGATATTTTGAGGGAAAGACAAGGCTTCTCACTGGATCTAGGGACTGAAGGATGTGAATGAAACATTGCATTTCTGACTTTGCATTTTAGAAGCTTGGAATATTTGAAGGGTTAGGGTTAGAGAAGATTTGAAAGTGTTGAGTTGGAAGTGAAGGTGGGACTCCCAAGTATTGTATTATGGAATGGCCTCTGGACAGATGGCAATGCAGGTCTGGAATGCATTTGAAATTTCGGGATATGGAGGGTAGTTGAAGCTGTGAAATTCAAAAGCTAAAGCATACATAACCTTGGCGTACACTCACACAAAAGAAAGGAAAAACAAAACAGGAGTTCCTATAAAGCCACATAGAGGTAGGAGAGGAAATAGGACAGTATGGTGTCACAGAAGACAAAGGGGAGAGCCTTCAGGTCAGTGTCAATTCCAAGGTAATACCAATACCAAATAAAGATAAAGGAGGAAGACTGAAGACAAAGATCACTGAATATACAAGAAGTCTCTCCTTAGAACGTTTCTGAGGCCTAATTATCAATGTAATAGAGGTAGAATTAAAGCACTGGGTATCTAAAAGAGCAAATGTACAGAGTGTTTGAATACAAGAGGAAAGAGAATGAGTAAGTATATCTATAAAAAGTAAATCAAGGAAAGTTTTTTTTTGTTTTTGTTTTTTATTCAAAGATAGAGAAATTAGAAACATGTTTGATAGTAAAAGGAAAAAAGGGCCCTTAAAAAGGAGTGATTGACTATGCTAACAAGGGAGGTGTAATACTAAACAGTGATGGAGCGGGTAGGATTTAGAGTATTTAGAAATGAAATGATTTTCTTTAGCAAGGACTTGAGCAAATCTTCGGAGAATAATTAACACAGCTGTTGATCTTTTTGCTTATGAAACACTTTCAACATATGCAGAAGGTGGAGCAATTTGGTGCTGTCTTATTTTCATTTTCAAATAAGGAAACGGAAAGACTAAGTGATTTGCCCTTGGTCACACTGCTGCAGTAGTGGAACGTACTCTCAAATACATGGCTCTAGATCCCATGCTTCTTTTACCAGACCATCCCTTCTTACATGGGAAGTAGCCCAGTGAAGTGAAGATGAGAGGACACAAAGGGCCCTCATTAAGTGGTCTCAGATGTTTCTTAAAGTACCTGGTGAGGTCAGTACTGCAAGTGACAGGACTGGATGGCAAAGAGGAATGGGACAAAAGGGAAAAGAAGACATCTAGAACACTACTATGGGGAGTGTACAGGAAAACCCAGGTTGAAGGGAATGTCATGAATTTAGACAGGCATATATTGTGCTGTCTCCTTTCTTCAGTACTCTATCACCTTGGAGCAGAAGCAGAGAAAATAAATTGTAAGGATGCTTGGAGGCTAGAGAGTATGTATGTACAATATATAAATAAATGATTGACACTAGAGGTTTTTTGGGAAGTGTGTGGCTGTTTGAGCTATAGTAATATGATTCAGAAAAGTCTAGTTTTGTCACTGTAGCTTTTTTTAAATGAAATTTTGTTGGACTTCACACCAGGTCACCAATCCCATTGAATGCTTTAACTCTGGCTAAATACAATCATTGATGTGATAAAGTTAGCTCTGAATCATGAGAAAGTGAAAATGACATTGCAGCATTTGTCAATACTCAAACCTAGACTAGTGACCAGATATGTGTTGGATTTTGGTACAAATCATGGTGTGGATGATTTTTTTCATTTGTAATAATTTCTTTGTCAGTGTTGCTTATCTGTACTCTGAATGGAAATCCTTTTCTAGATGGACTATAATTAACTATCTAAAAAAAGTACTTCAAAAAATAGCTCATATTTAGGTTTTTATTTCATCACTAGGTTAAGAGAGATGAATCTGGAGCAATACATGTTACTAAGCAAAAGCATCTTCACCTGTACTATGACCTCATCAACTTTACTGTGAGTATTACTCAAATTACATGTCTCTACTTTTTTCACGTAATTGTTTTGACTCCATGGTGTATTAAAGGTACTAGGATTTTGGCCATGAACCGTGGCCTTTAGGATTATCTAAAATAAGGACAGAAGGTGAAATTCTGCTAATGGTGAATAAGGTCTCAGTTTGGTGTGACGTCACATTATTTTTATTGTCTTTTAGCTTTATGTCCTGCTGAACACTAGCAGTATCAGGAAAAGTTTTCTTTAATGTGGTTAGTTCAAAGGCAAGTTCAGAAGAATTTTGATGAGTTTCTTCAGCATCATTCATTGCCTGGCTTTCTTTGTCAAACACGTTGGGCTTCTGAGCTTGTCCTAATTGGTTCTATAGCTTATGTACCTATTCTTTCTTGTGGTTAAAAACTGCAGAGTTTTCACTCTACAGTATATCTCAGTCCTGAGCAACTTATTTATATATTTATTTTTGGGAGGTTTATTAATAATTGTGTTTTTAAATTATCAAATATACATCACAGTGTTTCAACAGCCCCCCTTCCCCACTCCCCTCACCCCTGTACACTCCTCTTCCCCTTGGTAACCACTAGTCACTTCTCAGTGTCTGAGTCTAATGCTGTTTTTGTTCTTTCTGTTTTGCTTTGTTTTTATATTCCACAAATAAGTGAAATCATATGCTATTTGTCTTTCTCCGCCTGGCTTATTTCACTGAGTGTAATGCCCTCTAACTCCATCTGTGTTGTTGCAAATGGTAGGATTAGTTTTCTTCTTATGGCTGAAAAATATCGCATTGTGTATATGTACCACATCTTCTTATCCATTCAACTATTGTTGGACAGTTATCTTGCTTCCATATCTTGGCTATTGCAAACAGTGCAGTGATAAACATAAGGGTGCATATATCTTTTTGAATCGGGTATTTTGTTTTTTTGGGGGGTAAATTCCTAGGAGTGGAATTACTTGGTCAAATGGTATTTTCTGTTTTTAGTATTTTGAGGAACCTCCACACTGCTTTCCACAGTGGTTGCACCAATTTGCAGTCACACAAACAGTGTAGGAGGGTTCATATTTCTCCGCATCCTCATCAGCTTATATTAAAGAGATTTTTGCTTATGTTTTCTTCTCAGAGTTTTATGGTTTCATGACTTACATTCAGGTATTTGACCCATTTTGAGTTTACTTTTGTGTATGGAGTTAGACGATAATCCAGTTTCATTCTCTTACATGTAGTTGTCCAGTTTTCCCAACACCAGTTGTTGAAGAGGCTGTCTTTACCCCATTGTATTTTCATGGTTCCTTTATCATATATTGATTGACCATATATGCATGGATTTATATCTGGGCTCTCTTTCTGTTTCATTGATCTATGGGTCTGTTCTTGTGAAGAATGCTATTGGTATTTATTGGGATTGCATTGAATCTGTAAATTGCTTTGGGCAGGATAGCCATTTTGACAATATTAATTCTTCCTATCTATGAGCACAGGATGTATTTCCATATATTAGTGTCTTCTTTAATTTCTCTCATGAATGCTTGTAGTTTTCAGAATATAGATCTTTGACCTCCTTGGTTAGGTTTATTTCTAGGTATTTTATTCTTTTTGATGCAATTGTGAATGGAATTGTTTTTCTGATTTCTGTTTCTGCTAGTTCATCGTTAGTATATAGTAATGCAACAGATTCTGTGTATTAATTTTGTATCCTGAAACTTTGCTGGATTCAGATATTGGTTCTAGTAGTTTTGGAGTGGTGTCTTTAGGGTTTTTTATGTACAATATCATGTCATCTTCAAACAGTGACAGTTTAACTTCTTCCTTAGCAATCTGGATGCCTTTTATTTCTTTGTTTTGTCTGATTGCCATGTCTAGGACCTCCAGTACTATGCTGAATAAAAGTGGTGAGAGTAGGCATCCTTGTCTTGTTCCCAATCTTAGAGGAAATGCTTTCAGCTTTTTGCTATTAAGTATGATGTTGGCTGTGGGTTTGTCATATATGGCCTTTAGTATGTTGAGGTACTTGCCCTCTATACTCATTTTGTTGAGAGTTTTTATCATGAATGGATGTTGAGTTTTCTCAAATGGTTTCAGCATTCTATTGAGATGATCGTCTGTTTTTTATCCTTTCTGTTAATGTGGTGTATAATATTGATAGATTTAGGAATATTGTACCATCTTTGCATCCCTGGAATAAATCCCACTTGGTCATGATGGATGATCTTTTTCATGTATTTTTGGGTTTGATTTGCTAATATTTTATTGAGGACTTTTGCATCTATGTTCAGGGATATTGGTCTGTAATTTTTTTGTGGTGTCTTTGTCTGTTTTTGATATTAGAGTGATGCTGGCCTCATAGAATGAGTTTAGACATATTCCCTCCTCTTCTACTTTAAGAAGGATGAGTATTCGCTCTTCTTTAAATGTTTGGTAGAATTCGGCTGTGAAGCTGTCTGTACTTGGAGTTTTATTTTGGGAGAGTTTTTGATTACCAATTTGATTTCATTGCTGGTCTGTTCAGATATTCTGTTTCTTTCTGGGTTAGTCTTGGAAGGTCGATTTTTCTAGGAAGTTGTCCATTTCTCCTAGGTTATCCAATTTATTGGCATATAATTTTTCATAGTATTCTGTAATAATTCTTTGTTTTCAGTGGTATCCATTGTGATTATTTCTTTTTCATTTCTGATTCTGTTAATGTGTGTATACTATCTTTTTTTCTTGATAAGTCTGGTTAGGGGTTTATCTATTTTTTAAATTTTCTCAAAGAACCAGCTCCTGGTTTCATTGATTTTTTTCTATTATTTTATTTTAATTTTTATTTATATATTTATTTATTTTTATTTTTATTAAGGTATTATTGATATACACTCTTACGAAGGTCTCATCGCATCACCCCCATACCCCATTGCAGTCACTGTCCATCAGTGTAGTAAGATGCCACAGAGTCACTATTTGCCTTCGCTACACTGTCTTCCCCATGATCCCCCCACATCATATGTGCCAATCATAATACCCCTCAATCTCCTTCTCCCTCCTTCCCCACCCGCCTTCCCACACCCTTCCCTTTGGTAACTGCTAGTCCCTTCTTGGAGTCTGTGAGTCTGCTGTTGTTTTGTTCATTCTGTTTTGCTTCGTTGTTACACTCCACAAATGAGGGAAATCATTTGATACTTGTCTTTCTCTGCCTGGCTTATTTCACTGAGCATAATATCCTCCAGCTCCATCCATGTTGTTGCAAATGGTAGGATTTGTTTCTTTCTTATGGCTGAGTAGTATTCCATTGTGTATATGTACCACATCTTCTTTATCCACTCATCTACTGATGGACACTTAGGTTGCTTCCATATCTTGGCTATTGTAAATAGTGCTGCAATAAACACAGGGTGCATATGTCTTTTTGAATCCGAGAACTTGTATTCTTTGGGTAAATTCCTAGAAGTGGAATTCCTGGGTCAAGTGGTATTTCTGTGTTTAGTTTTTTGAGGAACCTCCATATTGCTTTCCACAATGGTTTAACTATCTTACATTCCCACCAGTAGTGTGGGAGGGTTCCTCCACATCCTTGCCAGCATTTGCTGTTCTTAGTCTTTTCGATGCTGGCCATCCTAACTGGTGGGAGGTGATATCTCATTGTGGTTTTAATTTGAATTTCCCTGATAATTAGCTATGTGGAGCATCTTTTCTTGTGCCTGTTGGCCATCTGAATTTCTTCTTTGGAGAATTATCTGTTCATATCCTCCGCCCAGACACTTTCTGTCCCTTTCTCTCTCTCTACTTCTAGTACCCCTATAATACAAATATTGTTCCATTTGGATTGGTCACATAGTTCTCTCAGTATTTTTTCATTCCTAGAGATCCTTTTTTCTCTGTGTGCCTCAGCTTCTTTGTATTCCTCTTCTCTAATTTCTATTTCATTTCTAATCTGCTTTTAAATCCCTCCATTGTATTCTGTAATGATTGGATTTCCATCCTGAATTTGTTCCTGAGTTCTTGAATATTTTTCTGTACCTCCTTGAGCATGTTTATGATTTTTATTTTGAAATCTCTTTCAGGAAGATTGATGAGATCAGTTTCACTTGACCCTTTTACTGGTGTTTGTGGGATTTTGGTTTGAATCAAGTTCCTTTTACATTTCATATTTGTTTGTGGCACCCTCTAGTGCCCAAAAGCTCTACTCTCTGGAGCTGCTCAGTCCCTGGAGTGATGTCAGGGGTTACAGGGGAGTGGTTCTAGTGCCCAAAAGCTCTACTCTCTGGAGCTGCTTAGTCCCTGGAGTGATGTCAGGGGTTACAGGGGAGTGGTTCTGGTGCCTGGGGGGAGGAAAGAGCTGTTTCCTGCTTCCTGGCTGCTATGCCTGTCTCCACTGCCAGAACCAGTGGACTGAACACACAGGTGTAAGCCTCTATGCTTTGTGTCTGTAGCTGCCATAGGCAGGGCTTCCCTCTGGCTTCTCTGATGCCAGGGAAGGGGCTGCCGGTTTGCGAGCCAGGTGCGGGCTGGCCGGGAGGAAGGCACAGCAGGCTGCTATGACAGTGGGGCGCCTTGGAGCTGCGTAGCCAGCCAGGGAATGGAGAGCCTGAAGCTCCTGAAAGTTCCCAACCTGCAGGCAGAGTGCGACCAGACAATTTGTCTACCTGTCCTTTCTCCTGAGGAGTAAACTCTGTGCAATCCTTGCCCCTTTAGCAGCCCTCTCGCTTTTAGGAAGTCTCTCAGACTGCCTGCCCCGATCAGCCTGATATGAATCCATTTTCCACAAGCAGCTGGAATCTGTCTCTCAAGGTATTCCTCCTGTCTTAGCTTTCCAACCCCATTAATCACCAGAGCACCATGCAATGTAGGTTCATGCTCCCAGAGCAGATCTCCAGGGCTAGGTGTTCAGCAGTCCTTGGCCTCCATTCCCTCCCCACTCTGTTTCTCTTCCTCCCGCCAGTGAGCTGGGGTGGGGGAAGGGCTTGGGTCCTGCTGGATCACGGCTTTGGTATGTTACCCTGTTCTGTGAGGTCTGTTCTTTTCTCCAGGTGTATGCAGTGTGGCGCAGCCTTCTTTCCTGTTGCTCTTTCAGGATTAGTTGTATTAATTATATTTTCATATTACATGTGGTTTTGGAAGGAGGTCTCTGCCTCACCTCTCATGCCCCCATCTTTAATCCCTAGGGCCTATTGCCAGCCCTTCATTCTTAAAGTATGGCCTTTTCTCACAGTTCTGGAGGGTGGAAGTCCAAGGTCAAGGTGTCAGCAGCTTTGTTTCTCCTGTAGCCTCTTTCCTTGGCTTGCAGACAGCCATTCCTCTTGTGTCCTCACATGGTCTTTCCTCCCTGCATGTGCTTCCGTAGTCTCTATTATTTTGTACTTGTCTATTCACTTTGGCTTTCATTTTTTCCTCTTTTTCTAGTTTCTTTAATTGTGAGTTTAGACTGTTTATTTGGGGTTGTTCTTGTTTTGTGAGGTAAGCCTGTATTGCTATGTATTTTCCTCTTAGAACTGCCTTTGCCATGTCCCACAGATTTTGGGCTGTTTGTTTTGTTTTCATTTGTTTCCATGTATTGCTTACTGTTTTAATTTGTTCATTGATCCACTGATATTTTAGCAGCACGTTGTTTAGCTTCCATGTGTTTGTGGGCTCTTTTATTTTCCTTGCTTAATTTATTTCTAGTTTCATACCTTTGTGGTCTGAGAAGCTGGTTGGCACAATTTCAATCTTTTTGAACTTACTGAGGCTCTTCTTATGGCCCAGTATGTGATCTATTCTGGAGAATGTTCCATGTACACTTGAGAAAAATATATATCATGCTACTTTGGACATAGTGTTCTATAGATATCTTAAGTCCATTTGATCTAATGTTCAGTGCCTTTGATTCCTTATTTAATTTCTGTCTGGTTGATATATTGATGTGAGTGGTGTGTTAAAGTCTCCTAAACTGAATGTGTTGCAATCTGTTTCCCCCTTTAATTCTGTTAGTATTTGTTTTACATATTTAGGTGCACCTGTGTTGGGTGCATAGATATTTATAATGGTTATATACTCTTGGGTATAATGATATCCCTTTATCATTATGTAATGTCCTTCTTTGTCTCTTGTTACTTTCTTTGTTTTGAAATCAATTTTGTCTGATATAAGTACTGCTACTCTTGCTTTTTTCTCCCTATTAGTTGCATGTAATATGTTTTTCCACCCCTTCACTTTTAGTCTGTGTATGTAATTGGGTCTGAATTGAGTCTCTTGTAGGCAGCATATAGATGGATCTTCTTTCCTTATCCATTCTGCCACTCTTATGTCTTTTGATTGATGCATTCAGTCCATTTACATTTTAGGTGATTATTGAGAGATATGTACTTATTGCCATTTTATTGTTTTCTGGCTGTTTTTGTATCATCTCTCAGGTCCTTTCTTCTTCTCTGATACTCTTCTCTTTTTATTGATCGATACACTTTTCTTGGTTTTCTCTGGTATTGTAATTGTATTTCTCTCTCTCTTTTTAATGTGTTTATTTTGTGTGTGTGTGTGTGTATTCATTGTAGGCTTTAGTTTTGTGTTTACCCAAGGTTCAAGGATAGCTTATTTACTATATAATAGTCTGTCTTAAATTGCTGATTACTCTATTTCAAACACAATATAAAGGTACTTTTTTTTCCTTCTTCCTCCTCCTCCACATTTTTCAAATTAAATGTAAAAATTGTGTATCCCTTGACCGATTTTGTGTATAGTTGATTTTCCTTCTTCTGTTGTGTTTTAATTTCATACTTGCTTGGTAATTAGTTGGTCTACTACCTTTACTGTGGATTTGTTTTCACTGGTGAAAGCTATTTAGCCTTAGCATCATGTCCATCTACAGCAGTCCCCTTAACATATCGTATACGGCTGGTTTAGTGGTGGTGAATTTCTTCAACTTCTGTTTATCTAGAAATTGCTTAATACCTGCTTCAAATTTAAATGATAATCTTGCCAGGTAGAGAATTCTTGGTTAGAGGTTCTTCTGTCTCATTACATTAATTACATCATGCCACTCCCTTCTGTCCTGTAGAGTTTCTATCTAGAAGTTGGCTGATAGCTGATGGGATTTCCCATACAAGTAATCTTTTTTCTCTCCCTGGCTGCTTTCAACACACTCCCCTTATCCTAGATGTTTCCCATTTTAATTATTATATATCTTGGTGTTGTCTTCCTGGGGCTCCTTTTGTTAGGGAAATCTCTGCGCTTCCATGACCTAAGTGTCTGTTTCCTTCCCCATATTGGGGAATTTTTCAAAAATTATTTCCTTAAAGAGACTTGCTATGCCTTTGTCTTTCTCTTCTTCTGGAACCTGTTACGCGAACACTGTTTTGTTTGGCTTGGTCACATCGCTCTCTTGTCATTCTTTCATTCCTCGAGATCCTTTTTTCTCTCTGTGCCTCAGCTTCTTTGTTTTTCTGTTCTCTAATTTCTATTTCATTTACAATCTCCTCTACATGATCTAATCTACTTTTGAATCTAATCTACGTGTAAACATGTTTCATTTCAGATACTGTATTCTTCATCTCTGAGTGGCTCTTTTTCAAGTTGCAGTATCTTTGTTGAAGTCCTCTCTGAGTTCTTGAATACTTTTCTGTAAGTCCATGACCATGTTTATGACTTTTATTTTGAAATCTTTATCAAGAAGATTGGTGATCTCTGTTGCATTTAGCCCTCTTTCTGGGGTTCTGTCTTGTAGTGTTTGGATCAAATTCCTCTGCCTGCTCATTTTGTCAGGGATTCTGTTTTTTCCTTTGTATTAGATGTCTCGGCTATGATTACTGGTCTAAAGAGTAGTAGCTTTATAAAGAAGGTGTGTTTTGGTGCCCAGAAGCTCAAGCAAGATTCTTTACTCTGTAGTGCCTGGTTCTATTTTGTAGGGGCCCCAGCTGTTCCTATGCCGTGGGCAGGATCACCTTTCTGTCTGGCTTCTGTAGTGGTCTCAGTCTGAGTGGGCAGTTTTCTTGAGCTACTGCCTTTGTGATCAGCTCAGAAATCTCTGTTGAGCTCGCTATGGGCAGGGCTGCCCTCTGCCTGGCCTGCAGCAATGGTAGGGCTGCAGGGTTAATGGGAAGGCAGGAGCGATGTGCCCAGCCAGATGCGCAGCACTGGGTTTGGACACCTGCAGGGAGGAAGGAACTTTTGGGGATGGCTCCTCCAGACACCTCTCCAGTTGGGCTGAACTGGAGCCAAGCAAGCTGGGAGAGTCTCCCTCTGCCTGCTGGGTCGCAAAGTCTGATGCTGCCACAGGGCCAAGTGGGTTGGCTCCTGGCAGCATGTGTAGGGAGGAGTCTTGGGGCTGCGTTGCCAGCAAGGGGGATGGAGCGTCCTGAAAGTTCCCAATCTGTTGGGCTAGGGAGGTATTGTCCACCTGCCCTTTCTCCTGAGGAGAGGGTTCCATCCAACCCTTGTCCCCTCTGGTACCCCTCGCACTGCTTGCAAGTTTTTCAAACTGAATGTGGGCTTCTGCTCAAGGAGCAGAACTCCCAGGCCAGGAGTGCAGCACTCCTGGGCTCCTACCCTCTCTTGGCTCTGTTCCTCTTTCTCCCACCTGTAGGCTGGGGTAGGGAGAGGAATTAGGTCCTGCTCAGTCTCAGCTTTGCCACCACACCCTTTTCTGTGTGGTCCTCTCTTCTTATTCAGGTGTAGGGGGTCTGTTCTTCTGTGTTCAGGTCACTCTTAGTTCTAGTACATTTGCTGTATTTTCCTCTTCTGTATGTTTTTGGGAGGAGGGTTCTATCTTGTATCTTGCCTTCCTATTCTGCCATCTTTAATACTTCTGAGCAACTTTTTGATTTAAAAAAGATTATTTCTTTTTGTATCAAATTTTATTTTTTCTTTTTCAAATAGTGCATCCATTCTGTGAATACTTTAATATTTTTGGGTTTCTGTCATTAATGTTTTTAGTACATCAATATCTGGTTTCCAGTGAAATATTCTATGTACGCATGAATATAGGCAATCCTAAATGTAATGCAGTGCCCCATTTTTCCAATAAAAAGACTAAAAAAAAGGTTTTTCCTCTAACTTGATATAGATGAAATAGCTCTTTTCTTTATAATATATGACTTGGTTGCACATTGCCTTTTTTTCTTATTAAGGTATCATAAATGTACAATCTTATGAAGGTTTCACATGAGGAACATTGTGGTTACTAGATCCCCCATTATCAAGTCCCCACCACACACCTCATTACAGTCACTGTCCATCAGAGTAGTAAGATGCTATAGAGTCACTACTTGTCTTCTCTCTGCTATACTGCCTTCCCTGTGCTCCCCTATGTTATGTTTACTAATCATAATACATCTTAATCCCCTTCTCCTTCCCTTCCTGCCCTCCCCGCCCCCTTTCTCTTTGGTAACTGTTAGTCCCTTTTTGGAGTCTGTGAGTCTGCTGCTGTTCTGTTCTTTCAGTTTTTGCTTTGTTGTTAATACTCCCCAAAGAGTGAAATCACTTGTACTTGTCTTTCTCTGCCTGACTTATTTCACTGAGCATAATACCCTCTAGCTCCATCTGTGTTGTTGCAAATGGTAGGATTTGTTTTCTTCTTATGGCTGAATAATATTCCACTGTGTATATGTACCACATCTTCTTTATCCATTCATCTACTGATAGACACTTAGGTTGCTTCCATATCTTGGCTATTGTAAATAGTGCTGTGATAATCATAGGGTTGCATATGTCTTTTTGAAACTGGGATCTTGTTTTCTTCAGATAAATTCCTAAGAATGAAATTCCTGGCTTGATATTTCTATTTTTAGTTTTTTGAGGAACGTCCATATTGCTTTCCAGATGATTGAACTAATTTACATTCCTACCAACAATGTAGGAGGTTCCACTTTTTCCGCATTCTTGCCAGCATTTGTTGTTACTTGTCTTTTGGATGTTGGCCATCATAACTTGTGTGAGGTAATATCTCACTGTGGTTTTAATTTGCATTTCCCTGCTAATTAGTGATGTGGAGCATCTTTTGATGTGCCTGTTGGCCATCTGAATTTCTTCTTCAGAGAAGTGTCTGTTCAGATCCTCTGCCCATTTTTTATTTTTTATTTTTTATTAAGGATTTATTGATATACACTCTTATGAAGGTTTCACATGAAAAAACAATGTGGTTACTATATTTACCCATATTATCAAGTCCCCACCCATACCCCAATGCAGTCACTGTCCTTCAGTGTACTAAGATGACACAGATACACTGTTTGCCTTCTCTGTGCTACACTGTTTTTCCCGTGATTCCCCACACCATGTGTACTAAACATAATACCCACAATCACCTTCTCCCACCCTCCCCACCCACCCTCCCACACCCCTCCCCTTTGATAACCACTAGTTCCTTTTTGGCATCTCTGAGTCTGCTACTATTTTGTTCCTTCAGTTTTCCTTCGTTGTTATACTCCACAAATGAGGGAAATCATTTGGCACTTGTCTTTCTCTGCCTGGCTTATTTCACTGAGCATAATATCCTCCAGCTCCATCCATGTTGTTCCAAATTGTAGGATTTGTTTCCTTCTTATGACTGAATCGTATTCCATTGTGTATATGGACCACATCTTCTTTATCCATTCATCTACTGATGGACACTTAGGTTGCTTCCATATCTTGGCTATTGTAAAAAGTGCTGCAAAAAACATAGGGGTGCATATGTCTTTTTGAATCAGAGAAGTTGTATTCTTTCGGTAAATTCCAAGGAGTGGAATTCCTGGGTCAAATGGTATTTCTGTGTTTAGTTTTTTGAGGAACCTCCATATTGCTTTCCACAATGGTTGAACTAGCTTACATTCCCACCAGCAGTGTAGGAGGGTTCCCCTTTCTCCGCATCCTCACCAGCATTTGTTGTTCTTACTCTTTCCGATGCTGTCCATCCTTACTGGTGTAAGGTGATATCTCATTGTGATTTTAATTTGCATTTCTCTGATGATTAGTGATGTGGAGCATCTTTTCATGTGTCTGTTGACCATCTGAATTTCTTCTTTGGAGAACTGTCTCTTCATATCCTCTGCCCATTTTTTAATCGGGTTATTTGCTTTTTGGGTGTTGAGGCATGTGAGTTCTTTGTATATTTTGGATGTTAATCCCTTATCAGATATGTCATTTACAAGTATATTCTCCCATACTGTAGGATGCCTTTTTGTTCTATTGATGGTGTCCTTTGCTGTACAGAAGGTTTTAAGTTTGATTTAGTCTCATTTGTTCATTTTTGCTCTTGCTTCCTTTGCCCAAGAGATGTATTCAGGAAAACAATTGCTCATGTTTATATTCAAGAGATTTTTGCCTATGTTTTTTTCTCAGAGTTCTTTGGTTTCATGACTTATATTCAGGTCTTTGATCCATTTTGAGTTTACTTTTGTTTAGGGAGTTAGACAGTAATCCCGTTTCATTTTCTTGCATGTTGCTGTCCAGTTTTGCCAACACCAGTTGTTGAATAGGCTGTCATTTCCCTATTTTATATCAGTGGTTCCTTTATTGTACATTAATTGACCACATATTTGTGGGCTTACATATAGACTCTCTATTCTATTCCATTGATCTGTGGGTCTGTTCTTGTGCCAGTACCAAATTGTCTTGATTACTGTGGCTTTATAGTAGAGCTTGAAGTTGGGAGCATAATTCCCCCCACTTTATTCTTCCTTCTCAGGTGCACATTGCCTTTTAATCTTACATTTAGACTATTGATTTAGAAACAATACTTTTTTCAATACAAATTTCATTAAATAATTTTGTTTAAACTCTTCTCATGCATTTAAGACATCTGTGTTTTTATCTTTACCAGAACCCATTGTTAAATCATCTAACAGTTTCCTAGAGTTCATCATCATCATTTCTGCTTAAGATTTTAGATATGGCATTTAAAAAATCTGTGTATTCTTTCGCCCATGGAAAAATTTCCCCCAATCAAAAGCAGCCATCCTCCCAACAGTAGGACAGTCAGTGTTTTTATTTGTCCTGCGGCTTATTCATGATATGACCACTCACTACATTGCTTTATAAATTACTTTTAAAAGGCTTGTTTACAACCATGTCCACACTTGCCATTGTAGGTCTAATCTCCAGAATAATTGCTAAACCTGCCAGTATTCTTTGTCATTCTGTTTTAACCAGGTGACCTATAAAAATTAGTAAGATTGTATAAAGCTAAATTTGTCTTTCCTAAATGATACTTGGTTTTTTAAAGTAAAGTAATCAAAGTAAAGTAATCAAGGGTGCCTCATGAGAGCTCTTTATAAAAAATCTGAGTATCAAACTCCCTGTTTTCTAAGATAATTTATTTTGGGAAAAACAAAACAACAAAACCCTTCCCTTAGAGTAGCTATTATATAGATAGAGTATATCTTCAGCAAATGTTAAAAGAAAATTGGTCCATGTTCAACTTAGTTGTTTTGATATGGTATTATGGAAATAATCTCTAATACCATAAAATAGTTTGTATAAATAAACGAACATGAATACCAGAGAAATAAAGTACAGGGGAAACACTTTGTTCTGGCTAATTTAGAATTCTAATTGAGTACAATTTAAGACTTCATTTATTTCTTGGAGAGGGATTGCATTAAAAAAATTTTTTTTTAAAATAAGAAATCATATATAACACAAGAAATGGATCAAAATGACTTCCTTCAGAATATTTTTAACATTATTATTACTTTAAAAATTATAGTAATAGTTATCTGAAAAAATTCAGACTATATGAAGAAATAGAACAAAGAACTCATAATTTGTATGGAGATTTTGAAGGAACTATATATTTTAAATAATACTTCTATTTAAAAAAATATATGACTTTAATGCTGACAATCATCCTTTGACCATCTAGGATTATGAGGTTTAATTTGTCCTTTTGTTTAATGTCAGAAACACTAGAAATGCAAAGTTTGTCACTTTTCTTAAGTCATTTATGCCAATATATCTTTAAACATTTTTTTATTAAAACCAGTTTATCCTGTAAAAATCTATTAAAGCTCTTGATTAGCCTTCTTTTACACTATGAAAGAGTCAATTTAACAATGTCACAACTCAATACTGTGTTCCATGCCTACTGTTCTCTGGGCTGTCACCAAATAGTTTTTGCTGTAATTGTGTTGCCATCAAGTTATTAAATGGATAAGGTCCTCAATGTAATTTAACTGAGTGGCCAAACTTTCTTCTTGTCCTGAATGGTGGTGTAGGATGGGCCTCACTTCTGTTATGTGCTTGAATTACAGTGGATAAACTCACGTACAGTAGTCCTCTTGGACAGTGTAGAGAAGCTGCATGTAATTGATCGGCAAACTCAAGAGGAATTGGAAACGGTGGAGATCTCAGAAGTTCAGCTGGTCTATAATAGCAGCCATTTTAAATCACTAGCCACTGGAGGAAATGTCAGTCAGGCACTGGTAAGGGTAATCCATTATTTTATTATTGCTTTGATAAACTTGGTATTTTGTTGTTTTGTTTTAGAAATGGGAACTCTGAGTAGTTTTCTTTGTGTCTTGAGGTGTTTCTTTAAAAGTTACTAGGTTGAGGTTGATATGGTGTTAAGTATCAGGAATATGAGCTAAAACAACTCCTGTTACCATGTAAGCAAAAAGCGGCTAATTTAATGCTGAAGAGTTTTAACTTTTATGCTAAAACAATGAAATGAAATTGAAAATTTATGAGAAAGAAATTACAAAAGCAAAATACTTAAGAAAGCTTCACATGGTGGCAATAAGCCTTATGATTTAAAGGATAAATGACTAGAGACAGGTAGTCTGTAAGGCTTTGGAAATATTTGGGTGATTGGTAAAGGCTTGAACAGATATGGTAGCTGTGGGCATTAAAAGGTAAAGATGGCTTTGAGAGAAAGAAAAAATTCTTTAGGAATCCAAAAAACTAAGTAGAGACATGGAAGGTACTAAAAAAGATGCAAATCTAATTTCTAGAGACAAAAATTACAGTGCTTGAGATGAAAATACACTGGATAGGATTAATGAGAAAGTAGATATTGCAGGAAAAACAGTGAGTTTGAAGATTGAAGACAGAGCAGTAAGTGGATTTATAGCAATAAATCCAAAATGACACAAAGGAAAAATAATTAAAAAATAATAATATTAGTGACCTGTGAGACAGTACAGTAGCCTAATATGCATGTAGTTGGAATCTCTGACAGAGAGGAAAGAAAAGCATTTTGAAAGAAATATGGTCAAAAACGTTCCAAAATTATAAACACACACATTGAGAAACTCAGTGAACCCAGGCACAAGCAAAATAAACATAACCATATATAGATAGAACAAAATGAATTGTAAAATTTTAAAGAACCGAAAAAAATAAAATAGAGAAGAATAAAACAATAGAATCAAGTTCTTTGAAAAAATAAAATAGATAAACTCCTAGCCAGACTTATTAAGAGAAAAAGAATCTACACACATAAACAGAATCAGAAATGAGAAAGGAAAAATCACTACAGACCCCACAGAAATACAAACAATTATAAGAGAATACTATGAAAATCTATATGCTAACAAGCGGGAAAACCTAGAAGAAATGGACAACTTCTTAGAAAAATACAACCTTCCAAGACAGACCAAGCAAGAAACAGAAAAACTAAACAGACCAATCACCAGCAATGAAATTGAATCGGTAATCAAAAAACTACCCAAGAACAAAACCCCAAGGCTAGAAGGATTCACCTCTGAATTTTACCAGATGTATAGAGAAGAAATAATACCCATTCTCCTTAAAGTTTTCCAAAAAATAGAACAGGAGGGAATACTTCCAAATTCATTCTATGAAGCCAGCATCACTCTAATACCCAAACCAGGCAAAGACACAACAAAAAAAGAAAATTACAGGCCAATATCCCTGATGAACGTAGATGCAAAAATACTCAACAAAATATTAGCAAACCGAATTCAAAAATACATCAAGAGGATCATACACCATGATCAAGTGGGATTCATTTCAGGGATGCAAGGATGGTACAACATTCGAAAATCCATCAACGTCATCCACCACATCAACAAAAAGAACAACAAAAACCACATGATCATGTCCATAGATGCTGAAAAAGCATTTGACAAAATTCAACATCCATTCATGATAAAAACTCTCAACAAAATGGGTATAGAGGGCAAGTACTTCAACGTCATAAAGGCCATCTATGACAAACCCACAGCTAACATACTTAACAGCGAGAATCTGAAAGCTTTTCATCTAAGATTGGGAACAAGACAGGGATGCCCACTCTGTCCACTGTTATTCAAAATAGTACTGGAGGTCCTAGCCATGGCAATCAGACAAAACAAAGACATACAAGGCATCCAGATTGGTAAAGAAGAAGTCAAATTGTCACTATTTGCAGATAACATGATATTGTACATAAAAAACCCTAAAGACTCCACTCCAAAACTACTAGAACTAATATCTGAATTCAGCAAAGTGGCAGGATACAAAATGAACACACAGAAATCTGTTGCTTTCCTATACACTAACGATGAGCTAACAGAAAGATAAATGAAGAAAACAATTCCATTCACAATTGCATAAAAAAGAATAAAATACCTAGGAATAAACCTAACGAAGGAAGTGAAAGACCTATACCTTGAAAACTACAAGACACTCCTAAGAGAAATTAAAGAGGACACTAACAAATGGAAATTCATCCCATGGTCTTGGCTAGGAAGAATAAATATTGTCAAAATGGCTATACTACCTAAAGCAATCTACAGATTCAACTCAATCCCTATCAAAATACCAACAGCATTCTTCAATGAACTGGAACAAATAGTTCTAAAATTCATATGGAACCACAAAAGACCCCGAATAGCCAAAACAATCCTGAGCAGGAGGAATAAAACAGGGGAAATTACGCTCCCTGACTTCAAGCTCTACAACAAAGACACAGTAATTAAGACAATTTGGAATTGGCACAAGAACAGACCCACAGACCAGTGGAACAGAATAGAAAATCCAAACATTAACCCAAACATATACAGTCAATTAATGTATGATAAAGGAGCCTTAGATATACAATGGGGAGATGACAACCTCTTCAGCAGCTGGTGTTGGCAAAACTGGACAGCTACATGTAAGAGAATGAAACTGGACTACTGTTTAACCCCATACACAAAAGTAAACTCAAAATGGATCAGAGACCTGAATGTAAGTCATGAAACCATAAAACTCTTAGGAAAAAACACAGGCAAAAATCTCTTGGACATAAACATGAGCGACTTCTTCATGAACATATCTCCCTGGGCAAGGGAAACAAAAGCAAAAGTGAACAAGTGGGACTATATCAAGCTGAAAAGCTTCTGCACAGCAAAGGACACCATCAGTAGAACAAAAAGACATCCTACAGTATGGGAGAATATATTCATAAATGACATGTCAGAGAAGGGGTTTACCTCCAAAATATATAAAGAACTCACACACCTTAACAAACAAAAAGTAAATAATCCAATTAAGAAATGGGCAGAGGATATGAATAGACAATTCTCCAAAGAAGAAATTCAGATGGCCAACAGGCACATGAAAAGATGCTCCACATCGCTAATCATCAGAGAAATGCAGATTAAAACCACAATGAGATATCACCTCATACCAGTAAGGATGGCCAACATCCAAAACACAAACAACAAATGTTGGCGAGGATGTGGAGGAAGGGGAACCCTTCTACACTGTTGGTGGGAATGCAAATTAGTTCAATCATTGTGGAAAGCAGTACGGAGGTTCCTCAAAAAACTCAAAATAGAAATACCATTTGACCCAGGAATCCCACTCCTAGGAATTTACCCTAAGAATGCATCCGCCCATTTTCAAAAAGATGCACCCCTATGTTTATCGCAGCACTATTTACAATAGCCAAGAAATGGAAGCAACCTAAGTGTCCATCAGTAGATGATAAAGAAGATGTGGTACATATACACAGTGGAATATTATTCAGCCATAAGAAGAACACAAATCCTACCATTTGCTACAACATGGATGGAGGTAGAGGGTATTATGCTCAGTAAAATAAGCCATGCGGAAAAAGACAAGTATCAAATAATTTCACTCATATGTGAAGCATAAGAGCAAAGAAAAAAAAACAACTGAGAAACAAAACAGCAACAGAGTCACAGAACCCAAAAATGGACTAATAGTTACCAAAGGGAAAGGGACTGGGGAGGATGGGTGGAAAGGGAGGGACAAGGGGGAAAAAGGGACATTACGATTAGGAGACACAATGTTGGCAGGGCAAGGGGAGGGCTGTACAACTCAGAGAAGAGAAGTAGTGATTCTACAGCATCTCCCTATGCTTATGGACAGTGACTGTAATGGGGTTGGTGGGGGGACATGATCAAGTGGGGAGTTTAATAACCATAATGTTGCACATGCAATTTTAGATTAATGATACCAAAAAACATGTTTTTTAAAGAACCATAGAAAAAGGACTCATTAAATGCGGAGGAGCAACAGTAAGTCTTAGAGCAGATTTCTCATCAGTAATGATCTGTAGCCATCTTTAGTGAAGATATAAAAATGGCCAATATGTATGTGACTGTATGCTTATCATCACTAATCATTAGGGAAATGCAGTCAAACCCACAATGAGATACCTTCCTGTTCGCCTGGAATACTATAATCAGGAGACAAACAATTATAAATGTTGGTGAGGATGTGGAAAAACTGGAACTCTCATACATTGCTGGTGGGAAATGGTACATTTCATGTGGAAAACATTTTTGCAGCTCCTCAAAATATTAAACAGTCTATATGATCAAGCAATTCTATTCTTATGTATCTACCCAAGAGAAATGGAAACATATGTCCATATACTTATACACAAATGTTTATAGCAGCCTTATGCATAACAGCCAAAGAGTGGAAACAGTCCAAATGTTTACCAATCCAACTGGTAAATGTATAAACAAAATGTGACATGGCCATGTAACAGAATATTATTCTGTAATACAAAGGATGAACTACCGACACATGCTACAACATGGATGAAACTCAAAAATACTATGTTAAGTGAAAGAAGCTGTATGGAAAGACCACACATTGTTTCTATTTATGTGAAATGTCCAGAAGAACCAAGTTGATAGAGATGGATACAGATTAGTGGTTACTTGGGACTGGGCGTAGGAATGGGTGTTGACTGGAAAATGGGCACAAGGGATCTTTGTGGAGTGATGGAAATGTTCTACAGCTGGATTTTGGTGATGGTTGTACAACCATAAATTTACTGGAAATTACTGAATTGTACATTTAATGAGTGAATTTTATGGTATGTAAGTTAGACCTCTAGTGTTATTTAACAAAGGCAATAGACTGTTTAAAACAATAATATAATACTTATGATGTGTAGAAGTAGTGTGTATGATGACTAGTACATAGCAGTAGGGAGTGGGGGGTGGAGGTATATCATTATAAAGTTCTTACATTATACATCAAATAGTATATTATTTAAATAGAGACTGAATAAGTTGCACATATTATAAACACTAGAGCAGTCATTGAAAAATTGGTGTAACTAATAAATCAATTGTAGTGAAAAAATGGGATGTTAAAAACTATTCAATGAAGCATTAATAGGAACAGTTAGTATAGTAGAAAACAGTTGATAAGTAGTCTAAGCCCAACCATATTAATAATTAGAGGAATGGAAATAGTCTAAATATTTCAATTAAAAGGTCTAAATAAAGCCTAAATATTTCAATTGAGACCGGATGAAAAAAAGCATGAACCAACTCCATGCTGTCTACAAAAAACTCACATTAAATATAAAAGCATAAATAAATTAAAAGTAAGAGGGTGGAAAAAGACACACCATACAAACACTAATCACTAGAATGGCTGTATTAATATCAGACTAATATTTCAGAGTAAGAAATATTCTCAGAGATAAAGAAAAATTTCAAATTAATAAAAAGGTTAATTCATCAAGAAGATAGCAATCATAAAGGTTTACGCACCCAATAAAAGACCTTCAAAATACATGAAGCAAAAGCTGACAGAACTAAAAGGAGAAATATTCACAATTATACAAAATTCCTTTCTCAGTAATTCATAGAATTAGTAGGCAGAAAATCATTTAGGGTATAGAAGACTTAAGCACTCCTGACCAACTTGACCCGACATTTATAGAATATTCCACCCAATGAAAACAAGTTATAAAGTTTTTCAAGAGCACATGGAGAATTCACCAATATAGCATTTAATTCATAATTATGTTAGGCCACAAAACAAACGTAAACAAGTTATTGAAGGAATCATCAGGGTGAATCTGGAGAAAACACAAATATTTGGAAATTAAAACACTTTTATAAATAACCCATGAGTCAAACAAGAAATCCCAAAGGAAATTGGAATATTTTTAAGCTGAATGAAAATATAACAAAATCTGTAGTCTACAATTAAATCATTTTTTTGAGGGTAACTTATAACTAAATAATTATATTAGAAAAGAAGGAAGATCGCAAATCAATTATCTAAGCTTCTACCACAATTAAGGAAATTGAAAAGAGTAAAATTAACTTAAAATAGACTAAAGGAAGAAATAATAAAGGTGAACACAAATCAACATAGGAAATGGACAAATGAGACTATCAAAGAAAGTAAAAGTTGTTTAGAAGAAAAATAAAATAGATAATCCTCTAGTGAGACTAATCAAGAAAGAAGACATAATTTCCAATGTCAGGAATGAGTTGACATCACTATAGAGCCTGTAGATACTAAAAAGATAATGTGAGTAACTTTATACCAATAAATTCAACAACTTTAGATGAAATGGAGAAATTCTTCGGAAGGCACAAATTACCAGTGACTCTTCAAGAAACAGAAAATCTAAGTAGCTGCAAGGAAACTAATTGATTTCCTGCAAAGAAACTCCAGGCCCAGATGGCTTCACTAGTGAAGTCTGTCATATTTAAGGAAAAACAAAAACAAAAACAATTCTGCCCCAAAATCTTTTAAAAAATAGAAGAAAAAGGAGCATGTAACTTTTTCTATGAGACCAGCTTAATTCTGACAATAAAACCGGACGAAGACATTATAATAAAGAACACTACAATGTCCTCATAAGCATAGAAGCAAAAATCCTTAAAATATTAGCAGAAACTAGCAATGTATAAAAAGAATAATAAATCATGATCAAATGGTGTTTATCCAAGGTATGCAAGGCTCACTTAACATTCAAACATTAATATAATTCACTATAGAAGTTCGTTGTTAAAGAAAACTATAACATCATAGAAAATCATAGAAAAAGCATTTGACAAAATTCAATATCCATTCCTGATAAAACACCTTGGCAAACTAGGAGCAGAAAGCTTCTTCAACATGATAATCAAGGGCATCTACAAAAATCCTTCAGCCAACATTATGCTTAAAGTAGTACTGCCAGAAAGCAAACAAAAATCAAAACAAACAAAAAAACTTGATTGTGATCAAGTTTCTTCAAGAGAAAATATGGAAGTAGAGGAACGTGTTAAAGATTCCATGGAGATGCAATTAGCAAAATCCAGATTGTAGGAAACTATGGAATCAGTGTTCCAGTTTCTTCAACAAACACACTTCAAGGAAAATAAAGGATTGAGAGAGATGGAGGCAAAGCCTATAGATTAAAAGAGACTTAAGAGTCATATCAGCCAGCTTAATATGTGGCCCTTGTTTGAATCTTGAATAAGACAAATGAAATATAGGAAAAACAAAAGAAACAACAAATCTCAACATTTGACATTTATGAGACAATTGGAAGTCCAAACACTGATTGGATATTTGATATTGAGGAATGAATGTTAATTTTTAAAAGTACATTAATGAAATTGTGGTTACCCTAAAAAGGGCTCATTTATTTTGTACATACTGAAAAAAATGAAATATTCAAAATTTGAGATTCACTTCAGAATTATACTTTGTTAAGGGTAGTTGGTGGGAACATAGATGAGACAAGATTAGTGATGAGTTGACAATTGATGGAGCTGGTTAATGAATGCATGGGATTCATTATATTATTCTCACTGCCTTTATGTCTATTTTTAAATTTCCATAATGAAAAGTTAAAAATTATCATAGTTATCAGTTATTGACTACTTACACATTTTTGGAGATTTCTAAGTATTAATGTATTTAAGCTTCACAGAAACTGCATGGTTTTTTAAAGATGGGAAAACTGAATGTCTGAAGTTTGTTTAAGGTCATACCCAGTAAGTGACAGAGCCAAAGTTTGCAGTCCAAATTTCTCAGACAGTAGGTTTTGTTTCTATTTTGCTGGGCCGTGCCAACTCCTGTATGTTCTGCTGCTTTGTCATCCTGTTATCTCTGGTGTTCTATGTTGATATGTACTTCATAGAACTTAGAGGTACCATTTTCAATCAGCCCTATTCTTTGCTGGAAGCAGTGAATATTTTTCATCCAGTGATGGGCAGATTGCAACAGTTTTCCTAAAGAAGTTGGTATATTCATCTCTTTTCAACATTATTCTGAAAAATAGACCACATGTAAGCAGAGAACTACTTTTTTATGCTTTGTCTTTTCTGCCACTTGGACTGACAGACTGGCATTTGACTGACATTTTTTCCCCCACTCATTATGGGCTGAAACCATGTTGATCTAAAATGTTGTCTACATAACTGAAGTTCTTTAAAACTTAACGAGACTTCTAATGCATATAATTTTTACCCTTTTTTTTTTCCGTTACAGGCTTTGGTTGGAGAGAAGGCTTGTTACCAATCCATCAGTAGCTATGGTGGTCAGATCTTTTATTTGGGGACGAAAGTAAGCTCTTCCTCTCTGTGACTTGGTATTTGTTTGTGTCAGATAATTGAGGCTGAAGGAAACTGCTGGTGAAGAGGGCATTGCATTTTACAAAATGAATATTGATCAGCAGTAATTAAAACTTTTAGGGCTCAGCTGCGTTAGCTAATTTTCCTCACTTTTAGACATGTTTCTGCTTTGACTTACATTTTCATAGGATGCTTATTTTCTTAATTCAGGCATATATTTTCATAGTCTTCCTTCACATATATGTTTTCATGACCAGGAAGATACCTTATGTATATTTGTCACATAATTAAGATGTCCTTTAGCTTAGATCAGCTTAGGATACATTAAAATGCGTTGAGGCATTTGACTTAGAATTGCTGGACTAGGAACTTTTTGAATATCAATTTCTTTCTGTGCTTTTTTTTTTTTTAAACTTAACATGTCTTCATTATTAAAATTCACAATATTACCAAGTCAGTACAGGGAGATTGAGGGTTCCTTGTTCCTTGTCCATGGATTTAACTCCTTCTTAAGACTGTAGATTTACTGACCTTTAAATGTCTGTTTGATTTCCTCTTTAACATGGGCCCTTGAAGACCTTTTAGTAAATTCTTCTAACTGTAGTATGAAATGTTTGTACTTAAAGAGATGTGGGACAAATGTATCTCCCAGACAATCCTGTTAAAAATGACCATTTTAGTTTCCTTGTCTTTATTTTCTAGTCTGTTTATGTGATGATGCTGAGGAGCTGGAGAGAGGTGAGTTCAAAGTAATTTAATATGTTAGAGCTATTGAACTGATAGCATTTTAACATTTCTGTTTTGACTTTGCAGAAAAAGATTATTTAGCCTTGCGCCTTTTGATTTCAGGAGGGTAACCTAAAATTTGATAAAACTGACTGTAAATTAGGGTTAAGTTTGGCTACAAATATCAGAAAATTGAAAGTAACAGTGGAGCAAGCTGGAGGTGGGCAGTGTGTAGCTAATGTGGCAGCTCCATGGTCTTTCGTATCCTGTCCTTATGTGTTCCACCATCCTTGTGTGTATATTTCTAGTCTCAAGGTCATTTTATGTCCCAGAAAGGCTGCTGGAACTCTAGCTGTGTTAAGTCCATATTCCAGTAAGGAAATAAGAGAACAGAAGGGCTGACCCTTGCCTTCTAAAGTGACATCCCAGAAGTACCAAACACTTCCACTTAGTTATCATTGGCCAGAACTTAGTCACATGCCCCCAAGTGGCTACAAAGAGTCTTAGAAAGGTCCTTTAGCTGGTGTATTGCTGTATCAAATAAATGGGATTTATTACAAAGGAGAAGGGAATGAATGGATGTTGTGATAAACAACTAGCTGTTTCAGCTGTAGTGATATGCCAACTGTTTCCTGTTTTCATAGTTAGGCTTTGTGGCTGCGTATAGTAGCTTATACAGTTCCTGTACTATCCTGTGCTTTAAGACATTATTTTTCTTGGAATTAAGATACTCACATGGTTATTGGAATAATTTTACCTGCTATGGGTAGCGTAGGAATTCTGATTGGTGATTGGGCAGACAGAGGGATCTAGCTTCTCTCATTTATTCATTTTAGAGAGTGGATCATCTCCTGAAACAAGATTGTCTTACAGAAGCCTTGGCTCTTGCGTGGTCTTTCCATGAAGGAAAGGCAAAAGCAGTAGTGGGTAAGTTAACAGAATACTGGTATAGTAGGTGTTTATCTGAAGTAGAGAGAATGAATAATATTAATCACTAATAGAACATTTTTTAGCTTAGTGTTCAAGTTTTTTATAAATGAGATGTTATCAAACCTACAGACTTCCAGTGAAAAATATTATGGACAATTATAGGATATAGAATTTTAAATGTCACTTTCTAAGTTCTTTCATTTCATAAGGAAAATTACTAGTACAATAAAAGAGAAGTACATTGATACACTATCTGGTCCAATAGATGTGATGTGTTCCTAATATGGCCTATTATCCAACATTTTGACACCTAAGGATTTTTATATTTATATCTATTTAGCACAGGTTATAAGTAGAATATCAAAACAATTTTAGTCATGAAGGCATGGACTAACCTTGTTTTTTATGCTGGATTTTGCTTCTCTGCAGGATTATCAGGGGATGCCAGTAAGCGAAAGGCTGTTGTTGCAGACCGGGTGAATATTTTAATAAGGTTTTTACTAGGGTACAGTACAGATTTGATTTTGGTATCTACTAATAATCTTTGGGAAAAGTAAGTTGGATTATAATTCTCCAGTGTCACCTTGAGTACTTTATAAATTCCTTTTATCACCTTTTTTTCCTTGTTCACTCTCTTACAAAGATGATAAAGTTGTGAAATAGCCAAAAGACAGCAGAAAAGAGAAGGAGGAAACCCAAGGATCTGGATTATTTCTGAACGTAATTATAGCCTGTAGAAAGTTGACCTTTATTAATTTTTATAAACTGAATAGTAATTATGAGGAATACTATATGTGCAAGTGTAAATGTAGTCTCAGGTAGCAGAGAGGGCTGGTATTTTATCATTATTGTTATTATTTTTTAACAACATGATTAATACCAATATTTAATATTGGCTTTGTTTTCCTAGTCTAGATTTGATAAAATTCACTTACTGAATTTGGTAGTCATATGTCTCCCTTTTTATTGTTCTAATGCATTCGTAAAAATTATGTTCCAAATTAGCATGAACATTTAGAAAACATGAATAAAAATAGCTCACTCCTTAGACTCATGGATGATTTTCTTAGTATCTGCTAAAATACTGAGAAAGGGATCTTGAGTGAAAGACCTACAGCAGAGGATTACTGAGGAGTTTAACTTCAATTTTTCATTACTTAGGCAACTTAAGATACTATTGAGGTCTAGAGCCTGGAGATATTTAGTAGGAAAGATTAGCAAATTAGTACTAGCTCTGAGGCTGAAGAAATTAGCCTGGGCCTTTAAAAAGCGGGGTTGAAGCCACTAAAAATTTAAATTATATTTTAATTTAATAATGAAGCCTAATTCTGTATTTTTTAGAAGGATCACATATATTAAGTATTGAAAACTTTAGAAATATATTTTAATTTCTATACAAGGCTATTTTCCTTACAGATGGTAGAAATCCTATTCCATTATGCAGATCGAGCTCTGAAAAAGTGCCCAGACCAGGGAAAAATCCAGGTCATGGAACAGCATTTTCAGGTACATCTTTTCATGTGCTTCTAATAGGCATTGCTATGAATAGGTCTAATACTGCTCTTTTATATTACTTGAGAATGCAACTTTGAAGTTTTGGTTAAATATTTTCAGTATTCAAAGGTTTATTTCAGGGCTCCTGAAGCATTCTCAATGAATAAATTTTGAAGTAACAGATTACATGGGAACAGATAAGTAAGATGTTGTGAACATTAGCGCATAGCTACTTTGTGCTGTATGGAAGGAAAGGATATATGTATAAGGGTACATCCCTGCAAACTGACACTCTACAGTGCTGACACCTTGCTGATGACTAATATTAATGTTAACTAGGCTAGTTGGAGAAGTGAACTACCAAGGTTTAAATTTAGTTCTCCTGGGAGCACCTGTGACTCAAGAACAGTTACCAAAAAAATTACCATCTCTAAAATATGCTAATGGACCTCTTTAGCTTCTCAAGTCAGGGAATGATTTAAAGACCTGATGGTTTTTATTAAAAGAGTTTTACCTTTTGTAGTGGTCTCCAGTTACATCTGTTGCAAATCTCTGTTTCTCCTTCCCCATTCCTAGAGCTTTGTCCCTTCCCCATACATCTTTGTTTTAACAACTATTTGAAGGTCTAATACAGCGGGCACCAAACATTTTCTAAAAAGGGCCAGATGGGAAATTTAGACTTTGCAGGGCACATATGGTCTCTGCCACGTAGTCTTCTGTTTTGTTTTGTTTTGAACAACCCTTAAAAAATGTAAAAAGCATTCTTAGCTGTAAGCCATTCAGAAATTTTTTGACTCATGGGCCAAAGTATGCAACCCCCAGTCTAGTATGTACCAGGCACTGGACAGTAGGAATAAAATATACATGGTCCTTGCTCCCTTAAAGTTTGCAGTATAGTTAATGTAATTTTTTCTTGTGTACATTAATGGAAATGTTTAGAAGACACATAGAGGTTCTGAAGAGCAGGCACAGCTTCTATCATAGCTCCTTTTGATGCCTGTAACTTCAGAAGACAAGGATAGATTTGGCAGTTAACAGTTGGAAGTTTCAGAGGAGGATTTAGTCCCCTGAACTGTACTCTTTGTGTTACAGTAATGGGCTCTGATGGAATTGGAATAACTTCTATTACTGTTTGGCTGGAGGGTCATTAAATTTATCAGTAAAGAAGAGAAATAAGTCCAGGTAGAATTATAAAAATAGGTAACTTAGGAGGAAAATGTATGGGAGAAAGAAAGCATTTGGGAATAAAACTGTTTGGGAACCATGCATTGTATATTTAAAAATGTGCATACCAATGTAATATATGTAGAAAAGAAAAATAGTATTTTAGTTATGGAATATCTGTTTCCAAGAGGTGGAAGGGTGATATTCATGAAAGAATTGTGGCCATTGACAGAACACTTTGTTGAAAAGAAACATGTCATAGAAAATGCCAGGACAGGCTGATGAGGGTGTATGTGTTTGTGTGTGTGTGTGTGAGAGAGAGACAGGGGCCACCACTCTGAGGAAGAACATAGTAGAGAGCTGTAAGAGGGGAAAGGAACAAAAGTCATGTTTTAATGGAGAAATACAAAAGAATTTGAGCATGACAGGGACTATACATGATGGTTTCTTATATAGATGATAAAATTACAGAGAAACAAACTGTAGTACCACTGTGTTCTTTCACCATCTATATATCTGTTGGAAGTTACATTCTGCTTAAAGAGTATCTGGTCTGGTAACATGTTTGATTTATTAATGATTTACTCTCACAGTAGGTAAAGAAAGTAATTGTGGGAATTATTATCCTAGATTTACTTTTACCAATGATTGGGGAAATAGAAGGATAGACTCTTGAGAGAAAAATTATCACCTTATTTTAAAGATAATAATGTTGAAAAACACTCAGCATGAATCCTGTGTTTTAGAAAGCATATATTTCAGAAAAACAATATGGGCATAATCTCATGGTTATAGGCTTCAAAAATTGAATGTGTTCACAAAGAACAGGAAATTCTTAAATTTTGACATAATAACCACAACGATTAGAAGAGAAAGGAAATGGGGAGGAATGTTGAGAGACAAGTTAGTTTACAAAGTACAGAAGAGAACAGCTGCAAAAGATGGAGAGAGGCCGATAACCAAAGATACAGCCAAAGGCACCATAAGCCTGTAAGACTGTGAGAAACGAGAGTGGTGTGGTCCAAATTGTGCCTACCAAAATGCTAAGGGGTACAAAAAAGGGATTTGACAAAGATTCCTGAGGATATACTACATGCCAAGTACTATGTGAAGGGTAGGACATTCATTTTTATTTACTCTCACAACCCCATGAAGTAGGTACTGTTTTTATCCCCATTTTATAGATGAGGAAATTTAGGGTGGGAGAGTTTGAGTGATTTTTCAAGGTATTATTTCTGGTAAGTGGTGGGGCCAGGTCTCCAGTCCAGGTCTTTGAGACTTCAAGCCCAGCTCTTAACTAACTTTTGTACTATACTCTTATTTTGAGAGCAAGTGCAAGGAAAGGGATGGTGGGTGAGAAAGGGTGATGTTAAGAGATGATCAAGAATGGTAATTACAGCAAGCAGCTAAACTGTTTAACTTTCTGTGGGGCTGGCACTGTTACAAGCTCTTTACACATATTAGCTCATTTAATTCTTATCATAACTCTACAGGGTAGGTACTATTGCTATTCATTTTTATAAATGAAGCTGAAGCATAGGTTAAATAACCTGCTCTAGGTCACATGGCCGGTAAATGAGAGCTGGGATTCAAAGCCAGGCAGTTGGGTTTCAGGGTCAGCATCTGGACTGCTACACGCTGCTATAGGACAACATTTCTTACTTTGCTTCTATTTTTATGAACACCGAGAATGGTCTTTAAAGTGGAAACGTTCCGGTCAATGTATTAAAGAAAAAAAACCCAAAACCCAGCACATGTGACATACAGTTGCATTATGACTGTTCAAATCTCAAGACATAGTGGAATTTTAACCTAGGATACTGTTTGAACAATCTGAGTCATTGTTAATAGTTTGTAAGTAACTTTGAATCAATTTTTAAATAAGGCATGTTCAATTATGCATGGATTCCTAAGCAGAGAAGACTATGTATTTCATTCAGGAAGACAAGTTTCTTCTAGAAAAGGTGATCTTTAGCCCAATAGGAAGAATGAAACACGTGCATGGTTGGCCACAAATTTGCCATTTGAAATGTTTAATCTTAAATATTTAATTACAAAATAATTAAATGGGTTGACTCTTGAAGTGTGTTTTTTTAAGAAGAGTGGACTTAGGCAACTATCCACTGGTAACCCCAATGTGGTTTGTGAACATTTTCTATGAGTTCATCTAAAAATGACCACGTTAAACTCATAAGTTGTCTTTCTGAAAGGTATACAAGGACAGTGTATTCATGGATTGCCTATTATGTGACATCTTGATTTCATTTAAAGCATTTGTCTAAATTTTTCATTATCATCCTTATCGCTGAAATAGATTAGTAATTAGTAAATAGTAAATAGATTTGCAGCTGGGTAAGCATCCCTGCTACTTTAGTGGCTTAGTATTAATTACATACTAAGATCTTTCATATCCAAGTTTTTATCATTGATTTGGATGAAGATTTTAGTGAGTGGCGTGTCAAGTTTAGATGGCACCAAGAACGAAGGTTCAAATGATCTTGGCAGACAGAGTAAGACTTGCATTAGATTCACCGTACTGGACTGGGAAGATCTCACTGGGCAGGATTGCAGTTGACCACAAGCTTAGTCTGAGCCAGTATTGTATTATAAGCTTAGGTAAAGGAAAGTAGTAGTTCCACTGGGCTAACTGTTGGAAATGAAACCTCTAAGATAATTTATGGACTATTGACTAAGCTGCATTCCACAACAGGGATGATGGGGGATTTTAAAACAGTTAAAAAAATGTATACTGGGTTGTTTCACCTGGGGAGACAGTAAGTGGAGACAAGGGCTGCAATACGATGATCCACTGTCTTACAGCAGAAGGAGGGCTTCTATTAGTGGGTAGAAATTAGGAGGTGAATTTCAGTTTAAAATGACCTAGCGATGATGTAATAGTTCTTGGATTTATGTGCCTCTGACTGTTGAATGTATTGGAATAAAGGGAGGATAACCAACTGACCAAAGACTTATTTGCTGGGCTGGGAGGTCTGAGATTTTTATCAGTATCAAGAAACTATCATTGGAAAATGGGTAAACTCTAGTCCAATTAGTTGAAATTCCTATTAAGACTGCTTTCTATCACATCCATATACTGAGAATTCGTGTTTTACCAGCAGGTGGCGCTTGTGTATGCTGCCTCAGTTTTCATCTTTACCTGATGAGGAGCCTCTCCTATTTCTTAGATACATAATGTCATTCAGTATTTCTGCTTTCCTCTAAAGATTAATCAATATTTTGTTCTTTCTGAACTATAGAAAATAACTTTTGGATCTTGTGATCTTTTTGACCGGCCATGACTTTTATTTGTGATTTGAACTTGTAACTATAATTTATTTGTAGGACTAAAAGGAGTTAAAGTGTTCTAATTCTCATACATCTTAAGCTTCGCTTTTTCTTCTGGCCAGGTCTTCCCACCCTAAAACGAAGTCAGGCAGCATGCAAATCCCTTCTTTAACACACACCACCCGCATAGCCTAATGTTTCTTGTTTGTACATCCTTTACAGAGCCAACATCGTACGAGTTGTTGCCGTTTTCTCACCTCTCTCATTACATGTCTGTAAATTCTGTGGACACTTTTACCTCTCACCTGATTGGTCCTCAGTAGCATTCAACAGTTAATGACTCTTGAAACAGTTTCTTCCTTTGGCTTCCCTTTTATCATACATTCCAGGTTTCTCTCTCTCTCTTGCTACTTACTGGCTTTCTTTGTTCATTCTTCTTCCTCCTCTTGTATTTAACCAATAAATGTTAATATTTCTTCACCATACTCTTATCTTTGATTTCTGTATCGGTGTTTCTCAAGATGTCTGTGGGCCATTTGTTTCAAAATCACTTGAGAGTATTTGTTAAAAAGACTTTTTCTTGAGGTATTTTCCAGGCCTACTGATTCAGGCTTTCTGGGATCGGTGACCAGGATTTGTAATCAGCCCCTGAGACGACCTTTCAGCATGTTAAAGTTTAGGACTCTTTGCTTTATCTTCTCTCCCTAGGTAACAGACTGTCTTGCCTATATCATATATAAGTTAATACGAATCATATTTATCCTATCATAAGTGACTATCTTATCAGTATCTCCAACAGATTGTTCTCTGAGTTCTGAGATTTATATACTAAGTTGCCCGTTTACATCTGTACCTGGATATTTTATGGGTAACTCAAACTCATGACCTTTACCTCACAAAGCCTCTTCTGATCATCCTTATTCTAGGGACTGGATCCCCATCTACCTAAAGCAAGCTGAGTGATCCTTGTCTTTTACTCATGCCTATCAATCTGCCTCTTGACTATTTTTGTCATCTGTTTCCATCATGCCATCTATTCTGCCACTATTCTGGTACATGTTATTCTCATCTTTTCTTGTTATATTACCATAGCTTCCTCGTTGTTCTTCCTGTACGTATTCTGATTGCACTTCATTACGTTTTCCTCCACACAGCAGCCACAGAGAAATGCACAAGTTTAGACATAGATTCTCCTGACTTTAAAATATTGAAGGACTTCCCATTGTCCTAGAGTAAAGTTCCCTAGCAGTTTCTGAGTCTCTGCTTTATATATCTTTACCTGTCTTCCCCTAATTCTTTGTGTTCCTACCATACGAGAGTTCTTTTCAGTTTTTTGACCACCCCGTTCTCTTTTGGCTCAGAGCCTTTGCCTATTATGTTCTTTCTGCATAAAAATTATTTCCCACTTTTTAGCTTAACTGGATCCTATTTATTTTCAAGTTTCAGCTTAAATGTCAGTTTCTCTGACTCTCTGATTAAGTCATATCCATTTCTTTGTAAAATACTATGCACTTAAATTACTCATTCAATATCAGTTTTCCCCAGATAGACTTGGTTAGTCTAGGGACCTGTGTAAGTTCAGGGACCATGTCTGGTTTTTTTCACTGCTATTTTCCTGGCATCTAGTTTAATGCCCTTGATTTGAAAAATATTTGTTGAGGGAATTAAAAAAAATGTCCGAACATATGTTGCATACAGTGTTTGTCTTGGAAGTTGTTTTAAATCTAACTCTGGGAGGTTTGAATTGAGACTAGAACTTAGTAATTGCAACACAGATGTCCATAATCATGGCTAATATTGTGTACTATGTGCCTGACAAGTATCTTATTTAATCTTACAACATATTTGAGGAGTAATTATTATTATTTATCCCCATTTAAAGACGTTTATAGGTGTAAATAGATACATAGAGAGGCTGAGTAACTTGCCTAATGTCATACAACCAATAAATAGTAGAATCACAATAGACATGTGGGCCCTCTGGCTCAGGAGCCTGGACCCTAAACTCTGATTTTTATTTTTATTTTTATTAGGTTATCATTGATATACACTCTTACGAAGGTATCACATGAAAAACATCATGGTTACTACATTCACCCATATTATCAAGTCCCCACTGAAGTCACTGTCCATCAGTGTAGTAAGATGCCAGAGAGTCACTACTTGTCTTCTCTGTGCTACACTGTCTTCTCAGTGACCACCCCCCCCACACACCATGTGTACTTTTCATAAAGCCCCTCAGTTCCCTTCTCCCTCCCTCCACACCCACTCTCCCCAAACCCTCCACCTTGGTAACCGCTAGTCCCTTCTTGAAGTCTGCGAGTCTGCTGCTGTTTTGTTCCTTCAGTTTTGCTTCGTTGTTACACTCTACCAATGAGGGAAATCATTTGGTACTTGTCTTTCTCCACCTGGCTTATTTAACTGAGCATAATACCCTCTAGCTCCATCCATGTTGTTGCAAATGGTAGGATTTGTTTTCTTCTTATGACTGAATAGTATTCCAATAAACATAGGGGTGCATATGTCTTTTTGAATCTGAGAACATGTTTTCTTTGGGTAAATTCCTAGGAGTGGAATTCCTGGGTCAAATGGTATTTCTATTTTTAGTTTTTTGAGGAACCTCCATATTGCTTTCCACAATGATTGAACTAGTTTACCTTCCCACCAGCAGTGAAGGAGGGTTCCCCTTTCTCTGCATCCTTGGCAGCATTTGTTATTCCAGGTCTTTTAGATGTTGGCAATCCTTACTGGTGTGAGATGGTATCTCATTGTGGTTTTAATTTGCATTTCCCTGATGATTAGTGATGTGGAGCATCTTTTCATGTGCCTGTTGGCCATCTGAATTTCTTCTTTTGAGAAGTGTTTGCTCATATCCTCCGCCCATTTTTTAGCAGGGTTATTTGCTTTTTGGGTGTTGAGGCATGTGACTTCTTTATATGTTTTGGATGTTAACCCCTTGTCAGATATGTCGTTTACAAATATATTATCCCATACTGTACAATGCCTTTTTGTTCTGCTGATGGTGTCCTTTGCTGTACAGAAGCTTTTTAGTTTGATGTAGTCCCCTTTGTACATTTTTGCTTTTGTTTCACTTGCCTGAGGACATGTGTTAAGGAAAAAGTTGCTCATGTTTATATTCAAGAGATTTTTGCCTATGCTGTCTTCTAAGAGTTTTATGCTTTCATCACTTATATTCAGGTCTTTTATCCATTTTGAGTTTACTTTTATATGTGGAGTTAGACAATAATCCAGTTTCATTCTCTTACAAGTAGCTGTACAGTGTTGCCAACACAATTGTTGAAGAGGCTGTCATTTCCCCATTGTATATCCATGGCTCCTTTATCATATATTAATCAACAGAATATACTTGGGTTTATATCTGGGCTTTCTATTCTGTTCCATTGATTTATGAGTCTGTTCTTGTGCCAGTATCAAATTCTCTGCATTACTGTGGCTTTGTGGTAGAGCTTGAAATCGGGGAGCATAATACCCCTAGCTTTATTCTTCCTTCTCAGGATTGCTTTGGCTATTCAGGGTCTTTTGTGGTTCCATTTGAATTTTAGAACTATTTGCTCTAGTTCATTGAAGAATGCTGTTGGTATTTTGATAGGATTGCATTGAATCTGTAGATTGCCTTAGGCAGGATGACCATTTTGATAATATTAATTCTTCCTATCCATGAGTATGGGATGTATTTCCATTTATTGATATCTTCTTTAATTTCTCTTAAGAGTGTCTTATAGTTTTCAGGGTATAGGTCTTTCACTTCATTAGGTTTATTCCTTGGTATTTTATTCTTTTTGATGCAATTGTGAATGGAATTGTTTTCCTGATTTCTCATTCTCCTAGTTCATTATTCGTGCATAGGAATGCAACAGATTTTTGTGTATTCATTTTGTATCCCACAACTTTGCTGAATTCAGATATTAGATCTAATAGTTTTGGAGTGGACTCTTTAGGGTTTTTTATGTACCATCTGCAAACAGGGACAGTTTGACTTCTTCCTTAGCAATCTGGATGCCTTTTATTTCTTTGTGTTGTCTGATTGCTGTGGCGAGGACATCCAAAACTATGTTGAATAAAAGTGGAGAGAGTGGTCATCCTTGTCTTTTTCTCGATCTTAAAGGAAAAGCTTCCAGCTTCTCGCTGTTAAGTATGATGTTGGCTGTGGGTTTGTCATATATGGCCTTTATTATGTTGACATACTTGCCCTCTATACCCATTTTGTTGAGAGATTTTATCATGAATGGATGTTGAATTTTGTCAAATGTTTTTTCAGCATCTATGGAGATGATCATGTGATTTTTGTCCTTTTTGTTAATGTGGTATAATGATGGATTTTCAAAATTGTACCATCTTTGCATCTCTGGAATAAATCCTACTTAATCATGATGGGTCATCATTTTGATGTATTTTTTAATTCAATTTGCTAATATTTTGTTTAGTATTTTTGCATCTATGTTCATCAGGGATATTGGTCTATAATTTTCTTTTTTGTGGTGTCTTTGTCTGGTTTTGGTATTAGAGTGATGCTGACCTCATCGAGTGAGTTTGGAAGTATTCCCTCCTCTTATATTTTTTGGAAAACTTCAAGGAGGATGGATATTAGGTCTTCACTAAGTGTTTGATAAAATTCAGCAGTGAAACCATCTGGTCCAGGAGTTTTGTTCTTAGGTAGTTTTTTGATTACCAGTTCAATTTTGTTGCCAGTAATTGGTCTGTTCAGATTTTCTGTTGCTTCCTGGGTCAGCCTTGGAAGGTTGTATTTTTCTAGAAAGTTGTCCATTTCTTATAGGTTACCCAGTTTGTTAGCATATAATTTTTCATAGTAGTCTCTAATAATTATTTGTATTTCTGTGGTGTCTGGAGTAATTTTTCCTTTCTCATTTTTGATTCTGTTTATGTGTGTAGACTCTCCTTCTTTCTTAATAAGCCTGGCTAGGTGTTATCTGTTTTGTTTATTTTCTCAAAGAACTAGCTCCTGCTTTCTTGGATCCTTTCTATTGTTTTATTCTCCTCGATTTTATTTATTTATGCTTTAATCTTTAATATGTCCCTCCCTCCTCTGACTTTGGGCCTCCTTTGTTTTTCATTTTCTGGTTTTGTTAATTGTGAGTTTAGACTATTCATATGGGATTATTCTTCTTTCCTGAGGCTGGCCTGTATTGCAATATACTTCCCTCTTAGCACGGCCTTTGCTGCGTCCCACAGATTTTGCGGTGTTGAGTTATTGTTGTCATTTGTCTCCATATATTGCTTGATCTCTGTTTTTATTTGGTCATTGATCCATTGGTTATTTAGGAGCATGTTGTTAAGCCTCCAAATGTTTGTGGGATTTTTTGTTTTCTTTGCGTTATTTATTTCTAGTGTCATACCTTTGCGGTTTGAGAAGCTTGTTGGTACATTTTCAATCTTTTTGAATTTACTGAGGCTCTTTTTGTGGCCTACTATATGATCTATTCTTGAAAATGTTCCGTAGCACTTGAGAAGAATGTGTGTATCCTGCTGCTTTTCAGTGGTGTTCTGTAGGTGTCTGTTAGGTCTATCTTTTCTAATGTGTTGATCAGTGCCTCTGTCTCCTTACTTATTTTCTGTCTGGTTAATCTGTCCTTTAGAGTGAGTGATGTGTTGAAGTCTCCTAAAATGAATGCATTGCATTTTATTTCCTCCTTTAATTCTGTTAGTATTTGTTTCACATATGTAGGTGATCCTGTGTTGGGTGCATAGATACTTATAATGGTTATATCCTCTTGTTGGACTGCCCCCTTTATCATTATGTAATGTCCTTCTTTGTCTCTTGTGACTTTCTTTGTTTTGAAATCAATTTTGTTTGATACAAGTTCTGCAACTCCTCCTTTTTTCCCTATTAGTTGTATGAAATATATATTTCCATCCCTTCACATTTAGTCTTTGTATGTCTTTGGGTTTGAGGTGAGTCTCTTACAGGCAGCATAGAGATGGGTCTTGTTTTTTTATCCATTCAGTGACTCTATGTCTTTTGATTGGTGCATTCAGACCATTTACATTTAGGTGATTATTGATAGGTATGTACTTATTGCCATTGCAGGCTTTAGATTCGTGACTACCAAAGGTTCAAGGGTAACTTCCTTACTATCTAACAGTCTAATTTAACTCAGTATGCTATTACAAACCCAATCTAAAAGTTCTTTTTTCTTTTTTCCTCCTCCTTCTTCCTTCTCCATTCTTTATATATTAGGTATCATAATCTGTACTGTTTGTCTTTCCCTTGACTGACTTTGCGGGTGGTTGATGTGATTTTGCATTTGCTTAGTAATTAATTGGTTTACTTTCTTTACTATGGTTTTATTTCTTCTGGTAAAAGCTGTTTAGCCTTAGGAACACTTCCATCTATAGTAGTCTCTCTAAAAATACACTGTAGTGACGGTTTGTGGGAGGTAAATTTTCTCAGCTTTTGCTTATCTGGAAGTTGTTTAATCCCTCCTTCATATTTAAATGATAATCTTGCCAATAGAGTATTCTTGGTTCGAGGCCCTTCTGCTTCATTGCATTCAATATATCATGCCACTCCCTTCTGACCTGTAGGGTTTCTGTTGAGAAGTCTGATGATAGCCTGCTGGGCTTTCCTTTCTATGTGATCTTTTTTCTCTCTCTGGCTGCTTTTAATACTCTGTCTTTATCCTTGATCTTTGCCATTTTAATTATAATTTGTCTTGGATGTTGTCTTCCTTGGGTCCCTTGTGTTGGGAGACCTGTGCCCTCCATTGCCTGAGAGACTGTCCCCTTCCCCACACTGGGGAAGTTTTTAGCAATTACCTCCTCAAAGACACTTTCTATCCCTTTTTCTATTTTTTTCTTCTTCTGGTAACTCTATAATGTGAATATTGTTCTCTTTGGATTGTTCATACAGTTCTCTCAATATTCTTTCATTCCTATAGATCCATTTTTCTCTGTGTTCCTCAACTTCTTTGTATATCTGTTCTCTAATTTCTGTTTAATTTACTGTCTCTTCTACTTACTCTAGTTGTTTGCTTTTAAATCCCTCCATTGTGTTTCATTTCAGATACTGTATTCTTGAATGTTTGTATCTCATTCCTGAATTTGTCCCTTAGTTCTTGAATATTTTCCTGTAGGTCCATGAACATGTTTCTGATTTTTATTTTGAAATCTCTTTTGGGAAGATTGATGATTTCAGTTTCACTTGGCCCTCTTTGTGATGTTTGTGGAATTTTGGTTTGAACCAGGTTCCTTTGATGTTTCATATTTGTATGTGGCACCCTCTAATGCCCAGAAGCTCTACTCTCTGGAGCGGCTCAGGCCCTGGAGTGATGGTGGGGATCACAGGTGAGCAATGCTGGGTTCTGATGGGAAGAGAGAGGTCCTTTCTGCTTCCCAGCAGCAGTCCCTCTTTCAACTGCCAGGATCAGGGGCCAAGCATGCAGGGAGAAGCGTGTATGCTTTGCATTTGTAGCTGCCATAGGCGCGGCTGCCCTCTGGCTCACCTGACACAGTGGTGGGGGCAGCGGTTTTGTGAGCCAGTGCCGGCTGGAGGAAGGAGCAGTAGGCTGCGTATCACAGTGGGGGACCTCGGAGTTGCATAGCCAGCCAGGGGTATGGAGCGCCTGAAGCTCCTGAAAGTTTTCAACCTGCTGGGCTGTGTGTCCAGACAATTTTGTCTACCTGTCCTTTCTCCTGAGCAGCAAGCTCTGTGCAATCTTTACTCCTTTAGCAGCCCTCTCACCATTAGAAATCTCTCAGACTGCCCTCCTTTCTTTTGTCTCAGAGTGGCTTGATTTGGATCCCTGTTTTCCATAAGTGGCTGGAATCTCAGGCTCTCCAAGTATTCCACCTGTCTTAGCTTTCTAACCCCACTAATCTCCAGAGCACCATGTATTGTAGGTTCGTGCTCCCAGAGAGGATCTCCAAGGCTGGCTGTTAAGCAGTCCTATGCCTCCACCCCTTCTCAGCTCCATTTCTCTTCCTCCCTCCAGTGAGCTGGGATTGGGGAAGGGCTTGGGTCCCTCTGGATCATGGCTTTGGTACGTTACCCTTTTCCTTGAGGGCTGATGGTTTCCACAGGTGTAGACAGTCCACTTCAGCCTTCTTTTACCGTTGCTCTTTCAGGATTTGATGTATTTGCTATATTTTCATATTATATGTGGTTTTGGGAGGAGGTTTCTGTCTCACCTCTCACGCCGCCATCTTTAATCCAAATCTCACTCTGCTTTGTTTTATCCACGGTTTAGTCTTTGATAATCTCAGTCCAATATGTTGTCAGGTTGCTCATTTTGAAATAGAACTAAATAATATATGAGTTTTAGGAAGATATTGCAATGTATAAAAAAATGAAAATACAAATGAATTAATTTTGGTGTAATCATCGTAATCATATTTGAATGATTTTGGATCCTTTTATTCCTCATCTTATTGGTTCCCAACAGCATTTAACACAGTTAATGATTTCTTGAAACTGTCCCTTTGGCTTCTCTGCTATCAGAGTTCTCTGCTAATAGTATTCTGAAACTCAGAACCTCGTCAGTTAACTATGGAAGCAGCTTCATGTATTTTGGGTTATTTTATCTTGTTGCACTCATATTTATTTGTTTATGAAAGGTAGGTAGAGGTATAAAAAATTAATGAGGGGTTTGAATAATAGGTCTTAAGCAAAAAGGATTTGAAAAATAATATAACCTTAAAAATCTTACACTAATTATAACCAAACTACCCTTCCAGCTTCATTTCTATTCCGTGAGAAGCAGATCATTCAAGGCCATTGTTATTGCAGCTGTTGGCATATGTTTTTGTGTTAAGAGTTCTTGCCAAAGAGTGGACAAGGACTAAAAACTGAAAAAAGAGTGAGGTAGTAGGAGCTTTCCTGAGAAGATCTGAGGAGTGAAAAACTGTTGGTTTCCAGCACACTGCCTTGTCCCTGACACTTGATTAAAATGCTGGTACTGGGGAGTCAGATCTTCCATAGAAGATTATTTTGTTATCATCAAACTAGAAAAAAAATAGGAAAAATACATATATACATATACAGAGAGGTACCTATATTTATGTAGCTGCTTATGGTATTTGTATACTAATATTAGGATACCAGCTTCCTAGCTCTGAAAGCCTGTAGAGATCAATTGATCTATCTACTTATCTGTGTATGTATATGTTCATATATGTGTGTGTTTGGGAATGTTTACCTAGTTCAGTAGATATATATACATACTTTAGGCATCGTTAAAATTTTGAATCCTTTTCAAACAGTGAAGTTTTCATTGCCTAAATGACTTAGAATATAAATTATGAGAATTAATGCCATTGCTCCAAAAAGCAAAAGAATCTGTGTCTGCTGTTTTACTTCATCTCTATGAAACAGGGAAAGCCAGAGATTAAATTTTAAGTTGGCAAATGGTAAGATAGTCACAATACAATAAAATAATCTATTCAGTTACTCAAACAATTGACAGTCTTAAATTTAGGTTTTATGTCTGTCAGCTCAGTGTTTTATTCAAATATCCACAATTGTCTTCTTTAATCTTAAATATACATGAATATCTAAGAAGAGAAGCAATCTTCTTTGGCCAATTATAGGACTGTGCATTGAAGAAGAGATTAGAGAAATACCTACTTAAAAAAAAAATTCTGCAGATCAAAACTTCAGCCTATTCTTCAGAGGCATCCTGCCAGCTTTTGAGACTTGAGAGGAATACTCTTAAAGCAGGTATTGTTCACTATGTCTGTGTTGAAAGATTTTCAGGCAAACGGCCACAACTAGCATAAAGCACAGGCTGAACTTAATGGCAGAAGGGCTAGTTTGCATGCAGGCCCTTGATCTCTCAACATCCCATAGAGCAGCATGTGTAGACCAGGTCTGGCTGGCTGGACTAAGGGTTCTGCTTCAAGAAAACGACCTGTCCTTTCCTATTCTCCTTTCTTTTAGGGCTCTCATGAGAGCAGCCTTCCAAATGGGTTAAATGAGGGAATCTCTCATGAGAGCAGCCTTCCAAATGGGTTAAATGAGGGATCATCTGAGCTTGGGCACCAGGTGCTCCAGGTAGTCCTATGCTAGTCCTGGCATGTCAGCTACCTTGCTGTGCTGCAGATCCTGTGGCGAGTAGAATCTGTGTTTAGCCCGTGCCACTGGGAGATGAAGAGCTACTGATCCCACCTAGCTCATTTTCAGACATCTAGGAGATTACCACCAGGGGTAATCTCCTGGACAGTCTAGCTTGTCTCTTTATAATCAGATTCTGGAAAGGAAGCTTTAACAACATATGGAAATAGATTTGACTTTAACTAGTATTTTATGTTGTTTATAGTTTTACATGTTCAAAATTGATAAAGGCCTGATTCCTCTAAGAAGCCAGATTGAAGCATTAATTTGGGTAGTGTAGCTCTATTTAAGTGAATTAAGAGCAGTTAGAGACAGTCATGAGGACTATGTGTATCCTATTTTTTTATTACTTAAAATTTTATTTCGAGATAATTGTAGATTCACATCCAGTTGTAAGAAATAACACAAAAAGATCCTATGTACTTTTAACTTGGTTTTTCCAAGTGATAACATTTTACAAAACTGTAGTACAGCTACATAACCAGGATATTGACCAATACAGTAAAAATATAGAACATTTCCATTACCACGTGGATCCCTTATTTTGTCTTTTTATAGCTGCATCCACTTCCCTCCCTTCCCCACCCACCCTGGCAACCATTAATTGTTCTCAATTTCTATAATTTTGTCATTTCAAGAATTTTAAATAAATGGAATTATATAATATGTAACCTTTTGTGATTGCCTTTTTTTTCTTTTTTCACTATGTTTTATTGTACACTCAAAACAATGCAAAAACACATCGTGGAACAAACTAAAATGTATTTGCCTCATGTGGACACTGGGAATTAGACCTCCCATAGTGAAAGAAAAATTCTCCATTTAAAAAGAAAATAGTGACTTTTAAAAATGAATATAGTTATCATTGAAAAGTACAAGGTGTCATTATTACCATTTAAATCGTTTTGTGAGATAAAATGCCCTAATAGGCATCAGGAAAAACAATTCATTGCCTACATTTTAGTAATAAGCAAACAATTACATTTGATGATAAGACTAAGTGAGGTAACTTAACCATTGATTTTATTAGAAATGCTGGTGTCACAATCCAGGTAATGTACTTATATTTTTTTTCCTTCTGAATTGAGAATATTCTCATTCCTTTTTAAATTGAATTATTGTTGATATACAATCTTCTGTTGGTTTCAAGTATACAACACAGTGGTTCAACAGTTACCCATATTATTAAGTTCTCACCTCCCCACCCCCTCCAGTGCAGTTACTATTCGTCAATGTAGGAAGATGTTGCAAAATCACTGGCTATATTCTCCCTGCTGTACTACCATCCCTGTGACCAACTTATTTATGGCAGAGAATTTTTGTGCCCCTTTATTCCCCTCACCACCCACCGCAACCCCGCCCCTATGATAACCACCAGTTCTTTTATTCTTTTATATTCCTTTCCTATGGACATCCAATTGCTCCATCATTTTTTTTTTTTACCTTTGTTTGAAAAATATTTTATTTAACAGTAAGTTTGTAAGTAATTTAGTTTTTGATATTGGCCATGACTAACAACTGACTTTACAAAATTCCTGGACATTTTAGCAATCAGCTCTTGTAAGCTCTCTCATCCAGCTCTGGCACACTACTGAATTGTCACTTCTCTGTTTAAACTGTTAGGTTTAGTCAATTGCACTTATTATCTGGGGAATGAATGAAGAGAGTGCTCCATCATTTTTTTAAGAACTATCTGAATGGAATTGCTTTAGCACCTTTGTCAAAAATCAGTTGAGCATATTTGCATGTGTCTATTTCTAGATTATCCTATCTTTCCATTGATCGGTGTGTCTATCCCTCTACCAAAACCGTACAGACTTGATTATTATAACTATACAAGAAGTCCTGAAATTGGAGAGTTTTTCCCTCTACTTTATTTTTCTTTGTCACAACTGCTTCAGCTATTCTCATTTCTTTGCCATTCCATATACATTTTAGAATAATCTCATCTATATGTACAAAGAAATCTTGTGAGGATTTTGGTAGAAGTACATTAAACCTATATATCTGGGGAGAATTGACATCTTTACTATATTGAGCCTTCCAGTACCTTTTTTATTCTTTTGTCAGGATTCTCTATTTGTCAGTGTACAATTCCTGTACATGGTTTGTTGGATTTACACCTAGTCCTTCAGTTGCCCTTTCTTTCTTCATCTCTCTCTTTCTTCCCACTCTTCCTATACCTCCCTCCACTCCTTTTTCTTTTGTGATTATAAATGGTATTGAATTTTTAATTTTGGTGTCCACATACTCATTAATAGCATATCGAAATATAACTTGTTATCACATGTTTATCTTGTATCTAAAAATCTTGCTGGACCTACTTAGTAACCATTAAATGTAATATTCTAATTATTTTTCACCTATTCACCCATCCCCTCAACCACCTCCCAAATGGTAATCACCAGTCTGTTCTCTGTGTTTATGAGTCTATTTCTCTTTTTTGGTTTGTTTGTTCATTTGTTTTTCAGATTCCACAAATAAATGAAATCATATGGTATTTGTCTTTCTCTGTCTAACTTATTTCACTTAGCATAATGCCCTCTAGGTCCACCCATGTTGTCACAAGTGGCAAGATTTTGTTCTTTTTATGGCTGAGTGATATTCCATTGTACATATGTACCACCTCTTCATTCATTTATCAATCACACTTAGGTTGCTTCCATATCTTGGCTATTGTAAATAATGCTGCAGTAAACATGCAGGTGCATATATCTTTTTGAATTAGTGATTTTGTTTTCTTTGGGTAAATTCCCAGAAGTGGAATTACTGGGTTGTACAATATTTCTATTTTTAGTTTTCTTGGGAAACCTCCACACTGTTTTCCATAGTGGGTGCATCAATTTACAGTCCCACCAACAGTGTATGAGGGTTCCCTTTTCTCCACATCCCTGCCAACACTTGTTATTTCTTGTTTTTTGATATCAGCCATTCTGATTTTTTTTTTTTTTTTTGGTACTGGCCATTCTAGGTGAAAGCTCATCATGGTTTTGATTTGCATTTCCCTAATATTAGTGATGTTGATCATCTTTTATGTGTCTGTTGGCCATCATATGTCTTCTTTACAGAAATGTCTATTCAGGTCCTCTGCCTCTGATTTCATCAGATTGTTTTTTTTGTGTTGAATTGTGTGAGTTCTTTATATATTCTGGATAATAATCCCTTTTCAGATATATCATTTGCAAGCATCTTCTCCCCTTCAGTAGGTTGCCTTTTTGTTTTGTTAATGGTTTCCTTTGATGGCCAAATGTAGTCTTACTTGTTGATTTTTGCTTTTGTTTCCCTTGCCTGGGGAGACATATCCAGAAAAAGATTACTAATGCTGATGTTCAACAGTGTACTGCCTGTGCTCACTTCTAGGACTTTATGGTTTCTGGTTTTATATTTTGGCCTTTAGTCCATTTTGAGTTTGTGTATCATGTAAAACAGTGATCTGGTTTCATTCTTTTGCATGTAGCTGTTCAGTTTTCCCAACACCATTTATTGAAGAAACTGTGTTTTCCTCATTGCAGTCTTGGCTCTTTTGTCATATATTAAGTGGTCATATAATTGTGGGTTAATTTCTAGGCTCTCTAGTCTTTCCCATTGGTCTATGTATCTGTTCTTAATGCCAACACCATACTGTTTTTATTACTGTAGTTTTGTAGTATAGTTTGAAATCAGGGAGTGTGATACTTCCAGCTTGTCATCTTTCTCAAGATTATTTGTATTACCCAGGGTTTTTTATTGTGGGTCCATACAAATTTTAGGATTATTTGCTCTAGTTCAGTGAAAATTGCCATTGGTATTTTGATAAGGATTGTACTGAGTCTGTAGATTGCTTTGGGCAGGATGGTCATTTGACAATATTAATTCTTCCTATCCATGAACATGGAATAGCTTTCCATTTATTTGCACCTTCTTCAGTTGCTTTCATCAATGTCTTATAGTTTTCAGAGTACAGGTCTTTCGCCTCCTTGGTTAGAGTTATTCCTAGGTATTTTATTCTTTTTGATGCAACTGTGAATGGGATTGATGTATTTCTCTTTCTGTTCATTATTTGTATAAAGAAATGCAACACATTTCTGTATATTGATTTTGTATCCTACAATTATACTGAATTCATTTATTGGTTCTGATAGTTTTTTGGTGGAGTCTTTAGGGTTTTCTCTATATAGTATCTTGTCATCTGGAAATAGTGACAGTTTTACCTCTTCATTACCAATTTGGATGACTTTTATTTCTTTTTCTTGTCTGATTGGTATAGCTAGGCCTTCCAGCACTGTGTTGAATAATAGTGGTGAGAGAGGGCATCCTTGTCTTGTTCCTGATCTTAGAGGAAAAGCTTTTAGCTTCTCACCATTGAGTATGATGTTAGCTGTATATATAGTCTATAGTATGTTGAGGTAGGTGCCCTCTACACCCACTTTGTTGAGAGTTTTTACCATAAATGGATGGCGAATTTTCTCATGCTTTTCAGTGTCTATTGAGATGACTATACGGTTTTTAGCCTTCATTAATGTGGTATGTCTCCTTAATATAATTGCAGATGTTAAACCATCCTTGATTCCCTGGAATAAATCCCACTTGGTCATGTTGAATGATCCTTTCAATATATTTTTGAGTTCGGTGTGCTAATATTTTGTTGAGGAGTTTTGATTTCGTGTTCATCAGGAATATTGTTCTATTAATTCCTTTTGTACTGCCTTTGTCTGATTTTGATATCAAGGGGAGGCTGACCTCAGAAAATGAATTTGGAAGCTTTCCTTCTTCTTCAGTTTTTTGGACTAATTTGAGTATAAGCATGAACTCTTCCTTAAATGTTTGGTAGAATTCTCCTGTGAAACCATTTGGTCCTGGATTTTTATTTGTTGGGAGTTTTTTTTTTTTTTAGCTGCTTACATTTCTTTACCAATAATTGGTCTTTCAAATTTCCTATTTCTTTTTTTTTATTAAGGTATCATTGATATACAATCTTATGAAGGTTTCACATGAGCAATATTGTGGTTACTACATTTACCCATATTATGAAGTCTCCCTCCACAACCCATTGCAGTCACTGTCCATCAGCATAGTAAGGTACTATAGTCACTACTTGTCTTCTCTGCCCTATATTGCCTTACCTGTGACCCCCCTACATTATGTGTTTTAATCATAATGCCCTTTATCAGATTTCCTATTTGTTATTGGTTCAGTTCTGGGAGATTTATGTTTCTAGGAAATGATCCATTTCTTCTATGTTTCTCAATTTTTGAAATATAATTTTTCATAGTAAGGTTTTATAACTTTTATATTTTTGTCATGTCAGTTGTAACTTTGCTTTCATTTTGGAATTTATTTGAATCTTTTATTCTTGGTAAGTCTAGCTATCAATTTTGTTTATATTTTCAGAAAACCCAGTATTAAGTTTCACTGATCCTTTTTTTTTCAGTCTCCATTAATTTTTGCTGTGAGTTTCATTATTTTCTTTCTTCTAAGTTTGGGCTTTGATTTTTTTCATTTTTACATTCTTTTAGATATAGGGTTAGATTGTTTCTTTGAAATTTTCCTTTTCTCTTGAGGTAGACCTTTAATACTATAAAATTCCCTCTTAGTATTGCTTTCACTACATCCAAAAGATTTTGTATTGCTGTATTTCTGTTTTCATTATTCTCCATGTATTTTTTATTTCTTCTTTAATTTCTTTGTTGACTCATTGGTTGTTTAATAACAAGCTATTTAGCATCTATGTTTTTAGTGTTTTTTCCAGTAATTGATTTCCAAATTCATAGTATTGTGAAAGGAAAAGATGCTTGGTATGATTTCAGACTTCTTAAATGTACTAAGACTTGTGCAGCAGCAGATTCACAGACTCCAAAATGGGACTAGCAGTTACCAAAGGGGAGGGGTTGGGGAGGGTCGGTGGGAGGGAGGGAGAAGGGGATTAAGGGACACTATAATTAGCACTCACAATATAGGTAGATATTGGGGAAGGCAGTACAGCTCAGAGAAGTAGTGACTCTAAAGCATCTTACTACACTGACAGTGATTGCAATGGGGTTGGTGGGGCACTTGATAATATGGGTGAAGGTTGAAACTGTAATGTTGTTCATGTGAACCCTTTATAAGATTGTATATCAATGATACCTTAATTAAAAAAAAACGAAAAAAGAAAAAAGACTTTCTTTGTGGCCTAACATGTGATCTGTCCTAGAGGATGTTCTGTGTGCACTTGAAAAGAATGTGCATTCTGTTTCTGGATGTAATGTTTTCTACATATGTATTAGGTCCATTTGGTCTAGTGTGTTCAAAGCCACTGTTTCCTTGATTTTCTGTCTGGATGATCTATCTATTGATGTAAGTGGGATGTTAAAAGTCCCCTATTATTATTGTCTTACTGTCAGTTTTTCCCTTCATGTGTGTTAATATTTGCTCTGTGTATTTAGGTGCTTCTGTGTTGGATTTGATGATATTTAGAATTTTGCCTTCTTGATGGCTTATGCCCGTAATCTTTATATAATGTCCTTCTTTGTCTCTTTTTACTGTCTTTGTTTCAAAGTTTATTTAATATGATGTAAATACTGATACTTCATCATTTTTTCATTTCAGTGTGCATGGTATATCTTTTTCCATCCTTTCGGTTTCAGTCCATATGTTTGTTTAGGTCTGAAGTGAGTCTCTTGTAGGCATGATATAGAAGGGTCTTGTTTTTTTATCCATTCAGTCACCTTTTGTCTTTTGATTGAAGCAGTTAATCCATTTACATTTAAAGTAATTATTATTATTGTTAGGTATGCAGTTATTGCCATTTTGTTAAACATTTTCTAGTTGTTTTTGTCATTTTTCTCTATTTCTTCTCTTTTGTTCTTTGTGTGTGATCACTTTTTTCAGTGTTATGGTTGGATTCCTCTTTTTTATGTGTATGTATCTATATAGGTTTTTGGTTTGTGATTACTATGTAGTTTATATATGATGTCTTACATATATAACAATCTCTAATCTATACTGTTAAGTTGATAGTCACTTAAGTTTGAATGCATTCTAAGAGCACTACATTTTTAACTCCTTCTCCTTCATATTTTATGTGTATGACCTCTTCTTTAACACCTTCTGTTTAGTGATTCCCTTAACTAATTTTTTGAAGTAGTTGATATTACTAATTTTGTCTTTTAGCCTTCATATTAGCTTTTAAGTGATTGGTGTACTACCTTTGCTATCTGCTTTTAATAGTGGAATTTTTCCTTTTTATAATTTTCTTGTTTGTAGTTATGGCCTTTCCTTTTCCTCTAAAAGAAGGTCTTTTAACATTTCTTATACGGTTGATTTAGTGGTGGTGAAATCCTTTAATCTGTGTGTATCTGAGAATGTTGTTTATCTCTCCTTCAATTCTGAATGATAACCTTGCTGAGTATTCTTGGTTGTAGGCCTTTCTCTTTCAGCACTTTAAATACATCATGCCACTCCCTTTTGGCCTGTAGAATTTCTGTTGAAAAATCAGCTGGTAGCCTTATGGGATTTCCCTTGTAGATAACTCATTGCTTTTCTCTACTGCTTTTAATATTCTCTTTGCCTTTGATCTTTGATGTTTTAATTATTATGTGTCTTGGTGTGGACCTCTTTGGGTTCATCTTTTTTGGTGCTCTCTGTGCTTCCTGTATCTTTGTGTGTATTTCCTTCCCTAGGTCAGGGAAGTTTGCAGCTATTATTTCTTTAATAAGTTTTCCATTCCTTTTTCTCTCTCTCTCCTCCTTCTGAGACTCATATAATGTGAATATTAGAACGTTTGAAATTGTCCCAGAGCTCCATTAACCTATCCTTATTTTTTAAAATTCTTTTTCTTCCTGCTCTTGAGATTGAGTACTTTCCATTATTCTGTCTTCCAAGTTACTAGCCTATTCTGCATCCTCTAGTCTGCTCTCGATTCCCTCTGGTGTATTTTTAATTTCATTTAATTGTGTTCTTACATCTCTGATTTTTTTTTTAGATTCTCTGTCTCTTTGTTGAAGTCCTCCCTGAGTATCTTTATAACCATTTTTAAAAACTTTATCAGGTGTATTGGTTAACTCAGTTTCATTTATTTTTTTTTTCCTGAAGTTTTGTCTTACTCTATCATTTGGAGCGTATTCCTGTCTCATTTTGTTTGACTTTCTGTACTTGATAATATGAATTAGTTGAAAAGGGCTACTTCTCCCAGTCTGGAAGGATTGGCCATATGTAGGGAGCCCCCCTGGCTGGCTGGTAGCCAAGTGAGCATGAGATATGCATGTTCCAGTACTGGGGCTCTTGGCTTGGGCTGAGAGTCTGCTGTGTGGTCGCCAGATGGGGCTGTGATGGTAGAGAGGCTGCACAGTCCATGGAGCTCTTAGGTAAGCAAAAAGCTAATAAGCCTTCTCTGGCAGTGCAGCTGTATGCAGGAACACTGTCTGGAGGTCTTCTGGGTGGTCACCAAGTGGGGCCATGCCAATGGGTTTGACTGGGGGTGCATGGGATTCTCCCAGGGCATCTGGGTACAGAAGGGGTGTGGGTAGTGTGAAACCACATGATCATGAGACTAGTACTGTTACGTAAAACCTGAAAACCTGGACTGGATCACTGATGGAAGAACCAAGTGGCACTTGGAGGTCTTGTAGGGTTGGAGGTTTATTTTACACCAGCGGGCTCAGAGGAGAGTGATCTCCAAACGTCTGAGCCCCGAGTACAGCAGAGCCATGCCCTTTATACATTTATTACAAAGCTAGGGGGGAGTCAGTAACCAGGAACCATTGCAGTGGGAGCTGTTAGGTCACTATAGGTGTATTCAGGATGCCAGTTATATTTTAATCTATTTTTGTGAAGGTTACCCGGATACCGTATTTTAAACTAATGGGCTTTCATGACTATGATCAACAAGCTGTTCCATATCACTGAGTCCAACTGGGGCGGGGGGGGGCGGGGAATACATTGTTACATTGTTTCAATCCCAAGCACCTTGTGATTCCTTTACATTCCTGAGGCCCTAACAGAAACCCTGTTTCCTTGGCTTCCTAGCTTCCTACCACACCTGCCAAGAGGGTGAGGGTTTGAGAACTTTCTGAGTATTTCCTCATCATTCCCCCCTCTGATGCCCCTTTAAACAATTCGTTTTAGAGGACATCATCTTGGTTTATGATAGAATTCTCCTGACGACAGTGTAAAATTGTACAATGCAGGGTGCTCCTGTCCCAACACCATTTGGGCAGTTAGGCACAGCCCAAGCAGGTATAGAGGCAACATTATAGAGAAGTATTGGGGAGAAACCTGGTTTGGAGGTGTGGGGAAGTTAGACTGAGGCCCGAGACAAGTTGAAAGGCAAGCAGGTGCAACATTCCCCTACCTGGAAGGAATGTACTGGGGTCCCCAAGGAGATCAGGGCTTTTTCAGTGGTGTATTGTTGTAGCTTATTTAGGGTGGCTCTTAAGGCTTGAAGCTGTTTCCTTACTCCCTTATCTCCTACTTGGTGTAGGTTCTCTGGGAGGCTTCTTAGACATGGGGTGGGGGGTGGCGTCCATACGCTAATTTAAAAGGGGAAAAGGCTTGTGCTCTGGGTGTGCAACCTATGATTACCCAATGAACAATAGCAAGGGCAACTCTATGGGGGACAGTCCAATTAGAAGGGGCAGCAGTGGAGAATTTAATCCTCAGGATGAGAGATTCTACACCAGCGAGGGCCAGGATCCATGGTGTGCAGATGTTCATTAGTAAGAGGGCTCTCGTCAGATGTGGAGGCAGAGGGGGTTCTTGTGGTTTAGCTGGGCTCCCCATGTATTTCTTCATCAGAATGATGGGCCTTCTTTACTCTGGAATGTTAGACCTATGGAGTGATGCCTGGAACCTTGAGGGCAGTAGGAGTGGCTAGAACAACAATATGGGGCCCAGTTCAGTGAGGCTTGAGGGGTTCCTTTTTACAATTTTTGACCCAGACTATCCCCTACGTGGAAGGAATGTACTGGGGTCCCCAAGGAGATCGGGGCTTTTTCAGTGGTGTATTGTTGTAGCTTATTTAGGGTGGCTCTTAAGGCTTGAAGCTGTTTCCTTACTCCCTTATCTCCTATTTGGTGTAGGTTCTCTGGAAGGTTTCTTAGACATGGGTTGGGGGGTGGCGTCCATACGCTAATTTAAAAGGGGAAAAGGCTTGTGCTCTGGGTGTGCAACGGGCACATAGGAGGGCCAGGGGTAGTAGGTCTGGCCACAGGAGGCCTGTTTCCTGACAGAACTTGGCTAGGGTTTCCTTGAGGATGCAATTCATTTGCTCCACTTTTCCTGAACTCTGGGGCCTGTAGGTAGTGTTGAGTTCCCAGGTGACGTCGAGAGATTTAGTTAAAATCTGTACTGCATCTGTTACAAATGCAGGTCCATTATCACTGTAAATTGTAGACAGTAGGCTCAACCGGGGCACAATCTTCCTCAGGAGGACTTTGGCTACCTCCTGGCTTCATTCTATCCTGGTTGGGAAGGCTTCGACCTACCCAGAGTATGTACACACTATTACTAGGAGGTATCTGAGTCTTCTTCTTGGCTGGACATCTGTGAAGTCTATTTTTAAGTCTTCAAAGGGGTCAACTCCTGCCCTTTGGATCCCTGGCGGGGGTCGCAGTGCAGATTGAGCATTATTTCTGGCACAAGTCACTCACCGTTCACTTGTTGGCCGACACAGTGCTGGCAATTGGCTGATGTAGTATTGCTTTTTGAGGAGGGCTTCCAGTGCAGTCTCTCCTAGGTGGGTGAACTGATGGTACTAGCTGACTAGATGCCTTCTGGTTGCAGTTGGGACAAAGTTGCGTCCATCGGGCGGCACCTACCACCCTTTCTTGGGTGACTTCTTCAGCCATGGCTCAGTCTTTTTTTTTTTCAGTGTATTTGGGTGGAGGGGTCTCCACTGGGGGCATTAGGGCCATGGTGAGGGAAGGAGCTTTACCTGTCTCCTTACTGGCTGCTGCTTTAGCTGAAAGGGGGTACTGCCACTGTCTCTGTGGGGGCCCCCAGTGTCAATTTAACAATGATGGGGGCTTGGTTATGGGCCAGTCCAGGTGGGTTGTCTTCAGTCCAAACGGAGGGGAAGGTGGCTCTGAATTCAGGTGGGCTACTTGAGGGGGCCTGGGCACAGAAGACCTTGTGGCCCCCAAGTTCACATTGATGGGCTTGGCAGAAGCGCTGCTGAACTGCCTTTGTCCTGGTGGCTCTGATAATAGTTGCAGTCCTTCTGCTGAAGGGGGCTACAGGGAGGGTGACCACAGAATGTTTTGCCCCTGTGTCGACCATAAAAGTTGTTTTGGCCCCCTACTTTTATTTTGACCGTGGGCTCAAGGGGGCTGAGAGTGAGAAAGCCTGGTCCTTTTCAATTTGAGTCTGTTCCTGCCAAGCCAATGAGCCTTTCCACATGAGGTTCTTTCCGGTAATGGCTGGGCTTCAGGGCTTTTCCTCAGTTGGGACACGTGTTTTTCCAATGCCCCTTCTTTTTACAGTAAGTGCACTGGTCCCTGGCTAGGGGGTTTCTAGGCTTGACCCTTCTTGGCAGCTGCTCTTTCTTGTGGCTTTTCAAAGTATGACGGGGTGTTGTGCTTCTGATTGAGGAGGTCAGTTGTGGAGAAGGGTTGATAGTAAAGCATGGATCTGCCGGGCTTGATGGTCCCATCTTTATCACGCCTCTTGGGCTCTCTTGTCTCTCATACCGGCATCTGAAGGGTGCCTGTGCCTGGTTGAGGGTGCAGTCTGACCGCTGGTCTGGGGGAGAGTGGGTCCACTGGCCCTGGAGGCAGTGGGGAGACCAACAGTAGCAGAGTGTCTGGGACCATGGGGGGGGGCTGGAGGCTGATGGTCTTGGGGGCACATAAGGTGGGGGTGATATTGGTTCTTCCTCTGAATCAGCAACAAAAATTTGTGGAGACTCAGGCTTCTGTTGGTCTTTTGTAGGCTGCTTTGTTGAGACAATTAAGACCCTACTTTGTCCCTGCCTGTTGCAAGTGAATCACACCCAAGGAGAAAGGGTCTTGGCAATCCCTAGCCAGGAGTTGATATATGGCAACTGATTAGAGTGGCCTGGATCTCCAGTAATGACTCACCAGACTCAGTGAACTGTTGGGACATCTAGGGTTCCCTCAGGAGGTTACCCTACATCAAAGGTGGGCCAGTCAGATTCACACAAGATCCTTAACTTGCCGGGAGTCATATTTACTCCATAATCTCCCTGAAATCCCTTCCTGAAAATTTTGATTATGGTTTCAAAAATTGTGGGTTTGCTGTGCCCTGATCCCATGATGTGTTTGTGAGACAGTGCCGCAAAGACAGACAAGGGAGGGGTGAAGCCTCCAGAAAGGAGACCAGCCAGATGCCTGTCTGTTCGCACTCCTCTTGGAGACTTTGGTCAGCTTTGACTACAGTGCACCCATATTAGACCCAGGCCAGGTCAACCAAAGGCACTCAGATTCTGTGGCTCAAGTCATAGAATCACAGATTCAGTACAAGCTGAATGCCTTCAGCTGCCCTGCCCAATCACTCACACACCAGACCAGAGTTTAAACATTCCCTCCCTGGGAATCTACCTGTGAGTCCTCTAAGAGGTCTCTGGGAGGTGATCAGGTTCCCCTTCCACCCCAACAGGTGAATGTGACTGGGTCTGGGTCCTAGGGCCTTACTGTAATCTGACGTTGGAACCAGGTCCTCACCTGCCAAACCTCCTTGAGTCCAGTGGGAACAGCGGAGTGGGGGCCGGTCTGAGGCAGCTGGGCAGGAGACTGCCAAAATATCAGGCAGGGTGTGCCTTCTCCATTGTGGCCCGTTCGTCACTGCTCCACCATTGTCCCAAACCGGTGGCAACAATAGGCCAGTGCGGTTGGGTTTCCTGGTCAGGGAACCAAATGGAAAACCTGAAAACCTGGACTGGATCACTGACAGAAAAACCAAGTGGCACTTAGAGGTCTTGGAGGGTGGAGGAGGGCTCAGAGGAGAGTGATCTCCAAAAGTCTGAGCCCCGAGTACAGCAGGGCCTTTTATACATTTATTACAAAGCTAGCAGGGAGTCAACACCCAGGAACCATTGCAGTGGGAGCTATTAGGTAGGTCACTATAGGTGTATTCAGGATGCCAGTTATATTTTAATCAATTTTTGTAAAGGTTACCTGGATACCGTGTTATAAACTAATGGGCTTCTGTGACTATGATCAACAAGCTTTCCATATTACTGTGTCCCGGTAGGGGGGGAATACATTGTTACATTGTTTCAATCCCAAGCACCTTGTGATTCCTTTACGTTCCTGAAGCCTTAACAGAAACCCTGTTTCCTTGGCTTTCTTAGCTTCCCACCACACCTGCCAAGAGGGTGAGGGGTTTGAGAACTTTATGAGTATTTCCTCATCAGTACCACATTAGAGGGACTGCTGGATCTCTGAAAGGCGTGTTTGGGTGTGAGGGGTGCCAGGTGGCTGCCTCCGTGTCTGGAGCTGGTATGTTCACTCTGACCCTGCTCTTGTTTGCACTGTCAGTGTGCACAGGGAACATAAAAATGGTGCTTATCTTTTCCTGTCTGCACCAGCAATGTGCAGGGATATAACATAAATGATGTATCTTATCCTGTTCCTTTCTGCACTAACAATATGTGGGGAAAACAAACTATGTTACTCACCCTGCTCCTGTTCCCACTGCGAGTGTCTGGGGGGAAGGTAAACAATGGTCCTTACCCTGCTCCCACTCACTCTAGCAGCATCATGGGTGAACATAAACAATGATACTTTTACCCTGCTTCCATCTGTGCTAGTGGTGTCCACGGGGAACCCAAACAATGGTGCTTACCAGCTCTTATGGTCCCAGAGAGTTCCAGCTGTTCCTCTGCCATTTGGTGGTTGGGTTTAAAACTCTCTGACTTAACGATTCTTTTTTTTTTCCCCCGAAGCAGGTGAGTCTGTGTTCTGGTAGCTCAGTGATATCCCTTCCTACTGTAGGACTGCCCTGGGATGGGGCTCCCTCCTTTACTGTGTCTCAGTATCTCCTGCCATTTTTTATGTGTTTTTTTATTCCTTGTTGTGCAGAAGGTGTTCACTCAGGCCTCTGTCCTTCCTTGGGTGTGTATGTGTAGATTCAGCATGTATGTGGTAGTAGGTGGACTCAGGCTCTTTCTTTGCTGCCATCTTGGTCCTGCCTAGCTTCATTGGTTGATTTTTGATTATTGAAGCAGACTTGCATCCCTGGACTAAACCTCACTTGGTGATGATATAGAATTCTATTTATATATTGATGAATTATATATGCTAATATTTGGTTGAGGATATTTGTATCTTTTTTCATGAGGGATTTTCGTCTGTAGTTTTCTGTTCTTATAATGTCTTTTCAGATTTTGGTATCAGTAATAGTACACAAATCAGTTGAGAACGGTTCCGTCCTCTTTTATTTTCTGGAATAGATTGTATAGAATTGGTATCAGTTCTTTAAATTTTTTTATAATCCTTCAGTAAAATTATCTTAGCATAGAGATTTTTGGAAGGAGTTTTAAAGTTATGAATTCAAGTTACTGAATAATTAGAGGAACATTCAAATGATTTCAGATGAGTTGTTACAGTTTGTGCTTTTTGGTCCATTTCATCTAAGTTGTTAAATTTATGTGTATAGTGTTGTTCATAATATTCCCTTGTTATCCTTTTGATGTCTACAGGGTCTATAGTGATATCCCTGCTTCCTAATATTAGTAATTGTGTCTACTCTTTATTCTTTATCAATCTTGCTAGGTTCATCAATTTTACTGATTTTTTTAATGAACCAGCTCTTTTTTTACTGACTTTCTCTACTTTTTTTTTTCTCATTGATTTCTACTCCATGTTATGACCTTCCTTCTGTTTGCTTTGGATTTATTCTTCTTTTTCTAGGTTTTTGAAATGAGAGCTTAAATTGATTTGAGACCTCTTCTATTTTGAAATATATGCATTCAATGTTATAAATTTCCATTTCAGCACTACTTTGGCTGTGTCCTGCAAGTTTGATAGTTTGTATTTTCACTTTCATTCAATTTATATTTCTTAAATTTCTCTTGTACCTTCCTCGTTAATTCATGGATTATTTACAGTTGTGTTGTTTAGTTTCCAAGTGTTTGCAGATTTTCCTGCTACCTTTCTGTTATTGATTTCAAGCTTAACAACATTGTGGTTGGAGAACACACCCTGTATGATTTCATTACTTTCAAATTTGTTAAAGTCTGTTTTATGGCCTTAGGTGTGGTTTTTATTGGTATATATTCTATGGGGACTTGAAAGAATTCGCTTTCTGCTGTTGTTGGTTGGAGTGTTCTAAAAATATCAGATACTTAGATGGCTGTTGCCATTGTTGAGTTCTTCTATATCCTTACTAATATTCTGTCTAATTGGTCTATTGGTGGTTGAGAAAAGGGTGTTGAAGTCTCTATCTGGAATTGTATTTGCTTATTTCTCCTTTCAGTTATATTAATTTTTGCTTCATATACTTTGCAGCTCTATTGTTTGGTGCATGTACATTTAGGATTGCTGTGTCTTCTTGGTGGATTACTCCTTTTATCATTATAATGTCTCTGCTGGTCTATGGCAATTTTCTTTGCTCTGAAGTCTGTTTTACCTACTATTATTATAGACACTTCTCCTCATTTGATTAATATTGCATCATGTATCTTTTTCTGCAAGTTTACTTTCAACCTTCCTATATTGTTACATTTGGAGTTTCTTGTAGACTTCTTTAACCCACTTTGCCAACTTCTGTCTTTGTAACTGGTATCTTTTAATTGATATAATTATATTTAATATAATTATTCATATATTAGGGCATAAGTCTGTCACTATTTTTTTTGTTTTCTGTTTGTTTTCTCAGCTTTTCCTTCTCTGCTTTATTTTTACTGCCCTCTTGTGAATTTCTTGAAAATATTTGGATTTTAATCTTGATTTATCTATAGTATATTTGAGTGGATCTCTTTGTATAGCTTTTTATAATGGTTAGTATATGTATAACATTACGTATACATTGGTTAACACAGTCTACTGATTTCCAGTTGAAGTAGTGTAGAAACCTTACCTCCCTTTATAGCCATTTATCTTTCTCTTTTTATAACATATTATCTTAAATATTTGATCTAGATCCATTTAGAACCATTCACACAATATTATGAATTTTACTTTAGCCATTAAACAAGAAACTTAAGAAAAGGAATGTCTATTATATTTACCCTTATTTTTGCTTATCATATTTTTTCTTCTTTCCCGATAGTCCAAGGTCCCCTTTGTTTTTTCATTTAGAGTACTTTCATTAGCCATTATGTGAGAGTAGTTTTGTTGGCAGTTGAGAATGTTTTGTTTTTCCCTTCTTCCTGAAGGATAATCCACTGGATTTAGGATTCTGGGTCAACAGTTATTTTATTTCAGCATGTGAAAAACTGTGCCACTTCTTGATTTCTGATAAGAAATCCATTTATTCAAATGTTTTTCCCTATAGCTAAGGTGTTGTCTCTCTTCTGCCACTTTTAAGGATTTTCTTTCTTTAGTTGTTAGAAGTCGAAAATATCTTTGGTGTGGATTTCTTTAGATTTATCCTGTCACAATATATCTGTGTTTATATCTTTTTCCAAATTTTGGACATATTCAACCATTTTGGACATATCTTTGAATAGTTTTTTAGTCTTCCCCTCTTTCTTCTCTCCTTCTGAGGCACAAATGTTTGATATTTTGTTATTGTCCAACAGGTCCCTGAGTCTCTGTTCACTTTCTTCCCTGACCTATTCTCTCCTTCAGATTGGAAATTTCTATTGTTATTTCTTTCTTCCATTTCTTTCCCCTGAACCCTCTATTCTGTTGGTTCGTCCATGCTTTGAGTTTTAAAATTTTTCATTTATTGTGTTTTTCAGTTCTAAAATTTCCATTTGGTTTTTATGTCTTTTTCTTTGATGAAACTTACTGTATTTTCATTATTTCAAGATTGCTCCTAATTACTTATTGAAGCACTTTTATGATGGCTGCTTTAAAATTCTTAGATCGTTCTGGCATCTCTGGCATCTTAGTATTGGCATCTATTGATTATCACTTTTTAATTCAATTTGAGATCTTTCTGGTTCTTGGTATGATTTTTGATTTTCTTTTGAAACCTAGACATTGTAGGTGTTTTATGTGCTGAGACTCCAGATCTTATTTAAAATTTGTTTTAGCTGCTTTCTTCTGATATTTCTGTAAAAAGGCAAGGGGAGAGTTGCCATTTTCTTACTGCAGGGTGGGGGTAAACATCCAGGTTCCCCACTCGGTCTCCATTTTACCTAATAGGGAGTGCTGCTCCTCACTGCTGGACAGAGATGGGAGTTCCTCCTTCTTATTAGGCTTTTGCTGATACGTCACTGGCTAGTTAGGGTACGAATGCTTCAGTACTGTGCCCTGTGTGGTTGCAGTTGACGCTATGGTGACAGCTGGATTGGGCATTGATGAAACTTCTAATTCCCTTAAATTTCCTCTTACATTATCCCAGTGAGGCCACATTACATAATCTCCACTGCCACTCTCCACTGGGGAAGAGGAAGGGATTTGTTACTGGCTTATTGTGATTGAAAGTTCTATATTTCTTAGCTTTCTCTGATAATACCCTGCTTGGGGGAGAGTTTTCCAGAAAAACAGAACCAATAGGATGAATGGCTGGATATAGATATAGATATATGAAATATATCATAAGGAATTGGCTCATGTGATTATGGAAGCTGAGAAGTCCCTAGATCTGCATGTGGCCAACTGGAGACCCAGGAAAGCTAATGTGTAGTTTCAGTCCAATTCTGAAGGCCTGATGAGAGAGTGAGTCAGCTCAGGAGAGCTAATGATGTAGTTCTAGTCTGAAAGTTGGCAGGATTGAGATCCAAGAAGAGCAGATGTTTCAGCATTAGGAAGGGCAATCCGCTTTACTCAGTCTGCTAATTCATATGTTAATCTCATTCAAAAACAGACACATCAGAATAATGTCTGACCAAATATCTAGGCACCTTGTAGTCCAGCAGAGTTGACACATAAAATTAACCATCTCAATGGGCATGGGCCCAGTTTTTTTCTGTGGTGTTTGGCCAGAGTAGAGCACATATTTCTAAAAGCTTTTTTTTTCTCTTTTGCCAGATTCTTCAGTTTCTGTTTTTTTGACTAGAGAGTAAGCTTTTGTTGGATCTTTTTTTTAGTTGCGCCCATAAACATTTCCAGGCTGCCAGCGTTTTCAGCTCCAAGTCTGGGATATATGGTTAAAAAGGACCCAGGGAGCACCCCACCATGTTTGTGCCTTTGGTCTTGAGATTCTGACTGGTTTGTTTTCTTCTCCTCTCCTTTCAGAATCTTATGTTTGTGTTGTATATATTGTCCAGGGTTTTTAGTTGCTCTAGTGGGAGGAACAGGGAAAAATATGTCCTATCTATTCCTGGAAATGGAAGTCTCCTACTCATACTCTTTTGAAGGCATTTCAAGGTCCCTTGGATAAAGAAAGAGAAAGTGAGCAGAAATCTGGAATTGAAGATGGTGAGAGAGTTTAGGCTAAAAGACTAAGATAAGAAGTACTGCAGGGAATTGGAGTTAGCAAGTGGCAAATAGTAGCAGAGGTCTACAAAGAAGTAAAGTTTACACATGTATTCTAGTGTAATTGTATTGGATTTCTTATTTACAAGAGTGACAAAAGTAAACCACTTATAATCCTGCCAAAATTCTTATGTATTTTGATCTAATTTCTCTGCTTAAATCCCCTTCACTGGTCTTACATTAACTTACAATAAAGTTCAGAATCCTGCACATTGCCCCTTCCTCATCAAGTGCCTGTCTCCCCTTTCTGTGCTCTGGTCACACTGTCTCCCAGTTCCTCATGGTTCTATGCTGTCTCTTACATGTGGACTTTCCCACAAGCTATTATTACCTCTTACTGGATAATGCATTTTCCCCTACAATTTAGTTGGTTAATGCTGTCTTACAGATATCCATTTAAATGTCACATTCTCAGAAAGACATACTTAGGTTAGACTGCCTTGCTGTAAGTTTCTGTGGCATTCTATATTTCCCCTATCTTAACTTTAATCATGCTTTATTGTTACTTTTCAAAAATCTTTGTACTAGTCCATAAAATATGCCTGTTTTCTTAAATATGCATCATTAACACTACCAGTGCATCCGGTCCTAGTAGATGCTTTATATAGATATGGTTGAATTTCACTTGTGTTTTTTGTGTATCCTTGTCTATGTGTCCTAGCCAGTTATATTTCCATAGAATTGAGATCAATAGTGCATTGTTGTGTTGCCTGCATTGTTATTTTTTAAACATTCTATTTAAAAATTTTGGATCAGCTATACATTCATATGATTTGAAATTCAGAAAGTATAAAAATGTATACCATGAGAGACTTCCGGGAAGATGGCGACGTGAGCAGGGTGGCAGAAATCTCCTCCCAACACTGTATTTATCCACGAAAACACAGCAAATACAACTATACCTAAAAGAGAGACCAGAATACACAGTGAAGTGCACAGTGTGCAGCTACACCCGAGAGGACTCGGCACCCTGTGAGGCGGGTAAAATATGGAGCCGCGACCTGGCGGGACCCGAGCACTCACCCACCCCAGAGCACCGGTGGGAGGAGAGGATTCAGAGCTGGGAGGGTGTGGAAGTACAGGCCTGCGAAATAACCAGCCCCGGTGACCTGCGTGGGGAGCGCAGACACCCATCACGCAGTGTAGTGGAGATTGGAGAGACAGAGGGTGCAGGATCTGAGCGGGGAACGTGCCAGGTTGCTTGCAGCCGCCCGGGGAATGAAAAAAAAAAAAAAAGAAGAAAAGCGCGTGCTTTTTTCAGTGGTCTTAAAGAGACAGGAGCCCAGCGGAGGACCGGATCGCCCCGATACACTCAGCCCAGCAGGCTGGGAGTCCTGGGGAGCTTCGGAACCCTTAGCTGGCGACTGGGAAAGGGTGGCCACACTTAGACTTCCCACAGAGCTCAACAGCCTCCCATTCGTTCCCACCCCTGCCAGAGCTATAAAGGGCCCTGCGAAGCGGTGCGGCCATGGCTCTGGAATAGTGGAGCAACAGCGCCATCTACAGCATCCCCACAGAATCCACTTACAGTGGGCGCTTTATTTTTCTTTTTTCTTTTCTTTTCTTTTTTTCTTTTTTTTTCCTTTTTAAAGTCATAAAGAGCCCAGCTGACATACGTGGCAACTACCAGCAATCACTTCAATAGCCATGAAAAGACAGAGGAATGTAGTACAGACAAAGCTCCAGACCCAGACAACCCCAGAGAGGGAACCTGAAGGGATGGACATGCACAGTCACCCTCAAAAAGAATTCAGAATAAAAGTCATAACCATGCTGATGGATCTACATAGAAATGTGCAAGAGCTGAGGGAGGAAGTGAGGGAAGTGAGGAAAGACTATGCAGAAATCAGACAAGCCATCCATGGGCTTAACAGCAGACTGGATGATATGCAAGAGACTGTTAATGGAATAGAAATCAGAGAACAGGAATACAGAGAAGCTGAGGCAGAGAGAGATAAAAGGATCTCTAGGAATGAAAGAATATTAAGAGAACTGTGTGACCAATCCAAATGGAACAATATTCGCATTATAGGATTACCAGAGGAAGAAGAGAGAGAAAAAGGGATAGAAAGTGTTTTTGAAGAAAGAATTGCTGAAAACTTTCCCATGCTGGGGAAGGAAATAGTCTCACAGTCCACGGAAGCCCGCAGATCTCCCAACACAAGGGACCCAAGGAAGACAACACCAAGGCACATAATAATTAAGATGGGAAAGATCAAAGACAAAGACAGAGTATTAAAAGCAGCTAGAGAGAGAAAAAAGATCACCTACAAAGGAAAACCCATCAGACTATCATCAGACTTCTCAACAGAAACCTTACAAGCCAGAAGAGAATGGCATGATATATTTAACGTAATGAAACAGAAAGGCCTCGAACCAAGAATATTGTACCCAGCATGATTATCATTTAAATATGATGGAGGATTAAACAATTTCCAGACAAATGAAAGTTGAGAGAATTTGCCTGTCATAAACCACCACTACAGGATATCTTAAATGGACTGCTCTCGAGGGAAGCACCCCTAAAGCTAAAAAGATGTGACCAGAGAAAATAAAATCATAGCAAAGAAAGCAGACCATCCAAATACCAACTAAAGGCAAAGAATAAAACACCTAATTTATAAAGAATGGAGGAGGAAGAATAGGAAGGGAGAGATAAAGAAACATCAGACGGCGTTCACAATAACTTAACAAGAAAGTTAAGTTAGATTCTTAGATAGTAAAGAAGCAACCCTTGAACCTTTGGTAACCACGAATCTAAAGCCAGCAATGGCAATAAGTACATATCTATCAATAATCACCCTAAAAGTAAATGGACTGAATGCACCAATCAAAAGACACAGAGTAACAGAGTGGATAAAAAAGCAAGACCCATCTATATGCTGCTTACAAGAGACTCACCTCAAACCCAAAGATATACACAGACTAAAAGTGAAGGGATGGAAAAAGATATTTCAAGCAAACAACAAAGAGAAAAAAGCAGGTGTTGCAGTACTTGTATCAGACAAAATAGACTTCAAAACGAAGAAAGTAGCAAGAGATAAAGAAGGACATTACATAATGATAAAGTGGTCAGTCCAACAAGAAGATATAACCATTATAAATATATATGCACCCAACACAGGAGCGCCAACATATGTGAAACAAATACTAAAAGAATTGAGGAGGAAATAGCAATGCATTCATTTTAGGAGACTTCAACACACCACACACTCCAAAGGACAGATCAACCAGACAGAAAATAAGGAAAGACACAGAAGCACTGAACAACACACTAGAACAGATGGACCGAACAGATATCTACAGAACTCTGCACCCAAAAGCAGCAGGATACACATTCTTCTCAAGTGCACATGGAACATTTTCCAGAATAGACCACATACTAGGCCACAAAAAGAACCTCAGTGAATTCAAAAATATTGAAATCCTACCAACAAACTTCTCAGATCACAAAGATATAACAATAGAAATAAATTTTAGAAAGAAATCAAAAAGGCTCACAAATACATGGAGACTTAACAACATTTTTCTAATTAATCAATGGGGTAACGACCAAATCAAAACAGAGATCAAAGAATATATGGAGACTAATGACAACAACAACGCAAAGCCACAACTTCTGTGGGACGCAGAAAAGACAGTTCTAAGAGGAAAGTATATTGCAATCCAGGCCTATTTAAAGAAGGAGGAACACTCCCAAATGAACAGTCTAAAGACACAATTACTGAAATTGGAAAAAGAAAAACAAATGAGGCCAAAGTCACCAGAAGAAGGGACATAATAAAGATCAGAGAAGAAATAAATAAAATTGAGAAGAATAAAACAATAGAAAAAATCAATGAAACCAAGAGCTGGTTCTTTGAAAAAATAAACAAAAGAGATAAACCCCTAGCCAGACTCATTAAGAGAAAAGGAGAATCTACACACATAAGCAGAATCAGAAATAAGAAAGGAAAAATAAAGACGGACCCCACAGAAATACAAATAATTATAAGAAAATATTATGAGCATCTATATGCTAACAAGCTGCAAAACCTAGAAGAAATGGACAACTTCTTAGAAAAATACAACCTTCCAAGACTGACCAAGCAAGAAACACAAAAACGAAACAGACCAATCACCAGCAACGAAATTGAATCAGTAATCAAAAGCTACCCAAGAACAAAACCCCCGAACGTGATGGACTCACCTCTGATTTCTACCAAACATATACAGAAGAAATAACACCCATTCTTAATGTTTTCCAAAAAATAGACGAGGAGGGAATACTTCCAAACTCTTTCTATGAAGTCAGCATCACTCTAATACCAAAACCGGGCAAAGACCTCACCAAAAAAGAAAATTACAGACCAATATCCCTGATGAACGTAGATGCAAAAATACTCAACAAGATATTAGCAAACCGAATTCAAAAATACATTAAGAGGATCATACACCATGATCAAGTGGGATTCATCCCAGTAATGCAAGGATGGTACAACATTCGAAAATCCATCAACATCATCCACCACATCAACAAAAAGAAGAACAAAAACCACATGATCATCTCCATAAATTCTGAAAATGCATCTGACAAAATTCAGCATCCATTCATAATTAAAACTCTCAACAAAATGGGTATAGATGGCAAGTACCTCAACATCATAAAGGGTATATATGACAAACCCACAGCTAACATTATACATAACCGCGAGAAGCTGAAAGCTTTTCATCTAAAATCGGGAACAAGACAGGGGTGCCCACTCTCTCCACTGTTATTCAACATAGTACTGGAGGTCCTAGCCACGGCAATCAGACAAAACAAAGACATACAAGGCATCCAGATTGGTAAAGAAGAAGTCAAATTGTCACTATTTGCAGATGACATGATACTGTACATAAAAAACCCTAAAGACTCCACTCCAAAACTACTAGAACTAATATCTGAATTCAGCAAAGTTGCAGGATACAAAATTAACACACAGAAATCTGTTGCTTTCCTATACACTAATGAGGAACTAACAGAAAGAGAAATCCCTTTCACAATTGCTTCAAAAAGAATCAAATACCTAGGGATAAACTTAACGAAGGAAGTGAAAGACCTGTACTCTGAAAACTACAAGACACTCCTAAGAGAAATTAAAGAGGACACTAACAAATGGAAATGCATCCCATGCTGTTAGCTAGGAAGAATAAATATTGTCAAAATGGCTATTCTACCTAAAGCAATCTACAGGTT
>JAQQAC010008350.1:20912648-21033328 GCA_029783875.1 Phataginus tricuspis
CCACTGGGAGTGGATTCTATGGGGATGCTGTAGGTGGCGCTGTTGCTTCACTATTCCGCAGCCGTGGCCGCCCCGCTCCGCAGGGCCCTTTATAGCTCCGCCTCGCCGGGTGCCGTGTCCTCTCAGGTGTAGCTGCACGCTGTGCGCTTTCCTGTGTATTCTGGTCTCTTTTAGGAATAGTTGTATTTGCTGTATTTTCATACATATATGGAGTTTTGGGAGGAGATTTCTACTGCCCTGCTCATGCCGCAATCTTCCTGGAAGTCCTCCCCCCGGTCTTTTTGTGCTCAACTAAAATACAGAATTATCTTCCCTAGCATGTTGTTTTTAAGAATGCATTACAAAGTGGAAGGGCCAAGAAATGTGATATTTTCTTTACCTTCGTTAGAGTTACTTGATTACCCTTTATCTTTTTATAGCAAAATTTCATTAATTTCAGTTTCTTTTACTTGGTTAGTAATTGGTAATCAAAAAAATGTGATGGGTTATTGATTAAAATGAAACTAACATGAAAAATACTCAAATAAGAAGTGGGGAAATGATGCAAAAACTACATTTGTAGATATGAGGGAATAAATTAATGGATATGGATTTCCCCCTAGGATATTGCAAATACTATTTGTTGAAAAATTGCACAAGGTTCTGGTGTAGATGTAGCCAGTCCATTCATCATCCATCCTCTTCCTGGACTAAAGATGAGGCAAGGCCCCATCCCACTCCTTTCAGAATCTTCCTTGATCTTTTTGTGGAACTTGTCATGAAAAACTACACTTGTGGGTGAACCGTTTCCACTTTTCACAACTGATGTGATATACATATAAGGAGATTATGTATTTAGTAAGGAATAAATAATCCTAACAGGTAAATAAAATTAGCACAGTTGTGTTTTGGGAAAAAAAAAGGTATGAGTCAATCAGTGAATGATATCAGGCAATGCAATGTATGAATGGAAAACATGAGAAACACTTAATATTACAAGTCACTGAAGAACTAAAAACAGTGATGTTGTTTAATTTACACTTATTTGGGGAAGAAACCAAACACAGCTGTCTGGTGAAACTGTATGATTATACATTGCTGGTTGCAGTGTAAATTGGTGGTGCATTTTGAAGGTAATTTAGTAATGTATTTCAAATGCCACAGTATGTTTCATATCTTTTGACTTAAGATAAATTTCTAAAAGTAGGATGACTAAAGAACTAAGTCCCCCAGATGGGAAAGACTACATATGTAGATGTTGATTGTGACATCATTCCTAAGAGTAAAGTACTGGAGATCAGTGATATATCCAACAGTACAAGAATGGTTACGTAAATCCTGAAATGTCAGCATAATGAGACATTCTGAGTTAGACAAACTTAAGAAGAATGCTTATTATATAGTGCTGCATGAAAATAGGATTCAGAATTGTATCTGTGATGAACATAATTCAAATTATTTATGGACTGTTTGCCCAAGAAATATGAAATAAATAAAAGAGTTTTGAGTGTAGTGGCATTTTGATTAATTAAAAAGATTTTTGTTTCTGCAATAGTTTCCAGACATGTTTTTAAAATATTGAACATTTTCTTCTTCCTCTCCCATCAATAATCATGGCCTGATCCTTTAGGAAAGCAAGGGGTAAGAACTAGATAAAGAAGCAAATTGATTCTGCAGATCAGCTAGAAGAAAGGATAAATTGTGAATAGTCCTTTTGATTTTTTTTCTAATTCTTCATGTTCACTGTACTACCCTTTCCATATTATTGTTGTCTTTAAGGAGTGTGACATAATGGACTCAACATAGGATTTGGAAATTCTGACTATCACTTGTTAGCTATGTGACTTTCAGTAAATAGTTTAACTTACTCAACTTTTCTTATTTGTAAAAGAAATATTGGAAGTATTAATTAAGGTAGTATATATAAAAAGGTTTTCATAATGTAAATCTCTACAATTGTTACCGTTTTGTTAAACTTCGTAAGTTGAAATAGGAAAAAGATAATCTGTACTTAGCAGACTGAATTTAATGGATGTTTGGAATGTTGCTTAAAGTATTTTCTTCCCTTTCTGTTACAGGGATCTTTTGTTTAGTCAGATGTATGACAAACTAAGTGAGAATTCAGTGGCTAAAGGAGTGTTTTTGGAGTGCCTTGAACCATATATTTTAAGTGATAAATTGGTGGGGATCACACCCCAGGTAATGAAAGACCTGATTGTTCATTTCCAAGATAAAAAATTAATGGAAAATGTGGAAGCCCTCATTGTGCATATGGATATCACCAGCCTAGATATTCAGCAGGTGAGATTGTAAACAGTCTACTAATATATGGAATAAACATGATTCCTTTATTTATTATATTTACCTGACTGATCAGGCCTCATTTTGACTTCAATTAACTCCAGTTGTTTGTTGAGCATTTTTGGTAAGATGTCTCATAAACTTGTATTTGCCAATATATTTCTTAGGACTGTTTTTTAATGAAAGTTAGATTATGAATTCTTACAAGCCAAGAGAGTACTGTTTCTTTGCCATCCCTAAAGCTCTTAGCATAGAGGTTACATTTGGAAGTTGCTCAGTAAATGCTTATTGACTGGTCCTTCATCAGCTGTTTCTTCACTACTAAGTTTTCACCCTGCAAGTTAATTTCAACTGAGTAATTTCATATGAATAATAGAATATTTTTATTTTTAAGGAAATGATGCATTTTCTGAAAAAGCTAATTTGTAAGTCCAAAGTTGATAACTTTCATACTTTAAGTTAGCATAGTATAAGAAGCAAATTACAGGACATCCTAGGCTGATCAACCAGCCTATTGTTTGATAACATACCTCCAGTATATCTGAGGGCTCCACAAAAAGTTTTCAGTCCTTAAATGAGGAGCGGTATTTATTCTAGCATAAGACATTTCACTCTTTCATCTTCATCGAACTCTTTAGTTCCATATTAGCACAATGAACAGTGGTACTCCTGCAGGGGCACAAAGGTGCCAAGCATTATTGAGCTAAAATACAGGTGACTTACAAAGATCTTAGACCAAAATATGCAAAAATCACATAGAAATGAAGGTTTGGAAATATGGTTGTTTTCTTCCCGGAAGCTGTTTATGAGTGGCTGAGAGTTTGGGAAGTAAAGCTAGATCCTCTTTTATAAATATGCCTTTCTATTATACAGGTAATTTGCATAGTCTTCATGTCTGACAATAGGTCCAATGATTTTAGAGCATGTTATTAATCTAGCTTTATTTACCTATCAGTGATACAAAAGAAATTTCTCCTTTCTTGTCTTTCCAGCATTTTTAGTTTTCCCCCAACACTATGTAAATATTCTCTAGTCTTTTTCCTGTAAAACAACAATCTAAAAAACCTTCCCCTCAGTTTCCCTTCTCTCCATATCAAGCCTTCTCCCCTTCCTCCCTGTAGGTTAGTGCCCCATCTCACTCTTCTCACTCACAGCCAGATTTCTTGAAAGCATTGTCTAGGTTGCTACTTCCATTTTCTCCACATCTTAAACTCCTCATCCTTGCTTTCACTAGAGTCAGCAATGACCTCCATGTCCACTGTATCAAGTGATATTTTTCAGATTTTATGTACTCTTCCAACAGCATTCATTCATTAATTCAAGAAGCATTCATTGAGTGTCAGGCTCTGAGGATGCCTCAGTGACCTTAGTGGACAAAGCTTATCCTCTCAGAAGGCTTTTATTTCAGCAAAATGTTTGACAATAAACAGATAAACAAGTAAACAAACCAGAAATATCTGAAAGTAAGTGTTATGTTAAAAGTCAAATAGGCAATATGGTAGAGAGATAATGAGAGGCTACCTTAGATAGGTTAATTATAGAAAACCTTTCTGAGGACATAACATAGAGCCTGGAATCTGAATGACAAAGAAGAAATCAGAAATGTAAAGATCTTGGAGGAGATTGTTACAGGGAAAAGTAATAGCTAATGCAAATTGTGTGTATGTGTGCCTTGAGTGTTAAAGTTACAGATAAAAGGCAAACATTAGGAGCTTGGTTGAAAGAGAGAGGTAGTCCTTTCAGGGCAAGGTACAGATTTTTCCATTTTATTCTAAGTGCTATGGAGAATCATTCAAAGATTTAAGCAAGATTGCTCTGGTTTGCTTTAGAAATAACAGAATGAGGGGTGGGGACCAAGTGCAGAAGAAGCAAGGAAACTAGTTAGTAACTGGTCTAGGAGGAGGTCCTGGCTAGAGGTGGTAGCCATGAGCTGGAGAGAGAGGACCCGATTTTGAATATGTTTTGGAGGTAGAACTGATTTGCTGATGAATTGGGAAAGAGAGAATTTAAGGATGATGCTTAGTTTTTTGGCTTGAGAAACAGGGTGGATAGTAATTCATTTAAGAAAAATGGAAGACTGGGGTAGTTTTAAGTTTGAGAAACAAAATTAGGAGGTCTATTTTACCCTATTATTGTGAGATAGCTACTGGACATTCAGATGAAGATATCAAGTGGCTGGATCTTGGACAGAGGACAGGTTAGGGCTGAAGCTGTAAATCTGTTAGTCACTGGTACAGAGATGGGTGATCATGGCATTGGCTGAAAGGCAGGGTGGTGAGAGGAGAGGAATGGTCCCAGACAGGCCTTCATCTAGAAAGACTCCCATGATGCCTCACTTGGGTTTTCCTCTTACGTCTCTAGCTACCGTTTATCATTCTCCTTTGCAACCTCTACTCTTCTATTTCAGCCCTCTTCTCCTGTCACTGTAGAGTATAATGTAGCTCTCACAGGAACAGAATATGGAGTTCTCTGGACTTCAAGTTATCTCTAGTTCTCTTCCTAAATATTTTCTCAATTGATTTCTCTGCATCCTTAAACACTTCAAGCTTCTTTCCATCTTATGACCTTCATCCTTACTGCTTTTCTCTGCAGAGTCCCTAATTTCCACCTCAGCTTTTGGTTCACATGCATGCATCCTTTAGGTCCTAGCTTAAATACCGCTCCCTCAGGATGACCTTCTGAGTACTTCAGACCAAGTTAGGTTCCTTTATAATATTCGTCCACATTTGTAAATGAATTATTTGTGTAATTAAGTATCTCCCCCAAGTCATAACTCACCATTTTGTGTTCCTCTCTTCTTTGGGTTAGTGTCCGAGATGAACTGTGAGAGTGGAGACTAGCTCTCGGTTCATCTGATCCATCACTTTGTCTCCTATGCATAGGAAAGGGCCTGAATACAGATGTTCAGTAAATATTTGTAGGACTGTTGACCAAAGGTAAAATTAATATGGAAAAGGGAGGATAGAGAAGAAATAAAATGACACATTGGAGGACTTTTAAAGTAGCTATTATACTACTAAAAGTAGTATTGAACCTATAATAACTCTTATCCTGGCATTGTGTTTGAGTACTTCAATTTCAGGTTTTTTTTTTTTCAGGGAAAAGTAGTCAAGATCTTTTCCATTCTTAAAGCTTTAAGGTAAATAATTGGTGAGACTTAACTGAATTGTATGGACCAAACAACTCTTCCTTTTTACAGGTAGTTCTCATGTGTTGGGAAAACCATCTATATGATGCTATGATCTATGTCTACAATAGAGGCATGAATGAATTTATTAGTCCAATGGAGGTAAGATACTTCCTAACTTGGACACATATTTGATATTGTCAGTGGTCTTTCCCTGTTCTCTATTTGTTTTGAATAGTTTCTGTTTTCATCCAGTCCATTTTTAATTTCATGTAGATTTATGGATTTACACCCATTTTAGCTTGGGACTTTTAGGTAGCTTTTAATTTCATACTTTCTGCCATTGCCTTTTTTTTTTTAGTCTGTATAAGTAGGTATTTAAATCCAGGAAACAATAGAAAGTTAAAACTAATGCTTGCCTGTTGGACTTCGTTTTTTTCCTAAGAATTTTTGATATTATAATAGCTTTTCTAAAAAGTACAAGAAATTTATTACATACTCTTATTGTTGATAGTAAATTTACCACTTAGTCATACTGTTTGTAGAGGTATTCTGTTGGGGGAAAGTCTTGAAAATGGTGGGATGTCTTTATTTGTTAATTGCTAATTTGTTGTTTTCCCCAGCTCAGAATTTATAGTATTCATTATAATTTATCATCCTCCCCATTAGAAAAGAGCATCTAAAACATTTGGGTTTATTTTAAAGAACCAAGCCCCATATCCATCTTGTTATTTAAGGACAATATTGTGGATAATGAGTTATGGATAATGGATTATGAGGATGTGAGGCTCCCTGCCAGCCTACTGCTTTACTACAGTGACTAATTACCTGGCTCAAAAGAGCCAGGCATCTGTGCAAGGCATCCAGGCAACATTTTTGCAGATTTAATGGCCATCCAAAACTCTTCAGAATTACTAAGTCAGCAGTCCTATGATTTTTCAGCTTTCCTTAAACACATTTAGCTTGATAGGTGAATATCTCTCTAATTCACGACTCCTTCAGTTTTGGTTGCACCTCTCTGCTCTTGGTCAGTTTCCAAAATGAGGGCCACAGCCCCTTCCCCTGGCTTTGACCCTGATTGTCTATGTGTCAAGTAAGTGTTCTTTACACTTGAACACCTCTCAGCTACTTCCTCACATATGTCCAGGCCTTCCCTGAGAAATTGGTTAGCTGCCTCTTGAGTGAGGTCCAGGAACTCCCTGTGTGCAAAAATGTTCTGTCTCACTACTAGACCCACTTAGGAAGAATTAAGGCAATTTCTAGTTTCTCTCAATCCCTAAATTCAGATTCTAATATGATGCATTTTATATTGATAAAAATGATTTCTGGGTTTGGTTATTGTTTGCTTTTTAAGTTTTTATTTTGTGTGGCTTTTTTATTCCTCCAAATCTGGTTTGCATTCATACCTATACATCTCAGATGGAATGCTGGACTGTTAAGGTTCTCTTTTGTTAAGAGTAGTTTTCAAATGTGATGTTTTAGTGCACTAGCTTGGTATCTGTTATTAAAAAGTCATTTGGAGATTTTAGCAGTGGAGGAGAGCGCCAACTTTTGATTCCTCTTCTATAATTATCTGCCTATAAGGAAATCACTTTTCAGTGTTTAAAGTTTAGTTCTTTTAGTACTTAAAGAGATCTAAACTGAGCAGAGGTGCCCTGCTTTTTGAAATTTTCTAGATTTTCTAGAATGAAATGCAGTGTCATCACATTTGAGATGACTACTATAGTTTGAAATCTTAGTTCTAGATTTGGCTGCTTCTGAGGTATTGGGTCTTAATGGTGGGGGCGTGAGTGAAGTCTGTGAATTAACTGACAATGGACAGGTTAACCAGGAAAAAAGACCAGGTTTATTCACACATGTATTGGGAGCACTCAGTAATGAGTAACACACCGAAGAGCCAGAGGTAAAGGTTTGTATACCAGTTTAACAAAATGTTGGGTAGTTGAGAGGGAAGAAGGGATTGAGGGCTTCCACTGGAAAGTATGGTTTTATTAGGCTTTTTGATGTTAATGAACAGCTGAATTTGCTGCCAGTGCTAAGGAGCAGTCTTCTCCCAAATAGGAAACTCCCTCTGAGGAAGGCTAATATAGTTTTGCTATTAATCTTATTGTCTTTTCAAAGGCTGTGCTTAAATTTAGATAGTTTCTTTCTTTGGCTGCTGATTATTCAGATGTTTTTACTTTAAAGTAATCTTAATTACCATTTTGATGGGCTATTAATCCCTTAAATGCTTGCTGTTTTTAAAAAAATGAAGAATTTTTAGGAATGTAAAGACATTTTATATCAAAAACTATAATCTCAACAAAGACCTTCATCTAATTTACTTATTAAATGGTTTCTTTCAGCGAGGAATATTATTTCCCAATGATCTTTCTAAAATGGTTCATGTCCACATCAAAAGTTTTTATATTTAATCTGAATAGCAAATGACTAATTCAGTCAGAGAAATGTGATTAATAGCAAAGATTCTTGATTATGTTTTTAAAAATATTCTTCTTTTAAAATGATGGTGATTATTTTCCTATTCATTTTAATGCAGAAACTTTTCAGAGTCATTGCTTCTCCTCTGAATGCAGGAAAGACACTAACAGGTATTAATTTTCTAAGCCTTAATTTTTTCTTTTTAAAATTTTATGGTATTATTTAAATATAAAATTCACCAATTTTATGTGTACAGTGTGAATTTTGATAATTGTATATAGTCATATAACCACCACCATAATCAAACTACAGAAGGAACTATATAGTTCGTTCACACTAAAAAGTTTCCTCCTGCTCCTTTGTAATCAGTCCTCTTCCCAGTGTCCCACCTCCAGGCAATCACTGATGTAATTTCTGTCACTACATTTCATGTTAGTGGAATTACACAGTATGTAATCTTTGGTGTTTTATTTCTTTCATTTAGCATAAAGTTTTTGAGGTTCATCCATGTTATTGCATGTATTAATACTTTGTTTTCTTTTACTGCTGAATGGTATTTCATGGATTGGCTGTACCATTGTTTGTTTATTCACCAGTTAGTTGATGGACATTTAAGTGCTTCCAATAAGCTACTGTAACATCTGTGGATGAGTTTTTTGTTTACAATTAAACTTTTTATTATGAGGTAATTGTGATTCACCTGCAGTTGTAAGAAATGACACAAGATCTTGTGTACTCTTAACCAGTTTCTCTCAATGATAATTTTGCAAAACAAAATCACAATATCACATCCAGATATCACAGTGATAAAATCAAGATACAGAACAGTTTTATTACCACAGGTATCCTTACATTGCCTTTATCCCCCATTGCTAACCTCTAGCTATAAATAAGGTTTTGTGTAGGTAGATGTGTTCATTTTTCTTGGGCAACTACCTAGGATTGGAATGGATGGAGTGTGTGATAAATGTATGTTTTACTTTCTAAGGTACTGTTGTTTAAATGCCCATACCATTTTGCATTCCCATCAGCAAAATATGAGAGTTCCAGTTGCTCCATATCCTTGTCAGCACTTAGCATTGTCAGTCTTCTAAAACTCCCATAAAATTTTTAGCCATTGTAGTAGCGTGTAATATCTCACTAGGCTTTTAATTTTCATTTCCCTACTAGTGATGTTGAACATTGTTTCATGTGCTCTTGCCCAATCACATACTTTTTTTGTGTGAATTCTGTTTAAATCTTAAGCACTCTTTGGGGTAGGGAAAAGGTATTATTTAGCTTCATATTGAGTTATAAGAGTTCCAAGTGTGTGAATTCTCCACCAGAGCCTATAGGAATGCTTTATGCAGTTTGAAGACAAGCCCTTTAACAATATATGTTTTACAAAACTTTTCTACCAGTATGTTGCTTACCTTTTTATTTTCTTAACCATGTTTTTGTAAAGAACAAAAAAGTTTTTAATCTTCATGATGTCCATTTTATTTTGTTCTTTTGTAATTTTAGGCTTTTGTTGTTCATTTAAGAAATCTTTGTCCAATTCAATGTCATGAAGATTTTCTCTTACATTTTCTTTCAGTAATTAGTAGTTTTCGCACTTCTTTTTAGTTCTGAATCCATTGAGATTAATTTTCCTATGTGATACAAGGTAAAGTTCAAGGACTTCTTTCCTGTACAGCTTTCAATTCCTTTACCATTTTTTGAAAAGAGTATTCTGTTTCCGCTAAACTACCTTTGACACCTTTTTCGTCAAAAACCAATTGACTATATAAGTAGGTCTTTTTCTGTGCTCTTTTGTTCCATTGATGTGCCTATACTTATACCAATAATATACTTTCTTGAATATTATATCTTTGTAGTAAGTCTTGAAATCAGGGACCTTAAGTCTTTCAACTTTGTTTTTCTTTTTCAAAATTGGTATAGCTAGTCTAGGTTTAGCTAGTCCTTTGCCTTCCCTTATAAACTTTAAAATCAGTTCATCAGTTTCTTTAAAAGCTTATTAGAATTTTGTTTGGGATTGCATTGACTCTATAGATTAATTTTGGGGGGACTGCCATCTTAACACTATTGAACCTTCTAATCTATAAATATGATGTGTTTCTTCATTTATTTTGGTCTTTTAAAATCAGTTTGCTTTCCCAAGTTCTTTAGAAAGGCAGGTGAGATTTTGGTAAGGATTGCTTGGAATCTACAGATCAATTTGAGGAGTACTGCTGCCTTAACATTAGTAAGTCTTCCAACCCATCAACACAGGATACCTTTTATTTATTAGGTCTTGTTTAATTTCTTTCAGAGGTGGTTTGCCATTTTTGGTATACAAGTCATATACTTCTTTTGTTAATTCTATTCCTATTTTATTCATTTTGATGCTATTAGAAATGGAATTGATTTTTAATTTCATTTTTAAAATGTTCATCATACAGAAGTAAAATTAATTTTTGTGTACTGAGTTTACATCCTGCATCCTTCCTGAATTATTAGTTCTGATTTTTTAAATGGATTCCTTAGACTTTTCTACATATATAAGATCATGTCATCCATGAATAGAGATAGTTTTACATCTTCCCTTTTAATCTGGATACGTTCTTTTTTTTTTTCTTCCCTAATTGGCCTGTCTAGAACCTCCATGAAAATGTTGAAGTGACAAGAGTGGATATCCTTATCTTTTTCCTGATCTAAGGGTGAAAGTATTCAGTTTTTCACCATTAAATATAATATAAACTGAGCTTTTTGTAGATGGCTTTATTAGTTTAAAGAAGTTTCCTTCTATTTCTAGTGTGTTGGGTATTTTTAACATAAAAGAGTTGAACTTTATCAAATGCTTCTCTCTGCATATATTAGGAAAATCTTGAGGGCTTTGTCCTTTATTCTATTTAAATGGTCTGTAAGATTTGATTGATTTTCATATGGTAAGCCAATCTTATATTCTGGGGATAAATCTCACTTGGTCATGGTGTATACATCTTTTTTACATGTTGCAGATTTTTTTTTTGGTTGGGGGAGGAGGATTTTAATGCCTATATTCAAAAAGGATATTCTGTAGTTTTATTTTCTTTCATATCTTTTTCTGATCTTGGCATCAAGTATACCTGATATGTTGGTATACTGGAATGGGTTGGGAAGTGTACCCTTTTCTGTTTTTCAGAAAAGTTTACAAAGGACTGGTGTTAATTCTTCTTTAAATTTTAAATGTTCTAGGAGTCATTAGTGAAGCCATGTGGGCCTAGGATATTCCTTATTGGAAGTGTTTAAATGACAAGTTCAGCCCCTTTGCTTGTTTTAGTCTATTCAGATAATCTATTCCTGAGTAAGTTTTGATGTTTGTGTATTTATAGGAATTTGACCATTTCATCTGTTATCTAATTTGTTGGTATATAGCGTTCATGGCATTTTCTTGTATTCCTTTTATTTTTATAAGGTCAGGAATGGTGTCTATTATTGCTGAAGACTAATTTGAGTCTTCTTGGTCTGTCTAGCTATAGGCATGTCAATTTTATTGTTCTTTTCAAAGAACCAATTTTGATTTTATTGATATATTCTATATTTTTCTTTTCTATTTCATTTATTTCCACTCTATATAATTTACTTCCTCTTGCTTTGGGCTTAATTTGCCTTTTTTTTTTAGTTTCTTGAGGTAGAAATTCAGGTTATTGATTTTGAAATCTTAATTTTTCTTAAAAATAGGTGCTTATACCTATAAATATCCCTCTAAATAATGCTTTAGCTGCATCCCATGAGTTTTGTTATGTTGTGTCTTCATTTTCATTCATGTCAAAATGTTTTCTAATTTCCCATGGTACTGGTTACTTTGAAGTATGTTGTTGTAACTCTGGAGGGTGGGGAATCCTGGGGCAGAATACCTTTGAAACTGAAATCAGTCAAAGGGAGAAATAAAGTGGGAGAAACCCATTTATTGCTTACAAGCCATCATCCACTTCTGCTTGCCCTTGTCTCTTGTGACCTGGCTGCCAAAGAACAAGGGGCCCCACGCAACCTCTCTGGTCCAGATATGCTCCAGCTCCCCCTTGTAATTACCCATTGATATGGAGATGGACTACTTCTCTCCACCCCTTGGAAACACCTGTTGATACAGAGATGCACTAAGGCCAGGCAAGAGATTCAGGAAATGTTGCAATTTTAACCACAGTTGTTCAATTTCCATATATTTGTGGGTTTGTCACATTTCCTTCTGATGTTTCTAATTTTATTCGTGTGGTCAGAGAACATAGTTTGTGTGATTTCTATCTTTTAAAATTTATTGAGATTTATTTTATAGCCTAACACATTGTTTATTCTGGAGAATGTTCCATGCGCACTTGAAAATAATGTCACGTGTGTTTTGTTGTTGAGTGGAATGTTCTATAGATGTTTGTTAGTTCTAGTTGGTTATAGTTTTAAGATTTCTATTACCTGTTCATGTTCTGCTAAATGTTCTATTCATTTTTGAAAATGGAATACTGAAGTTTCCAAATATAGTTGTACTGTCTGCTTCTTTAAGTCTATAAGTTTTTGCTTCATTTTATTTTGGACTTTTCAGTGCCAAAAAATGCACTTTAAAATTCTGCCTTAGCCTTTACTTCCTGGTTGTGTAGAGCTTCAAATTCATCCGTAAGTTATAGATTGGGCCCTTTCAGGTTTTTCCTGGGTATGTTCACAGCCCTATACATGCACATATCCTCCTAGATAGAGTTGCAGAAATGAAGTTCAGGTTTTTGAAAGCCCCCTGCAGACCTCCCATTCTCCAGTTTTTCCTTCTAAGTTTTTTGCTGAGCCTCTTAGTAGTTCCTTCTGGTAGCACTCGCTCTGTTACCTGTAAAGTTAAACAAGTGGTCTGATTGTTTTTGACAAATGCCCTGGGGATAGTGTTATTTGCATAGAATCAACTCTGAGTCAGGACTAAAAAAGACAAACCCTGGGAATGGATCTCTGAGGATGAGGCTTTTGGGAGCTTCACATCTGTTCTGCCCCAAGTGGCTGCTAAGTTGCTGGTTTTCACAGCTATTGTAGTTGTAAGACTGTTGGTTTTCAAAGCTATGGTGAAGTTGGGAAAAGGGGGATGGGACTAAATAAAATTAAAACACTGTAATGCTCATTGATCTAACTGAGATTAAGCCATTTCTCTTGAGTAAACATGGCTTGGGTTGTTGCAAACCTTAAGTTAGTGTCAAGAGTTTTGGAGAGGTTGATGTTTTTTACTGTTTTTGCCAATATTCTTACTGCTTTTATGGAAGGGCAGGTTTTTGAAAGTCCTTCCTCCACCATCTAATAGGTCAACTTTGGGTTTTGTTTTTTTTTTGTTTTGTATGGTCTTTATTTCATCTCCATTCTTCTCTTTGGATGATTTCAAATGCTCTACCTTCAAGTTCACTCTTTCATGTCAATTCAGCTATTAAATCCACTCAGTAGATTTTTATTTTCCATGATTGTATTTTTCAGTTCTATATTTTAATTTGATTCTTTATTATTTTTGTTTCTCTCCTGCATCTCTTCATTTATTTGTTCAAATTTTCATGCACTGAAACATATTTGGCTTTACTTCATTGTGTATAAATATAACAGTTGCTTTAAAATCCTTATCTGTTCTAACATTTTGTTAATTTCAGGAGTGGACTTAATTGATTTTCTTTTCTCTTAAGCATATGTTTTATTTTCTTTGTTCTTTATATATTGGATTTTGTTGGATTATATTCTGATTTTTTATGTTTTGGAGATTTTGGATTCTGTTGTTTGTCTCCACTGAGAAATTTTTCTCCTTTGTTTTTTTTCTTCATTTTTTTCCCCCTTTGTATTATCAGGTAATTTTTGTGGCTGGATTTGAATTGCAAACTGTTTCTGATGTGGCCACTCTCATCTCTTTTCAGTACGTCATTTGTGTGTAGCTCGTCTCTTTTGATTCTGTTCCACATGTGTGGCTTAGGGGTCAGTCATGATGAGGGTAAACAGTTTAAGGATCCTATCTGGTCTTTTTTCAGGATTCTGCAGATCTGTTTACTGTGTTTCCTAGCTTCTGTTCTCTGGTTCCTCAGCCAGAAAAATTGGTAGAGGCAGTCAGTCACACCTAAAAGTAGCCTTGAAACTAAACTTCTTGAAGGAAACTTGAAAATGGTCTTTCACATATATATGTAGCAGGAATGAAAGCAGAACATTGAAAAATCCAATTGTAACTGTTGGGGGGAGGGTTGTGTATTTTCTTCCATCCTTGTACCTGCCACAACAAAGAATTAAAGGGCAGAGACACAGTAGTGAAGCAGAGTAAAAGTTTTATTTAAAGTTACTTAAAGAGAGAAAAAGTACAGGCCACCTCAGCAAGGAGGGGCACCCTGAAAGTTTGGAGAGAGAAAGTATAAGATTAAAAGGTTACATACTTAGAAAGTGCAGGCGAGGAGAATTCAAGATGGTGGCGTGAGAGGTGAGACAGAGGCTTACTCCTAAAACCGCATATAATACAAAAATATAACTGATACAACTACTCCTGAAAGAGCAACAAAAAAGAGGACTGTGCCAGACTGCATACACCTGGAGACATGAGCAGACCTCACAGAACAGGGTAATGTACTAAAACTGTGGCCCATCAGGACCCAAGCCCTCCTCCCAGCCTACCTCACTGGTGGGAGGAAGAGGAATGGAGCAGGGAGGGAGTGGAGACCTGGGACTGCTGAATACCTAACTCTGGAGATCTGCTCTGGGAGCACAAACCTACATTTCATGGTGCTTGCATGATACTCTTGTAATTAGGGGGTTGGAAAGCTAAGACAGGCAGAATTCCTGGAGAGACTAAGATTCCAGCTGCTTGTGGAAAGCAGGAATCCATAGCTGGCTGCTCTGGGACAAAAGAAAGGCGGGAAGTCCGAGAGACTTCCTAACAAGGAAGCCCTTAGCAAGAGGGTGGCTAAAGGGACAAGGATTGCACAGAGCTTACTGCTCAGGAGAAAGGACAGGTAGACAAAATTCAGTGGGTGCACTCTGCCCAGCAGGTCGGAGCTTTCACAATCTTCAGGTACTCCAGCTCCCCAGCTGCCTACACAGCTCCAAGAACCCCCTCGGTGATAGGCAGCCTACTACTCCTTTCTCCTGGCCAGAGTCACCTGGCTTGCAAACCGGCGAACCCTACCCTCGCGTTAGCCCAGCCACAGGGAAGATCTGTCTACAGCAACTACAAACGCAAAGCATAGAGGCTTATACCTGTGTGCTCGGCCCACTGGTTCGGGCAGTAGAGACAGGCATAGCAGCCGGGAAGCAGGAAACAGCTCTTTCCTCCTCCCAGGCACCAATACCACTCCCCTGCAACCCCCGACATTGCTTCAGTGGCTGAGCAGATCCAGAGAGTAGAGCTTCTGGGCACTAGAGGGTGCCATACGCAAATACGAAATGCCAAAGGAACCTGGTCCACAGTAAAATTATTAATACAACTCCTGAGAAAGATTTAAATGATATCGACCTCATGAATCTTCCAGAAAGGGAGTTCGAAATAAAAATCATTAACATGCTCATGGAAGTACGGAAAGATATTCAAGAACTCAGGAATGAACTCCAGTCAGAGATCCAATCGTTGAAGAGCACAATGGAGGGTATTAAAAGCTGATTGGATACAGTGGAGGAGACTATAAATGAAATAGAAACTAGAGAAGAGGAATACAAAAAAGCTGAGGCACAGAGAGAAAAAAGAATCTCTAAGAATGAAAGAATATTGATAGAACTGTGTGACCAATCCAAACGGAACAATATTCGCATTATAGGGGTACCAGAAGAAGAAGAGAGAGAAAAAGGGATAGAAAGTGTCTTTCAGAAGGTAATTGCTGAAAACTTCCCCAATCTGGGGAAGGAGATAGGCTTTCAAGCCATAGAGATACCCAGATCTCCCAACACATTGTGGACCCAATGAAGACAACACCAAGACATATAGTAATTAAAATGGCAAAGATCAAGGATAAGGACAGACTATTAAAAGCAACCAGAGAGAGAAATAAGATCACATACAAAGGAAAGCCCATCAGGCTATCATCAGACTTCTCAACAGAAACCTTACAGGCCAGAAGGGAGTGGCATGATGTATTTAATGCAATGAAGCAGAAGGGCCTTGAACCAAGATTACGTTATCCAGCAAGATTATTATTTAAATATGAAGGAGGGATTGAATAATGCCCAGATAAGCAAAAGCTGAGAGAATTTACCTCCCACAAACCATCTACAGTGTATTTTGGAGGGACTGCTATAGATGGAAGTGTTCCTAAGATTTAATAGCTGTCACAAGAGGTAATAAAACCACAGTAAAGAAAGTAGGACAGCTTATTACTGAGAAATGCAAAATTAAATTAACTATCCCCAAAGTCAATCAAGGGATAGACAAAGACTATGGAATATAATACCTAATATATAAAGAATAGAGGAGGAAGAAAAAGGAGGAGAAAAAAAAGAACTTTAAGATTGTGTTTGTAATAGTATATTGAGTTAAATTAGACTCTTAGATAGTAAGGAAGTTAACACGTTGAACCTCTGGTAACCATGAATCTAAAGCCTGCAAAGCCAATAAGTACATACCTATGGATAATCACCCTAAATGTAAATGGACTGAATGCACCAATCAACAGACATGGAGTCACTGAATGGATAAAAAAGCAAGAGCTATCTACATGCTGCCTTCAAGAGACTCGCTTTAAATCCAAAGATATACACAGACTAAAAGTGAAGGGATGGAAAAAAAGACATTTCATGCAACTAACAGAAAAAAGAAGGAGTTGCAGTACTTGTATCAGACAAAATTGACTTCAAAACAAAGTCACAAGAGACAAAGAAGGACATTACATAATGATAAAAGGATCAATCCAACAAGAAAATATAACCATTATAAATATCTGTGCCCAACAGAGGAGAACCTACATATGTGAATCAAATACTTACAGAATTAAAAGGAGAAATAGAATGCAATGCATTCATTCTAGGAGACTTCAACACTCCACTCACTCTGAAGGAAAGATCAACCAGACAGAAAATAAGTAAGGAGACAGAGGCAGTGAACAACACAATAGAACACATGGACCTAACAGACATCTACAGAACTCTACACCCAAAAGCAGCAGAATACACATTCTTCACAAGTCCACATGGAACATTTTCAAAAATAGATCATTTGCTAGGCCTCAAAAAGAGCCTTGGTAAATTCAAAAAGATTGAAATTGTACCAACCAGCTTCTCAAACCACAAAGGTATGAAAGTAGAAATAAATTATGCAAAGAAAATGAAAAATCCAACAAACATATGGAGTCTTTACAATATGCTCCTAAATAACCAATGAATCAATGAAAAAATAAAAACATAGATCAAGGAATATATGGGGACAAATGACAACAATAATTCAACACCGGAAAATCTGTGGGACACAGCGAAGGCCATGCTAAAAGGAAAGTATATTACAATACAGGCCTACCTCAGGAAAGAAGAACAATCCCATATGAGCAGTCTAAATTCACAATGAATGAAACTAGAAAAAGACGAACGAATAAGACCCAAAGTCAGTAGAAGGAGGGACATAATAAAGATTGGGCACAAATAAATAAAATCAAGAAGAATAAAACAATAGAAAGAATCAATGAAAGCAAGAGCTGGTTCTTTGAGAAAATAAACAAAATAGATAAACCCTTAGCCATACTTATCAAGAAAAAAAGAGAGTCTACTCACATAAACAGAATCAGAAATGAGAAAGGAAAATTACTACAGACACCACAGAAATACAAAGAATTATGAGAGAATACTATGAAAAAATTATATGCTAACAAATGGATAGTCTGGAAGAAATGGACAGCTTTCTAGAAAAATACAACCTTCCAAGCCTGACCAGAAAGAAACAAAAAATCTGTACAGACCAATTACCAGCAACGAAATTGAACTGGTAATCAAACACCTACCTAAAATCAAAACGCCTGGACCACATGACTTCACTGCTTAATTTTATCAAACATTTAGTGAAGACCTAATACCCATCCTCCTTAAAGTTTTCCAAAGAGTAGAAGAAGAGGGAATACTTCCAAACTCATTCCATGAGACCATCATCACTCTAATACCAAAACCAGGCAAAGACACCACAAAAAAGGAAAATTACAGGCCAATACTCCTGATGAAAATAGGTGCCAAAATATTCAACAAAAAATATTAACAAACTGAATTCAAAAATACATCAAAAAGATCATCCATCATGATCAAGTAGGATTTATTCCACGGATGCATGGATGGTACAACATTTGAAAATCCATCAACATCATCCACCACATCAACAAAAAGAATGACAAAAACCACATGATCATCTCCATAGATGCTGAAAAACCATTTGACAAAATTCAACACCCATTCATGATAAAAACTCTCAATAAAATAGGTATAGAGGGCAAGTGCTTCAACATAATAAAGGCCATATAAGACAAAACCACAGCCAACGTTATGCTTAACAGCGAGAAGCTGAGACCTTTTCCTTTAAGATTGGGAACAAGACAAGGATGCCCACTCTCCCCACTTTTATTCAACATAGTACTGGAGATCCTAGCCACGGCAATCAGACAACACAAAGAAATAAAAGGCATCCAGATCAGCATGGAAGAACGCCAACTGTCCTTGTTTGCAGATGATGTGATATTTGACATAAAAAACCCTAAAGAATCCACTCCAAAACTATTAGATCTAATATCGGAATTCAGCAAAGTTGCGGGATACAAAATGAATACATAGAAATCTGTTGCCTAACTACACACTAACAATGAACTAGCAGAATGAGAAATCAGGGAAAAAATTCCATTCACAACTGCATCAAAAAGAATAAAATACCTAGGAATAAACCTAACCAAGGATGAGAAAGACCAATACACTGAAAACTACAAGACACTCTTAAGAGAAATTAAAGGGGACACTAATAAATGGAAATTCATCCCGTGCTCTTCGCTAGAAAGAATTAATATTGTCAAAATGGCCATCCTGCCTAAAGCAATCTACAGAGTCAATGCAATCCCTATCAAATTACCAACAGCATTCTTCAATGAACTAGAGCAAATAGTTCTAAAATTCATGTGGAACCACAAAAGACCCCAAATATACAAAGCAATCCTGGGAAGGAAGAATAAAGTAGAGGGGATTATGGTCCCTGACTTAAAGATCTACTACAAAGCTACAGTAATCAAGACAATTTGGTACTGGCACAAGAACAGACCCATAGACCAGTGGAACAGAATAGAGAGTCCAGATATAAACCCAAGCACATATGGTCAATTAATATACAATAAAGGAGCCATGGATATACAATGGGGAAGTGACAGCCTCTTCAACAGCTGGTGTTGGCAAAACTGGACAGCTACATGTAAGAGAATGAAACTGGACTACTGTTTAACCCCATACACAAAAGTAAACTCAAAATGGATCAAAGACCTGAATGTAAGTCATGAAACCATAAAACTCTTAGAAAAAAATATAGGCAAAAAACTCTTGGATACAAACATGAGCAACTTTTTCATGAACATGTCTCCCAGCAAGGGAAACAAACGCAAAAATGAACGAATGGGACTATATCAAACTAAAAAGCTTCTGTACAGCAAGGGATACTGTCAGTAGAACAAAAATACTTCTTACAGTATGGGAGAATATATTCATAAATGTCATATCTGACAAAGGGTTGAATCCAAATTGTATAAAGAGCTCAGGCATTGCAACAAACAAAAAGCAAATAAGCCAATTAAAAAATGGGCAGAGGACATGAACAGACACTTCTGCAAAGAAGACATTCAGATGGCCAACAGGCACATGACAAGATGCTCCACATCACTAGTCATCAGAGAAATGCAAATTAAAACCACAATGAGATATCACCTCACACCAGTTAGGATGGCCACCATCCAAAACACAAACAACAACAAATATTGGTGAGGATGTGGAGAAAGGGAAACCCTCCTACACTGCTGGTGGGAATGCAAATTAGTTCAACCATTGTGGAAAGCAGTATGGAGGTTCCTCAAAAAACTCAAAATAGAAATACCATTTGACTCAGGATTCCCTCTCCTAGGAATTTACCCTAAGAATGCAGCAACCTAGTTTCAAAAGGACAGGTGCACCCCTATGTTTATTGCAGCACTATTTATGATAGCCAAGAAATGGAAGCAACCTAAGTGTCCATCAGTAGATGAATGGATAAAGAAGATGTGGTACATATACACAATATACATAAGAAAGAAACAAATCCTACCATTTGCAACATGGATGGAGCTGGAGGACATTATGCTCAGTGCAATAAGCCAGGTGGAGAAAGAAGGGTCAAATGATTTCCCTCATTTGTGGAGTATAACAATGAAGCAAAACTGAAGGAACAAAACAGCAGCAGACTCAGAGGCTCCTGTAAGGCACTAGAGTTTACCAAAGGGGAGGGGTATGGCAGGGCAGGTGGGGAGGGCCGGATAAGGGGATTGAGGGTTATTTTGTTTAGTACACATGGTGTGGGGGGGTCATGGGGAAAACGGTGTAGCACAGAGAAGGCAAACAGTGAATCTGTGACATCTTACTGCACCCAAGGACAGTGACTGCATTGGGGTATGGGTGGTGACTTGATATGGGTAAATGTAATAAGCATATTGTTTTTTCATGTGAAACCTTTATAAGATTGTATATTAATAATACCTTAATAAAAGAAAAATCACACAGGAAAAACAAAATGAAAGTGCAGGTGACCTCAGAGAGATGAGTGCCCTGAAAGGTTAGGGATTTCCCCTTTTAAGGATTCTTCAGGAATGTGACTAAGGGCTGGGGTGCAGACCTGTTAAATGGTCTGTGATATTTAAAATTAAAAGGATTTAGTGCTCTGATTTCTCCCTGGGATAAGTGGCATCTTGGTTTGGGAGCGTATCAGAGAAGACCGCCTGCAGAGCCCCCAGGTGGGCTGAGTTATTGTCTGTTTGCTAAAGAGTAAGTTTAGAATCTTACTTCTTAATTTCCTCGGTGTTAAATGAAATCTTATCTTCAAGATGGACTCCTTCCTGTCTTTACTATGTTTATGGCTGGGCTTGTTTTTTAAGTTAATCACAGTGCTCCTCTCCTGCCCAGGTTGCAGATTACTTGATTAGGGGCTGGAGGAGGACAAAAGGCAAGTAGATTAAGTTAAAGAATAAGCTGGCCTGCATGATTAACACAATAAAGACATGGGCTATGCTGAGGTATCCTCCTTTATCTGGGGAATATTCAAACATTCCAGGGCAAGTTGCCCCTGGCTTTTTGAGCTTTAACTGATTAACTCTGGGGTTTTTTTTAGTGGGCTTTTTCCTGGCCTTATTCTTTTTCCACCCCGCTCATATCTATTTTCCTGCCTAACAGAACTTATGAGCTTTTGCAACAGAAAATTGTCAAAAATATACTGGGGAGAGAATAGAGGGCATGACATTTAAATGCTGTGTCAGCTTAGTGTACATTTCAAAGCTCCCACTGTGTGCTACATGCTATGGTAGTTGCTAGGAACTCAGAGATCATACAAACTTACATACTGCCCTTAAACTCTTAATAATGGAATAATGAACATGGATATGTTAAACAAGTAAATTTAACTGTAGGAATATTATGAGTTAGATGCACTGTGAGATATTCAGTGGGCAATAAAGGCTTATCTAATTTTAGCCAGTAAATATGTACTCGTTATATCCATATACCATGATATTGCCACCATTGTATCCTGCTGAGTTGGATTAAATAACATTGGGACATTTGACAAATAAGGAGCTTAGACGTCACCACTCTGTTTTACCAAGAAGTAGAAAGCTGAACAAAAGCGAAAAATCAGCAACTCTTAGATCCACCAGAAAAGTGAGGTCACATGCCATACTGCTACACCAAAACTAGAGACAAGCAGGTACAGAGAATCACAACTTAATGGAGCAAAACCTCTGCAGGACCCAGTGCTAGGGTAGGAAACTTGAGCTATAATTGATGAATTGCTGGAGACTCAGTGTGGACAAGTCTCAAATTTAAAAACTGCAGGGGGACCCAATCACAGCATGTGGGGGTGGGGTACAGTTTTGTGAGATTTACCTCCCAGGACTGCTACCAGGTTCTCACACTGAATATCAGAGAAAGAGCCTTGTATTTCCAAAGGGGATGGGAAAAAGGATCCTTTTGAAACGTGCCAGAATATTCTGTTTTCCTTAACTAGGCCTGCCCTCAAGAAAAACTATTTGACCAGAGCCTAACCTATTGGGGTTTTATCAGAGTCTAACGTACCTGGGGGAAGAGAAAAAGCCAGCCCCACCATCTTCAACCCCTCCTGTCCCATCTGAAGGGAGAAAAAAGCTGAGAAGCATTGGTTAAATTCACATTCCAGAAGCACAGGTTTACCAACTGAGACCTAATCATAGGACTGTAGAACACTTTCCTTCTCCTCAAAACTTACTAGTACATTACTAAAATCCTGTTTACTGTAATGCCTTTTACCCAGTACATCATGTGTGCCTTTCAACAAAAAATTGTAAGACATACTAAAAGGCATAAAAAAACATAGTTTAAAGATATAAAGCTCAGAAATGGCAGGGATGTTGGAATTATCAGATAATAAATTTTTTAAAATGCTATGATTAACATGCTAAGGGCTTGCTGGAAAATGTGTACAGGTAAGAACAGATGGATAATATAAGCAGAGAGTTGGAAATTCTAAGAAACACTCAGAAATGTTAGAAAAAGCACTAGAAATGAAGAGTTCCTTTGGTGGGGCACATCAGTAGACTGGGCACAGCCAAGGAAAGAATGTCTGATCTTGAGGACATGACAGTAGAAACTCCTAAAACTGAGAAGCAAAGAGAAAAAGACTGGAAAAAAAAAAAGTAGCAGAACAGAAATCCAGGAACTATGGGACAAGTACGTAAAGTGTAATATACATGTAATGTGAATATCAGAAGAAGAAAGAAAGAAAGAAAGAAAGAAAGAAAGAAAGAAAGAGAAGCAATAGTGACTGGGAATTTCCCCAAATTAATATCAGATACCAAAGCACAGATCCAGGAAACTTGGAGAACACCAAGCAGGATAAAGAGCAAAAAAACTACACCTAGGCAAATCATATTCAAACTGTGGAAAATAAAGAAAAGATCCTGAAAGAGGCCAGAGGAAGAAAGCACCTTCCCTGTAAAGGAACAAAAATGAGAATTACATCTAACTTCTCCTCAGAAACCATACAAGCAAAAAGAGAGTAGAATGAAATATTTAAAGTGTTGAGAGAAAAAACTCACAAATGTAGACTTTTGTACCCTGTGAAAAAGTGGAGGAGAATTTTGTATCCTTCAAAAGTGGAGGTGAAATGAAGACTCTCAGACAAAATTGAGAGAATTTGTTGTCAGTAGACCTGCCTTGCAAGAAATGTTAAAAGAAGTTCTTTAGAGAGAGAGAAAATGATAGATAAGAAACTTGGGTCCATGAAAGGAAAGCATCAGAAAATTAAGAAGGTAAAACACAAACTTTGATTTTTCATATTCTTAAGTGGTCTATCAGGTAACAGTTTGTTTTGGATAATAGCAGCAATGTATTTGATTATGTATGCTTATGTATAAATGAAATGAATGAAAGCAAGGATACAGGTATAGAAGGGAGGAATTAGGATAATTTTGTTATTATAAGGTACTTGCACTATCTATGAAGCAGTATAGGGTTATTTGCAAGTGGACTTGGATTAGTTGTAAATGTGTACATGTATCTTCTGTGTTTTGCAAGATCACTACACCACTTTGCTTTTGCAAAAGGCCACATTCATACCTATTTTCACTAACTGAAGGAAATTTGGAGAGGATGTTCACTTTTATGAAAAAAGGTGAAAAGCAAAAAAAAAGCCCTCAGCATTTATTGTGCAGTGAACTACTTTAGAAATAGCCTGAAGTCCAAGCAGTGAGTGTGGCACCATCCACCTCCTTCCCTGGGAACTACACTCAGCATCTTAGCATCAAGCCACCATAGCTTTGAACTGTGTGTGAGCATCTGAGCCTTTTCTCGGTTTTGTGCATCTGTTACAAGATGTGTTCTAAGGTATCTGAAAAGGCTGAGAGGTTATTTTTGGGGGTCTGGGAACACTTAAAAATTTTTCCACATAAATTAATGGTAATTGCTTCCTCACTTTGTGCCATATCAGTTTATGAAAGGTTTCATAGGAACACCCTGTTTTCAGGTAGTGGGAGAAACCTGTATTGTAAACACAATGGCAACACTAAAGGTGCATAACTGAAATACTATGAGGGGGGATAAAATGGAGTCACATAAATTGCTCAGTTCAAATCACAAAAGGTAGAAAAATGTTGAAGACCAAACTAGATATAAAGAACAAGGACAAGAAATAGAAAACAGTAACAAAATGATAGAATTTTTAAATTAAGGTATTATTGATATACACTCTTATGAAGGTTTCACATGAAAACACAATGTGGTTACTACATTTACCCATATTATCAAGTCAGCATCCATACCCCAATGCACTCACTGTCCTTCAGTGTAGTAAGATGACACAGATTCACTGTTTGCCTTCTCTGTGATACACTGTTTTCCCTGTGATCCCCCACATCATGTTTACTAAACATAATACCCCTCAATCCCCTTCTCCCACCCTCCCCACATGCCCTTACACAAGCCTCCTCTTTGGTAACCACTAGTTCCTTCCTGGAGACTCTGAGTCTGCTGCTATTTTGTTCCTTCAGTCTTGCTTCATTGTTATACTCCACAAATGAGGGAAATCATTTGGCACTTCTCTTTCTCCACCTGGCTTATTTCACTGAGCATAATATCCTCCAGCTCCATCCATGTTGCAAATGGTAGGATTTCATTCTCCCTTATGGCTGAATAGTATTCCATTGTGTATATGTACCACATCTTCTTTATCCATTCACCTACTGATGGACACTTAGGTTGCTTCCATATATATATGGCTATTGTAAAAAGTGCTGCAATAAACATAGGGGTGCATATGTATTTTTGAATAAGAGAAGTTGTACTCTTTGGGTAAATTCCAAGGAGTGGGATTCCCGGGTCAAATGGTATTTCTACTTTTAGTTTTTTGAGGAACCTCCATATTGCTTTCCACAATTGTCGAACTAGCTTACATTCCCACCCGCAGCGGAGGAGGGTTCCCCTTCCTCCCCATCCTTGCCATCACTTGTTCTTAGTCTTTTGGATTGTGGCCCTCCTTACTAGTGTGAGGTGATATCTCATTGTGGTTTAAATTTGCATTTCCCTGATGATTAGTGATGTGGAGCATCTTTTCATGTGTCTGTTGGCCATCTGAATTTCCTCTTTGGAGAACTGTCTCTTCATATCCTCTGCCCATTTTTTTATCAGGTTATTTGCTTTTTGGGTGTGGAGGCATGTAAGTTCTTTATATATTTTGGATGTTAACCCCTTGTTGGACATGTCATTTACAACTATATTCTCCCATACTGTAGGATGCCTTTTTGTTCTATTGATGGTGTTCTTTGCTGTACAGAAGCTTTTTAGTTTGATGTAGTCCCATGTGTTTATTTTTACTTTTGTTTCCCTTGCTTGAGGAGATTCATTCAGGAAGAGGTTGCTCATGCTTATATTCAGGAGATTTTTGCCTATGTTGTCTTCTAAGAGTTTTCTGGTTTCATGACTTACATTCAAGTCCTTGATCCATTTCGAGTTTACTTTTGTGTATGGGGTTAGACAGTAATCCAGTTTCATTCTCTTATATGTAGCTGTCCAGTTTTGCCAATACGAGCTGTTGAAGTGGCTGTCATTTCCCCATGGTATGTCCATGGCTCCTTTATTTTATATTAATTGACCGTATATGGTTGGATTTATATCAGGGTTCTCTAGTCTGTTCCATTGGTCCATGGGTCTGTTCAGGTGCCAGTACCAAATTGTCTTGATTACTGTGGCTTCGTAGTAAAGCTTGAAGTTGGGGAACATAATCCCCCCAGATTTATTCTTCCTTTTCAGGATTGCTTTGGCTATATGGGTCTTTTGTGGTTCCATATGAATTTTAGAATGATTTTCTCTAGATTGTTGAAAAATGCTGTTGGTATTTTGATAGGAATTGCATTAAATCTGTGGATTGCTTTAGGCAGGATGGCCATTTTGACAATATTAATTCCTTCTATCCATGAGCACGGGATGTGTTTCCATTTATTGGTATCTTCTTTAATTTCTCTCATGAGTGTCTTATAGTTTTCTGAGTATAGGTGTTTCACTTCCTTGGTTAGGTTTATGCCTAGGTATTTTATTCTTTTTGATGCATCTGTGAATGGAATTGTTTTCCTGATTTCTCTCTCTGCTAGGTCATCGTTAGTGTATAAGAAAGCCACAGATTTCTGCGTATTAATTTTGTATTCTGCAACTTTGCTGAATTCAGATATTAGATCTGGTTGTTTTGGAGTAGATTCTTTAGGGTTTTTTATGTACAATATCATGTCATCTGCAAACAGGGACAGTTTTGAGTTGTTCCTTGCCAATCTGGATGCGTTTTATTTCTTTGTGTTGTCTGATTGCCGTGACTAGGACCTCCAGTACTATTTTGAATATAAGTGGGGAGAGTGGACATCCTTGTCTTGTTCCCGATCTTAAAAGAAAAGCTTTCAACTTCTTGCTGTTCAGTATAATGTTGCCTGTGGCTTTATCATATATGACCTTTATTATGTTATTATGTTGAGGTACTTGCCCTCTATACCCATTTTGTTGAGAGCTTTTATCATGAATGGATGTCGAATTTTGTCAAATGCCTTTTCAGCATCTATGGAGATGATCATGTGGTTTTTGTCCTTTTTGTTGATGTGGTGGATGATGTTGATGGATTTTCGAATGTTGAACCATCCTTGCATCCTTGGAATAAATCCTACTTGATCATGATGGATGATCGTTTTGATGTATTTTTGTATTCGGTTTGCTGATATTTTGTTGAGTATTTTTGTGCCTGTGTGCATCAGGGGTTTTGGTCTGTAGTTTTCTTTTTTAGTGATGTCTTTACCCCGTTTTGGTATTAGAGTGATGCTGGCCTCATACAATGAGTTTGGAAGTATTTCCTCTTCTTCTACTTCTTGGAAAACGTTAACGATGATAGGTATTAGGTCTTCACTAAATGTTTTATAAAATTCAGTGGTGAAGCCATCTGGACCAGGCATTTTGTTCTTAGGTAGGTTTTTGATTACCAGTTCAATTTTGTTGCTGGTAATTGGTCTGTTGAGATTTTCTGTTTCTTTCTGGGTCAGCCTTGGAAGGTTGTATTTTTCTAGAAAGTTGTCCATTTCTTCTAGGTTATCCAGTTTGTTAGCATATAATTTTTCATAGTATTCTCTAATAGATCTTTGTATTTCTGTGCTGTCCTTAGTGATTTTTCCTTTCTCATTTCTGATTCTTATTATGTGAGTAGACTCTCTTTTTTTCTTGGTAAGTCTGGCTAGGGGTTTATATATTTTGTTTATTTTCTCCAAGAACCAACTCTTACTTTCGTTGATCCTTTCTATTGTTTTATTTTTCTCAATTTTATTTATTTCTGCTCTGATCTTTATTATGTCCCTCCTTCTGGTGACTTTGGGTTTCATTTGTTCTTCTTTTTCTCGTTTCGTTAATTGTGGGTTTAGACTGCTCATGGGAATGTTCTTTCCTGAGGTTGGCCTGTACTGCAATATACTTTCCTCTTAGCACGGCCTTCACTGTGTCCCACAGATTTTGCGGTGTTGAATTATTGTTGTCTTTTGTCTCCATATATTACTTGATCTCTGTTTTTATTTGGTCATTGATCCATTGATTATTTAGGAGCATGTTATTAAGCCTCCATGTGTTTGTGGGATTTTTCATTTTCTTTGTGTAATTCATTTCTAGTTTCATTCCTTTGTCGTCTGAGAAGCTGGTTAGCACAATTTCAATCTTTTCTAATTTACCGAGGCTCTTTTTGTGGTCTAGTACATGATCTATTTTTGAAAATGTTCCATGTGCACTTGAGAAGAATGTGTATTCTGCTGCTTTTGGGTGTAGAGTTCTGTAGATGTTTGTTAGGTCCATCTATTCTAATGTGTTGTTAGTGCCTCTGTCTCCTTACTTATTTTCTGTCTGGTTGATCTGTCTTTCAGAGTGAGTGGAGTGTTGAAGTCTCCTAGAATGAGTGCATGGCATTCCATTTCCCCCTTTAATTCTGTTAGTATTTGTTTCATATATGTAGGAGCTCCTGTGTTGGGTGCATAGATATTTATAATGGTTATATCTTCTTGTTGGATTGGTTCTTTTATCATTATGTAATGTCCTTCTTTGTCTCTTGTCACTTTCTTTGTTTTGAAGTCTATTTTGTCTGATAAAAATACTGCAGCACCTGCTTTTTTCACCCTATTAGTTGCATGAAATGTCTTTTTCCATCCCTTCATTTTTAGTCTGTGTATGTCTTTGGGTTTAAAGTGAGTCTCTTGAAGGCAGCATATAGATGGCTCGTTTTTTTAATCCATTCACTACCTCTATGCCTTTTGATTCATACATTCAGTCCATTTACATGTAGGGAGATTATGGATGGGTATGTACTTATTGGCATTGCAGGCTTAGATTCATGGTTACCAAAGGTTCAAGGTTAACTTCCTTACTATCTAAGAGTCTAACTGAACTCACTTAATATGCTATTACAAACACTATCTAAAGGTTATTTTTTTTTTCTTCTCCTTTCTCTTCCTCCTCCATTCTTTATATATTAGGCTTCATATTCTGTACTGTTTGTCTATCCCTTGATTGACTTTGGGGATAGTTAATTTAATTTTGCATTTCTTAGTAATTAGCTGTACTACTTTCTTTACTGTGGTTTTATTACCCCTGGTGACAATTATTAAACTGTAGGAACACTTCCTATAGCAGTCCCTCCAAAATACACTGTAGAGATGGTTTGTGGGAGGTTAATTCTCTCAGCTTTTGCTTATCTGGTAATTGTTTAATCCCTCCTTCAAATTTAAATAATAATCTTGCCGGATAAAGTTTTCTCAGTTCAAGGCCCTTCTGCTTCATTACATTAAATACATCATGCTACTCTCTTCTGGCCTGTAAGGGTTCTGTTGAGAAATCTGATGATAGCCTGATGCGCTTTCCTTTGTATGTGATCTCATTTCTCTCCCTGGCTACTTTTAATAGTCTGTCCTTATCCTTGATCTTTGCCATTTTAATTATTATATGTCTTGGTGTTGTCTTCCTTGGGTCTCTTGTGTTGGAAGATCTGTGCCCTCCATTGCCTGAGAGACTATCTCCTTCCCCAGATTGGGGAAGTTTTCAGCAATTACCTTCTGAAAGACACTTTCTATCCCTTTTTCTCTCTCTTCTTCTTCTGGTACCCCTATAATGTGAATATTGTTCCGTTTGGATTGGTCACACAGTTCTTTCAATGTTCTTTTATTCTGAGAGATTCTTTTTTCTCTCTGTGCCTCAGCTTCTTCGTATTCCTCTTCTCTCGTTTCTATTTCATTTATCGTCTCCTTGACCGTAGCCAATCTGCTTTTAATACCCTCCATTTGCTCTTCAACAATTGGATCTCAGACCGGAGTTCATTTCTGAGTTCTTGAATATCTTTTCGTACCTACCTCCGTGAGCATGTTAATGATTTTTATTTTGGACTGCCTTTCTGGAAGATTCATGAAGTCGATGTCATTTAAATCTCTCTCATGGGTTGTATTAATAATTTTTCTTTGAAACAGGTTACTTTGGCGTTTCATATTTGTATATGGCGCCCTCTAGTGCCCAGAGGCTCTATTCTCTGGAGCTCTCAGTCCCTGAAGCAACTTTGGGTGTAGTAGGGGAGTTGTATTGATTCCTGGGGAGAGTAGAAAGCTGTTTCCTGCTTCCTGGCTGCTATGCCTGACTCCACTACCTGAACCAGTGGGTTGAGCACACAGATATAACCCTCTATGCTTTGCGTTTGTAGTTGCTGTAGCCACATCTTCCCTCTGGCTGGCCTAACACCATGGTAGCATTTGCCGGCTTGCAAGACATGTGGGGCCGACTTGGAGAAAGGCGCAGTAGGCTGCCTATCATGGAGGGGGTCCTTGGAGCTGTGTAGGCAGCCAGGAAGCTATAGTACCTGAAGAATATGAAAGGTCCCAACCTTCTGGGCAGAGTGCACCTGGACAATTTTATCTACCTGTCCTTTCTTCTGAGCAATAATCTCTTTGCAATCCTTGCCCGTTAGCAGCCCTCTTGCTACTGGCCTCCTTGTTAGGAAGTCTCTCAGACTACCCACCTTTCTTTTGTCCCAGAGCAGCCCGTTATAAATCCCTGCTTTCCACAAGTGGCTGGAATCTCAGTCTCTCCAGGATTTCTGCCTGTCTTAGCTTTCCAACTCCCTAATCACAAGAGTACCATGCAAGCACCATGAAATGTAGGTTTGTGCTCCCAGAGCAGATCTCCAGAGTTAGGTATTCAGCATTCACAAGCCTCCACTCCCTTCCTGCTCCGTTTCCTTTCCTCCCACTGGTGAGCTGGGGTGGGGGAAGGGCTTGGGTCACACCGGGCCACAGCTTTGGTATGTTACCCTGTTCCATGAGGTCTGTTCTTTTCTCCAGGTGTATGCAGTCTCTCACAGTTCTCTTTCTTTTTGCTCTTTCAGGAGTAGTTGTATTAATTATATTTTCTTATTATATGCGGTTTTAGGAGGATGCCTCTGTCTCACCTCTCACGCTACCATCTTTAATCCTCTCTCCCAATATGATAGATATTAATCCAACTATATTATCATTTTAAATGTCAGTGTACAGCAATTAAAAGACAGAGATTATATGAATGGAGTAAAAGAACAAAACCCAACTAAATGTTGTGCATAAGAAATCCACTTTAAATATAGACACATCAAGTAAAGAAATGGAGAAAGATATACCACTATAATACTAATCAAAAGAAGGCAAGAATATCTATATTAATTATAGACGGAGCTAACTTCAGAGTAAAGAAAGTATTAGGAATTAAGAGAAGCATTACATAATGATAAAGGGATCAATCCTCCAAGAAGACATAAGAATCCTTAATGTGTATGCATGTAATAAAAATTTCAGAATACATGGGGCAAAACCTGATAGAACTGTAAAGAGAAAAAGATAAATCCATTATTATAGTTGGAGACTTTAACACCCTCTATCATAAATGGTCCAATCCAAAAGGCAGAAAATTGATTAGGATATAGTTAATAGCACCATCATTCAACTGGAGATTACTGGTATCTGCTTCCCCCAACAATAACAGATTACACATTCTTCTCAAGATCACATGAAACATTCACCAAGATGGACTACATTCTGGGCTGTAAAACACACCTTAACAGAGTTAAAAAATAGAAATCATACAATGCATGCTATCAGACCATAGTGGATTAAACTAGAAAACAATAAGAAAATGAAAGTTGGAATATCCCAAAATACATGGACATTAAATAGCACAAAAGAGGAAAAAGAAATCTCAAGAGCAATTTAAGAATATTTTGAAGTGAATGAAAATACTTCTCAAAATTTGTGGCATGCAGCAAAAACAGTGTTTAGAAGAAAATTTTCAACATTAAGTACATATATCAGAAAAAAAGAAATATTTAAAGCCAGTACTCTAAAGCTTCTACCATAGGAATTTAGAAAAAAACGAGCAAATTAAATCCAGAGTGAGCAGGAGAAAAGAATTAATTAGAGCACAAATCAACGAAATTGGAAATAGGAAACCAATAGAGAAAATTGTTGATTTTTTTTGGTTTTGTTGAAGCCAAAAGCTATTTCTTTGAGAAGATCGATAAAATTGATAAGCCTCTACGTGGACTAAGGAGAAAAGGAGAGAAGACGTATATTAATATCTGAAATATCAGTACAAATCCCATGGATGTTAAAAGATAATAAAGGAATATTGTGAACAGCCCTATGCCCACAAATTGGATAACCCTGATGAAACAGACCAATTTTTCGAAAGATAAAATTTGCCAAAATTCACATAAGAAGTAGACAATCTGAATATAGGCCTATATCTATTAAAGTGAATCAATAATTAATAACCTTCTAAAATAGCAACAAGACCAGATGGGTTTCACTAGTGATTTCTACCAAACATTTAAGGAAGAAATTACACCAATTCTTTACAACTCTTCCAGAGTTTCTTCCAGAAAATACTGAGGGAATACTTCTAACTCATCCTATGAGGCAGGCATTACCATAACACTCAAACCAAAGACTTTAGAAGAAAACAAAACTACAGATTAGTATCTCTCATGAACGCAGATGAAAAAATCCTCAAAAAACATTAGCAAGTTGAATCCAACAATGTATAAAAAGAATTATACACCACAAGCAAGTGAATTTATTGTAAATATTCAAGACTGCTTCAGCATTTGAAAATCAATCAATATATTTTATTGCATCAACAGACGAGAGGGAAAAACCACATGACCATAGCAATAGATGCAGTAAAAGCATTGATGATGAAAAATGCAACACCCATTCATGATAAAAACCCTCAGAAAATTAGGATTCGGGTAAAACTTCCTCAACTTGATAAAATACATCTATAAAAAACCTACAGCTAATGTCATAGTTAATAGTGAGAAAGTAGAAGCTTTACTGCAAAGATGAAGGACAAAGTAAGGATATCCTTTTCTCCACGGCTTTCCATCACACTGGAAATCCTTGGTAATGCAAAAAGACAAGAAAAGGAAATAAAAGGTATGCAGATAGGGAAGGAAGAAATAAAACTGTCTTTGTTCATAGATGATGTGACTGTGTAGAAAATCCAAAAGAACTGACCCCCAAAAATCTTGTAACTAATAAACAATTGTAGCAAGGTTGCAGAATATAAGGTTAATATGCAAAAAGCAATTGCTTTACATATTATATACCTGCAGTGGACAAGTGGAATTTGAAATTACAAACACAATACCATTTATATTAACACCCTAAAAATTGAAATGCTTATGTATAAATCTGATAAAAATATAGATAAACTATAAAACTGTGATGAACATATAAAAGAACTAAATAAATGGAGAGATATTACATGTTTATGGATAGGAAGACTCAATATTGTCAAGATGTCATTTCTTCCCCAACTTGACCTATAGATTCCATGCAGTCCCAACCAAAACACAAGCCAGTGTTTGAATATTGACAAACTGATTCTAAAATTTATATGGAGAAGCAAAGACTGAGAATAGATAAGTCAATATTGAGAGAGAAGAACAAAGTTGGAGGACTGATACTACCCAACTTCAGAACTATAAAGCTACAGTAACCAAGACAGTGGGTATTGGCAAAAGAATAGAAAAATGTGCCAGTGGAATAGGATGGAGAATCCAGAAATAGACTCCCATAAATATAGTCAACTGGTCTTTGACAAAGAACCAAAGGCAATACATTGGAGCAAAGATAGTCTTCTCAGAAAGTAGTACTACTGGCACAACCGGATATCCACATGCAAAGAAAAAAAATGAATGTAGATATAGACCTAACTCAAAATGGATCACAGACCTAATTGTAAAATGCAAAACTTTGAAGCATCTAGAAGATATATAATGGTGGATATATGTCATTACACATTTGTTAAAGCCCATAGAAGGCACAACACCAAGAGTGAACACTAATGTCAACTATGGACTTTAGGTGAGAATTAGGTGAGATGTAAATTCTAAGAAATATACATCCCTGGTGTAGATGTATATTTTGATAGTGGTGGGGAGATGGAGGGTGTATGGGAAATCTCTATACCTTCATCTCAATTTTGCTGTGAACCTAATTAAAACTCTAAAAAAATTAATTAATTAAAAAACATTTGAAATTTAAGCAGAATATAATTATTCATATAACTTTGAGCAAGTCAATTTTATTTGCACTTACAGCAGCACAGATATGGACTATTTATAAAGGATTACTGGTTAAATAAGAGATGTATACCTGCTTTCATTATGCCCAGAATTCATATGTCAAAAGTAGAAACCTTAGCACATCATTATTTCGAACCACAAATTCCTACAATCAGCACACCATAAAAACTACTGGTCTCTTCACCTACTCTTGATGCACCTCCACTGTTCTCTGTTGCTTTGACCCCTTGGCCTAAAACTTGGTCTAACTACATTTCTTCCTTTTAACCAAGGTATAGGTTTATATTACCAGATGACAGAATTTTACATTTTAGACATAACTTAGAATACAAAGGGTCTAAAGATCATTTAGTGGAAATCTCTTATTTTAACCATTTGTGAACAATGACCTTATCCCTAGAGCACTGTAGGTGATAAGAGTCCATGTTACAAATGAGAAGACATTATAGGTTATTCCTTAATATTACTTAATTGGTCATAGTCTGTAACTTGTCAACTGATTACTTGCTTTACACCTTCCCCTGGTCCCAAGCTATTGGTAAGCCAGTAATATACAGATTTCTACCCTCAGCTCTACTCCTTCTACATGTACCCCTGAATGACTCATTGATTTTGTATCTGTGCAAAGACTAATGGAAATTCTAAACATAATAATTAAAGTAATCTTATCTCAATTTTCTCAAATTTCTGTTATTCCTGTATTATACCTACCTTAAATGCCAAGTTTTGTTTTTGTTTCCACATAAACGTTATATTGCTGAAAAGGTTTTGAGAGAGAAGTGTTGAAGATAACTTTTTCTATTTTAGATGAGCAAGTTGTTATGGGCAACAAGCTTCTTGTATATATTAGGTAAGAGGTTTTTTTTGTTTTACTCATCTGTGTATATGCTCCTATAATTTTCCCCTATATTCATATTCTTGGAAGTATTGTCATCTCCTAGCTATACAGTGCTTTTCATTTTTCTGTGTTCTTTCTTGTGTGGCAATGGGTCTCAGCTGTGGGTGATTTTGTCCCCCGTGGGTTCCCTAACCCCCCCAACATTTGGCAATATCTCAAGACATTTTTGCTTGTCACAGCTGGTGCTGGGGGAGGGATGCTGCTGGCACCTAGCAGGTAGAGGCCAAGGATGCTGCCGAGCTCCCTACAGTGTACAGGACTGTTCCCACAACAAGGAGTTCACACCCAAATTATCAATAGGGCTGAGGTGGAGAAAGCCTGAGGGAGAATATTTCACTTTTACTACCAACAACTCTGTGGGATATATGTTGTCTGTATTTCATCTGTAAAGGCAAGGGATGTGTTTAAATCAAAAGAGTTAGTGACAGAGGTAAGATGAAATGTCGATCTCCTTACTCCTGGAACAGAGTGTTTTCCAATAGGCTGTGCAGGGTAAGGGTTGTGTCCTGATAGAACTTTTAGAGAGATAACTGGCTGCCAGGCAGTTAGGGAGGTGGCAGAACCTGCCAGAGCACCATTTGAGCTCCCGCCTAGCATCTGTGTTAACTTTGAGACCTATTTCACAGTTGCTACATTGATCTCTTAGTGTAGAAGAACATATGCAGTATTTACCTAGTAGTAGTTTATCATCTGTTCTTTAAACAGAATATGCTGGTGTCCAGCTGTCTCTAACCTAATATTCAAAATTGATGACTAGTCAAAGAGGTTTAAAATTCGCCTCCCCCCAGAAAAAAATGAGAACATATTCAGAAGACACTTTATAACTCAGTCCACAAGGCATAAGCCATAAGGAAGTTCTGATTTGGAGGTAAAATGGCACAATTAATTTCTCATCAAATTCTAATTCCCTGAAGGCTTGTTCTATTGCAGACATTTTCCAGACATTAACCTAGCTCATTCCCCATCTCACCATTCCTAGAGCCACTGGTTAAAAGTCTCTGAGAACATCAGGCTCTTAACAGGTCAATTGTAGTGTAATAGTGCTGTTAAGTTTTTTTCTCAGATGTGGGTATAAGACTTTTTTAAAGGTAGTCTGTCCTCATTCCTTCTTTCCCCTCTACCACAGCCTGGTTTTCTGAAGAAAAATAAGAAGAAACCAAAGTCTTTACTCAGTCATAGGGTGTGGTATTTTACCATCCCTTTCGCCCACAGTTTCTGAACTGGCTATCATCTTGATCTAGATTCACGCTTGACCTAACTGCATATACATATACATAACTGATAAAAGCTGAGCCTGCTTAAAAATTGCACTAGTAACTTGGGTTTAAGAAACATGTATTACCTGGAATCAGTGCATTACAATTCACCAAACCTGGTCTCTTTCTTTTCATCCAGCTGTTGTCTAGCAGGTCGTGCCTATCCCCTTGGTGACATCCCTGAAGATCTTGTTCCCTTGGTTAAAAACCAGGTTGGTGCTATTTTCACAGCATTTTTACTCTCTATCCACCTCTTGTTAAGATGCACTGAAGACAGTTGTAATTGTGGATTACACATGGGTGAGGAGCTATCAGCTGTGATAGGAGAGGCCTGCACACCATCACTGAAGTTGTTAGTTATAGCTGAGAGGTTACAGAAGTTATAGTGACAATTTAAACTAAAATCCAGCCTGACATTATTTTATCCAAATGGGAACTGTGACTTCAGCAAGATACTTTGTAAGGTGAGAAAAATTCAACTATTTTTTCAACTTTCAGGTTTTTGAATTTCTAATTCGCCTACATTCAGCAGAAGCTTCCCCAGAGGAAGAAATCTATCCCTATGTCCGGACTTTGCTACATTTCGACACAAGAGAATTTCTGAATGTATTGGCACTGGTAAGATATATGATTTTAAGGTATTTTAAAAGGAACCAGGTTGATAGTTTTTTTTTTTAATAGAAAGACAAATAATAATCCTTATGCAGGTACAGTTTTTATGCCCTAGTGATAAGCCAGGGTTTCAAATGTTTCATTTTCTTGTGCCACCCATATTTTCTAATTCTTTATCTCCCTTCCTCCCCCATTTCCTTGCATCCTCTGTTCTCCATACCCTCCCTCCTTCCTTCCTTCGGTGTCTGTGTGTGTGTGTGTGTGTGTGTGTGTGTGTGTGTCTAACACATCATTATCAAACAGTTAAAGCAGCGTTAGATGCGGTACATCTTTGATTTCGTAAATTATATTAGTTGGCACACTAAATATGGACCAGGGATCTGAAGGATGTGTGGTGGTGATGGTAGTGCAGATAACAAGTTGAAATAGAACATAGACGCTTTCTGCTGGAAAAAACATCCTTATACATGTTTAATTAAAGATGGATTTGGATGAGCCAGGTTCCCTGTGAAAATGCCTCCAGTGGAATAAGTATATAAAACATCATATGTCTTCCCAACTCACTGGTATTATAGTCATTTTTTAAAAAGCTTTTGAAAACAGGACAGTGCTTATATTACTATTTAGTGAAGCAGCAGGCTCACAAATGTATAAAATACACAAATGTATAAAATATTGCCTATGCATAATATTTGGAGAAAAAAGACAGAAAGGAAATAAACCTAAATACTAATAGTGATTAACTCTGTGAGATGGGGTAAATTTCTCTAATAAGCATATATAGTATTTTTATAAGTTGAATAATATAATAAACAAATTTTAAAAAGTAAGTGCACATGTGAAGATTAAGATTCCAATTATATCATACTGTAATTTAATTTGAAAATCTGATTTTAAATGCATAAGAAAAAAAAAGAAATTTAGACTTAAAAGTCAGATCTAGTTGGTTTAGGAGACCTTAGATGTCCAGAAGAGAACATAATAGTACTTAGTGTCTGGCATGTAAGAAAAAAGAAACAGGAGGTGGTGGGGCAAGAGGTTGGGAAGGAGTGGTAGAGAGCAATGAAGAATTGTGTCTAATTTTTATTTTTTTAAGGGCTGGGGTGGCACTGAGGAACATTTGGAATTATGTTGATGTCTGAATCATGTTACTGTGTTTGGTAGTAAGGCTGCGATATAATCTCTCTCATTGCTTGACAGATGGTTTGAATGCTTAGTTTTATCACAGGTAGTGTACCAACTGGGGGTGCACCCTGGGCTGACAAAATATAATCCCTGCCTTTGTGGAGGAAGAGGATCCAGACTAGTAGAGAAATAATGACAGCACAGTGTAATATATGCCACTGGAGAAGTGCAGGATGCTGTAGGAACTGAGGAGGGGTTAGGGAAGTCTTCTTGGATGAAATGATGTCTATGTTGAGTCTCAAAAAATGAGTGGAAATTAGATTAAGGTTAGGGAAAAATATTCTAGACCGAAGGACAGGATGTGTATAAAGTCTTGCAAACAGAACAAAGCAATGTATGCTCAATGAACTGAAAGAAAATAAGCATGGCCACATCTTTTAAGTGTAAGGAAGCCTGCAGAAAGAGACAAATCCAGAGAGGTAGGTAGAAATTGAGTCTTGTAATCTATGTTAAGAAGTTTGAACTTTATACTAGAGTTAAACAGGTAGCTATTGAAGCCGTAGGTAGCAGAATATCATGATTTATAGTTTTGAAAAATTCCCTCTGACTGCCAAGTGGAAAGTGGATTGAAATAAGATAAGATTGGAGGTGAGATCTGTTACCAAATTTTTGGTAGTAATCTAGGTAGAAGATAATGGTGGCTTGAATTAGGGTGGTGACATTGGGGATACTAAGATGTAAAAAGATTTGAAAGGTATTTTAGGAGGCAATTTGGCCTAAAATTTAGGGTTATTGTGAAGGACAAGACAAATGGGGAAGCATCAAAGATTCCCAGATTTCTGACTTGTTGAACTGGTTGTATAGTAGTTTATTTGTGGTTTCAGTAGGGAATCAGAGGAGAAACAGGTTTCTCATGAGATCATGGTAGGGCACTCAGTAGTGGTGATGTGTTGGGACAGCTGTAGATAATTAGTTCTTTTGGACTTAATGAATTTGAAATGCCTAAAAAACAAGTGGAGGTTATTTTCCATGTGTGCATCAAGTGTTGGCTGCATCCCCAAGTGTAAGAGCTGGGAGAATCTGTAAGACCTAGGATCCTAAATCCTGGATTCACCGCCTATTATGTCTACCAAAACTGATTAATCATATGACCTTCCTCATTCAGTTAATATACCTTAATAAAAAGAATATTTAGTTGACAGATTTATAAATCATGTTTTCCCACTTTTTTTCATTTAGGAATATTTTTTCAAGTAAGGCTTTTAAGTTTAGCTTTCTTGAACTGTAATTTATATAAAATATAATTCACCCATTTTAAGAGAAGAGTTTGACAAATATATGCAGGCTTGTAACCAATACTACAATCTGGAACTTGAACATTTTAATCACCCCAAAAAGGTCACTTGTGCAGTTTTGTAGTCGGTCCCAAGTCCAGCCCCAGGCCACTGCTGATCTGCTTTCTGACACCATAGTTTTGCCTTTTCTAGAATGTCATATAAATAGAATCATACACTTTGTAGTTTTTTTCTACCTTCTTTAATGCTTTTGAGATTTATGCATGCTGCTACTTATAACAGTAGGTTGTTCCTTTTTATGGCTGTGTAATTTCGCATTTTATGGATATACAAGTTGTTTATCCATTCACCAGTAATAATAGTCCTTGGGCTTGTTTCCAGTTTTAGGCTATTAAGAATAAAGCTATTGTGAACATTTACATATAGCCCTTTGTGGAGACATATATTTCTATTTCTCTTAAGTAAGTACCAAAGAATGGAATTGCTGGGTCATCTGTTAAGTGTATGATTTTACACTGTAACAAACAGACTGTTTTCTAAAGTGAAATTATCATTTTACATTCCTAGCAGTAGTATCTGAGAGTATCAGTTCCTTCATCTTCTCATCAGCACTTGGTATGGTTGAGCTTTTTTTTTTTTCTTTATTAAGGTATCATTGATATACAGTCTTATGAAGGTTTCACATGAGCAACATTGCGGTTACTACATTTACCCCTATTATCAATTTCCCCCCACATACCCCATTACAGTCACTGTCCATCAGTGTAGTAAGATGCTATAGTCACTCCTTGTCTTCTCTGTGCTATACTACCTTCCCTGTGCCCTCCTACATTATATGTGCTGATCATAATACCCCTTAATTCCCTTCTCCCTCTCATCCTGCCTACCCTTCCCACCCCCTTTCCCTTTTGTCTAGTCCCTTCCCGGGGTCTGTGAGTCTGCTGCTGTTCAGTTCCTTCAGTTTTTGCTTTGCTGTTATACTCTACAGATGAGTGAAATTATTTTGTACTTGTTTTTCTCTGCCTGGCTTATTTCACTGAGCATAATACCCTCTAGCTCCATCCATGTTGTTGCGAATGGTAGGATTTGTTTTCTTCTTATGGATGAATAATATTCCATTGTATATATGTACCACATCTTCTTTATCCATTTATCTACTGATGGCCACTTAGGTTGCTTACATGTCTTGGCTATTGTAAATAGTGCTGTGATAAACATAGGGGTGCGTATGTCTTTTTGAATCTTGGGTCCCACCGGATTAAGGCTTTCGTACGTTACCCTGTTTCTTGAGGTCTGCTCTGTTTGTGAGGTCTGTATGCAGTCTGTTTCAGCCTTCTTTCTTGTTGCTGTCTGAAGGTTAGTTGTATTTATTAACTATATTTTTGTTCTGTTTGTGGTTTTGGGAAGAGCTCTCCGTCTCACCTCTCATGCCACCATCTTCAGTCTTCTGGGCCTCTTTAGGGTTTTTTATATGCAATATCATGTCATTTGCAAACAGTGACAGTTTAACTTCTTCCTTAGCAATCTGGATGCCTTTTATATGTTTGTGTTGTCTGATTACCATGGCTAGGACTTCCAGTACTGTGTTGAGTAAAAGTGGGAAGAGTGGAAATCCTTGTCTTGTTCCTGATTTTAGACGAAGAGCTTTCAGCTTTTGCTATTAAGTGTGATGTTGGCTGTGGGTTTGTCATATATGGCCTTTACTATGTTGAGGTACTTGCCGTGTACACCCATTTAGTTGAGAGTTTTATCATGAATGGATATTGAATTTATCAGCATCTGTTGAGATGATCATCTGGTTTTTATCCTTTCGGTTAATCTGGTGTATAATATTGATGGATTTACAAATATTGTACCATACTTGCATCCCTGGAATAAATCCCATTTGGTCATGATGAATGATCTTTTTGATGTATTTTTGCATTTGGTTTGCTAATATTTTGTTGAATATTTTTGCCTCTATGTTCATCAGGGATATTGGTCTATAATTTTCTTTTTTTGTGGTGCCTTTGCCTCGTTTTGGTATTAGAGTGATGCTCACCTCATAGAATGAGTTTGGAAGTATTCCCTCCTCTTCTACTTTTCTGGAAAACCTTAAGGAGGATGGGTATTAGGTCTTCACTAAATGTTTGATAAAATTCAGTGGTGAAGCTGTCTGGTCCAGGAGTTTTATTCTTAGGTAGTTTTGTTATTACCAATTCAATTTTTTTGCTGGTAATTGGTCTGTTCAGATTTTCTGCTCCTTCCTGGATCAGCCTTGGAAGGTTGTATTTTTCTAGAAAGTTGTCCATTTCTTCTAGGTCATCCAGTTTGTTAGCATATAATTTTTCGTAGTATTCTCTAATATTTTTTTGTATTTCTATGGTGTCCATAGTGATTTTTCCTTTCTCATTTCTGATTCTGTTTATGTGTGTAGATTCTCTTTTTTTCTTGATAAATCTGACTAGGGGTTTATCTATTTTGTTTATTTTCTCAAAGAACCAGCTCTTGCTTTCAATGATCCTTTCTATTGTTTTATTCTTCTCGATATTATTTATTTCTGCTCTAATCTTTATTATGTCCCTCCTTCTACTGACTTTGGGCATCCTTTGTTCTTCTTTCTCTAGTTTCATTAATTGTGAGTTTAAATTGGTTATTTGGTAGTGTGCTTTCTTGAGGTAAGCCTGTATTGCAGTATACTTTCCTGTTAGACTTGCCTTCGCTGAGTCCCATAGATTTTGGGCTGTTTAGTTGTTGTTATCATTTGTCTCCATATATTGCTTGATCTCTGTTTTAATTTGGTCATTGATCCATTGATTATTTAGGAGCATGTTGTTAAGCCTTCATGTGTTTATGAGCTTTTTTGTTTTCTTTGCATAATTTATTTCTAGTTTCACACCTTTGTGGTCTGAGAAGCTGGTTGGCACAACTTCAGTCTTTTTAAATTTACTGAGGATCTTTTTGTGGCCTAATATATGATTGATTCTACAAAACATTCCATGTACACTCGAGAAGAATGTATATCCTGCTTCTTTTGGGTGGAGTGTTCTGTGGCTGTCTGTTAGGTCCATCTGTTCCTAATGTGTTACCTCCCTCTCCTTAGTTATTTTCAGTCTGTTTAATCTGTCCTTTGAAGTGAGTGTTGTGTTGAAGTTTCCTAAAATGAATGCATTGTGTGCTATTTCCCCCTTTATTCTGATACTATTTGTTTTACATATTTAGATCCTCCTATATTGGATGCATAGATATTTATAATGGTTATATCCTCTTGCTGGACTGACCCCTTTATCGTTATGTAATGTCCTTCTTTGTCTCTTGTGACTTTCTTTGTTTTGAAGTCTATTTTGTCTGATACAAGTCCTGCTATTCCTGCATTTTTCTACCTATTATTTGTATGAAATATGTTTTTCGATCCTTTCACTTTTAGTCTGTGTATGACTTGGGTTTGAAGTAAGTCTCTCATAGGCAGCATATAGACATGACTTGTTTTTTTATCCATTCTGTAACTCTATGTCTTTTGTTTGGTCCATTCAACCCATTTACTTTTAGGGTGATTGTTGGTAGGTATATACTTATTACCATTGCAGGCTTTAGATTTGTGGTTACCAAAAGTTCAAGGGCAGCTTTCTTACTATCTAACAGTCTGTCTTAACTTGCTTATTACAGTATTTCAAACACAATCAAGAGGTTCCTTTTTTTCCTCCTCCAGTCTTTATATATCAGGTGTCATATTCTGTATTCTTTGTGTATCCCTTGACTAACTGTGTGAGTAGGTGATTTAATTTTACATTTGCTTAGTAATTAATTGGTCTACTTCCTTTACTGTGGTTTTATTTTCTATGGTGACAGCTATTTAGCCTTAGGAGCACTTCCATCTAGAGCAGTCCATTAAAAATACACTGTAGAGACAGTTTGTGGGTAATAAATTCCCTCAACTTTTGCTTATCTGGAAATTGTTTAATACCTCCTTCAAATTTAAATAATAATCTTGCCGGATAGAGTATTCTTGTTACAAGGCCTTTCTGCTTTTCATTGCATTAAATATATCATGCCACTCCCTTCTGGCCTGTAATGTTTCTGCTGAGAAGTCTGCTGATAACTTGATGGGGTTACCTTTATAAGTGATCTTTTTTCTTTCTCTGGCTGCTTTCAATACACTCTCCTTGTCCTTGATCTTTGCCATCTTAATTACATGTCTTGGTGTTGTCTTCATAGGGTTCCTTGTGTTGAGAGATTTCTGCACTTCCATAACCTGAGAGACTATTTCCTTTCCCAAATTGGGGACATTTTCAGCAATTATTTTCTCAAAGAGACTTTCTGTCCTTTTTTCTCCCTCTTGTTCTTATACCCCTATAATGTAAATATTGTTCCAGTTGGATTGGTTGCATAGCTCTCTTCTTCTTCTTTCATTACTAGAGATCCTTTTTTCTCTTTGTGCCTCAGCTTCTTTGTTTTCCTGTTGTCTAATTTTTATTTCATTTACTGTCTTCTTTACCTTATCTAAACTACTTTTAAAGTCCTCCATTTTATGTTTCATTTCAGATACTGTATTTTTCAGTTTCTATCTCTTTCTTGAAGTCCTTTCTGAGATCTTGAATATAGCTCTGTGGGCCTATTTATTATTTTTATTTTGAAATCTTTATTAAGAAGATTGGTGATTTCAGTTTCACTTAGTCCTGTCTCTGGCATACTTTCCTGAATTTTTGTTTGGACAAAATTTTTTTGCTGTTTCATATTTTTAGTGATTCCTATGGAATAATAACTTTGTGTGGGTGGTGCCCTCTAGTGTCCAGAAGCTCTACTCTCTGGATCTGCTTAGCACCTGGAGCAATGGCAGGGGTTGCAGGCGAGTTGTGCTGGTGCCTGTCTGGAGGAAAGAGCTCTTCCCTGTTTCTGGCTGCAGTGCCCGACTCCACTGTCCGGGCCAGTGGGCCAAGCACGCAGGAAGGGGCTTCTGGGTTATGCCCTTATAGCTGCTGTAGGTGGGGCCACCCTCTGGCTGGCCTCAAACGATGGCAGGTGCACAGGTTTGCAAACCGGTGCCTGTCGGGAGGAGGGAGCGGCAAGTTGAGTATCGCAGTGGGGGGCCTTGGCGCTGTATTGCCAGCCAGGGTGATGAATCACCTGAAGCTCCTGAAAGTTCCCAACCTGCGGGGCTGAGTGTGCCGGCATGATTCCCTTTAGCATCCCTCTCGCTGTTGGGAAGTCTTTCAAAGTGCCCACCTTTCTTTTGTTCCAGGGGGCCGGTTGTGCGAATCTGTTCTCCACAAGCAGCTGTATTCTCAATTTCTCCAAGTATTCCACCTGTCTTTGTTTTCCAACCCCACTGATCTCCAGAGCACCATGTAATGTGGTTTTGTGCTCCTGGAGCAGATCTCCAGGGCTGGGTGTTCAGCAGTCCTGAGCTTCTACTCCTTTTCCACTCCATTTCTCTTTCTCCTACCTGTGGGCTGGGGTTGGGGAGGGTTTGGGTCCTTCCAGATCACGGCTTTGCTACTTTATCCTTTTCTGTGCAGTCTTCCCTTTTCCCTGAGGTGTAGGTGCTCTGTTCTGTAGTCTCTAGTCGCTCTTTCAGGATTAGCTGTATTTGCTGTATTTGCTGTATTTTTGTGTTATATGCAGTTTTGGGAGGAGGTTTCTGTCTCATTTCTCACGCTGCCATCGTTTTCCCTACCTGCTCCTTCTTTCTTTAACACTAAGCTTCCCAGGAATATCTTCCTGTTCCAAGGTACCTCCCTGTATCCCAAAAAGCACATCTTAGTAAGATCTCTGATCCATACTTGCCAGACCCCTTCCCATGATCTTCTGATTGGCCAGTGCTCTGATCACCAGGTCTTAGACCTGATCTCAGTGTTTTCTCACTTAGAATATAAAATTCTATTTTATATTACAGAAGTTCTGCTACCCTCCTTTCTTTTATTCAGTTCTATCCTAACATCTTTTTAATGCTGTGGGCTTTGGAGCTAACTCTGCTAATTTGGGATGTTTATTTTCTTGCTATTACAGGAGTTGAAGTTTATTGTCCTTCTAGTTTTCTCATGAGCTTGCATTATGGGTGATTCTTTTTTCTTTTTTTAATCATACAGGGATCTTGTTGGGGGATGTGTGAAGATATTAGGATGGGAGTTCACAAACTACAACCTGTGGACCAACTCCAGCCACATTTGGCCTCTGGCCTGTGTGAGCTAAGAATATTTTTCACATTATAAGGGTTATAAAAATGGAAGAATATGTCTTAGAGACTGTATGTAGCCCATAAAGCCTAAAATATTTTTCTGTGGTCCTTTACGGAGAATGTTTGTTGACCCCACTTAAACATGAAAATATCTTCAGTTTGAGCTTTCCAGAATAAGAGTTCCTATGGTTTCCTTGGTAACTTATTTTAGCATTTCTCAACGAAGTGGTAGCAAAGCAGTCCAGCTGAAGATAGAGTTTAAAAAAAAAAGGTTTTCTTTTTCTCTGTAATTAACAAATTAGCAATCATTTGTTTAAAGCACTTAACTATGTTAGACAGGAGAAGGGAAGGAAGGGCAAGCTAGTGAAAGCAGCATGAGCAAAGGTAATTTGGAAAAGTTGGGGAAGTTCAGGGACCATTTAAGGAATATTCTGGTTTGAATGCAACCATGACATAGTCTTGAAAGCTCATGGCTATGAAATTCCTTTTTCTTTTTAATCTGTTGGGATAGTATGTAGTCTATTTTCTTGTTTTAGAAAATAAGCACTAAATTATTGCTATGTGGGTTTAAACATTTCTAAGAGCCAAATGTGCTAAGTGATAACCACAGGAAAGATCTTCAAGTCTTTCATTATTATTTCTGATCAATAAATACTTTCATTTCCATTTTTTGATATTGAATACAATTTCAGTTCCTTCATATATGCATCCTATAAGTACTAGGTATTTTCAGCATCTGGTACTGTCATTTAGTTTGGTGCATGTTCTATTCAGAATATATTTGGCAGGGATATAAAATAAATGTGCTGTACTTGGCAGTGTTTTGAAATAGGATACCTATTCCTTGTAAGGATTTTCACATTTTGACAGTTTACCATAATAATTAAAAAAAATGTCTTTCTGTGAACATCATTTTTCTTTAGTTGTCATAGAAATCATGAACATTATTTTTAATGACAGTTAATAAACTGTTTAGTTATTTTCAAATAGCACAGATGGAATGATGGCTGAGGATGTAACATGTGACCTCTCAAACCCTTGCTCACAAATTGCTTCTTGCTATTAGTGTTCTTTCCTTTTCATTGCCTACAGACTTTGCTTTCCTTTCTTGAATCATTTCTTGGTTGTATGATAATTGTTATATTTTTATAGATTTATCTATTTTTAAATCCTCTATGCTACAGCATAGCTATAATAAAACCCTATAGCTTTCTATTTAACTCACTAAAAGTCATGTACTATTAAAGGTGTATAGGGAAAAACCTGATGAGAAATGGTTATTATCTTATTTGGAATTTACCTATTAACAAGAATTTAATATCTTGTGTCCTCCTAAAGTTTGCAAGTAACAGTTATTTTTTAAATTTTCTTTCTCTCTTTCAGACTTTTGAAGATTTTAAAAATGACAAGCAAGCTGTAGAATATCAACAACGAATTGTGGATATTTTGTTGAAAGTAAGTATTCAAAGAGCATGTTTGTATTGATGCTTACAGTAATCAAATGGAATTGTTTTATCAGAAGTTCTAAAATAATCTTGCTTAATGAAGTAATATGTTGCAATCATTTAAAATTTTTATTATGTCTTTGTCTTCAAAAGCTGAACGAAATACTAATCATTCATTCAAAAAATGTTATGTATCTCAGCTATAGACTAGATGCTAGGATACAGGGTACTGTTCTTGAGAAATGCATATTATGACAATTGCTTTATTAGTATTATTACAAGCAATAATAGAGACTAACTTCAGAGTGCTTTGAGAAAATTATTCATATGAAGAATCTCATTCTGTCTCATACCAACATCACTGTGTTGCTAAGTTCATGCTGTAGTTTTAGTATGGCCCTGAGATGATGGGTGACACTTGGGAATGATCTGAGGCTCACGGAGTTGAACATCACAATCTAAGTAGATGCAGTACAAAGCTATTTTGAGATTAGTGCTGTTGTTAATGAATTAATACAGAGACAGATTCTTTTCATTTGCACAGCTTCAGTGAGGCCAGTTTCTTTTTGTAGTTAAAACCTTAACATTTTTGTCCTGTGCATTTGGCTATAAAACATACATTTCTGCCTCTTGGTGACTTGCAGATTATTTTGAACAACCAAAATTAAAATTTTCTCTAGTTGTGTATTAATGCATTATACTTGTAATAGTTCCTTATAATTTTCAAAGCATGTTTACATGCATTATCTCATTTGAGCTACTTACTGACCTAAGATAGGCAGTGATGAATGTAAGAATAGGATTGCTAAGCTCCCAAATAATGCCTGTTGATCCAGGTAGATCAAACAATAGTGTAATTGTGATGGGAATTTATTTTTCTCATACAAAACTGGTGGTAGGCAACTGATCTTATAGAGTGACTTCACAAACTTATCAGAGATGCAAATTCCTTCTGTCTTAACTGCTGTTATTCTCAGTACATGGTTTCTTGGTCCAAAATGGCTATTGAGGCTCTAGCCATCACCTCTGCATTCTAGCCAGCCCAAATGCAAAAAATGTTCCCTCTCCTTAAGAAAACTTCCTAAAAGTTGTGAACTACAAATTCTGTTTATATCATGTTGATCAGAACCTAGCTATATGGCCCTTCAGCTGGTAAGAGAGACTGAGAATGTACTCTGTATTGTGAGTGACCATGTATTTAGCTAAAAATGAGGAGTTTGGGTTCTAAGTTAGGAGAGGACAGATATTGGAGCACAAGTGCCAGTTTTTGCCTTACCCATCTAAACTGTTTAACATTGACTCCCAACATCCTTCTATACTTTCTGGTCCCTGACTATTTCTCTATAACCACTCCCTTCTGTTCCACCCCTCCCCAAACACCCACACTGTATAAGGAACTGTTTAACTGTATTAAATTATTGGAATTCACGGAACTTTCTGTGTTGTACTTATGACGTATGTTCTTTGCAAGAGTTCTCTTTCATCCTGTTATGACTTTTCTTTCCCTTTCTCTGCCTGGCAAATTCCTAACCATTTTCTAAGACGAAAATCAAATATCATCCATGAGAAACTTTTAGAACCTTCTCCTACACTTCCAGTTTAATTAGTTGCCTCTTCTCTGTGTTCATACAATACTTTATACTACACTTGGTACACTATATGGTAATTGTTTACCCATGTATTTTCTTGCCTGGACTTGAGCTTCTCGTAGGTAAGAGACTGTGAGGAATTGTGGTTTTTGTCATTGTTTTAACATGCCCAGAACATGTCCAGCACAAGGCCTGTGACCTAGTAGATGTTCAAGAAATGTTTGCAAGTTGATTGAACTGGAACTGAAATTTAAGTCTATACTAAGTTGGAAGAATGATACAAATGAAGACAGTAAGCTCCATAAAGTGCTTAAACTATTACTGTCGGTGAATTGCTACTCTTGTATATTGGTTTCATAGCATTTACCTAGGATCAATGAAGAATGAACTTTTGAGATTATTTTCTCATTTCTTTTGATAGAATTGCACTAAGTGTACTTCTCAGGGAGCCAGTGAAAGTAAGAATATAGGCAACGACCAGAGAACAGATGAATGAACATCAAACCAAACATTATGTGTGCTTAGTGGCTGCAGACATAGAGGGGGATAAACTGTTAATTTGTGACTTTGTGTAAGACTGCTCAGGAAGTTTTGTGAATATGATCTCTGAAGTGGAGAAACTAGAATTTGGGGATGATAATCAGTTAGATACTTGCTGAGGTGGCAAGGGAATTGCCTGTGAGAACTGTTTTCTCAAAAGATGCTTCTAGAATCAGACAGTTAGGGAGTTTACACTTAGAGGCAAAAGGAAGGGCTAAAAGCAGAGCAGCACTAGCTGGGCCCCAAGAGTTAAGTCCTAGGAAAGGACCTGTTCACTGACAAGGGAGTGATGACTGAGTATGGTAAAGCTGTAGAAAACTCTATGAATATTATAAATTGGAAGTTAGATGCACACATACAGAGATTGAAACTTGAAATGTCCTCATACTCCAGTAATGATGCATTATGAACTTGAGCAAGCTGTGATTGCTGGACTAAAAGCAGGAAGAATTAAAGAAAAGTAAAGTAAGAAAATTTAGTAGCTAAGTACCTTTACTGCTAGCAGAGTAAGAAAGGGTAGGCTAAAAGCTAGGCCCCAGGGGACTGTTTTATAATAGGAGAAGTCTTATACTTTACCTTCAAGTGGAGAATGTGAGGAGGGAAGCTAGGACTTCCAATAGATGACACAGGGTGCTACACCCTATTTGTTATAGAGCTGCCTCCATAAATTCAGCTCATCTAACAGAATACCTGATCTTCCTTCCCAGACTGCTGCATTTTCTTTGTTAACAGCATCATTATCCTACCTACTTGTCAGGCTCAAAATCTGTCCTTTATAATTCCTCCTTTAACCACACGTTTCCACACATGTAGCCACTTGCCCTGTCGCCCCTCTCTGTTCCTGCCGCCGCTTTCATTGTCACTGCCCTGGTCCACAGCCCCTTGTCTCTCTCTCCCTGGGAGCCCTGCAGTCACATGCATTTGGTCTACCTTTTATTTCTTCCTTCTATTATTTTATCTGTACACTGCTGGCAGCATAATTTTCCTAAGCACAGTACTGATCATCATCATCAACTGTCCTGGTTGAACACTCAGTTTTCTATGGAATAAATGTTAGGTTTCTTAGACTGACATTTGAAGCCTCATCTTTTCTTTCAGTCTAATTTCTCCCTTCTCCTCATGCATGCTGCTGCATTCCAGTGAAACACAGTTTCTTCAAACAAACTTGCATTTTCTGTTCTCCATGTTCCTTCTCTACCCAGCTGAACTGAATTTTCCCCACTGTGCTTCCACCGACATTTGCCCCTCCCTCATACTGCTGATCACACTGTACTCTTTATTTAAGGCTTGTCTTTCTGTCCCACCTTGCTTTCTTGTTCTTCACTGCCTTGAAACACCTTCCATACCATCTTACACAAAATGGGTACTTATGAGTTGAGAGCTCTCTTAAAGCAGAGGAAAGATTATGATTTAATAAGTATGTGTGGTGGTAAACCTTTATGAAACCATCTGTTCAGGGGCTGTTTATATACTGGGCAGAAGCTGTTCATTTCACTGATTTGCCGGCTAGCTGACTTCTTTGCTGGGAGGCCTTCACTCAAATTATCTAACTTTTAAGTTCCATATCAACTCCCTTCTACCTGTGTTGTGTGTAGCTTTTTCTTTTTTTTGGCATTATTAATCTACAATTACATGTAATTAATAAATACTAGACTCCCCACATCAAGTCCTCCCCCCCACGTACCCCATTACAGTCACTGTCCATCAGCATAGAGAGATGCTATAGGATCACTACTTGTTTTCTCTAAATTTTACACCCCTCCCCGTGCCCCCCCTTCATTATGTCTGCTAATCGAATTGCCCCTTTTTCCCCCTTGTCCCTCCCTTCCCACCCATCCTCCCCAGTCCCTTTCCCTTTGGTAACTATTAGTCCATTCTTGGGTGCTCTGAGTCTGCTGCTGTTTTGTTCCTTCAGTTTTTTTCTTTGCTCTTATACTCCACAGATGAGTGAAATCATTTGATCCTTGTCTTTCCCTTCTGGCTTATCTCACTGAGCATAATACCCTCTAGCTCCATCCATGTTGTTGCAAAGGGTATGATTTGTTTTCTTCTTATGGCTGAATAATATTCCATTGTGTATATGTACCACTTCTTCTTTATACATTCATCTACTGATGGACACTTAGGTTGCTTCCATTTCTTGGCTATTGTAAATAGTGCTGCGATAAACATAGAGTTACATCTGTCTTTTTGAAACTGGACTGCTGCATTCTTAGGGTAAATTCCTAGGAGTGGGATTCCTGGATCAAATGGTATGTCTGTTTTGAGTTTTTTGAGGAACCTCCATACTGCTTTCCACAGTGGTTGAACTAATTTGCATTCCCACCAGCAGTGTATGAGGGTTCCCTTTTCTCCACATCCTCACCAACATTTGTTGTTGTTTGTGTTTTGGATGTTGGCCATCCTCACTGGTGTGAGGTGATATCTCATTGTGGTTTTAAACTGCATTTCTCTGATGTTTAGTGATGTGGAGCATCTTTTCATGTGCCTGTTGGCCATCTGAATTTCTTCTTTAGAGAAGTGTCTATTCATGTCCTCTGTGCATTTCTTAATTGGATTATTTGCTTTTTGTTTGTTAAGGTGTATGAGTTCTTTATTTATTTTGGATGTCAACCCCTTATCAGATACGTCATTTATGAATATATTCTCCCATACTGTAGAATGTCTTTTTGTTCTACTGCTGGTGTCCTTTGCTGTACAGAAGTTTTTCAGCTTGATATAGTCCCACTTGTTCTTTTTGCTTTTGTTTCTCTTGCCCGGGGAGATATGTTCATGAAGAAGTCGCTCATGTTTATGTCCAAGAGATTTTTGCCTATGGTTTTTTCTAAGAGTTTTATGGTTTCATGAGTTACATTCAGGTCTTTGATCCACTTTGAGTTTACCTTTGTGTATGGGGCTAGACAGTAGTCTAGTTTTATTCTCTTACATGTAGCTGTCCGGGTTTGCCAACACCAGCTGCTGAAGAGGCTGTCATCTCCCCATTGTATATCCAAGGCTCCTTTATCAAATATTAATTGACTGTAAATGTTTGGGTTAATGTTTGGATTTTCTATTCTATTCCACTGGTCTGTGGGTCTGTTTTTGTGCCAATACCAAATTGTCTTGATTACTGTGGCTTTGTAGTAGAGCTTGAAGTGAGGAAGCATAGTTCCCCTGTTTGATTCCTCCTTCTCAGGATTGCTTTGCCTATTCGGGGTCTTTTGTGGTTCCATATGAATTTTAGAACTATTTGTTCCAGTTCATTGAAGAAAGCTGTTGATAGTTTGATAGGGATTGCATTGAATCTGTAGATTGCTTTTAGGTAGTATAGCCATTTTGACAATATTTATTCTTCCTAGCCAAAAGAATGGGATGCATTTCCATTTGTTATTGTCCTCTTTAATTTCTCTTAGGAGTGTCTTGTAGTTTTCAGAGTATAGGTCTTTCACTTCCTTTGTTAGGTTGATTCCTAGGTATTTTATTCTTTTTGATGCAATTGTGAATGGAATTGTTTTTCTGATTTCCCTTTCTGTTAGTTCGTCGTTAGTGTATAGGAAAGCAACAGATTTCTGTGTGTTAATTTTGTATCCTGCAACTTTGCTGAATTCAGATATTAGTTCTAGTAGTTTTGGAGTGGAGTCTTTAGGATTTTTTATGTACAGTGTCATGTCATCTGCAAATAGTGACAATTTGACTTCTTCTTTACCAATCTGGATGCCTGTATTTATTGGTTTTGTCTAATTGCCATGGCTAGGACCTCCAGTACTATGTTATATACCTAACAGTGGAGAGAGTGGGCATCCCTGTCTTGTTCCAGATCTTAGATGAAAAGCTTTCAGCTTCTCGCTGTTAAGTATGATGTTAGCTGTGGGTTTGTCATATATAGCCTTTATGATGTTGAGGTACTTGCCCTCTATACCCATTTTGTTGTGAGTTTTTATCATGAATGGGTGTTCAATTGTGTCAAATGCTTTTTCAGCATCTATGGAGATGATCATGTGTTTTTTGTCCGTCTTTTTGTTGATGTGGTGGTTGATGTTGATGGATTTTCGAATGTTGTACCATCCTTGCATCCCTGGATGAATCCCACTTGATCATAGTGTATAATCCTCTTGAAGTATTTTTGAATTTGTTTACCTAATATTTTGTTGAGTATTTTTGCATCTACGTTCATCAGGTATATAGGTCTGTAATTTTCTTTTTTGGTGAGGTCTTTGCCCGGTTTTGGTATTAGAGTGATGCTGGCTTCACAGAATGAATTTGGAAGTATTCCCTCCTCTTCTATTTTTTGGAAAACTTTAAGGAGAATGGGTATTATTTCTTCTCTATATGTCTGATAAAATTCGGTGGTGAATCCATCTGGCCCGGGGATTTTGTTCTTGGGTAGTTTTCTGATTACTGCTTCAATTTTGGTGCTCCTAACTGATCTGTTTAGGTTTTCTGTTTCTTGCTTGGTCAGTCTTGGGAGGTTGTATTTTTCTAAGAAGTTGTCCATTTCTTCTAGGTTTTCCAGCTTGTTAGCGTATAGATTCTCATAATATTCTCTTATAATTCTTTGTATTTCTGTGGGGTCTGTTGTGATTTTTCCTTTCTCATTTCTGATTCTGTTTATGTGTGTAGATACTCTTTTTCTCTTAATAAGTCTGGCTAGGGGTTTATCTATTTTGTTTATTTTTCAAAGAACCAACTTTTGGTTTCATTGATTTTTTTCTGTTGTTTTATTCTTCTCAATTTTATTTATTTCTTCTCTAATCTTTATCATGTCCCTCCTTCAGGTGACTTTGGGCCTTATTTGTTCTTCTTTTTCCAATTTCAATAATTGTGTCTTTAGAGTATTCATTTGGGATTGTTCTTCCTTCTTTAAATAGGCCTGGGTTGCAATATGCTTTCCTTTTGGAACTGCCTTTGCTGCGTCTCACAAAGTTGCCACTTTGTTTTATTGTTGTCATTAGTCTCCATATATTTTTTGATCTCTGTTTTAATTTGGTCATTTATACATTGATTATTTAGGAGCATGCTGTTAAGTCTGCATGTATTTGTGAGCCTTTTTGTTTTGTTTGTACAATTTATTTGTAGCTTTATACCTTTGTGATCTGAGAAGTTGGTTGGTAGAATTTCAATATTTTTGTATTTCCTGAGATTCTTTTTGTGGCCTCCTATTTGGTCTATTCTGGAAAATGTTCCATGCCCACTTGAGAAGAATGTGTATCCTGGTGATTTTGGGTGTGGAGTTGTGTAGATGTGTGTTATGTCCATCTCTTCTAATGTGTTTTTCAGTGCCTCTGTGTCTTTCCTTGTTTTCTGTCTGGTTGATCTGTCCTTTGGAGTGAGTGGTGTGTTGAAGTCTAAAATGAATGCATTGCTGACTATTTCCTCCTTTAATTTTGCTAGTATTTGTTTCACATATGCTGGTTCTCCTGTTTGGGTGCATATATATTTATAATGGTTATATCCTTTTGTTGGACTGACCCCTTTGTCATTATGTAATGTCCTTCTTTATCTCTTGCTGCTTTCTTTGTTTTGAAGTCTATTTTGTCTGATACAAGTACTGCAACACCTGCTTTTTTCTCTTTGTTGTTTGCATGAAATATCTTTTTCCATCCCTTCACTTTTAGTCTGTGTATATCTTTGGGTTTGAGGTGAGTCTCTTGTAAGCAGCATATAGATGGGTCTTGCTTTTTTATCCATTCTATTATTCTGTGTCTTTTGATTGGTACATTCAGTCCATTTACATTTAGGGTGATTATCAATAGATATGTACTTATTGCCATTGCTCGCTTTGGATTTGTGTTTACCAACGATTCAAGGGTAGCTTCTTTACTATTTAACTGTCTAACTTAACTCTCTTATTAAGCTATTATAAACACAGTGTGGTCATTCTTTATTTCTCTCTCTTCTTATTCTTCCTCCTCCCTTCTTTATATGTTAGGCGTTTTTTTTTTCTGTTCTCTTTTGTGTTCTTTTGACTGGTTTTGTGGAAAGTTGATTTTACTTTTTGCCTGACCTCTCCTTAGCCTTAGGAGTGCTTCCCTCTAGAGCCGTCCCTTTAAAATATCATGTAGAGGTGGCTTGTGGGAGGCAAATTCCCTTAACTTTTGCTTGTCTGCGAATTATTTAATCCCTCCCTCAAATTTAAACGATAATCTTGCTGAATACAGTATTCTTGGTTCATGGCCCTTCTGTTTCATTCCATTAAATGTATCATGCCATTCTCTTCTGGCCTGTAAGGTTTCTGTTGAGAAGTCTGAAGATAGCCTGATGGGTTGTCCTTTGTAGGTGATCTTTTTTCTCTCTCTGGATGCCTTTAATACTGTGTCCTTGTCTTTGATCTTTGCCATTTTAATTAATATATGTCCTGGTGTTGTCTTCCATGGGTTCCTTCTGGTGGGAGATCTGTGTGCTTCCACGGTCTGAGAAATTATTTCCTTTCCTAGCTTGGGGAAGTTTTCGGCAATTATTTCTTCAAAGACTCTTTCTATCCCTTTTTCTCTCTCTTCTTTTTCTGGGACTTCTGTAATGCGAATATTGTTCCGTTTGGATTGGTCACACACTTCTCTTAATATTCTTTCATTCCTAGAGACCCTTTTATCTCTCTCTGCCTCAGCTTCTCTGTTCTCCTGTTCTCTGATTTCTATTCCATTAACAGTCTCTTCCTCCTCATCTAGTCTGCCCTTAAGCCCGTCAATCGATTGTTTCATTTCTGTAATGTTCCTCCTGACTTCCTCCCTTAGCTCTTGCATATTTCTCTGTAGGTCCACCAGCATGGTTATGACTTTTATTCTGAATTCTTTTTCAGAAATATTGTTTCAATCTATCCCACCAGGCCCTCTCTCTGGGGTTGTCTGGGTGATTTTTGACTGGACCAGGTTCTTCCGTCTTTTCATGGTGATAGATGTGGTCACAGGCAGGTGCCATGTGTCTCGGCTGGGAGAACAAAGTCCCTTTCTGCTTGCTATTCACTTTGCCCTTCTCCACAGCCTGTGCCGTTTACCACACAGCAGGAGGCTGTCTCTGGGATAATTTCCTGAGCTCCTGTGGGCGGCGTCACCCTCAGGTATCCTGGAGCACTACGGGGACGTGGCAACCACACCGGGTGCGTTCTACTGCAAGGATGGGCCCTTTTGTGCTTCAGGACCTTGCTCTGGCTTCCGCACACCCAGAGGCAGTCTCTAGAATAATCCACTGAGCTTCCGTGGCCACCCTTAGCCTAGCCTAGAGCACTGCGCGGCTGTGGCAACCATGCTGGGTGCATTCTATGGCAAGGATAGGCCCTTTCGCACATTCCAGACCTTGCTCTGGCTTTCACAGGCTGTACTGTTTACCCGCAAACTGGGAGGCAGTCTCTGGGATAATCCCCTCAGCTGCCGTGGGCAGGGATGCCCTCAAGCTACCCTAGAGCACTGTGGGTTCGTTCTACTGCTGGGATGGCCCCTTCGTGCCTTCCAGACATTGTTCCAGCTTCCGCTGTTGTTTTGGGTTAGCTGCGCGCTGGGCGGAGACTCTGTGTGGTTGTTGTGGGCGGGGCCGCTCTCCGGCTGCTCTGCAGCTGTGCTGGTTCAGCAGACCCCAGCAGAGTGAAATGAATGGCAGGCTACTTATCGCCATGAGGCGCTTTGCAGCTGCTTTACCCAGCAGGGAGTTAGGAGACCTGAAATTCCTCGAGATTCAAAGCCTGCTAGGCTGAGTGTGCTGGGATGATTGTGTTCAGCTGTTGGGCCCTTGTCCCTTTAAGTCTTTTTAAAATGCCCGCTTTTCTTTTGTCCCAGGGGAGCCAGCTGTGGGAACTGCTCGCAGCCTCCATCTTGGATCCTGCCCTTCTGTTTCTCTAATCTCCAACACACCATGCAATGTGTGTCTGTGCTCCCAATGCAGGTCACCAGGGCTGGATATTTAGCAGTCCTGTGCTTCCACTCCCTCCCCACTCTGATTCTTTTCCTTCCACCTGTGAGCTGGGGTGGGGGTGGGGGTGCTCGGGTCCTGCCGGATCATGGCTTGGTATCTTACTCATTTCATGAGGTGCTGAGTTCTTGCAGATGTAGATGAAGCCTGGCTGTTTTACTATATCTTCTGGTCTTTCTTTTAGGAGTAGTTATATTTGTTGTATTTTCAAGAATCTATATCATTTTGGGAGGAGATTTCCGCTGCCCTGCTCACATCGCCATCTTTAGCTGACCAGCGTGTGTAGATTTTTAATAAGATTACTTAAATTTAATTTTAGTACGATCTTCTTTTAAGAATCCCAGAGGGAAGGACAATTAGTATTTCTTAGAAAACTACCTCTCAAACAATTGAGGTCTCATGTGGGTTATGCATTAAAAAAACTGTAAAAATCACTAATATGCTTTCCTTTCAGAGTATGCTCCTTTTTTTTTCATTTTATTTATTTATTTGTTATATTGCTATCATTAATGTATAATTACATGAACAACATTATGGTTACTAGACTCCCCCTATCATCAGGTCCCCATCACATACCCATTTACAGTCACTGTCCATCAGCATAGTAAGATGCTATAGAGTCACTGCTTGCTTTGTTCTTATACTCCACAGATGAGTGAAATCATTTCATACTTGTCTATCTCCGCTTGGCTTATTTCACTGAGCATAATACCCTCTAGCTCCATCCATGTTGTTGCAAATGGTAGGATTTGTTTTCTTCTTATGGCTGAATAATATTCCATTGTGTATATGTACCACACTTCTTTATCCATTTATCTACTAATGGACACTTAGGTTGCTTCCATTTCTTGGCTATTGTAAATAGTGCTGTGATAAACAAAGGGGTGTATATGTCTTTTACAAACTGGTATCCTGCATTTCTAGGGTAAATTCCTAGGAGTGGGTCAAATGCTATTTCTATTTTGAGTTTTTTGAGAAACCTCCATACAGCTTCCCACAGTGGTTGAACTAATTTACATTCCCACCAGCAGTGTAGGAGGGTTCCCCTTTCTCCACATCTTCACCAACGTTTGTTGTTGTTTGTGTTTTGAATGATGGCCATCCTAACTGGTGGGAAGTGATACCTCATTGTGGCTTTAATTTGCATTTCTCTGATGACTAGTGATGTGGAGCATCTTTTCATATGCTTATTGGCCATCTGAATTTCATCTTTGGAGAAGTGTCTGTACAGCTCCTCTGCCCATTTTTTAATTGGCTTATTTCATTTTGTTTGTTGTGGTGCATGAGCTCTTTATATAATTTGTATGTCAACCCCTTATTGGATATGTCATTTATGAATATATTCTCCCATACTTTAGGATGTCTTTTTGTTCTACTGATGGTGTCCTTTGCTGTGCAGAAGCTGTTTAGTTTGATATAATCCCACTTGTTCATTTTTGCTTTTGTTTCCCTTGCCCAGGGAGATATGTTCATGAAGAAGTCGCTCATGTTTATGTCCAAGAGATTTTTGCCTACATTTTTTTCTAACAGTTTCTGGTTTCATGACTTACATTCAGATCTTTGATCCATTTTGAGTTGACTTTTGTGTATGGGGTTAGACAATAATCCAGTTTCATTCTCTTACAGGTAGCTGTCCAGTTTTGCCAACACCAGCTGTTGAAGAGGCTCTCATTTCCCCATTGTATATCCATGGCTCCTTTATCGTATATTAATTGACCATATATGCTTGAGTTTATATCTGGGCTTTCTAGTCTATTCCATTGGTCTATGGGTTTGTTCTTGTGCCAGTACCAAATTGTCTTGATTACTGTGGCTTTGTAGTAGAGCTTGAAGTCAGGGAGCATAATTCCCCCCATTTAATTCTTCCTTCTCAGGATTGCTTTGGCTATTCGGATTCTCTTGTGGTTCCATATGAATTTTAGACCTATTTGCTCTAGTACATTGAAGAATGCTGTTGGTATTTTGATAGGGATTGCATTGAATCTGTAGATTATTTTAGGCAGGATGGCCATTTTGAAAATATTAATTCTTCCTGTCCATGAGCATGGAATGTGTTTCCATTTATTCGTATCTTTAATTTCTCTCATGAGTGTCTTGTAGTTTTCAGAGTATAGGTTTTTCACTTCCTTGGTTAGGTTTATTCCTAGGTATTTTATTCTTTTTGATGCAATTGTGAATGGAATTGTTTTATTAATTTCTCTTTCTGCTAGTTAATCTTTAGTGTATAGGGATATGACAGATTTCTGTGCATTAATTTTGTATCCTGCCACTTTGCTGAATTCAGATATTAGATCTAGTAGTTTTGGAGTGGATTGTTTAGGGTTTTTTTATATACAGTATCATATCATCTGCAAACAGGGACATTTTGACTTCTTCCTTACCAATCTGGATGCCCTTTATTTGTTTGTGTTGTCTGATTGCTGTGGCGTTGACCTCCAGTACTATGTTGAATAAAAGTGGAGAGAGTGGGCATCCTTGTCTTGTTCCTGATCTTAAAGGAAAAACTTTCAGCTTCTTGCTGTTAAGTTTAATGTTGGCCGTGGGTTGTCATATATAGCCTTTATAATGTTGAGGTACTTGCCCTCTATACCCATTTTGTTAAGAGTTTTAATCATGAATGGATTTTTAATTTTGTTGAATGCTTTTTCAGCGTCTATGGAGGTGATCATGAGGTTTTTTTCTTCTTTCTGTTGATGTGGTGGATGATGTTGATGGATTTTTGAATGTTGTACCATCCTTGCATCCCTCTGATGAATCCAACTTGATCATGATTGATGATCTTTTTGATGTATTTTTGAATTCGGTTTTCTAATATTTTGTTGAGCATTTTTGCATCTATGTTCATCAGGGATATTGGTCTGTAGCTTTCTTTTTTTGTGGTGTCTTTGCCTGGTTTTGGTATTAGAGTGATGTTGGATTTGTAGAATGAGTTAGGGAGTATTCCGTCTTCTCTACTCTTTGGAAAACTTTAAGGAGGATTGGTATTATGTCTTAACTAAATGTTTGATAACATTTATCAGTGAAACCATCTGGTCCAGGTGTTTTGTTCTTAGGTAGTTTTTAGATTACCAATTCAATTTCCTTGCTGGTTATTGGTCTGTTCAGATTTTCTGTTTCTTCCTCAGTTAGCCTTGTAAGGTTGTATTTTTCTAGAAAGTTGTCCATTTCTTCTGTGTTATACAGTTTGTTAGCATATAATTTTTCATAATATTCTCTAATAATTCTTTGTATTTCCGTGGAATCCGTAGTAATTTTTCCTTTCTCATTTGTGATTCTGTTTATGTGAGTAGACTCTCTTTTTTTCTTGATAAGTCTGACTATGGATTTATCTATTTAGTTTACTTTCTCAAAGAACCAGCTCTTGGTTTCATTGATTCTTTCTATTGTTTTATTCCTCTTGATTTTATTTATGCTCTAATCTTTATTATGTCTTTTCTTCTACTGACTTTGGGCATCATTAGTTCTTCCTTTTCTAGTTTCATTAATTGTGAGTTTTGACTCTTCATTTGGGATTGTTATTCTTTCCTGAGGTAGGCTTGTATTGAAGTGTACTTCCCTCTTAACATGGCCGTCACTACGTCCCACAGATTTTGTGGTGTTCAATTGTGTTTGTCATTTGTCTCCATATATTGCTTGATCTCTGTTTTTATTTCGTCATTGGTTCATTGAATATTTAGGAGCATGGTATTAAGCCTCCATGTGTTTGTGGTCTTTTTCATTTTCTTTGTGTAATTTATTTTTAGTTTCATACTTTTGTGATCTGAGAAGCTGGTTGGTACAGTTTCAATATTTTTTAATTTATTGAGCCTGTTTTTGTGGCCTAGTATATGATCTATTTTTGAAAATGTTCTATGTGTACTTGAGAAGAACATGTATGCTGTTGCTTTTGGCTGAAGTGTTCTGTAGATATCCGTTAGGTCCATCTGTTCTAATACATTGTTCGGTGCCTCTGTCTCTTATTTCTGTCTGCTGGATCTGTCCTTTGGAGTGAGTGGTGTGTTGAAGTCTCCCAAAATGAATGCATTGCATTTCACTTCCCCCTTTAATTCTGTTAGTATTTGTTTCACATATCTAGGTAATCCTGTGTTGGGTGCATCAATGTTTATAATAGTTATATCCTCTTGTTGGACTGACCAGTTTGTCATTATGTAATGTCCTTCTTTGTCTCGTGTTACTTTCTTTGTTTTGAAGTCTATCTTGTCTGATACAAGTACTGCAACTCCTGCTTTTTTCTCCCTACTAGTTGCATGAAATATCTTTTTCCATCCCTTCAGTTTCAGTCTGTGTATGTCTTTGGGTTTGAAGTGAGTCTCTTGTAGGCAGCATATAGATAGGTCTTAGCTTTTTATCCATTCAGTGACTCTGTGTCTTTTGATTGGTGCATTCAGAGTGTTTACATTTAGGGTGGTTATTGATTGGTATGTATTGGCATTGCAGGCTTTAGATTCATGGTTACCAAAAGTTAAGGGTAATTCCCTTACTGTCTAACAGTCTAATTTAACTCACTTCATATGCTATTACCAACACAACCTAAAGGTTCTTTTTTTCCCCTCCTTTTTCTTCCTCCTCTATTCTTTATATGTTTGGTATCATAGTCTGTACTCTTTTTCTATCCCTTGATTGACTTTGCGGGTAGTTTATTTGATTTTGCATCTACTTTGTATTTAATTATTCTACTTTACTGTGGTTTTATTTCCCTTGGTGACATCTATTTTGCCTTAGGAATACTTCCATCTATAGCAGTCCCTCCAAAATACAGTGTAGAAGTGGTTTTTTAGAGGTCTATTCTCTCAGCTTTTGTTTATCTAAAAATTGTTTAATCCCTACTTCAAATTTAAATGATAATTCTGCTGGGTAGTGTATTCTTGGTTCAAGGCCCATCTGCTTCATTGCATTAAATGTGTAATTGCACTCCCTTCCGGCCTGTAAAGTTTCTGTTCAGAAATCTGATGATAGCGTGATGGGTTTTACTTTGTATGTGATCTTTTTTCTCTCTAGCTGCTTTTAAAAGTCTGTCTTTATCCTTGATCTTTGCCACTTTAATTATTATTATGTCTTGATGTTGTCTTCCTTGGGTCCCTTGTGTTGCGAGATCTGTGCACCTCTGTGGCCTGAGAGACTATCTCCTTCCCCAGATTTGGGAAATTTTCAGCAAGTACCTTCTCAATGACACTTACTATCCCTTTTTCTCTCTCTTCTTCTTCTGGTACCTCTGTAATTCAAATATTGTTCCTTTAAGATTATTCTCACCATTCTCTCAATATTCTTTCATTCTTAGAGATCCTTTTTTCTCTCTGTGCCTCAGCTTCTTTGTATTCCTCTTCTCTAATTTCTATCCCATTTACTGTCTCTTCTCCTACATCTAATCTGCTTTTAAATCCCTCCATTGTATGTTTCATTTCAGATACGGAATTTCTTAATGATTGAATCTGTTTTAAATTCGTCCGAGTTCTTGAATATTTTTCTGTACCTCCATGAGCATGTTTATAATTTTTATTTTGAACTCTCTTTCAGGAAGGTTGGTGAGTTCAGTTTCATTTGGTCCATTTTCTGGGGTTTATGAGATTTTAGTCTGAAGCATGGTGTTTTGATGTTTCATAATTCTATGTGGTGCCCTCTAGTGCCCAGAAGCTCCAGTCTATGGAGCTGCCCAGCCCCTAGAGTGAGGTTGGGGGTGGTAGGGGAGCAGCATTGGTGCCTTGGTGCAGGAAAGAGCTGTTTCCTGATTTCCTGGATGCAGTGCTTGTCTCCAGTATCAGAGCCAGTGGGTTGAGCACGCAGGTGTTAGCCTCTGTGCTTGGTGTCTCTAGCTGTAGTAGGCGCAGCCTCTGTCTGTCTTGATGCCAGCCCAGTGACTGCTGGTTTGCAAGCAGGTGCCGGCAGGGCAGGAGGAAGGCCCAACTGGCTGCGTGTCACAGTGGGGGCCTCGGAGCTGAGTAGGCAGCCAGGGGATTGGGGCGCCTGAAACTCCTCAAAGTTCCCAAACCACTGGGCAGAGTATGCCGAGACAACCTTGTCCACCTATCCCTTCTCTGTAGCAAGCTCCATGCAAACCCCGCCCCTTCAGCAGCCCTCTTGCTGCTAGGAAGCCTGTCAGATCGCCTGCCTCCACTTTATACCAGAGTGGCCCGATGTGCATCCCCGTCCTCAAATGGCTGCAATCTCAGTCTTTCAAGGTCTCCGCCTGTCCCAGCTCCCCAACCCCAGCAACCTCCAGAGCACCGCACAGTGTAGGTCTGTGGTGCTAAGCAGACCTCCAGGGCTGGCTGTTCAGCAGTTCTAGGCTTCCATCCCCTCCCCGCTCCGTTTCTCTTCCTCCTGCCGTTGAGCTCTGGTGGGGGAAGGGCTCGGGTCCTTCTGGATCAAGGCTTTCGTATGTTACCCTGGTTCCTGAGGTCTGCTCTGTTTGTGAGGTCTGTATGAAGTCTGGTGCAGCCTTCTTCCCTGTTGCTGTTTTAGGACTAGTCGTGTTAACTATATTTGCACACTATATGTGGTTTTGGGAGTAATTCTCTGTCTCACCTCTCATGCTGCCATCTTGAATTCACTATGCTCCTTCTTTAAATGGTATTGAACTCAAGTGTTGCATAGTCAGTAAAAGAATCATTTCATGAGTCTTCTGTGATGAGGTTTTCCCCTACCCCCACTGTATATTTTTCATGTCAAACCAGGTGATGTTTTGATTAAATGGTCTCTTTTGCTCATCAGGTAATGGTGGAGAATTCAGATTTTACTCCCTCACAAGTAGGGTGTCTCTTTACATTTCTTGCCCGGCAGCTTGCAAAACCTGACAATACCTTGTTTGTAAACAGAACTCTTTTTGATCAGGTGAGTGTCTTTAATTGTGAGAGTTACAATTGTTTTCATTGTATTTAGTGTTCATAGAAAAGTTCACTGAGTACAAGGTTTCTTAATATAATAGCCTATTGGATAAGTGTCTTACCAGGTCTGTTCAGGTTTCAGTTTGGATCTAAATTAGTTGTTCAATTTTTTTTTTTAATGGTGCCTGGGTAGTATGACTTTGCCTAGTAATTTGGTATCTTGGGAGTATATTTGTGGAGATGTTTTTATGGATAATCTGTTACTCTAAATTGCCTAAGATTCTCCACTCGAAAATTTCCCATTTTAAGAATCACCTCTCTCACTGGTAGTAAGACTATGATGTTGATCATCTGGAAGAGAGATTACTTTTAAAAATTCTGAATTTAATTACAAATGACTTAGACTTTGAGGGTCAACAATTGGGATCTCCCAATCCCAGCTGAATATCTCCTATCTATCCGCAGGTGGCAAAAAAAAAAACAACCTTTTTATATGGAGAAAGTTGAAAAGTTGATAATAATGACTAGCATCTATTGAGCACTTTGTAGTGCCAGGCTCTGTTCCAGAGTTTTATATGTATATATTAACTCAGTGCTCCCAATAGCTCTGAAATTGGTAAAATTATTACTCCCATTTTGCACATGAGGAAACTAAAACCTGGAGAGGTTAAGTCACTCATGCAAGGTCATAGTTAATATATGTTGTTATTAGCAATAAAAGTATTATTACCTGTTAATAAGCTTAAGATTAAAATTCAGGTGTCCTGACTCCAAAGTCCACGCTTTCTTGGTCCTTGATATCAGGGATCTTAAAGATAAGTACGTAGACAATGCTGCCCTCTAGTCGTGCTTCTGGACAGTAAAGAAATATGTGTAGGGTACATAGTAAATTGTTAGACTGCCTGAGCCTGCTGTGCTGTGTACTAGGCCAGTGAGTTGGGAAGGCACCATATACCTGTGGTGTTTTTTACGGCTGAGTGTGAGTGAGTTGGTGATACCGAAATGGTGGTTATTGCTGTTTTTGTTATGGCAGTGTTATGGCATGCATACTGGTATCCAGTAAAAAAATACCTGTTCTCTGACCAGGTCCTTGAATTCCTCTGCAGTCCTGATGATGACTCCCGACACTCTGAAAGACAGCAGGTATGAGCTACTAGAACTCTTTTTGCTGAAGAAAGGGAAAGAAGACAGAGTAAGCCAAAAAGAACCCTGTGCTAAATCTCAAGTGACATAAAGGAAAGTGACTTGTGCCAAACCCTCATACTAAGCTAGGCAGTGGCAATGAGCAAATAGTGTGGATGGGTGTTAGAAGCACATGTATAAAGGAGCTTAAATCAAATTCGTAGGCTAACAAATTCCTACTCGAAAACAAGCTGACAGGACCTGTCTTGCATTCAACATGACACCAGAGAATACTTCATCCTTCTCCATTACACCAATTGACACCGGTTATATACTGCCTCCTACCAGTGTCATTAATTGGGTAACCATTCCTAGCTTCTATAGCCCTGAACCAGAAAGGCTTCAGGATCCTAAATATTGAGGACACTTAACTTTTGGCAGTGCCCAATAGCCCCACTGCATTAGAGCTAACCATTTCTGGACACTAGACTGCATCTGCCCTCCACTAATCACTGTGAGATAGTAACTATTTGATTACCACTTCTTTCTAGTTATGGCATTTTCTCAGTCCTTTCTAGGTGTAGGATTCTTTAAAAGCTCACCCACTATAACTGTGGGCTCTAAGAGAGTCAAACCTATTTAAAATTGATCACCAGAATTTGTCAGATAAGTAAGCAACAAAAACTAAGTACTTTGAGAGCTATGCTAAGTTTTTTTATGGTAATATTGCACAGCTGGGAGGTTGAAACTCAAATAAAGAACTTACGATACCAACAGTGGTGACTTTCTGCGCAGCTGTGGCCCAATGACTGCTGCTGACTATGGTAGGGAAGAGAACAGCTGCTGAAATTTTGCTTATCTCTTAAATTATATTAAATACAAATAGTAGTGGACCCTTCACTTTGCTCTATTTGTCTATTGGCAAGAAAAGTGGTATGCATGATATTGCTATATAAAATGATACAAAAACCTTTAAATAAATAGCTAAACAGAATTTTTAAAAATCTAAATGTAATAGCCAGACCTTGAAAAGTAATCGTAGTATAGTTATATTCTATTACTGGGAGTCTCCTTTGAGATTACCTAGTTTGATTTTTCTACTTCCTTAGAAACATAGAAAACTCATGAAGCAAGTTGCTCAAGGTCACAACTAAGATTATAATCCAATTCCTTCCCTTTTAATCTAGCACTCTTTCCCTCATATCATTTGCTACATATCAGTTTGTTTATGCAACATTTTTTAGTATTTTCCAGTGGTGGACTGATGTAAGTTTAACAGCTGGCTCCCCAGGTATAATTCTGGTGTGAATGTTGATTGATATTTTCATTTATGTAAAATGAAAAAGGTGAAAGTGCAACAATGAATGCATGTCAGATCTTCACTCATTCATCAATGAAGTGACTTCTTTGCTGAATTGGATAGCTGTTTTTGAATATTAGAAAATTAATTCCTTAATTTTTTTGTGCTATTCTCTATGTAATGACTATGACATTCACACTTTTTAATTTGATTGGCTTGTTAACATTATCTCCATCACATTCTTTACAAGGGATCAGAAAGTATTTTCTGTAAATATTTTAGGCTTTGTGGGCCACATATCCCTGTCACACATTCTTTATTTTGCGACCTTAACAATGTAACACTGATTTACAGCATTTGCCAATTTCTGTGGTATAAGTCCTCCCACCATGGCTGATTCAGCCTACCAACACGATGTCACTGAACACAAAATTGGGAAGAGATGCACAGTAGCACACCCATATGTAGTATTTCCAACATACAGGTATAGTTACAGTAACTAACTTCAAGAGTGTACATAATAAAATGTAGTAAAATAATTAGGAAGTGGCTGGGAAGATGGTGGCATGAGCAGGGCAGTGGAAATCTCCTCCCAAAACCATATATACTTGTGAAAATACAACAAATACAACTATTCCTAAAAGAGAGACCAGAAGATAGAGTACAACAGCCAGGCTACAGCTACACCTGCGAGAACTCAGCGCCTCACGAAGCAGGTAAGATACAAAGCCGCGACCCGGTGGGACCTGAGAACTCCTCAACCCCAGCGTACCGGTGGGAGGAAAAGATTCAGAGCGGGGAGGGAGTGGAAGCACAAGCCCGCCAAATAACCACCCCTGGTGATCTGCGCCGGGAGCACTGACACACATCACATGGTGTATTGGAGATTAGAGAAACAGAAGGGCAGGATCTGAGATGGAGACAACAAGCGGGTCCCTTCAGCTGGCTCCCTGGGACAAAAGAAAAGTGTGTGCTTTTTTTAGAAGTCTTAAAGAGACAAGGGTCCAAAAGTGGAACAAAATCATCCCAGCGCACTCGGCCCAGAGGGCTGGGAGTCCTGGGAAATTTTGGACCCCCTGGCCAGCAGCCAGGCAAAGCAGCCATGCCGAGGCTTCCCACAGAGATCAGCAGCCTGCCATTCGTTCCCCCCTACCCCCTCAGAGCCGCAAAGGGTCCAGCAGAGCCGCTGCTGCTGCGAAACAGCGGAGGAGCAGACTGGCTCACAAAAACCTCACAGGATCACCTCCCAGCTGACACAGAACTAAGCGGGAAGAGCCCCAGAACCAGGTTCGGAAGGCACCAAGGGGACCAGAATGTACGCAACAAGACTGCAAACACCCGCAGTGCTATAAGCTAAGCTGAGGCAGCCCGCACACAGGCAGTTTAGAGGATTATCCCAGAGACTGCCTCCCAGTGTGCTGGAAAACAGTTCAGGCTCCTGAGAAGGTCAAGGAGAACAACAAGCAGGAAGGGACTTTGTTCTCCCAGCTGACACATGTGGTGACTACCAGCGACCACTTCTATCACCATGAAAAGACAGAGGAATATGGTACAAAGGTTAGCCAGACCCCAGAGAAGGGGCCTGATGGGATAGACTTATACAATATTCCTGAAAAAGAATTCAGAATAAAAATCATAACCATGCTGATGGATCTACAGAGAAATATACAAGAGCTAAGGGAAGAAGTGAGGAAACACAATGCAGAAATCAGACAAGCAATTGACGGGCTTAGGAGCAGACTGGACGAGGTGCAATAAACTTAATGGAATAGAAATCAGAAAACAGGAATACAGAGAAGCTGAGGCAGAGAGAGATAAAAGGATCTCTAGGAATGAAAGAATATTAAGAGAACTGTGTGACAAATAAAAAACAGAACAATATTTGCATTATAGGAGTCCCAGAAGAAGAAGAGAGAGAAAAAGGGATAGAAAGAGTCTTTGAAGAAATAATTGCCGAAAACTTCCCCAAGCTGGGAAAGGAAATAGTTTCTCAGAACATGGAAGCCCACAGATCTCCCAACACAAGGGACCCAAGGAAGACAACACCAAGACACATAATAATTAAGATGGCAAAGATCAAAGATAAAGACAGAGTATTAAAGGCAGCTAGAGAGAGAAAAAAGATCACCTACAAAGGAAAACCCATCAGACTATCATCAGACTTCTCAACAGAAACCTTACAGGCCAGAAAAGAATGGCATGATATATCTAACGCAATGAAACAGAAGGCCTCGAACCAAGAATATTGTATCCAGCATGATTATCATTTAAATATGACAGAGGGATTAAACAATTTCCAGACAAGTGAAAGTTGAGAGAGTTTGCCTCCCATAAACCACCTCTACAGGATATCTTAAAGGGACTGCTCTAGAGGGAAGCACTCCTAAGGCTAAAAAGATGTCACCAGAGAAATTAAAATCATAGCAAAGAAAGCAGACCATCCAAATACTAAATAAAAGCAAAAAGTAAAATAAACTATCCACAAAAACAGTCAAAGGAAATGTAAAACAGTACAGAATAAAACACCTAGTATATAAAAAATGGTGGAGGAAGAATAAGAAGGGAGAGAAATAAAGAATCATCAGATTGTGTTTATAATAATTACCAGGAAAGTTAAATTAGACTGTTATATAGTAAAGAAGCTACCCTTGAACCTTTGGTAACCATGAATCTAAAGCCAGCAATGGGAATAAGTACATATCTATTGATAATCACCCTAAATGTAAATGGACTGACTGCACCAATCAAAAGATACAGAGTAATAGAATGGATAAAAAAGAAAGACCCATATATATGCTGCTTACAAGAGACTCACCTCAAACCCAAAGATATACACAGACTAAAGGTGAAGGGATGGAAAAAGATATTTCATGCAAATAACAAGGAGAAAAAAAGCAGGTGTTGCAGTACTTGTATCAGACAAAATAGACTTCAAAATGAAGAAAGTAGCAAGAGATAAAGAAGGACATTACATAATGATAAAGGGGTCAGTCCAACAAGAGGATATAACTATTATAAATATATATGTACTCAACACAGGAACGCTGACATATGTGAAACAAATACTAACAGAATTAAAGGAGGAAATAGAAAGCAATGCGTTCATTTTAGGAGACTTCAACACACGACTCATTCCAAAGGACAGATCAACATGACAGGAAATAAGTAAAAACACTGAGGCACTGAACAACACACTAAACACAGATGGACCTAACAGACATCTACAGAACTCTACACCCAAAAGCAGCAGGATACACAGTCTTCTCAAGTGTGCATGGAGTATTTTCCAGAATAGACCACATACTAGGCCACAAAAAGAACCTCAGGAAATTCAAAAATATTGAAATTCTACCAACCAACTTCTCAGATCACAAAGGTATAAAGCTAGAAATAAATTGTACAAACAAAACAAAACGGCTCACAAATACATGGAGACTTAACAGCAGGCTCCTAAATAATCAATGTATAAATGACCAAATTAAAACAGAGATGATACAATATGTGGAGACTAATGACAGTAATAACACAAAGCCATAACTTCTGTGACACGCAGCAAAGGCAGTTCCAAGAGGAAAGTATATTGCAATCCAGGCCTATTTAAAGAAGGAAGAACATTCCCAAATGAATAGTCTAAAGGCACAATTACTGAAACTGGAAAAAGAAGAACAAATGAGGCCCAAAGTCACCAGAAGGAGGGACATAATGAAGATTAGAGAAGAAATAAATAAAATTGAGAAGAATAAAACAACAGAAAAAAATCAATGAAACCAAGAGCTGGTTCTTTGAAAAAAATAAACAAAATAGATAAACCCCCTAGCCAGAATCATTAAGACAAAAAGAGAATCTACACACATAAACAGAATCAGAAATCAGAAAGGAAAAATCACGACGGACCCTACCGAAATACAAAGAATTATAAGACAATACCATGAAAATCTATATCCTAACCAGCTGGAAAGCCTAGAAGAAATGAACAACTTCTTAGAAAAATACAACCTTCCAAGACAGACCAAGCAAGAAACAGATAACCTAAACAGATCAATCACCAGCAACGAAATTGAATCGGTAATCAAATACAACCCAAGAACAAAACCCCCGGGCCAGATGGATTCACCTCTGAATTTTACGAGACATATAGAGAAGAAATAATACCCATTCTCCTTAAAGTTTTCCAAAAAAATAGAAGAAGAAGGAATACTTCCAAACTCATTCCATGAAGCCAGCATCACTCTAATACCAAAACCTGGGAAAGACCTCACCAAAAAAGAAAATTACAGACCAATATCCCTGATGAACGTAGATGCAAAAATACTCAAGAAAATATTAGAAAACCGTATTCAAAAATACAAGAGGATCATACAGCATGATCAAGTGGGATTCATCCCAGGTTGCAAGGATGGTACAACATTCGAAAATTCATCAACATCATCCACCAAATCAACAAAAAGAAGAACAAAACCAACTGATCATCTCCATAGATGCTGAAAAAGCATTTGATACAATTCAACATCCATTCATGATAAGGACTCTCAACAAAATGGGTATAGAGGGCAAGTACCTCAACATAATAAAGGCCTTAAATGACAAAATCACAGCCAACATTATACTTAACAGCGAGAAGCTGAAAATTTTTCATCTAAGATCGGGAACAAGACAGGGATGCCCACTCTCTCCATTGTTATTCAACATAGTACTGGAGGTCCTAGGTACTGCAATCGGACAAAACAAAGAAATAAAGGCATCCAGTTTGGTAAAGAAGTTAAATTGTCACTATTTGCAGATGACATGATATTGTACATAAAAAACCCTGAAGACTCCACTCCAAAACTACTAGAAATAATATCTGAATTTAGCAAAGTTGCAGGATACAAAATCAATACACAGAAATCTGTTGATTTCCTATACACTAATCATGAGCTAACAGAAAGAGAAATCAGGAAAACAATTCCATTCACAATTGCATCCAAAAGGACAAAATACCTAGGAATAAACCTAATGAAGTAAGTGAAAGACCTATACTGTGAAAACTACAAGACATTCCTAAGAGAAATTAAAATGGACACTAACAAATGGAAATGCATCCCATGGTCTTGGCTAGGAAGACTAAATATTGTCAAAATGGGTATACTACCTAAAGCAATCTACAGATTCAAGCAATCCCTATCAAACTACCAACAGCTTTCTTCAATGAACTGGAACAAATAGTTCTAAAATTCATATGGAACCACAAAAGACCCCGAATAGCCAAAGCAATCCTGAGAAGGAGGAATCAAACAGGGCGAATTACACTCCCTGACTTCAAGCTCTACTTCAAAGCCACAGTAATCAAGACAATTTGGTATTGGCACAAGAATAGACCCACAGACCAGTGGAACAGAATAGAAAATCCAGACATTAACTCAAACATATACAGTAAATTAATATATGATAAAGGAGCCTTGGATATACAATGGGGAGATGACCACCTCTTCAGCAGCTGGTGTTGACAAAACTGGACAGCTACATGTAAGAGAATGAAACTGGTCTACTGTCTAACCCCATACACAAGTCAACTCAAAATGGATCAAAGACCTGAATGTAAGTCATGAAACCATAAAACTCTTAGAAAAAAACATATGCAAAAATCTCTTGGACATAAACATGAGTGACTTCTTCATGAACATATCCCCCCGGGCAAGGGAAACAAAAGCAAAAATGAACAAGTGGGACTATATCAAGCTGAAAAGCTTCTGTATAGCAAAGGACAGCATCAGTAGAACAAAAAGACATCCTACAGTTTGGGCGAACATATTCATAAATGGCATGTCAGATAAGGGGTTAACATCCAAAATATATAAAGAACTCACGCACCTCAACAAACAAAAAGTAAATAATCCAACTAAGGAATGGGCAGAGGATGTGAATAGACACTTCTCCAAAAAAGAAATTCAGATGGCCAACAGGCACATGGAAAGATGCTCCACATCGCTAAACATCAGAGAAATGCAGATTAAAACCACAATGAGATATCACCTCACACCAGTGAGGATGGCCAACATCCAAAACACAAACAACAACAAATGGTGGTGAAGATGTGGAGAAAGGGGAACCCTCCTACACTGCTGGTGGGAATGGAAATTAGTTTAACCATTGTGTAAAGCAGTATGGAGGTTCCTCAAAAATCTCAAAATAGAAATACCATTTGACCCAGGAATCCCACTCCTTAGGAATTTACCCTAAGAATGCAGCAGTCCAGTTTCAAAAAGATAGATGTAACCCTTTGTTTATCGCAGCACTATTTACAGTATCCAAGAAATGGAAGAAACCTAAGCATCCAACAGTAGATGAATGTATAAAGAAGAAGTGGTACATATACCCAATGGAATATTATTCAGCCATAAGAAGAAAACAAATCCTACCATTTGCAACAACATGGATGGAGCTAGAGGGTATTATGCTCAGTGAAATAAGCCAAGCGGGAAAAGAGAAGTATCAAATGATTTCATTCATATGTGAAGCCTAAGAGCAAAGAAAAAAAGAAACTGAAAGAAAAAAACAGCAGCAGACTCACAGAACCCAAGAATGGACTAACAGTTACCAAAGGGAAAGGGACTGGGGAGGATGGGTGGGAAGGGAAGGATAAGGGTGAAAAAGGGGCATTACGATTAGCAGACAGCAGTGTTGGGGGGGCAAGGGGAAGGCTTTAGAACTCAGTGTCTAAGACAAGTAGTGATTCTACAGCATCTCACTACGCTGATGGACAGTGAGTGCAGTGGAATTGGTATGGGGGACCTGATCAAGTGGGTTGTTTAATAACCATAATGTTGCACATGCAATTGTAGATTAATGATGCCAAAATAAAAAAATAATAATAATAATTAGGAAGTGGTGAGTTTCAAGTAAAAATTAACTTTGTTTTTAATTAATTTTTATCATTTAATTTTTAACCATTGCTGTGTTAATAACCTGAAAATTCATTCCTAAAAATTTTATCAGCTCTGTTGAGTTAGTAAGACTGGCTCCAGTGATGGCATTTCTATTAAGTTATTCCAAATTGAGGATTCCAGCAGATGGGGTTCACACCATAGCTGTTCTATGTAACTACATTATAGTACTCAAAATGGATTAAGCTAGGGTTCTGAAATGCAAAGTTTGGATAGGTGTCTTTTCTTTTCTGCCTTTTTTTTTTTAACTTGAAAGTAATCAATTTCCTGTATTAGAAAAATGCTTTATAAAATTGTATCCTGGAGTTCTGAAAAGGGTCATGTTATTTTGGATCTTAAATATAGGAGAGAGCTTTCTCATATTGCTCTAATGACTATGTAATGATTCTATTGCAGTTTGAGATTTATTTTAAAATATTAATGAATCAGTATGAGCATCCTAGTCACCTTTTTTATTCAGGTATTTAGTGTGGTAAAAAATTAATTATATGGACCCCAATGTTTTTGTTTTTTATTATGGTAAACTATACCATAAAATTTGTCATTTTGACCACTGTAAATGTACAGTTCAGTGGCATTAAGTATAGTCTTATTGTTCTCCAACCATCACCACTCTCCGTCTCCCAAACTGAGACACTATGCACATTACATAGTAACTCCCCATAACCCCATTCCCAGCACCTAGCAACTTCCATTCAATTTTCTGTCTGTATTAATTTGACTGTTTCAGGCACTACATATAAGTGGAATCATGCAGTATTTGTCCTTGTGGACAAATACCTTTTTCTGGGTTATTTTGCTTAACACAATGTTAAGGTTCATCCATGTTGTACCATGTGTCAGAATTTCATTCCTTTTTCAAGCTGAATAATATTCCATTACATGTATACACCATATTTTGTCTGTCCATTCACCCATTGGTAGACATTTGGGTTGTTTTCACCTTTAGGCTCCTATGAGCTATGAAAATTAAACGGTGTTTAACTAGAAAAAATTAACATGTAAATATGGGTACTATCTGAACAACAGATTTTATAGGACTGTAAGACATAAAAGCATCAGACAAAAATTTGTTCTTGAAAGAATATGTATATAGACATTTTTAGCGTCATGGAGGGTCAGTTAGATATTCTAATAAGGCTTTATTTTCAAAGATTGTGGTATTCGTACCATGTTTGAAAAATAGAGCCATTTATCTTTTTATAAGACTTAAATACAATATGATCAACCTAGAATGGCAACTAACTCCTTGTATGTGTGAAAGCCAAGCCAAAACATCAGCAAGTAGTAAGATAAAAGAAAAAACTTATGGTTTGCATGGCTGAATGAACTCTTATTAAAGAGCTCACCAATAATAGTAGATTCCAAAGTATTTTTACTCTTTTATTTTAAATATTCAGGTCCTTTTAGAATTGCTGCAGGCTGGAGGCATAGTTCAGTTTGAAGAGAGTCGGCTTATTCGTATGGCAGAAAAAGCAGAGTTGTAAGTTGTTTTGAAACCATATATTCCCACAGAACTATTAAATTACATTTCTCTAACTTGAAGCCCAGTTTTTTGATGTATTGCCATTTTTTTTAAACTAAGGAAAGCTATGCAGATAACACTACCAACAACAAAAAAACCTAAGTGTGAAAGTTTTCTGCCTTTCCAGTGTAGAAATAAGTAAAATTTGCAGAATTAACAGCGAGTAAATTTGCAATGTTTGTACATTTGTTTGGTATGAAAATGAAATACAAGTCTTATGATTTTAGCTTTCTTTAACTATAATTTCCATGGTATTTCATAGATTTTTGACATTTATATATATTATACACAACAAAGAATTTAACAGCAAATGGGATGCAATATGTTAGCACTATTATTTAGTTTGTTGAATATTTCATTTGACATGTTTAATTCTGAACAGAGAAACTTCACACAATTATTGATATCTGATATACTGTTTTATTTGACACATTGTTGCTTTAACATTTATTTTGTATCCAGCTTTGAAATTTCTTATAAACAGAGTATTTAGCAGCATCTTAAACCTATATTTGGAGAAATGATACTTATCTCCCTTAGATACTATGATTTCATTTAACAATAGAAATCATATCTACTGTATTCATTTTTCTTAATCTTAACCTCTCTGCCTGAGCAAACTTCTCAGAACAATGAGCTAATGACTGTCTTTTTGTTGTACTGAAGTTTTTCCTTTTATGTTGTAGCTATCAAATTTGTGAGTTTATGTATGAACGAGAACACCAATATGACAAAATTATTGATTGCTACTTACATGACCCACTAAGAGAGGTGAGCTAAGAGACTGCTTTACCCTTTTTTCTTACTCAATTTCCCCCTCCTGAGTAGAAATAACTATGTAGTAAGTACAACATTCAGGAGAAATACTTGGACATGTGTTTTCTGATTCAAGGTTTCCTTCATTTATTCAACAGGTTTTTATTAAGTGCCTGCTATTATATAAGCATATATTGATAATTAAAACAGATGTAGTTCTTGCAACTTCTGAACTTAGTTTAGTGATGAGGCTAACAATAAGAAAACCAAATACATAATTGCAAATTGTGATGAGCACCTCCAAAGAGAAACTGGGTGCAGCTTTAGAAGAAAATGGGGGAACTGACTTCTAAAGAGCAGCCAGGGAAGGAATCTCAGAAGTAACATATAAACTGAGCTTTGAAATTTGAAAAGAAGCAAGGCAAGCAAAGAGCCAATAGAAAAGTGTTTCAGGATAGGGAACAGTATATGCAAAGGCCTTGGGGTGGGGAAAAAATTTGACATGTTCAAGGAACTAAATGTAGATTGTCTAAATGAGGTGAAGATCAGCTTAAATGGAGCATAACAGACAAGGGGAATAGTGATTTCAGATGAAAATTGGGAATGTGGACAGGGGCCACCAAAGACAAAAGATGATATTCCTTGTTAAGTTAATGAAATTGAGACCAAAATTAATTGGAACAGAATGCTACTTCAAAGAGTCTACCTTAAACTTTAAAAGAATTACTCTTTCTCTTTATTGTCAGTTTTCCTTAAGTTAGCTATCTGCAAATGGTTTTCCATCTCCAAGTAACAGACATTTACCAGCACTGGTACAGATAGTAGATAGTGACTAAATATTCCTTGAATGAATGAATGAGTAAATTTTATTGTCTTGTCCTTTTCAGGAAGAAGTCTTTAATTACATTCACAATATCTTATCCATTCCTGGACACAGTGCAGAGGAGAAGCAGTCTGTATGGCAAAAAGCAATGGATCATATTGAGGTGCTGACTCAATAAAACTTATTAAACTTCCCCTTTTGTATGGATATCTTTCAGATTACATTTATCCTAACTAAGCAGTGGCAGGTGTCATTATTAAGTTGATTTACTTGATTATTCTACTTCATATTTGTATTCATAAAGCCCATGTCATAATTTATTATATCATGGTTTCTGAAAATAATGTATGTCCAATCAGCTAGTTGACAAACTGGAATATTAGTGGGTTTTTACAATGTTCTTAGAATGATTCTGAGAGTACTACTGGTCTTTTTCCCTAATACATCATGGGAACCATTCCCCCTAATCACCCAATGGAATTTTAGAGACATCACTGCAATGAGTTGCTCTCTCTGATGTACTTTCCTTCCTTATGTAGCAGGAAGACGATTCTGATTTTGTTTATGCATGCTGTTAAAATGCAAGAGTTGACTTTGAAACAAAAAGTTCTTTTTAAAAAACATGCTTATAGATGTCTAAATGGAGAGACTTTACATGGGTAATGTAAATATGATCAGAATGCATTCTGTAAAGGGGCCTCCAGATCACTCCTCACTTTAGTTTCCTTAATTCATAACATACAATGTACTTTAGAAATCAACAGAGCTAGCAGGTTTGTTGAAATCTATTTTGTTTTAAGGGTCATTGGTTATTGAAAAAAGAAGTGTCAAAGATGCTGAGGTAATCCTATTTTGGAAATAACATATCTACAAACTTTCTGTATAGCAAGGACCAGGTGATGTGATGACTTCTGATGATGGATTTAGAGATGCAGTGAAAGATATGATTATTCTATTCAACATGTTTTGAAATTTTTTATGCATATGGAAAGTGATAAAACTTTGAGAAAACATTGCATGTGATGCAAATACTTTGTTCTAGTTCCTGATGATTGTAAAGTTTAGAAAGATCGGAAATGTGAACAGCATCTCATGTGAAACATCTGGCATGAAACATGGTACAGTCAGACATCAGATACGTGGTCTGAAGTCATTTCCATACTTTCATCTACAGGATTGAGAACATAGATATATTATTTAATGTTTTCATATTCCTGCTAACAATGAAATGAATATATCTTGGTAAAGAACCCAAGAAAACTTTCTCCTATTTTGATTTAGATCTTTTTTCCTTTAATCATGTTGTATTCTTTTTCCTTTCATCATCCCCTTTAGGTCTCCATAGTTACATATGGCTCATTCTTCATTTTTTTCATCTGCATTATATATAGTTTTGAGCACATGGACTCCAGACATCCAAAAATGAAGCTCTGTCTCTGAATAATGTGAAATGTGATGAATTAATCAATGACCAAAGAAATTACTTAGCATAAAACTCATACTGTAGAAGCAAGAAATATTTTTGCTACACAACAGTTATTTCTGCTATTTTTCCCACATCTTCACATTTTTTCATCTTGAACTTTTTAGTATCTCTTAAGACTACAATTACAAATATATAAACTTTTTGTCGAAAGAAGTCTGTAGCTTCAGTAATGTGAATAAAATCAACATTAAATATGTAGGGAGAAAAGTCCTCATAATAAAATTTCTGACAGTAAACACAGTATATAGATTAGCCGTTCATAATACTTTTGGGGTTATAGACCTTTTGAGAATCTAATGAATAATTTGGACCTGTGCCTCATCATATTGTGCATGTACAGACACACAATTTTGTTTGGAATTTCAGGGATCCACAGACCCCTTAAAAGCTGTTCTTAGTTTGGGTCTGTGGATTCCAGGTGAAGAATCTCTAGATGGTTTTTCCAATATGGACAAAACATGTTTCATTAAATTAAAAAAAACTTTTTTAAATATAAAAAGTGTCCAAAGAAGTGCATATAACAAACGTTCAGTTTAATAAAAGATTAAAGAGTGAGCATCTCAGGCCCAGATCAAGAAACAGAGTTACTTCCAGTACCCCAGGCTTTCCATGTATCTTTTCCTAATTATAATCCCCTGTATCCCCTCAGTACACCCATTATCCTGGTTTTTCTGATCATTTCTTGCCTTTCTATACACTGTTACTGCAAATGCCTGCATTCCTAAAATATATGTATTTTTTACTTGGCCTGTTTCTAAACTTTATGTAAATGAAATTATACTCTATTTTTTTCCTTAATATTTTGAGAAGTTTGTCCATTTTGTTGTATGTACCTGTGTTTCATTTTTATCATATAGTATTCCATTTTACAAGTATATCATAGTTTATCCATTCTACTATTAGTGGAAATTTCCACTGAGTCTAGTGTTTGACTATTAAAAATACCCCATCTGTGATCATTCTTATATATGCATCTTGAGCACTGCTACATGCATTTCTCTAGGGCAATAGATCTTGGTTGGAACCCCAGCCAGGATTACAGCATCAGCAGAAAACTTGATAGAAATGCAATTCAGTTTTCACTTCAGACCCACTGAATCAGAAACTCTGGGTTGGGGCCCAGCACTATGTTGTAACAAGCCCTCTGGGTGATTTTGATGTATGCAAACACTTGATAATCTCTGCTTTAGGGTCTATAATTGCCACTTAATTGGGATAATTATCTTAAACTTCACCAGATGCCAGTATTGTATGAGATTTTCTATTGGCTCTATATCCTTGCTAGACTTCAAAATTTTCCAATCTAGTGGATGTGTAATGATATTTCATTGTGTTTTAAATTTGTGTGTCCTTAATTATGACATTAATAACCTTTTCATGTTAGCCATTTAAATTTCTTTGATGTGCCTATTCAAGTCTTTTGCCCATTTTTCTATTAGACTGTCTCTTGTATTTACTGATTTGTAGGCATTCTTTATGTATACTGGATGTTAGTCTTTTTTCAGTGATATATGTTGCAAATATCTTCTCCCACTCTATGGCTTTTCTCTATGGTTCTTTTTAAGAAAAGGTTTTTTTTTTTTTTTTTAAATAGTCAATCAGTTCTTCCTTGTATACTGAAGGAGAATTCCTCCTATGTTATTGTCTAAAAGCTTTCTTGTTTTTTGTTTTTTCTTCATCTTTAAATCTTAGGTTAACCTGAAAGCAGTTTTTGTGTATGGTGTGAGGTGTGTGCTGGGGGTTGGCGGGGGAAGAGGGGGTCCAAGTTTTTGAAATGCATATACCCAATTTTCCCAGCAACAGTTATTTTAAGATTGCCTTTCCCCATTGCTCAGCAGCTCCCAGTGCCACTTTGTCATACATGTACCAAAGATTGATTTGCTTGTTTTTCTGGGCCCTGTTTTTGCATCATTGGTTTGTTTGTCTGTCTTTGTACCAGTACTACACTATTTTAAATATTGTTGCTTTATAAGAAGTCTGGGTATCTATAAGAGAGTACTGACTATTCTTGACCTTTTATACTTTCAAATACATTTTAGAATTAGCTCTTTAAGTTCACACACAAAAAGTTTTAACCTTATGATTTTGACAGGAATTGCATTGAGTCTATCAATCATTTTAAATTTAACTGACATCTTTACAGTATTGAGTCTTCCAGTCTATGACCATAAGATTAAGTCTTTATTCAGTGTCTTTCTATAAAGTTATTTAATTTTCTCTGAAGACATATTTTATCCTTTGTTAGATTTATTGTTACAATTTCATATTTTTTAGCATAACAATGCTTTTGTTAATGATATTTTTAAAATCTTCAACCATAAGTGTAATGTTTACTGTAAGGATTTTTATGGAAATCTTCTATTTCTAGTATGCTAAACAGTTTTCTCATGAATGAATTTTATTACCTTTTGTCCCTTATTCTTTTTTTGTGGTAAATTTTATTGATATTAAACCAAACTTGAATTCTGTGGATAAATGCAACTTGATCCTGATATATTACCCTTTTTATATGTTGTTGGATTTTGTTATTTAGGATGTCTGTAGTCTGTATCAGTGTTCATGATTAAGATTGATTCTTAATTTTCCTTTCATATATTGTCTTATTGGGTTTAAGGAACAAGATTTTGCAATCCTCATAAATGAACTGAAGAAGTTTCCTTTTTTCTATTCTCTGTAAGAGGTTAATTAATGTTGGAACTATTTCTTCCTTAAATGGTTGCTAGAACTTACAGGTGAAGATATTTGGGCATGGACTTTTATATATGGAAAGGCTTTGGCATTCGTTCCATTTCTTTGTAGTTAAAAAATCAATGCAGTTTTTCTGTTTATTAAGTCAGTTTATTATTTAATAATATTTTTCTAGGAATTTATCCACTTTGACCATATTTCCAAATTCTTGACATAATTATTCAAAATAGTGTCTTTTTAAAGGCTGTAGATCAGTAATGATATCTCCCTTTTCATTTGTGATTTTGATTAGTTGTGCCTTCTGTTTTGAGGTAGATTATATAAAAGTAGTATAAACTACTTGTGTCTGCTAATGATTTGTGTCAGCTAATTATTATTTATCTACAAATACTAACAAAATTAGATATATCATGAATATTGCAATCACAATAACTTGTTTAATTTTTTTTTGACAATATACCATATTGATCAATGGTTGGATTTGCATTTTAGCCATGTAACATGCAACTGGAAAGGCAGAATAGATCATAGACACTAAGAAAGAAGAAAGTTTCAAGAAATAAAGGGTAGCCAGTAGTGTCTAGGAAAGTTCAAGGAGAGGGCAGATTGGAAGTATTGGAGTTGACAGAAATAGGTCTTATTAACAGTGGTTACTCTTAGTCTCATTGGAGACTTTTGACCTTAAGTTGATTTCATAAGACACTTCTAGTTTCAAAATCCACCAGGCATCAGAAGTATAGTTTTAGAACTCTTAGCCAGAGAAATTGCAATTATACTCTTTTTTTCATTTCTTCAAGTTATTACTTTAAGCTCAAGGGTGAAATCAACTGACAGGGAATTTGGAAATGCTTTTGTGTTTTCAGTTCATCCTATAGATATCATGACCTAAATCCAGAGTTTTAGTACTTTCATTTTCTGAGAATCCTGAATTACCTTACCTACATCAAAATCTAATTTTTTACATGGCACATTTCTAATTTTGATGATTTGCAGTGGCCTTTAAATTGAGGACCCATACTGAAGTTACCTGTAGTGCAGTGTAGACTCTTGTGAAAATATTGAGGTAGGTGATCTTGCTTCACATCTGTGGAAATTCTATTTAAATTTAACTTTAAAGATAATTTTATCTTTTCTTTCACTTCAGGAACTTGTGTCCCTGAAGCCCTGTAAAGCTGCAGAACTGGTTGCTACACACTTTTCTGAACAGATTGAAACTGTGATTAAGAAACTTCAGGTAAATATTCCAAAAATACACTGGGAGGAAACATATAGTGAAGAGATTATTATTGAATATCCCCTTCAGAACTTTTGATTAAAGTAATTTCTTCAATTGATAGTTGCCATTTAATATTAATTTCTAAACATTTTGTGTGTGTGTGTATTTGGGAGCAGTTGAGTGAATGATCTCTGAGTCTGGAAATGAAGGAGTTTGTCCTTGTTTATACCCAACATTAACATCACAGAAAGATTTTTGGAATTATAACCTATACTTACTCTAGAAATCATAATCCACAGAAGACTCCCACACCCGACCCCATCATTTCCCTTTGCTTTAGGAAGTACAGCTGTATTCTCTTTGAGGTTAATGTTATCAGATTTTTGTCATCTTCAAATTGAGTTTATGCTGACTATTCAGAATTTTTCTTGGAAAATCTTAACTAGAATGCAGGTATATTAATGATGAATGTTGAGATGCTTGGTTTGAAGTACTATTTAATGGGTCTAGTAGTCCACTTGCCACTACCACTGAAGTGCTAGTAGTAAATTTTGCTCACTACTGTTAAGGCCACAAGTAGTAGAGGTTGGGAATAAGACAATGACAAGGACATGAAGTACAATCCAGAGTCCTCAAGTGGCAATGCTAGTAGTAGAGGAAAGGTATTCAAGATGGAAACCAGAGCAGGGAGTGGGAGGAGCCAGCATGAGAGACAAAAATACGGAATTCATTCATTTAAACAGTGATTGTGGCCCTGCTGTGTTCACAGTATGGTAGACTCTGGGGTGCACAAATAAGAATATAATCTTTTCTTTAACTTTTCTTTATGGAACAGAGAAATACTTACATAACCACAGTGTGATATGTATACCAGACATATGTAAAAAGTTGTGGGAACAACAGTGATAGGCTTTGTGAGAAAGTCAGACAAGGGTTCCCAGAGGTCCCTGAACTGGGCCTTGATTGATTGGTTCCATTTTCCAGGCAGATATTGGGAGGGACTTTCTAGATAAATGGGTTCTGGGTATGTGAAGACTTGAAGACATGAGGCAACACGCATATTCAGGTAATGGTCCTGTCTGTGTAAAGCATGTTGTGGGGGGATGATAGTGGAAGAAGTATTAGATTGTAGCTATAAGAGGTATGGTGGAGGGGAGCAGTTAAAGTAGAGAGGCCAGAAAGTAGAGTTTGGGGCCTGATATTGAACAACCATATACGTAAGCCTAAGAAGTTATACTATATCTTTTGTGCACGGGAAGACTCTGGAGAGACTAGTTAGACCAGTTAGAAGGGGAAAGGTCTGGACAGAAGTTGGCGAGGACCAGGACTAAGTCAGCAGCAGAGAGAGGACAAGTCCAAGATACGTTTGTCAAGTAAGATGTCTGAGGCTCAGATGTGAGTTGGATTTGAGGGGCAGAGTTAAAAATGTCTCCCAGCCATCAGGCTTGGCTGTCCAGCATGAGGTCCATTCACTCAAGATAAAGACTCATCCATTAATTCAATACATATTTATGTACCTGCTGTAGGCCAAAAACTCTGTTCAATGCTGAGGATACAAAAACATGTGAATGCATCCCTGCGCTCAGGGAAGAAGACAGATGAAAGGCAATTACAGAATAGTTTGACTGAATGAAGAGAGAACACTGCCCAGGATACTAAGGAGAGTCACCCAATCCACTCTAGTGGGAGGGACGGGAAGATGTTTCTGCTAAAACTGCTCTCAATCCACAGAGCTTCTCCTCTTTAAAGTCAGCAGTTCTGATGATTATTCTCTCCTATAGTGGTGCTACTGCCATTTAAAACTTTAAGATTATCTATTGTGGGCTTTTCTTTCTCCTGTAGTCTTGAAAGATATTTAGAGGCAGAGAGATCAGATAAATGAATGTCATTCATTAGACAAACATATAAAAACTGAAGTGTTGTGGATTAAAAAAAAAGTGTTTGACCATAGAACTATTTGTGGAGTCTTACATGTTTCTTTTAAAGCAGCAAAGTATTTATTGCAGAGCTGTATTGATTTGTGTGAGAATCCCACACAAATTTTATAAAGTACCTTTACTTTTGATGGCAAGAAATATGCCTCTGACAAATTGTTTTCAGTTTTCTTGAAATGAAAAATAGGCCAGATTACATTATAACCAGAAGGAAAGTCATGTAAAATAAGTCAAAGTGATAGGCCGGGGAATACCTAGAAAATCAAGACTGCTAAGTACACTTAAAATGTCATATTCTAAATGACATTAAGTCTTTTCAGTTTTGAGAGTTCCCTGTTTTTTATAGGTGAAGTTTGAATGAGCCAAAAAAGAAAGAAAAAAGGAAAACTGAACTACAATAATTTTTGCTTAGCTTTCCCAAGAACTTCGAAACATGATTTATTTTCATATTCATCTCATTTAATTCTCTAAGGTTCATCTCATTTAATTCTCACCTCTACCTTTGCAAAAGGCAAAGAAGATACTGTTCTCCTTTTCACATAAATAAACTGAATTGCTGAGAGAGTCAGTGACTTACACAGTCACATGGCTACAAAATGGAAGAAACAGAACCCAGGTATATTAATTGCTAACATGTTGCAGTTCGCCATCTCTTCTGTAGTTGGTTTGGGGAGTTAATGAGCTTCTTTAGTGATGGTTGCTATTTGGAGCTGAAATTCTCACCTTTCCTGTATAGATTAATTATCTCAGTGTAGGCCACTATCACAGGAAGACCAGGTGAGGCAGTGGGAAACCCATCAGTGCAGCCAGAACTCACCATCAGCAGAGCGGTTCAGAGCACCTGCCATTCCAAGGGTCCTTGGGCTAGGAACCACTAAGGGATTTGTCTCAGTGGAGTATTTTTGGGGGGCAATAACAATGTTTTTGTGCTTCTGCACTCAAAATTAAATGTGTGACAGTGATTAGAATACTGAGAGGAAATGTACTGTCAAATAATTCTTTAGAATTTCTTAGAGCTGTATGGAGGATTTAGTGGAAACTGATGCATTTTAAAGGGATATTCTAGAGCAATTCCTTACCATGGCATAGTTTAAAGAATTTTTAAAAATATTTAATTATATTTTTTATTATTTTTCTATTCAGAACCAGGTTTTGCTTTTCAAGTTTTTGAGGAGTCTTCTTGACCCAAGGTATGTTAATAATCTTTAGTTTTTCATAATACATTGATGAGAAATCAAAGAAAATAGATTGAAGTTGAGAAACTAGCCCATGGTATCCAAATAGTACAATGGGCTCTTGATTTTTATAATAGTAATGAGAGTAACAGTTACATAGACTATACCAAATACATGATCTGATAATACATTATATCTTGAGAGAATACTTTTCTTTCCATTTGAACATGAACACACATGGTGAGTTGTCATCAATGTAAATAAAATAATGGAGCCGTGCCATGAGAACATGTTTCTGGAAGAATTTGGTGACCATGTAGCATCCCCTTTCTAAGCTAGCTCCAGTCCTTCCTGTTTCTTTTTTTTTTTTTTTTACAATTTATTTTATTTTAGTATCATTAACCTACAATTACATGAGCAATATTGTGATGATTAAACTACCCCCCTTATTCAGTGCTGTAGACTGGTGCTTTACTTTTCAATGTAAACACCTAGTTCCCAGCCCATCTGTGAATTCACTACCTTATAAAATCTCCTTTGGAGGTGTTCAGTTGTAAACAATTTTTCTTGGCAGTGGAAGAAAGTTTAAATGTTTTTTTGAAGTGATACTGCAGTACTCATTAAATAAAATCTAACCCAAAGAGATGATGAAATTATCAATGGATTTGTAAGCTAAGAGCTCTGCATGTTAGATCTTTATGTTTTGCTGTGTCTAAGTGGAGTTCATTGGGAGTTGAGTGGAATAATATTTAACATTCTCTAAGGTAGTCACTCTTAACCAGAAATATGTGTCAGAATCACCTCAGAAACTTTAAAAATACAGATGCCTGGGCCCAACCCACAGAATCATTGTGGGTAGGGATATTTTCAGTGTATCCTGCTGAGACCAAATAAAGGCAAGGGTAAGAAGTTGGGGATTATAGGCAGTTACCATGTTTATTCTCATATGGTCAGACAACTTGGTACATTCCGTTGGCTCGAATGTGCTCACCTGGCCAGCTACAGGTCCTGCTCCCCAGCATGAGTTTAATCCTCCAGGAGCTTGGAGGCTCCATGGCTCTCTCCTGACTCTCCCAACCGTGCTACCCTTCCCCACCCCTTGCTCTGGGAGGAACTCTGTGGGCAGTTCTCTGGTGACTGGTGGATGCCTGCCCAGTTACATACCAGGAACTGAGGGGAGGAGAGAACGGGTGTTTCCTCTCCACCCCTCCCCTGGGCCCACACTCCTGTGGCTGACTAGTGGCTCTGTCACTGGCAAACATCCCATGCAAGTGCAAACAGGCTCTTAATACAATGGGAGCTGTTAAGACCAGGTGGGAATCCTGGTCAGAAAGTTCCATTTTCCCCACAATGACATAGCTTTCATGTCGGATGTACAAGCTTTTAAGTTACATTATAATGTACACTAACCGTTGAAAACAGTCACTTCAGTGATAATAGCAGTTTTGGTTATTCCAGTATTCTGTGCTATTTTTAAATACAAAAATTTAGTAATTTTGTTGATCGTAATAAGTTTTTGAAATCCCAGTCATTTAAATCTTGAGCAAGCTATGCTGCATTTAAATTCAGTCATACAGATGTGCATGTTCAGATGGTTAGAAAAGCAATCTGACTACTTTCTGCATTTTTGTCCAAGACCTTTCCAAAGTATCTGTGTTTTAATTCCCTGTTCTCAGAATATTACTGAGGCTGGACAACTTTTTTCTTTTTTATTGAAGTATTGTTGATATACAGTCTTATACTGGTTTCTTACACAGTGGTTTAACAGTTACCCATATTATTAAATCCTCACTCCCACTAGTACAGCTACTATCTGGCTAGACATCCTTTTTATTTATTATTATTATTATTATTTTTTTATTTTTTACAATTTATTTTGGTATCATTAATCTACAGTTACATGTGCAATATTATGGTGATTAAACTACCCCCTTCATCAGGTCCCCCCCACAAACCACATTACAGTCACTGTCCTTCAGCGTAGTGAGATGCTATAGAGTCACTACTTGTCTTCTCTGAGTTGTACAGCCCTCCCCGTGCCCCCGCTACCTTACGTCTGCTAATCGTAATACCCCTTTTACCCTCTTATCCCTCCCTTCCCACCCACTTTCCTCAGTCCCTTTCCCTTTGGTAACTATTAGTACGTTCTTGGGTCCTGTGAGTCTGCTGCTGTTTTGTTCCTTCAGTTTTTTTCTTTGTTCTTATACTCCACATATGAGTGAAATCATTTGATACTTGTCTTTTTCAGCTTAGCTTATTTCACTGAGCATAATACCCTCTAACTCCATCCATGTTGTTGCAAATGGTAGGATTTGTTTTCTTCTTATGGCTGAATAATATTCCATTGTATATATGTACCACATCTTCTTTATCCATTCATCTACTGATGGACACTTAGGCTGTTTCCATTTCTTGGCTATTGTAAATAGTGCTGCAATAAACATAGGGGTGCATCTGTCTTTTTGAAACTGGGCTGCTGCATTCTTAGGGTAAATTCTGAGGAGTGGGATTCCTGGGTCGAATGGTATTTCTATTTTGAGTTTTTTGAGGAACCTCCATACTGCTTTCCACAATGGTTGAACTAGCTTACATTCCCACCAGCAGTGTAGGAGGGTTCCCTTTTCTCCACATCCTCGCCAACATTTGTTGTTGTTTGTGTTTTGGATTAGACATCCTTTTTAAATACCTGTTAATCATTTGTATTTCCCTCAGCCAGTCTGGGCCCCAGTCCACATCTAGAACTAACTGATGGAGGGATCTTAAAATTGGACTTGGGGATCAGAGGGGGAGGAAGAGATCTGGGAAAAGAGTGGGAGAGCTGGGGGAGGGTATGTGGAGGAGGGGAGGAAGGAGGAGTGCCCAGCTTTTTCTCCAGAGCCTTTGTACCTTTTTCCATGGCAGGATTCCTCTGTCCCTCCAGTGTCCAGTGTCAGGTCCAATCTCTTAGGGCCTGACTCCTCTTCCCCTGGGATATTTGTTCTGACCAACTTCTTTTCCCACAACCATCCTACCTGAAAAGACTCAAGCTGGAAAAACAGAAGAAGTTCAGCTTTGAGCTTGGCCTTTTCTCACATGTGATAAAATATTGAAGAAGATGGTGACCAAATCTTACTTTAAAAAAAAACAAAAAACAATTAGGTAATGTACATATTAGTACAGTCACTTGCTCAGGACTGATTTCCTGTCACATTTTAGCCTTTTTTAAATGAGTATGCCTGTTAACTAACTTAAAAAAAAAAGATTTAAGTCTTGTCAGGTACTCAGAATACTGAAGTGGGAAACTAAGGCAGCATGGAAAAGATACCTGGAGACAACTGAACAAGAAGATGTAGCTTGCCTAGCATTTTTTTAAATATATATTTATGATTTTTTTATTTACAATTTATTTTGGTATAATTAACGTACAATTACATGTGCAATATTATAGTGATTAAACTACCCCCTTCATCGGGACCCCCCAACAACCCCATTACAGTCACTGTCCATCAGCATAGTGAGATGCTATAGAATCACTACTTGTCTTCTCTGAGTTGTACAGCCCTGCCCGTGCCCCCGCTACCTTACGTCTGCTAATCCTAATACGCCTTTTACACTCTTATCCCTTCCTTCCCACCCATCCTCCCCAGTCCCTTTCCCTTTGGTAACTATTAGTCCGTTCTTGGGTTCTGTGAGTCTGCTGCTGTTTTGTTCCTGTAGTTTTTTTCTTTGTTCTTATACTCCACATATGAGTGAAATCATTTGATACTTGTCTTTTTCGGCTTGGCTTATTTCACTGAGCATAATACCTTCTAACTCCATCCATGTTGTTGCAAATGGTAGGATTTGTTTTCTTCTTATGGCTGAATAATATTCCATTGTGTATATGTACCACATCTTCTTAATCCATTCATCTACTGATGGACACTTAGGTTGCTTCCATTTCTTGGCTATCGTAAATAGTGCTGTGATAAACATAGGGGTGCATATGTCTTTTTGAAACTGGGCTGCTGCATTCCTGGGTAAGTTCCTAGGAGTGGGATTGCTGGGTCAAATGGCATTTCTATTTTGAGTTTTTTGAGGAACTTCCATACTTCTTTCCACAATGGTTGAACTAATTTGCATTCCCACCAGCAGTGTAGGAGGGTTCTCTTTTCTCCACATCCTCGCCAACATTTGTTGTTGTTTGTGTTTTGGATGTTGGCCATCTTCACTGGTGTGAGGTGATATCTCATTGTGGTTTTAATCTGCATTTCTCTGATGACCAGTGATGTGGAGCATCTTTTCATGTGCCTGTTCGCCATCTGAATTTCTTCTTTACAGAAGTGTCTATTCATGTCCTCTGCCCATTTCTTAATTGGATTATTTGCTTTTTGTTTGTTAAGTTCTTTATATATTTTGGATGTCAACCCCTTATCAGATGCATCATTTATGAATATATTTTCCCATACTGCAGGATGTCTTTTTGTTCTACTGATGGTGTCCTTTGCTGTACAGAAGCTTTTCAGCTTGATATAGTCCCACTTGTTCATTTTTGCTTTTGTTTCCCTTGCCCGGGGGATATGTTCATGAAGAAGTTGCTCATGTTTGTGTCCAAGAGATTTTTGCCTATGTTTTTTTCTAAGAGTTTTATGGTTTCATGACTTACATTCAGATGTTTGATCCACCTTGAGTTTACCTTTGTGTATGGGGCTACACAGTACCCAGTTTCATTCTCTTACATGTAGCTGTCCAGTTTTTCCAGCACCAGCTGCTGAAGAGGCTGTCATCTCCCCATTGTATATTCAAGGCTCCTTTATCAAATATTAATTGGCTGTAAATGTTTGGGTTAATGTTTGGATTTTCTATTCTGTTCCACTGGTCTGTGGGTCTGTTTTTGTGCCAGTACCAAATTGTCTTGATTACTGTGGCTTTGCAGTAGAGCTTGAAGTCAGGGAGCATAATTCCCCCTGTTTGATTCCTCCTTCTCAGAATTGCTTTGGCTATTCAGGGTCTTTTCTGGTTCCATATGAATTTTAGAGTTATTTGTTCCAGTTCATTGAAGAAAGCTGTTGGTAGTTTGATAGGGATTGCGTTGAATCTGTAGATTGCTTTAGGTAGTATAGCCATTTTGACAATATTTATTCTTCCTAGCCAAGAGCATGGGATGCATTTCCATTTGTTAGTGTCCTCTTTAATTTCTCCTAGGAGTGTCTTGTAGTTTTCAGAGTACAGGTCTTTCACTTCCTTGGTTAGGTTTATTCCTAGGTATTTTATTCTTTTTGATGCAATTGTGAATGGAATTGTTTTTCTGATTTCTCTTTCTGTTTGTTCATCATTAGTGTATAGGAAAGCAACAGATTTCTGTGTGTTAATTTTGTATCCTGCAACTTTGCTGAATTCAGATATTAGTTCTAGTAGTTTTGGAGTGGAGTCTTTAGGGTTTTTTATGTACAGTATCATGTCATCTGCAAATAGTGACAATTTGACGTCTTCTTTACCAATCTGGATGCCTTGTAAATCTTTCTTTTGTCTGATTGCCATGGCTAGGACCTCCAGTACTATGTTGAATAACAGTGGAGAGAGTGGGCATCCCTGTCTTGGTCCCAATCTTAGATGAAAAGCTTTCAGCTTCTTGCTGTTAAGTATGATGTTAGCTGTGGGTTTGTCATATATAGCCTTTATGATATTGAGGTACTTGCCGTCTATACCCATGTTGTTGAGAGTTTTAATCATGAATGGATGCTGAATTTTGTCAAATGCTTTTTCAGCATCTATGGAGATGATCATGTGGTTTTTGTTCTTCTTTTTATTAATGTGATGGATGATGTTGATGGATTTTCGAATGTTGTACCATCCTTGCATTCCTGGGATGAATCCCACTTGATCATGGTGTATGATCCTCTTGATGTATTTTTGAACTCGGTTTGCTAATATTTGTTGAGTATTTTTGCATCTACGTTCATCAGGGATATAGGTCTGTAATTTTCTTTTTTGGTGAGGTCTTTTCCCAGTTTTGGTATTAGAGTGATGCTGGCTTCATAGAAAGAGTTTGGAAATATTCCCTCCTCTTCTATTTTTTGGAAAACTTTAAAGAGAATGGGTGTTATTTCTTTATATGTCTGGTAGAATTCAGAGGTGAATCCATCAGGTCCGGGGGTTTTGTTCTTGGGTGTTTTTGATTACCGATTCAATTTCGTTGCTGGTGATTGGTCTGTTTAGTTTTTCTGTTTCTTGCTTGGTCAGTCTTGGAAGGTTGTATTTTTCTAAGAAGTTGTCCATTTCTTGTAGGTTTTGCAGCTTGTTAGCATACAGATGCTCATAATATTCTCTTATAATTCTTTGTATTTCTGTGGGGTCCGTCGTTATTTTTCCTTTCTCCCTTCTGATTCTGTTTATGTGTGTAGATTCTCTTTTTCTCTTAATGAGTCTGTCTAGGGGGTTATCTATTTTGTTTATTTTTTCAAGAACCATCTCTTGTTTTCATTGATTTTTTTTCTATTGTTTTATTCTTCTCAATTTTATTTATTTCTTCCCTGATCTTTATTATGTCCGTCCTTCTGGTGACTTTGGGCCTCCTTTGTTCTCCTTTTTCCAATTTCAATAATTGTGTCTTTAGACTGTTCATTTGGGAATGTTCTTCCTTCTTTAAATAGGCCTGGATTGCAATGTACTTTCCTCTTAGAACTGCCTTCGCTGCGTCCCACAGAAGTTGTGACTTTGTGTTGTTGTTGTCATTAGTCTCCATATATTCTTTGATTTCTGTTTTGATTTGGTCATTAACCCATTGATTAATTAAGAGAATATTGTAAAGTCTCCATGTATTTGTGAGCTTTTTTGATTTCTTTCTAAAATTTATTTCTAGTTTTATACCTTTGTGATCTAAGAAATTGGTTTGTAGGATTTCAATATTGTTGAAATTACTGAGGTTCTTTTTGTGGCCTAGTATGTGGTCTATTCTGGAAAATGTTCCATGTGCACTTGAGAAGAATGTGTATCCTGTTGCTTTTGGGTGCAGAGTTCTGTAGATATCTGTTAGGTCCATCTGTTCTAGTGTGTTGTTCAGTGCCTCTGTGTCTTTACTTATTCTCTGTCTGGTTGATCTATCCTTTGGAGTGAGTGGTTTGTCGAAGTCTCCTAAAATGAATGCATTGTTGTCTATTTCCTCCTTCAATTCTGTTAATATTTGTTTCACATATGTTGGCGCTCCTGTGCTTGGTGCATATATGTTTATAATGATTATATCTTCTTGTTGGACTGACCCCTTTATCATTATGTAATGTCCTTCTTTATCTCTTGCTACTTTCTTCGTTTTGAAGTCTATTTTGTCTGATACAAGTACTGCAACACCTGCTTTTTTTCTTTGTTGTTTGCATGAAATATCTTTTTCCATCCCTTCACTTTTAGTCTGTGTATATCTTTGGGTTTGAGATGAGTCTCTTGTAAGCAGTATATAGATGGGTCTTGCTTTTTTATCCACTCTGTTACTCTGTGTCTTTTAATTGGTGCATTCATTCCATTTACATTTAGGGTGATTATCGATAGATATGTACTTATTGCCATTGCTGGCTTTAGATTCGTGGTTATCAAAGGTTCAAGGGTTGCTTCTTTACTATCTAAGAATGTAACTTAACTTTCTTGTTAAGTTATTGTGAATGCCGTCTGATGTTTCTTTATTTCTCCCTTCCTATTCTTCCTCCTCCATTCTTTATATATTGGGTGTTTTATTCTTTGCCTTTAGTTAGTATTTGGATGGTCTGCTTTCTTTTCTATGATTTTATTTTCTCTGGTGACATCTTTTCAGCCTTAGGGGTGTTTCCCTCTAGAGCAGTCTGTTTAAGATATCCTGTAGTGGTGGTTTATGAGAGGCAAACTCTCTCAACTTTTGTTTGTCTGGAAATTGTTTAATCCCTCCGTCATATTTAAATGATAATCATGCTGGATACAATATTCTTGGTTCAAGGTCCTTCTGTTTCATTATGTTAAATATATCATGCCATTCTCTTCTGGCCTGTAAGGTTTCTGTTGAGAAGTCTGATGATAGTCTGATGGGTTTTCCTTTGTAGGTGATCTTTTTTCTCTCTCTAGCTGCCTTTAATACTCTGTCTTTATCTTTGACCTTTGCCATCTTAATTATTATGTGTCTTGGTGTTGGCTTCCTTGGGTCCCTTGTGTTGGGAGTTCTGTGGGCTTCCGTGGACTGTGAGACTATTTCCTTCCCCAGTGTGGGAATGTTTTCAGCAATTATTTCTTCAAAGACACTTTCTATCCCTTTTTCTCTCTCTTCTTCCTCTTGTACTCCTATAATGCGAATATCGTTCCATTTGGATTGGTCACACAGTTCTCTCAATATTCTTTCATTCTTAGAAATGAAATTAATCTAATTTCTTAGAAATCCTTTTTTCTCTCAGTACCTCAGCTTCTTGGTATTCCTCTTCTCTAGTTTCTATTTCATTTATCGTTTCCTCCACCGTATCCAATCTGCTTTTAATACCGTCCATTGTGTTCTTCAAGGGTTGGATCTCCGACTGGAATTCATTCCTGAGTTCTTGAATATCTTTCCGTACCTCCATGAGCATGTTAATGATTTTTATTTTGAATTCCCGAATCATAAGGTCCATATCATTTAAATCTTTCTCAGTAGTTGTATTCATAATTTTACTCTGGACCAGGTTCCTTTGGCGTTTCATATTTGTGTATGGAGCCCTCTAGTGCCCAGAAGCTCTACTCTCTGGAGCTGCTCAGCCCCTGAAGCAATGTCAGGGATTGTAGGGAAGTGGTATTGGTGCCTCGGGGGAGGAAAGGGCTGTTTCCTGGTTCAACTGTCTGAACCAGTGGGCTGAGCACACAGGTGTAAGCCTCTGTGCTTTGCCTTTTTAGTTGCTGTAGACAGATCTTCCCTCTGGCTGGCCTAACACCAGGGAAGGGTTTCCAGGTTTGCAAGCCCGGTGGGGCTGGCCAGGCGAAAGGTGCACTAGTCTGCCTGTCACAGAAGGGGTTCTTGGAGCTATGTAGGCAGCCAGGGAGCTGGCACACCTGATGATCAGAAAACTCCCAATCTGCTGGGCAGAGTACGCCCGGACAATTTTGTCTACCTGTCCTTTCTCCTGAGCAGTAAGCTCTGTGCAGTCCTTGCCCCCTTAGCAGGCCTCTTGCTAAGGTCTTCTTTGTTAGGAAGTCTCTCAGACTGCCTGCCTTTCTTTTGTCCCAGAGCAGCTGGGTATGGATCCCTGATTTCACAAGCAGCTGGAGTCTTAGTGCCTCTAGGAATTCTGCCTGTCTTAGCTTTCCAAGCTCCTAATTACAAGAGTATCATGCAAGCACCATGAAATGTAGGTTTGTGCTCCCAGAGTAGATCTCCAGAGTTAGGTATTCAGCAGTCCCAGTTCTCCACTCCCTCTCTGCTCCGTTCCTGTTCCTCCTGCTGGTGAGCTTGGATCCCGCAGGACCACATCTTTAGTACATTACCGTTTTCTGTGAGGGCAGCTCTTGTCTCCAGGTGTATGCAGTTTGTTGTAGTCATCTTTCCCGTTGCTCTTTCAAGAGTAGTTGTAGTAGCTTTATTTTCATATTTTATGCGGTTTTAGGAGGAAGCCTCTGTCTCACCTCTCACCTGCCTAGCAATTTTCACTGGCAGACAACTCAGACTATTTTGCCTTTGATTCCTCCATTTCTGTTCTTAAGCAATAGATTTTCTTTTAACATCCAAGTTTTCCCCCCATGAAGTTCCTATAGAAGCATTATGGAAAGTAGAGAAAATGAAAGAAAACAGTTATTCTGAGATGGAGACTTCTTGTATTTGTGTGTCACATCAGGATGTTGCCTTTTTTTGCTTTTGCCCCCCCATACCTAAGTTAATAGGATCCTCGTTCTTGTGTGTATAGTTTATGCATATTTGATTTAACATTCACATGTATTCATTGAGTTGTTTTTAAGGGGGGGAGCCCTTTATTTTATCAACAGAATTTTTAAAAGAATAAATCATCTAGTTGAACTCTTATGTTTATTGCTCTGTTTTCCTTATCCAATTTATTTAAGGTATCTCTGCTGTGCAAATAATGTTCTCAGCAGAATTAATTGACCTACAAAGATACTGGTGGCATCGTACCTAGAAGGATTAGGTAGTTTTGTGGGGAGGCAGACTAATCCTTCAGAAGCGAATTGCGTGCTTGAATTGAGGCCACCAGCTCTGGGAGGAAGGATTTGCACCCCCTTCCCATTCTCTCCTTTGGGACAGCTGCTGCCTGAAATCCCGCCCCACCCCCACTCCCTCGGCGCATTCCTGCTGGCCAAGAATTCTCACAGGAGTTCTCCTAATATATTTATATCCACATGCAGGTCTTTTGTCCAGTCGGGATGCTTGAAGGATAATACAAAAAGACACTGATGGGTTTTGTAGGGCTATGAACTGCATAAGGAATAAAGATAATGTGCAAGTTTATTTATATTCACAATATTTTCCTCAGCATGATTTTCTTGGTAATGTCGATTTAGCCTTTGTTAGCAATGTCTTGGAGGCCTCTGAAATATACGGTATGATTTTCTTGTAGGAAAAAAACTGCACCTAAAATGTCGCATTGTATTTCTAAGTCTTTAATCAAAATAAAAATTGAACATTGCTAAAAAAAAATAATAATAAGTAACCTTGCCAAGGAGCAAAACAGATTGTGGAAATGGTTATACATTAGATTCAAGTTGAATTTGTCAGTATTTCTGTGGTTTATTTTAAAGGGACATTTAAAATATTGACACTCAGTGTTGAAATAGCATATTTCAAAGTTAAAATGAAACATTAGAACATTATGTATGTTCATGATCTTTCACATATAAAAATACATTTCCACCTCAGTGAGTGCCATCAGCTTGGCTAGGGTCACTACTAGATAGCCTGTCTTTGGTTAGTATTTTGCCAGAAGCTCAGATTCAACCTTTTAAATCCTAATATATCATCATCTCCTAATCTCTAGACCTTTCAGATAGATGGATAGATAAATAGAAAAGAAAAAAATAGCTTACATGCATTTATTTCTTTATTCCTTTATTCAGTAATTCTTTATAATGAGATTGCTCTCTACTAAGTATTGTACTAGAGGTTGAAGTGGTTCAAAATCATACTTTTATTTCATTTAACAATTTGCTAACTACAGCCTACTAAGCACTGTGACAGGCATAGGAGATCAAATGGCGATTAAACTAGTGCCCTGCCTTCAGATAATTTATATTGTAACAGTGGTAGTAGACAAGTAAGCAGAAAATTATAATATGAGTGTCTTAAGTACAATCCTGAGAGTGATGAATATTTCTCTTGGCTTTACCCACTGCGCTTCACCTTCTCAGCCACACCATGCAGAACCAGTCGTCACGATGTACCTCTTGGATGTCTCTCACATGTGCGTCCTCCTCTTGTCTTCCCTCCACTGCCTGTGTTCAGGCACTCAGCATCCCTCTCCTGGTGTCTCTTGCTGGTCTCCTAACCAGCCTTCCTAATTCTTTTGTTTCCATTTTCAAACCGAAAATAATGCTCATGTTCTGCTTCCCCTTCTCAAAGTTCTTTCAGTCCGCATTACCCAAGGAGCACCCAAACTCCTCATGTTGCATCATGCTGAAGCTGGGGTTCTTGTTTGCTGAGTCGAAGAATAAACTTCGTGAACAGACAAGGCAGGAGATTTACAGAGAGTTTTTATTCAGTTACAGAGAGAGTTTTATTCAGGATAGAGAAAAGTATGGAACTCCCTGCAGGTGCAGGGAGGGGCAAGGTTGCCACTTGGGGTCTCAGTGTCTAGGGTTTTATGCTTGCTGCAATGGGAGTTTTCTATAGATTCAGCCAGAATGCTAGTTATATTTTAACTTATCTCTGTGAAAGTTTCCCAGATACTTCATTGTAAACGAATGGGCCTACATGACTATGAGCAGTAAGTTGTTCTATACCACTGGGTTACCATGGGGAATACACTGTTACATTGTTTGGATCTCAAGCACCCTGTTTTGTAAGACTCTGTCCTTTTCTAGGGCCCACACTGTACTCTAACTGGGCAGGAGCTATGCCCTGCTGCCTTCCTGTCTCAACACCTTTCTTGACCTGATTCAGTTGTACCTGTCCAGCTTTTTTTCATGCTCCCTTTTCTCTTTTTTTCCCTATGTTCCTCAGTAGTACTGATCTACTCATTCATGGGATAAACTACACATTGCCATTCCTCCCTGTGCACATGTGTCCTTCCTCCCAGTCTGCTTTGTCTTCAGGAGAGCAATTTACTTATGTGTATTGTATTTTGAGCTCCAAAGATAAAAATGTACTTTGATCCAGCGATTCCATTTTGGAAAATATATTTTAAGGAAATACTGAGGAAGAAAAAGTAGTTAATATTAAAATATCTATATTAATCAAAATCTTTTTAAAAAGAGGATGGAGGAGGTGGCTAAATAAACACTAAGGTATATTACCATAATTGGATACCCAGTTGGGAAACATGGCAATGTAAATGTAAAAATAATGTTAAACTGGAAAAATACATAACATTAAACAGTATGCACATGTAGTATTTGTGTGTATGATTGTTAATAAGAGAATATGAAGATATAGATTAATGTTCACTATATTCTTTGACATTGGCTTAAATTATAGTAAAAATGAGAGTAATTGCTACTAGTTTGGAAGGGTCTACTCTTTAATTTTAAAATTTGTGAAATGATAAAAACTGGCATGTAAGTGTTAGGGGGCTTAAGTTTATTTTCCTCAGTTCTCATCCCTGCCACAACAAAGAATTGAAGCGTAGAGATATAGTAGTGAAGCAGAGTAAAAGTTTTATTTAAAGTTATGCACTTAAAGAGAGAGAAAGTGCGGGCGTCTTAGGAGGTGCCCTGAAATATTGGGGGTTCCCTCTTTAAGGATTTTTCAGGAATGTGACAAAGGGCTAGGGGATATAGACTTGTTAAGTGGTCTCAAGATGTTTATCTTTGGTGAGAGACAATAAATCTCTTCTATTATCAGTCCTCTAGGTAATTCTGCAAAATTAACACAAGGAATTGACTGGTGCAGTTCTTCCCTAGGATAGCAGGTTCCGTCTGGGAACATATCAGTCAAGACCACCTGCCCTGCCCACAAGGTGGGCTGAGTTATTGTCTGTTTGCTAAAGAATAGGTTAGGAATCTTACTTCCTAACTTCCTGGCTTTTAAAATGGAATCAGCTTTAAGATGGAATCTTTCTTGTTCTTACTATACTGTTTATCTGTGGGCTTTTTCATCATAGGCAGGAAAAGTTAACCATGATGCTTGTCTCCTGCCCTGGTTACAAAATACTTGATTAGGGGCTGGAGGAGGAAAAAAACAGCATATAGGTTAAGTTAAAGAATAAGATGGGCCTTTTAGCATGTTAAAGTAAATATTACAGTGGCATGATCTAATTGACACAATGAAGACATGGACTTCGTGCTCAGATACTTTTCTTTATCTGGGGAATATCTGGACATTCCAAGTTACTCCTGGCCTTTGGAGCTTCAACTGATTAACTCATTAACTCTGTGAGTCTTTTCTGGCTCTCTAGTTTTATCTGGTCACCTCTTTGAGTCCCTTTTAATGGGCTTTACTGGCCGTACTCTCTTTCCACCCCACTCATATCTTTTTTTCTGCCTAATATAAGTTCTATATACTAAAGTTTCAAAAAATGTGCTTCATTTATATTGAAAGAAATCTTTCCAGATACCTATATTTTTCTATTTACAATAAAAAAGACACATTTAAAGTTACTTTGTCACTTTTACAATCTTATCCTTTCTTCTATTTATGTTACTGTTTCTTATTCCTTGTTCTTGTTTTATTTCCTTTTTCTGCCTTGTTTGGCTTTAATTGAGCATTTTATATAATTCCATTCTTTCTCCTTTCTTAGAATACATATTTTATGTTTTACTTTTGTAGTGGTTGTCCTTCAATTTGAAATACACATTTAAAACTAATACAAGTCTAATTACATGTAAGTATAGTACTCCATGGATATGACAAATCAAAGATTCTAGAGACTGAGACCTCTTTGGAATAAAAGGGTTTATTGAGCCTTTACAGATGAAGCCAGAAAAAGGACTGAGTCTTGGAACAGGATGTTTCTGCTTCACCAGCAGCAAGGCCTGTTAACAGAAACAGCTTGTCCACCAGACTCAAGAAACAGGGGACATTTATAAGGGTTCTCAGGGAAAGAAAGTTCTTTAAATTCCCATTGGCTGCAGATAAAGAAGGTGGGTTAATGCAAAGCAGAGGAAGTCCAGGGATAGGTGGTTAGTCCATAGAGAAGGCCCCTGGATTGGTTATTGGTGACAGACACCGTTCACACACAGGAGGGATGCAGTGGTTCTGGGGACCTTCTACATAATTATTGAAATTCATCCAAGAACATGGAGTTTCTAGTAAACTACAGCCCAAAGCTATTGACTGATTACCTTCCTTTGTCTCTCTCCCCTTTTCTCTGGACCTCATGTCACTTAATTTTAAGATATCTCAGAATTTATCCTTATTAGATAACACACATGCCTTGTAACAGAGGATTCCTAATTCTTCCCTCTTGTCCCTTATAACATTGCTGTCATCCATTTCACATATCCATAAGCTACAATCACAGATACATTGTTATTCTAATTCTTTTGGACAAACTTTTCTGTTGGATTAGTTAAGAATAAGAAAAATGAAAGATTTTATTTTACCTTCATTTATTCCTTTTCTAATATTCTTCCTTTCTTTATGTTCTGACCTGTATCATATTCCTTCTTTCTGAAGAACTAACATTTCTTAAAGGCCAGTCTACTGACAACATATTCCCTCAATTTATGTTTGTCTGAAAAAGTATTTCTTCTTCACCTTTAAGAGACCATTTTGCTGGATATGGAATTCTAGGTTGGTGGTTCTTTCAACACTTTAAATATATCACTCTCCTCTCTTCTTGCTTGTGGGATTTGTGAAGAGAAGTCTGATGTAATTCTTATGTTTGCTTCTCTATAGGCAAGGTGTTTATTTCCCTCTGACTTCTTCTGAGATTTTCTTTTTGTCTTTGATTTTCTGCAGTTTGAATAGGACATGTTTAGGTATAGATTTTTTGCTATTTATTCTACTTGGTGTTGTCTGAACTTCCTGAACCAGTAGTTTGGTATCTGTCATTAATTGGGGAAATTCTCAGTCATTACTGCTTCAGATATTTCTTCTGTTTCTTTTCCTCTTTCTTCTCTTAACCCTTTTAGTGATAAGGAGAGCTTTTTGCAGTAGGAAGAAAATACACATTGCAGGTAACTAGCATCCCTTCTTATCTTTCTTATTAATAGTAGTACTTGGGAAAAAATGTTTTAGCTATCCTTTGAATTTTTAACTGAAGTCTGTACAGCATTGGAATGATCCAGATACTGTTTATACCTGATAAGGTTATGAACGAAATTATTTTTTTCTATCCCTAAAATCGTTATGCTCTTATTTCCATTAGTTTATAAAGGCCATTCCTCCTGCTTATGCAGGAGGACATTCAAAATAATACACTTTCTTGTTCATGAATATTAGATAAGAAAAAAAGTCTGTTAAGATTCAGTAGACATTTTGATGCTTGATTATTAGTCAAACTAGGGAAATGAAAAGACCAGACCCCTTCAAGATCTATCTTAGATCTTTACATTGATGCTATTATATTGATTTGGTGTGGCAGAATCTTTGCTGTTAGACAGAATGTGCACTTGTCTGCTTTGGTCTCTGCCTCCTGAGAGTTTATAAGGGATGTGGCTCTTCCTGTATGAGGGATGCTGACAGCTCTGCATGATGTAAAGTGTCATTATGGAGATTAAAGAGACCAAAGCATGCCTCTGGATTCCGTCTTGCCACAGGACAGGTTTTCATCTAAGCCCGTTGCCTGACCAGTTTGTGAAACGTTACTGTTATGTTACAATTTCATATAATTTTTTTAGGTTTTGTCTTTGCTATCTGTAATCATATTTAAAGTAGTTTCCAGGCAGATTGGCACACTCACTTGTGTTTTGTTCAGTTGACACAGGATTGCGATGTGACATTTTTAAGATGGAATGTATATGGAAAAGTGAAACTTCAGCTTAATAGCCTTGTGAAACAATTTAATTTGAATGAAAATTGGAATGAAATATGGAAAATAATTTTCTTCCCTCTGTGTGTCATGTTCTAAGTCTGAAAGGTACCATGTAGTCATGAGTATGCCACCACCTCCAAGGACTGACTGTATGGAAATGAGCAGAGAATTCAAGCAATCAGGATTTAGGCTAAGCTGAGATGGCCCTAAGTTGTCAAAACAAGTTGTCACTGAGGGAGATTGTGAAACTTTGTTCCTCTTAAACCTAGCACAGTAGTCTAGACTGGCCTGTTTTATTTTGTTGTTGTTGTTGTTTGTTTGTTTTTTAACCTTGCAATAATGTAACCTTTATTTTCCCCTCTCTGACATGACACTACAGACCGGAAAACTCACATAAATATGCATACTGTGCCACACACATTAGTGGAGTCCACTTCCACCTGGGACCTTTTTGTTTGTTAGTTTTGCTGTCGTCATTGATTTTCATCACTTAGACTGACCTATTTTTGTACAGTATTTATAGTGAGGGGTAGGAACTAGACCAGACTTTCTTCATTTCTGTGCAACATTTATTTTCTTTTTCAAGTATTTTGAAATCAGAATTTTCATTTTAAGATCAATTTAATGTAATTTTTTCAGAACTGATACATAATTTATCCTTCCCCAAAGATGGCCTAATGTATAAGATCATAATTTTAAACTATTTTCATAACCTGAATAAGAGTGGATATTTTCTTCAGCTTAAATTTTGGGTTGTGGTTGGTTTGTGTGTGTTTCACAAGGCATACATACATGCTTGCTTTTAAAGCTGATGAGAGAAAGCCTTGTGTATGGCTTGAAAAATTCTCCATTATATATACTTAGATATTTATATTTTTTAAATTAATGCTGTTATTAAAATAAGTTCCTAAAAGAGCAGGTAAAGTTATCTTAAAATACATAATTTTGACAGCCATTAAAGTTGGCAGTGATATGGCAAAGCAGGTAGCTAATAGAAGACTAACAAAAATTAGCTTTGGGAAATTGATGTAACAAATTGTATTTATGTGCAATAAATACTGATAAGCAACAGTCAGAGATGAATGTAAATTCATTAATGTTACCATTTATTTATTAACGTTTTGATTATGTTGATGTCTGATCGTCTTCCAGGAGACTTACTATTTACCTCACAAATGAGAGAATCAAAGTCTATTCATCTGGGTGATTTGCTTGATTTGATGCATATTCACATCATAATTACTTATAAAGAGTTTTGTCAATAAATGGTCTTGGAAGAATTAAATACTATGATTCATTGGCAGGTGCTTATGTCTAATCTTAATTTGCTCCATAGTCTTGCATTTGTAAGACATCTTAACAGAAGTCTGCAATAGATGAGATATTAACACCACTTATAATATAGTATAAACATCTGAAAAGTTGTTTACACTGGTTCACTTTAATGTCAAGAATCATTGGATAGCGTGTTCTTTCTCTTTTGCCTAATAATGTTCTATTGAGACAACCTTGGTCCTACATAAAGAACTATCATTTCGCTTGATTTATCATGTGTTTTCTGTTTTCTCCATATGGAACTTTCTGACAGAATTTATTCCTAGCTGTATATGACTTTATAGCCCTAGTCCTTGTACTTTTCACCCCATCCCATATTTGGATCCCTCTGTCTGAAGGCAGTCCAGTGCACCATCTCCATTCACTTCAGTTCAATTCAGTGCACATCTGCTGAACACCTAATGATAATGTGCTAAGACTTTGCTAATGCTGGGAAAACTGCAACGAATGCAACACCATCTTTGCTTTCAAGTTTATAGTGTAGTTAGGACACAGACTCTTAAGTAATTTTCAAATTATATGGTAAGAACTAAGGTGTTGATCTATATAGGGAATAACCAACAAGTCACTTAATTAATACTCTACATTAAAGGCAGTTGTGAAATACAAAAAAAAAGAACCCTAAAAACTTGATCTTTGAAATTTACAGCCATTTGGAGAGAGAATGAATTAGCCCATCAGCAAGTATTGAAAGTCCCAACCAGCAGAACTTGCTGAGCTTGTCACCCAACCTTTTCTCAAGACTGAGTGTCACAAAGCTCTTAATAAGATTCCTTATGTCTTCATATAATTCCTCCTTCTGCAACTGAAGTCTCTTACTAGTAAAAACAGGAGTGTTGTTTGCCGCCGCTTATGGATGGAGTACTTGTAACCCTCAGACTGTTCCCTCTGGATTCTGGGGACCCCTGCGTGTGGCTGTTGGTGTCCTGATGTGCTGCATGTGGTCATAGGTGCCCCCTCAGCCCGGGGGTGGCTTGTGGGGCACCCAGAATCGCCTGCAATCAGTCTTATTTCACTTCAGTGGGCTGTACAAATCCTCTGTATCCCATGATATGAGAAAAGCTGAGAAGTGTTACTTTAGACTATATGCCTTAACTGTTCTTCAGAAAGTGAGTTTCATAAGCTATCATTTTTGCATCTTATTAGCCCTATTCCAGTTTTTATATAAAAAGCTTTAGTTGAAGAATTCTGAAGATAAGATAGGACTGTCAGAAGGAAATGACTTCTTTTGTAGCTAGAGAGATGATTTTTAGGTCTCAGTGAGCAGTAGATGATTGTCTAAATAGTTCCTTTGGCCACCAGTACAGTGTACACCATGATAAAAACGAATACTACACAGAAGTAGGCATTTGTGTAGGCATTACAAACAGTGGGCTTTGTGAATTGGCCTTCAAGACAAATGGATGCATAAATATTGTGTATCCTACTATTCATCCTCTTTTTTGTTTAACAAATAAGTCCAAATAGTTAGCCTTTGCCACATACAAGACACTGTTGAAGGCTTTGCGAATTCATTAACGGGAAGATACCTGGTGCCTACCCTCATGAAGTTTATAGTCCTTTAGAAAAGACAGATAATTAAAGAAGTAATTACAACATGATGTGATTGGCACTACAAGGGAAGTATAGCAGGGAAAGCTGTTGAGATTGGAAGATGCTTTATTATATATAGTTACTCACGGATCAAATTGTTTAAACTGAATCCAGTCACCTTTGTTTCATCTGGAGCAACAGAATGACTTTTGGTATTAGAGACTCTCTGCTCAATATCATTTCTTTAATTATTCAGTAGAAACTGAGAGATGTTGTGATTTAGAATGCCTCTGATGCATTACACAATTCTCTCTAGTGACCTATTTATTTATTTATTTTCTTACAGGACTTGAGTTTAATCTCCTGCTGGAGGCTAATCTATTTTGCCCCTTTTCCTTTTTTATAATTTATTTTGGTATTATTAATCTACAATTACATGTGCAATATTATGGTTATTAAACTACCCCTTCATCGGTTCCCCCTCAACAACCCCATTACAGTCACTGTCCATCAGCATAGTGAGATGCTACAGAATCACTACTTGTCTTCTCTGAGTTGTACAGCCCTCCCTGTGCCCCTCCAACATTACGTCTGCTAATCGTAATGCCCCTTTTTCCCCCTTGTCCCTCCCTTCCCACCCATATTCCCCAGTCCCTTTCCCTTTGGTAACTATTAGTCCATTCTTGGGTTCTGTGAGTCTGCTGCTGTTTTGTTCCCTCAGTTTTTTTCTTTGTTCTTATACTCCACATATGAGTGAAATCATTTGATACTTGTCTTTTTCAGCTTGGCTTATTTCACTGAGCATAATATCCTCTAGCTCCATCCATGTTGTTGCAAATGGTAGGATTTATTTTCTTCTTATGGCTGAATAATATTCCATTGTGTATATGTACCACATCTTCTTTATCCATTCATCTACTGATGGACACTTAGGTTGCTTCCATGTCTTGGATGCTGAAAATAGTGCTGCGATAAACATAGGGGTGCATCAGTCTTTTTCAAATTGGGTTGCTGCATTCTTAGGGTAAATTCCTAGGAGTGGAATTCCTGGGTCAAATTGTGTTTCTATTTTGAGTTTTTGAAGAACCTCCATACTGCTTTCCACAATGGTTGAACTGATTTGCATTCCCACCAGCAGTGTAGGAGGGTTCCCCTCTCTCCACATCCTTGCCAACATTTGTTGTTTGTGTTTTGGATGTTGGCCATCCTCACTGCTGTGATGTGATATCTCATTGTGGTTTTAATCTGCATCTCTCTGATGATTAGCGATGTGGACCATCTTTTCATGTGCCTGTTGGCCATCTGAATTTCTTCTTTGGAGAAGTGTCTATTCATGTCCTCTGCCCATTTCTTAATTGGATTATTTGCTTTTTCTTTGTTGAGGTGCGTGAGTTCTTTATATGTTTTGGATGTCAACCCCTTATTGGATACGTCATTTATGAATATATTCTCCCATACCGTAGGATGTCTTTTTGTTCTACTGATGGTGACCTTTGCTGTACAGAAGCTTTTCAGCTTGATATAGTCCCACTTGTTCATTTTTGCTTTTGTTTCCCTTGCCCGGGGAGATGTGTTCATGAAGAAGTCGTTCATGTTTATGTCCAAGAGGCTTTTGCCTATTTTTTTTTTCTAAGAGTTTTATGGTTTAATGACTTACATTCAGGTCTTTGATCCATTTTGAGTTCACTTTTGTGTACGGGGTTAGACAGTACTCAAGTTTCATTCTCTTACATGTAGCTGTCCAGTTGTGCCAACACCAGCTGCTGAAGAGGCTGTCATCTCCCCATTGTATATCCAAGGCTCCTTTATCAAATATTAATTGGCTGTAAATGTTTGGGTTAATGTTTGGATTTTCTATTCTGTTCCACTGGTCTGTGGGTCTGTTTTTGTGCCAGTACCAAATTGTCTTGATTACTGTGGCTTTGTAGTAGAGCTTGAAGTCAGGGAGCGTAATTCCCCCTGTTTTATTTCTCCTTCTCAGGATTGCTTTGGCTATTCGGGGTCTTTTGTGGTTCCATATGAATTTTGGAACTATTTGTTCCAGTTCATTGAAGAAAGTTGGTGGTATTTTGATAGGGATTGCGTTGAATCTGTAGATTGCTTCAGGTACTATGGCCATTTTGACAATATTTATTCTACCTAGCCAAGAGCATGGAATGAATTTCCATTTGTCAGTGTTCTCTTTAATTTCTCTTAGGACTGTCTTCTAGTTTTCAGAGTATAGGTCTTTCACTTCCTTTGTTAGGTTTATTCCTAGGTATTTTATTCTTTTTGATGCAATTGTGAATGGAATTCTTTTTCTGATTTCTCTTTCTGTTAGTTCATCATTAGTGTATCAGAAAGCAACAGATTTCTGTGTGTTAATTTTGTATCCTACAACTTTGCTAAATTCAGATATTAGTTCTAGTAGTTTTGGAGTGGAGTCTTTAGGGTTTTTTATGTACAGTATCATGTCATCTGCAAATAGTGACAATTTGACTTCTTCTTTACCAATCTGGATGCCTTGTATATCTTTGTTTTGTCTGATTGCCGTGTTTAGGACCTCCAGTACTATGTAATAACAGTGAGAGAGTGGGCATCCCTGTCTTGTTCCCAATCTTAAAGGAAAAGTTTTCAGCTTCTTGCTGTTAAGTATGATGTTAGCTGTGGGTTTGTCATATATGGCCTTTATGATGTTGAGGTACTTGCCGTCTATACCCATTTTGTTGAGAGTTTTATTCATGAATGGAAGGTGAATTTTGTCAAATGCTTTTTCAGCATCTATGGAAATGATCATGTGGTTTTCGTTCTTCTTTTTGTTGATGTGGTAGATGATGTTGATGGATTTTCGAATGTTGTACCATCCTTGCATCCATGGGATAAATCCCACTTGATCATGGTGTATGATCCTCTTGATGTACTTTTGAATTTGGTTTGCTAATATTTTGTTGAGTATTTTTGCATCTATGTCCATCAGGGATATTGGTCTGTAATTTTCTTTTTTGGTGAGGTCTTTGCCCGGTTTTGGTATTAGAGTGATGCTGGCTTCATAGAATGAGTTTGGAAATATTCCCTCCTCTTCTATTTTTTGGAAAACTTTAAGGAGAATGGGTGTTATTTCTTCTCTATATGTCTGGTAGAATTCAGAGGTGAATCCATCAGGTCCGGGGGTTTTGTTCTTGGGTAGTTTTTTGATTACCGATTCAATTTCGTTGCTGGTGATCAGTCTGTTTAGTTTTTGTGTTTCTTGCTTGGTCAGTCTTGGAAGGTTGTATTTTTCTAAGAAGTTGTCCATTTCTTCTAGGTTTTGCAGCTTGTTAGCATATAGATTCTCATAATATTCTCTTACAATTCTTTGTATTTCTGTGGGGTCCGTCGTTATTTTTCCTTTCTCCCTTCTGATTCTGTTTATGTGTGTAGATTCTCTTTTTCTCCTAATGAGTCTGGCTAGGGGTTTATCTATTTTGTTTATTTTTTCAAAGAACCACCTCTTGGTTTCATTGATTTTTTTCTATTGTTTTATTCTTCTCAAGTTTATTTATTTCTTCCCTGATCTTTATTATGTCCCTCCTTGTAACTTTGGGTCTCATTTGTTCTTCTTTTCCAATTTCAGTAATTGTGTCTTTAGACTATTCATTTGGGAATGTTCTTCCTTCTTTTAATAGGCCTGGATTGCAATATACTTTCCTCTTAGAACTGCCTTTACTGCATCCCACAGAAGTTGTGGCTTTGTGTTGTTGTTGTCATTAGTCTCCATATATTCTTTGATTTCTGTTTTGATTTGGTCGGTAACCCATTGATTAATTAGGAGAATGTTGTTAAGTCTCCATGTATTTGTGAGCCTTTTTATTTTCTTTCTAAAATTTATCTCTAGTTTTGTATCTTTTTGATCTGAGAGGTTGGTTGGTAGAATTTCAATATTTTTGAATTTACTGAGGTTCTTTTTGTGGCCTAGTATGTGGTCTATTCTGGAAAATGTTCCATGTGCACTTGAGAAGAATGTGTATCCTGTTGCTTTTGGGTGTAGAGGTCTGTAGATGTCTGTTAGGTCCTTCTGTTCTAGTGTGTTGTTCAGTGCCTCTGTGTCTTTACTTATTTTCTGTCTGGTTTATCTGTCCTTTGGAGTGAGTAGTGTGTTGAAGTCTCCTAAAATGAATGCATTGCTGTCTATTTCCTCCTTTAATTCTGTTAGTATTTGTTTCACATATGCTTGTGCTCCTGTGTTGGGTGCATATATATTTATAATGGTAATAACCTCTTGTTGGACTGATCCCTTTATCATTATGTAATGTCTTTCTTTATCTCTTGCTACTTTCTTCGTTTTGAAGTCTATTTTGTCTGATACAAGTACTGCAACACCTGCTTTTTTCTCCTTGTTGTTTGTATGAAATATCTTTTTCCATCCCTTCACTTTTAGTCTGTGTATATCTTTGGGTTTGAGGTGAGTCTCTTGTAAGCAGCATATAGATGGGTCTTGCTTTTTTATCCATTGTGTTACTCTGTGTCTTTTGATTGGTGCATTCAGTCCATTTACATTTAGGATGATTATCGATAGATATGTACTTATTGCCATTGCTGGCTTTAGATTCGTGGTTACCAAAGTTTCAGGGGTCGCTTCTTTACTTTCTGACAATCTAACTTAAGTTTCTTGTTATGTTATTGTAAACACCTGATTTTTATTTCTCTCCCTTCTTATTCTTCCTTCTCCATTCTTTATATACTAGGTGTTTTATTCTTTACCTTTAGTTAGTATTTGGATGGTCTGCTTTCTTTGATATGATTTTATTTTCTCTGTTGACATCTTTTTAGCCTTAGGAGTGCTTCCCTCTAGAGCTGTCCATTTAAGATATCCTGTAGAGGTGGTTTATGGGAGGCAAACTCTCTCAACTTTCGCTTGTCTGGAAATTGTTTAATCCCTCCGTCATATTTAAATGATAATCGTGCTGGATACAATATTCTTGGTTCGAGGCCTTCTGTTTCATTACGTTAAATATATCATGCCATTCTCTTCTGGCCTGTAAGGTTTCTGTTGAGAAGTCTGATGGGTTTTCCTTTATAGGTGATCTTTTTTCTTTCTCTAGCTGCCTTTAATACTCTGTCTTTATCTTTGATCTTTGCCATTTTAATTATTATGTGTCTTGGTGTTGTCTTCCTTGGGTCCCTTGTGTTGGGAGATCTTTGGGCTTCCATGGACTGCGAGACTATTTCCTTCCCCAGCATGGGAAGTTTTTAGCAATAATTCCTTCAAAGACACTTTCTATCCCTTTTTCTCTCTCTTCTTCCTCTGGTACTCCTTTAATGCAAATATTGTTCCGTTTGGATTGGTCACACAGTTCTCTTAATATTCTTTCATTCCTAGAGATCTTTTTATCTCTCTCTGCCTCAGCTTCTCTGTATTCCTGTTCTCTGATTTCTATTCCATTAACAGTCTCTTGTATCTCGTCCAGTCTGCTGCTAAGCCTGTTGATCGCTTGTCTCATTTCTGCATGGTCTTTCCTGACTTCCCTCACTTCCTCCCTCACCTCTTGCATATTTCTCTGTAGGTCCATCAACATGGTTATGACTTTTACTCTGAAATCTTTTTCAGGAAGATTGTGCATTTCCATCCCTTCAGAGTCCCTCTCTGGTGTCTGGGTCTGGATAAGCTTTGTTTGTACCATATTCCTCTGTCTTTTCATGGTGATAGAAGTGGTCGCTGGTAGGTGCCATGTATGTCAGCTGGGTTCTTTAAGACTTAAAAAAAAAGAGAGAAAGAGAAGAGAAAGAAAAGAAAGAAAAGAAAAGAAAAGAAAAAAAGAAACACCAAAAAAACAAATAACTAAAAAGACGTCCACCGGGAGTAGAATCTGTGAGGATGTTGTAAGTGGCGCTGTTGCTCCACTATTCTGCAGCCGCTGCGCTGCTCTGCAGGGCCCTTTGTAGTTCTGGCCGGGGCGGGAACGAATGGGAGGCTGCTGATCTCTGTGGGAAGTTTCAGTAGGGCTACTTTTTCCCAGTCGCCAGCCAAGGGGTCCGAAATTCCCCGGGACTCCCAGCCTGCTGGGCCGAGTGTGCTGGAACAATCCTGTTCCTCCATTGGGCCCCTGTCTCTTAAAGACCGCTAAAAAAATGCATGCGCTTTTCATTTGTCCCACGGAGCTGGCTGTGAGGACCCAGTGAGTTCCCAGGCTCAGATCCTGCACCTTGTTTCTCCAATCTCCGATACACTGCACGATGTGTGTCAGCACTTGCGGCGCAGATCACTAGGGCTGGTTATTTCTCGGGCCTGTACTTCCACTCCCTCCTGGCTCTGAATCCTCTCCTCCCACTGGTGTGCTGGGGTGCGGGAGTGCTCGGGTCCTGCCAGGTCACGGCTCCGTATCTTACACACCTCACAGGGTGCCAAGTCCTCTCAGGTGTAGATGCAGGCTGAGTGCTGTCCTATATCTTCTGGTCTCTCTTTTATGAATAGTTGTATTTGTTGTATTTTTATAAATATATATGGTTTTGGGAGGAGATTTCTGCCGCCCTGCTCACACCACCATCTTCCCAGAAGTCCTCTCTAGTAACCTATTTAACAGTGAGATCTTTAATTCCCAGTTTTACCTGACCAGAAGGTAGTCTTGGTTTTATGGTAACATCATTTTTAACCTGTAGCCTTAATGATAGATAAGATTTAATAATCCTACTGTCTTGCCTTTTATGTTTTCAGGGAAGGTATTCATATAAATCAAGAATTGTTGCAGATATCTCCCTGTATTACAGAGCAGTTCATTGAGCTGTGTTGTCAGTTCAACCCAAATCAAGTTACAGAGATGCTGCAAGTCCTTGACTGCTACCGCTTAGAAGAAACTATTCAGGTAAGGCCAATAACGTAGAGAAGACAAGAATCAGCTTTTGCTAATCATTCACCACTTCATAAATAAACAAAGGGAGACCCATGTTAAATTACTTCCCTGAGTTTGTAGCTAGGTAGTGGTAGTGAGCGTGACCTTAGGCAGTCTGACTCCACTGTGCACGCTCTTCCTGCTGTGAAACCACTTCCGCATTTATTATGGTGACCACACATGTCCATCGTTGTTATTAATCAAGTTTCACACACATTCTAGCCAACATGCTAACCATAGAAAAAGGAATATAATAAAAATATTAAAAGGAAAAAACCAAGCTCTTGTTTGTAGGCAGTGATAGTTGGATAGTCCTATTGTGCCTTCAGTCTTAATAGGCCGACTAGCAATTCAGTAGCCTTGGAGTTATTGCATTGATTCTCTTCCCTTGTTTTCTCCTTTTTCCAAATGCAAATGAATATGTGTATGTATGTGTGTGTACATATACATATATGTGTATATACTGTGTGTATATATACAATAATGTATATATATGCACACTACAAATGGGTGTGTATATATATATACATATACACACATGCGTACTCTAATCTGTAAAAGGCTAGTATGTTCCCTGTTTAAAATTTATCTTAAGCCATCATTTTATCTCCCTTCCTTTACTACCAATTCCTATACTACCAATACTCGTGAAAGAGTAACCTGTATTTTCTATATTCACATCCTGAACTGCTCCCATGCTTTTAACATGTTTTAAATGTGAACTATTTAAAATATATGGAAGAGCAGAATATCAAATAGCTGTGCACCCACCAACCCAATTTTATAGATGTTAACATTTTGCCATACTGGTTTTAGTTCTTTGTTGTTGGTTTATTCTAGAAATAAAGCAACCTTTATCTGTCATGTTGCCCTCTCTTCCCTGGTGTCACTACCAACTCAGACATGAGAAGGTTATCTTTCCCACCCATGTTTTTCATTTTTCCTATTTTAACCTATAAAATGTAGGATTTGGTCTTACATCCTTTAAGAATTTGTATGAATGGCATCATAGTACATATCCTATTGCAAATTGCTTTTCTCATTATTTTTTTTTAATTTATCAATATTTATACATGTAAATCAGTTCACCTTTTTTAAAATTGAAGTAAGTTGATATACAATTTTATATTAGTTTCCAGTATACACCTTGCTTCAGCAGTTACCCATATTATTAAATCCTCACCCCCAACTACTGCAGCTACTGTCAGTCAACATAGGAAGATGTTACAGAATCACTGGTTATATTCTCCATGCTGTACTACTATCCCTGTGACTAACTTATATTATGACTGAGAATTTTTGTGCCCTTTTATGCTCCTCACCCTCACTACCTACCTACCCCAATCTCTCCCCCTTGGTAAGCACTAGTTATTTGTCAGTGTCTATGAGTCTACTGCTGTTTTTATATTCCACAGATAAGTGAAATCATATGGTATTTGTCTTTCTCTGCCTGGATTATATCACTGAGCATAATACCATCTAGGTCCATCCATGATGTTGCAAATGGCTGAATAATAGTCCATTGTGTATATGTACCACATCTTATTTATTCATCTATTGATGGATACTTAGCTTGCTTCCATAACTTGGCTATTGTAAATAATGTGGAGATAAACATAGGGGTGCATATATCTTTTTGAGTCAGGGATTTTGTTTTCTTTGGGTCAATTCCTAGAAGTGGAGTTACTGGGTTGTATAGTATATCTATTTTCAGTTTTTGAGGAACCTCCATACTGCTTTCCACAATGGCAGCACCAATTTACATCCTATCAGCAGTGTACGAGAGTTTCCTTCTCTTCATATCCTTACCAACACTTGTTGTTTCTTGTCTTTTGGATAGTGGCCATTCTGACTGGTATGAGGTGATATCTCATTGTGGTTTACGATTAGTGATGTGGAGCATCTTTTCCTGTGCCTGTATTTCTTCTTTGGGAAAATGTCTGTTAGGCTATTCCATCCATTTTTTAATCGGGTTTTATTTGTTTTTTTGGTGTTGAGGTGTAGGAGCTCTTTATATATTTTGGATGTTAACCCTTTATCAATTAAATCATTTATGAATATATTCTCCCATACTGTAGGATGTCTTTTTGTCCTGCTGATGGTGTCTTTTGATGTACAGAAGCTTTTTAGTTTGATGTAGTCCCACTTGTTCATTTTTTATTTTGTTTCCCTTCCCCAAAGAGATGTGTCCAGGAAATAATTGCTAATGATTATGTTCAAAAGATTTTGGCCTATGTTTTCTTTTAAGAGTTTTATGGTTTCATGTCTTACATTTAGGTCTTTGATCCATTTCAAGTTTACTTTTGTGTAAGGGGTTAGACAATAATCCAGTTTCATTCTCTGACATGTAGCTGCCCAGTTTTCCCATCACCAGTTATTGAAGAGGCTGTCTTTTCCCCATGATATATTCATGGCTCCTTTATCATATATTAATTGACCATATATGTGTGGGTTTATATCTGGGCTCTGTATTCTGTTCCATTGATCTATGGGTCTGTTCTTGTGCCAGTACCATACTGTATGATGACCATAGCTTTGTGTATGACTTGAATTCAGGGAGCACAACACCCCAGCTTTGTTCTTTCTCATGATTGCTTTGGCTGTTCAGGGTCTTCTGTGGTTCCATATAAATTTTAGGATTGTTCATTCTAGTTCACTGAAAAATGCCATTGGTATTTTGATAGAAATTGTACTGAGTCTATGGATTACTTTGGGCAGGATGGCCATTTTGATAATATTAATTCTTCCTACCCATGAGCATGGGAGATTTCTATTTATTTGTGTCCTCTTCAATTTATTTCATCAGTGTCTTATAGTTTTCAGAGTACAGGTCTTTGACCTCCTTGGTTAGGTTTAATCCTAGGTATTTTATTCTTTTTGGTGACATTGTAAATGGAATTGTTTTCCTGATTTCTCTTTCTGCTAGTTGTTGTTAGTATAAAGGAATGCAACAGATTTCTGTGTATTAATTTTGTATCCTGCAACTTTACTGAATCTATTTATTCTAATATTTTTTTGGTGGAATCTTTAGGGTTTTCTGTATATAATATCATGTCACCTGCACATAGTGACTTTTTAACTTCTTTCTTACCAGTTTGGATGCCTTTTATCTCTTTATCTTGTCTGATTACCATGGCTAGGACCTGATCTTGTGGTCTTTATCCTTCTTGTTAATGTGGTGTGTGATGTTGATTAATATACAAATATTGTACCATGTCTTTGGGTCCGAAATAAGTCTCTTGTAGGCAGCATATGGGTCTTGTTTCTTTATCCATTCTGTAACTCTATGTCTTTTGATGGTGCATTCAGTCCATTTAGATTTAAGGTAATTATTGATAGGTATGTACTTTCTGCCATTTTATTCATTGTTTTCTGGTTGTTTTTATAGTTCCTCTCTGTTCCTGTCTTCCTCTCTTATAGTCTTTTGTTATTTGATGATTTTCCTTAGTGTTGTGATGGGATTTCTCTTTTTTAATTTTTGTATATCTATTACAGGCTTTAGGTTTGTGGTTATCTTAAGGTTCAAGGATAGCTTCCTAACTATATAGTAGTCTATGTTAAGATGATGATTGCTCTATTTCAAAAACAATCTAAAAGTACTTCTTTTTATTCTTCCTCCTCCACACTTTATGTATTAGGTGTTGTAATTTGCATTTTCTGTGTATCCCTTCATTGATTTTGTGTATAGTTAGTTTTACTATTTTTGTTTTAATTTTGTACTTGGTAATTAATTGGTCTGTTACCTTTAATATCTGTTTCTTTTCACTGGTGAAAACTATTTAGGCTTAAGAACATTTCCATCTACAGAAGTCCCTTTAACGTATCCTATAATGCTGTTTTAGTGGTTATAAATTCCTTCAGCCTTCATTTATCTGGGAAATGTTTAATCTCTCCTTCAAATATGAATGATAATCTTGCTGTGTAGAGGATTCTTGATTGAAGGTCCTTCTGTTTGAATACAATAATTATATCATGCCACTCCTTTCTAGCCTGTAAAGTTTCTGCTGAAAAATCTGCTAACAGTGGGATGGGATTTCCCTTGTAAGTAGTTTTTTTCTCTTTCTGGCTGCTTTCAATACTCTCTCCTTATCCTTAATCTTTGTCATTTTAATTATTATGTATCTTAGTGTTGTATTCCTGGCGTTCCTTTTGGTAAGGGCTCTCTGTGATTCCAGGACCTGAGTGTCTATTTCCTTCCCCAAATTGGGGAAATTTTCAACAATTATTTCCTCAAGGAGACTCTATATCATGTCTCTCTCTTATCCTTCTGGTACCCCTATTATGTGAATATTATTTCATATGGAGTTGTCACACAGCTCTCTTAGCATTCTTTCATTCCTAGAAATCCTCTTTTCTCTGTTCCCCAGCTTCATTGTTTTCCTGTTCTCTAATTTCCATCTCATTCATTGTCTCCGCTACTTGCAGCAACCTAATTCATTCCCTCCATTGTATTTTCCATTTCAGTTACTGTATTCTTGAGCTCTGAGTGGCTTTTTTGAGCTCTTCTGTCTCTCTGTTGAAGTCATTCCTGAGGTCTTCAGTACTTTTCTGGATATCAGTGAGCATATTTAACACTGTTACTTTGAAATCTTTATCAAGAAGATTGGTGATCTCTATTTCATTTAGCCCACTTTCTGGTGTCTTAATACTGCAGTTTTGTTTGGAACATATTCCTCTGCCTCCTCATTTTGTCATGGTTTCTGTGTTTCATCGTTTGTATTAGATGGATCTCCTATGCTTCCTGGTCCAGAAAGTAATGTCTTTATGAAGAAGGCATATAGTGGTACCCAGAAACTCAGGGCTCTTTACTCTCCAGTGCCTGGTTCTCCTTTGTGGTGGAGCCCCAGTTGCTGTTGGTGGGATATGGGCTGGGCCACCTTTCTGTCTTTTTGCCTACAGTGGGCTTAGTCCACTGCTGAGAGCATTTTGCCTCAGCTGGCCCTTTGTTATTAGAGCAGTAGTCCTTGTGCTGGGATCATTGTGGGTGGGGCTTCCATCTGCCTGCCCTTCAGGGATGGAAGCAGGGATGCTGGGGTAACAGGCTGGGTGGGGAAGTCACACAGTGACAGCCTGGCATGCTACCTTCAAGAAGTAAGGAGCGCTTGGAGCTGGCTTCTGCAGGTGCTTCTCTAACTGGGCGAGACAGTGTTGAGAAAGCTGTGAAAGCCTCCCTCTGCCAGCCAGGCAACAAAGTCTCCCTCCATCTGCTGTGCAGCAAAGCCTGACACTGGTGGGCCAAATGAGTGGGTGGGTGGTGCACATTGAAGAACCTTGGGGCTGAAACCCTAGCAAGGGGGATGGATCATTTGGGATTCCCAAGAGTACCTGACCTGTTTGGCATGGGAGATCTGGGGTAGAGTTGCCTGCCTTCCCTTTCTTCTGCAGCCAGAGCTCTGTCCAACCTTTGCCCCTCTGGCACCCTTCCCACTGCTGGCAAGTTTTCAAACTTCTGGGTCTTAGTGAAACCAGCAGAGCATGCCTGTCCTCCATAAACAGCTGGAATCTCAGCCTCCCAGAGTATTCCAGCTGTCCCTGGTGTCCATCCCTGCTATTCAAGACATGAACTATTCAGTGCAACATGAACTCATTCACCAGAGTAGATCTTCAGGGCCAGGTGTGCAGAGTTTCTGAGCACCTATCCTCTCTCCATTCTGTTCCTCTTCCTCCCTCCTGTGGACTGGGATGGGGGAAGGGCTGGAGTCCCACTCAAATGCAGGTCTGCCACTTTACCCTACTCTGTGTGGTCTTCTCTTCTTCACCAGATGTAGGTGGTCTGTTCTTCAGTCTTCAGTTCATTTTTAGGTTTAGTTGTGTCTGCTGTAATTGTTTGGTTTGTGTGTGTGGTTTCTACTTTGCCTTCCTACTCCACCATCTTTTTAGCTGTCATCCAGTTCATTCATCTTGATTCATTCATCTTAATATTAATGGTCATATAATATCCTATTGAATTAATATGCCAGTTTATTTCCCTGTTGACAGACAGCCCTATTGTTCCAATCTTTTGCATTGTTTATTGATAAACAGGGCTACATTACATATCCTTGGATATGTCTTATTGTGTGGTCATGTGAGGTTTCTCTAATTCATATACCTGGAAGTGGAATTTTTTAGACATTAGAGTGGCTTGATTCTACTGATATTGGCAAGTTGATCTTCTGTTTGTTTCTATTCTCATCAATGTTTTATGTTTTCTATTTTTCCACAATCTTGGTGATTCGTAATCTTTTTAGATTTAATATTTTTGGCCATTGTAATGGATTATCATTGATTACTCTTGACGTTGAACATCTTTCAGTATGTTTAATGAATCTTGATTTTCTTTTCTCTGAATTATCTACTCATATAATTTGCCCATTTTTCTTTTGACTTTTTGCCCTTCTCTTACTGATGTCTAGCAATTTTTCTAATGTCTGCATCTATAATCCTTTTCTGATTTTGTGTTGAAGATGCCTTCTTGCAGTCTTTTGTGGCACGTCTTTTAACTTGGTTTTTAGTGACTTCTATGTTAATTTACCAGTCTTTTCTCTTAAGGTTTAAATATTTTTATATGAGTCTTATTTCCTTTTCTACTTTAATGGCATAAAGGATATCCTCTTCTGTGAGTTTTATAGTTTTGCTTTTTACATTTAGGCTTTTGATCCATCTGGAATTTATTTTTGTAAATAGATCAAGGGAGGGATTTGTATATTTTTTCCATGTGGATAGCTAATGGCCATGTGGCATTTTATTATCCTTTTGTCACTGACTCATAGTGCTGCACTGCTGAATCCCAAATTCCCCAATATACATGGATCTATTTGTAGATTCTGTTCTGTTCCTCTGGTTATTTGTCTTTCCTTATACCCATGCCACATATTTTAGTGAATAAACTTTATAATAAGTTTATTTAAAAGAAGAGACTTTTTTCCTTATTATTTTTCTTTAAAATTCTTTGGATACTACTTAGCCTCTTACTAGTCCATATTAATTTAAGAATTTTATTGTTCATATCATTTAAAAAAATTCTCCAGCAATTTTGATGAAAAAATACATTGAATTTATAGATTAATTCACAGAGGATTGACATCTAATGGTATTGAGTGTTTACATTCAGGATCATGGTTATCTTTTTAAAATGTCTTTTATGCTTGTTGGTGAGGTTTTATAATTTTTATATAGTATTTTAGATGAGGTTCTTGCACATACTTTCTTTAATTTACCCCAGATACTTATATTTTTTGTTAACATTATGAAAAGTAATTTTTTGAAATGTCATTTTTTAAATTGATTGCTGCTGCTGTTTGTTATTTTTGTACATTGCTTTGTATCAAGTGATCAGGCTGAATGCTTTTTTTATTCAAATAGTTTTTAGATTTGTTAATGACAATATTTTCTAAGAATAATGGGAGTTATTTTTTTCATTCCAATCTTAGAGTTTTTTCTTTCTCTTGTCAGATGTCAAGTAGCTCCAGGATATTATTGAAGTGAAGCAGTGATAAAATGCATTCCTGCCTTGTTTCTATTTTAAAAGGACATGTGTCTAAAACACTTTACATTAACCATGGTGTTTAGTATAGGATTTTGATAATTTTTCTTAAATTAAGGAAGTTCCACTCCCAGTTTAGGTAAGAGTGTTTTGCTTTTGTTTCTGTTAAGAGTGGTTGCTACATTTGCCATTTTTAAAAATTAATTGATTAATTAATTAATTTATTTAAGGTATCATTGATATATACTCTTATGAAGGTTTCAGAAGAAAAACAATGTGGTTATTACATTCACCCTTATTATCGAGTACCCCCATACCCCATTGCAGTCACTGTCTATCAGTGTAGTAAGATGCCACAGACTCCCTATTTGTCTTCTCTGAGCTACACTGTCTTCCCGTGACCCCTCACACACCGTGTGCACTAATGATGATACCCCATAATCCCCTTCTCCCTCCCTCCCAACCTGTCCTCCCCTACCCCTCCCCTTTGGTAACCACTAGTCCCTTCTTGGAGTCTGTGAGCCTGCTGCTATTTTGTTTCTTCAGTTTTGCTTCGTTGTTTTTTTTTGTTTTTGTTTTTGTTTTATGTTTATTTTTATTCTGCACAGGGATGTATTACAACTTCTGAATCTAAAGGTTCATTTCTTTTATCAATTCTCAGCCATCTTTAAAAATAATATTCTTTTGCCTGCATTCTCTCTCTCCTTCTGGAACTCCTATCAACTGTGCACTGGACCTTCTGATCCTGAATCCATGTCTCTAACCTTTTATTTCATATTTTCTGTCTCTTCATCTCTCTTTACATTCTGGGAAACCTACTTAGATCTAAATTTATATTAGTTTAATTTTGCTTCGTTGTTATATTTCACAAATGAGGGAAATCATTTGGCACTTGTCTTTCTCTGCCTGGTTTATTTCGTTGAGCATAATATCCTCTAGCTCCATCCATGTTGTCCAAGTGGCAGGATTTCTTTATTTTTTTATGGCTGACTAATATTTCATCTTGTATATGTACCACATCTTCTTTATCCATTCATCTACTGATGGACACTTAGGTTGCTTCCATATCTTGGCTATTGTAAATAGTGCTGCAGTAAACATAGGGGTGCATATGTCTTTTTGAATCTGAGAAGTTGTTTTCTTTGGGTAAATTCCTAGAAGTGGAATTCCTGGGTTAAATGGTATTTCTATTTTTAGTTTTTTAAGGAACTTCCATATTGCTTTCCACAATGGTTGAAGTAGTTTACATTCCTACCAGCAGTTTAGAAGGGTTCCCCTTTCTCCACATCCTCCCCAGCATTTGTTGTTCCTAGTCTTTTCTATGTTGGCAACCCCAGCCATTGTGGTTTTAATTTGCATTTCCCTGATAACTAGCAATGTGGAGTATCTTTTCATGTGCCTGTTGGCCATCTGAATTTCTTCTTTGGAGAAGTGTCTGCTCATATCCTTTGCCCATTTTTTAATAGGGTTTTTTGCTTTTTGGATGTTGAGGTGTGTGAGTTCTTTATTTTGGATGTTAACCCCTTGTCAGATATGTCGTTTATAAATATATTCTCCTATACTGTAGGATGCCTTTTTGTTCTGCTGATGGTACCCTTTACTGTACAGAAGTTTTTTAGCTTGATGTAGTCCCATTTGTTCATTTTTGCTTTTGTTTCCCTTGCCCGAGGACATGCATTCAGGAAAAATTTGCTCATGTTTATATTCAAGATATTTTGCCTATGTTTTTTTCTAAGAGTTTTATGGTTTCATGACTTACACTCAGGTCTTTGATCCATTCTGAGTTTACTTTTGTGTATGGGGTTAGACAATAATCAAATTTCATTCTCTTGCACATAGCTGTCCAGTTTTGCCAACACCACTTGTTGAAGAGGCTGTCATTTCCCTGAGAGTGGGTGCTACATTTGATCAAATTTTTTTTCTCCTTTGATATGTTAACCTGTTAATATGATAATTGTGCCTTTCTTTTTTCTTATTCCAAAGAAAGCTTTATTTTACTTTATTAGTCTTTTCAAAGACTTAATTTGGGGTTTGCTAACTCTCTGTTGTTTCTCTACTATGGCATTATTTTCTGCAGTTTTGTTTCTTTTGTCTTCTTGGTTTAATTGGTATTTGTTTTTTACTTATTAGAAACTAATTGGAGTCAGTTGTGGGATCTCAATTTTTATCAATATCTCACAAGGTGGTATGTAGTGTTTTTACTGTCATTTTGTTCTAAATATTTTCTGTACAGTTACACATTAATTTCTGGTGTATATTACTACTTACGTATACATGTTAGCTTTTCTCCAATGGATGTACCTCCTTCAGGTATGTAGCAATTAAAAAATAATAAATCGGTGAAAAAAGTGAATGAATATAGTCCAATTAGAGCTGCCAAATGGGCCACTGTACAATTAAAAAGTCAGATATTTGCATATTATATTGCACAGTAGCATACTACCAATATATGAAATCATTATTTATTATCATGTTGTTTTTTCCAATTATAGGATCTTTCCACTGAACTAAAGTCTTTATCTTGTCTTCTTTCCTAGATTACCCAGAAGTATCAGCTTCATGAAGTCACTGCCTACCTGTTAGAAAAGAAAGGAGATATTCATGGTGCCTTCTTAATAATGTTAAAGGTAACATTTCACTCTGTTTCATCATATTACTGTCTATTCTTCTATCCAGTCATCAACCCATCCTTTTTTAATTGAGATGTAGTTGGCCTATAACATTAAGTTTTTATCAAGGCATCTTAATTTCCTATGTTTCCAAGTAGTGACAATTTTACCTCTAAATATTTTTATCCTACATGTCTTTGGCTAGAGTTTAGTATTTCTTTGTGGTATTTTTTTTTTTACAATTTATTTTATTTTAGTATCATTAACCTACAATTACATGAGCAATATTGTGATGATTAAACTACCTCCTTCATCAGGTTCCCCCCACCAACCCTTTACAGTCACTGTCCATCAGTGTAGTGAGATGAGAATCACTACTTGTCTTCTCTGAGCTGTACAGTCCCCCCCGTGCCCCCCCACCCTATGCCTGCCAATCGTAATGCCCCTTTTACCCTCTTATCCCTCCCTTCCCACCTATCTCCCCAGTCCCTTTCCCTTTGGTAACTGTTAGTCCATTCTTGGGTTCTGTGAGTCTGCTGCTGTTTTATGCCTTCATTTTTTTTTTTTTCTTTGTTGTTATACTCCACATATGAGTGAGATCATTTGGTACTTGTCTTTTTTGGCCTGGCTTATTTCACTGAGCATAATACCCTCCAGCTCCATCCATGTTGTTGCAAATGGTAGGATTTGTTTTTT
>JAQQAC010008350.1:21038328-21107719 GCA_029783875.1 Phataginus tricuspis
ATTGCTGTCTATTTCCTCCTTCACTTCTGTTAGTATTTGTTTCACATATGCTGATGCTCCTGTGTTGGGTGCATATATATTTATAATGGTTATATCTTCTTGTTGGACTGACCCCTTTATCATTATCTAATGTCCTTCTTTATCTCTTGCTACTTTCTTTATTTAGTATTTCTTTGTGGTATTTTTTTAAGGTAAAATTTACATACAACAAAATTCAGAAGTCTTAGTTGTACTATTTGATGAGTTTTGACAAATGCAGACACTTCATGCCCCTGGTCCCTAACAAGACAGAACATTACCTTCACCCCAGAAAGTTCCTTCATGCTCCTTCACAGTCATTTCCACTCCCATTCCCCAGAGATAACCATTTTTCTAATTTTTTTCACTGTGGATTAGTTTTGTCTGTTTTATCCACTCATGTTAATGGAATCATCTTATAGGTACTCATAATAATTCTTTCATTCAGCATAATGTTTTTGAGGTTTATCTCTGTTATTTCCTGTATTCACTAGTTTATTCCTTTTATTGCTGAGTAGTATTTAATTGTATGAATATTACACAGTTCATTCATTGATTGACATCTAGGCTATTTCTAGTTTTTGGCTATTAAGAATAAAGCTACTATGATCACTCTTATACATAAGTGTTTTCATTTCCCTGGGGTCATTACCAAGGAATGGAATTGCTGGGTCACAGGATGGGTTTAGGTTTAGTTTTATAAAATTATCAGACCTGTTTCCAAAATGGTTGTACCATTTTACATCCATGCCAATAATATGTAAGAGTTTTGGTTGTTCCATATTCTTACCAACAGTTGATGTTCCATCAGTTTTTTTTTAAAGAATTCCCCATTGTTTTACCTGTTCTAAAATATATGTAACACAAAATTTACCATTTCAGTGGTATTAAGTGTATTCACATTGTTGTGTAGTCATTACCACCATCCATCTCCTGAACTTCTTAATCTTCCCAAACTGAAACTGTGTACCCATTAGACAATCACTCCCCATTCCTCCCTCCCCCACCCCAGCCCCTGGAAACATCCATTCTACTTTCTGACTCTGAATTTGATGACGCTAGATATTTCATATACATGGAATCATATAGTATTTGTTTTTTGGTGTCTAGCTTATTATATTTCACATAAGGTTTTCAAGATTTATCTATGTTGTAGCATGTCAGAATTTCATTCCTTTCTAAGGCTCAATAATACACCAAGTTTATGTATATACCACATTTTGTATATCCATTCATTTGTTGGTGGACACTAGGGTTCGTTTCCACCTTTTGACCCTTGTGAACAATGCTGCTATGAACATGTGTGTGCAAATACCTTTTCGAGACACTGCTTTCATTTCTGCTAGGTATATAACCAGAAGTGGAGTTGCTGGATTAAATGATAATTTATTTTTAATTTTTGAGGAAACACCATACTGTTTTCTACAGTGGCTGTGCCATTGTACATTCCCATTCACAAGAGTTCAATTTCTCCAAATCATCACCAGCATTTGTTATTTTCTGTTTTCTTGATACTAGTTATCCTGTGGAGTGTGAAGTGCTGTATCTGTTTTTTAAATATTGTCATCTAGCTAGAAATAGATTAGGGATATCCTGTTTATATAAATGTTCTATATTGGCTTGTAGTTTTTTTCCTAGCCATATAATTGTAAAATAGTCCAGGGAGAATACTCCACAGAGGCTTTGTGTAGTCTCTTAACCTCTTTTAATCTGTAAGTTACCTGACATCTTTTTTTTCCTTGCAATTTATTTGTTGAATATACCATATACCTACTTTTAAAGGATAAGTAAAAGTGTCCCTGACACAGATAGGGGGAAAGAGAAGCAGGAGATCCTTACAGGGAATCAGCCCATCATTTGCAAAGACATGGGAGTACAAAGAAATTTGAACTGCTAGGAAAGCAGCCAGCCACCTTACTAGTGCTCAACTATTAATGTATAGACCAGTCAGGCTAGAAACAAAGGCTAGGTCCAGATTTGGAAAGATTTTGTAGGACACAATAAAAAATTAGGAATGATTCTGTTGTCACATTGAGTCAAATAAAGGTTTTTAAGCTAGGAAGGGACATGATGTTTGTTTCATAAAGACTGCCCTGGTGACTGCAGGAAGATTTCTGGGGGAAGGGAGCTTCAAAGAAGAGGAGGTGAAACTGGAAGTCAAGAACACTTGCAAGCCTGTTGCAGAGGACTTCAGTGGCTTGAGCTGGTTGTGGCAGTGGTGGTGGAGTAAGAGGAGGAGGTGGATTTGAGGGAGTAGTTAATGATGATTCTATGATTTTTAGCTTAACATTAGCCTATAAGGGACCCCAAGAAAAGGAGCAAATTTTGGGTAGGAAAGGATATATTAAAGTCAGCTTCAGTGTGTATTAAGAAGCCTTTGGAATATCAGTTGAGGGCATCTAAGGATGGAGAATTCAGTAGAGCCGTGGACGCTACAATAGCATATGTAGGAAATGTCACACTCAAGGTTCTATGCTACAGGATAGATGTGTGTCCTTTTTATTTCCACCCACCCATTTTTTCATAACCCAATATGAATTTTATTCCCTTATCCAAACTTAGATAAATCCTAAACCTTATTACTGTGCCAAAAGAGTGTCAGTGATGACAGTTGTTGTACAACAAAAGCAGAATGATACTTGATATTTGGGTCCCTTCCAATACTGCTGACTGTTCTTTCTATACACACAAGAATTCCCTTCTGAATGATAGTAAGGGACCATTCTTAACCTTGTTGTTTCTTAGGGCTTTTCTTTTAAAATATGTTAATTCAAAATTTGATAGATTACAAAGATAAAGTGTTCCTTTTTCCTCCTGCATTTTTTACCTCCTAGAGACTGCAAAGCAAACTTCAAGAGATAACACATCAAGATGAAAGTAAGTTCTGGAATGTAATTTACAATTTTTCCTTATAGACCCTGTGTTTTAAAAGATGTCTAATAAACTGCATTTACTAAGTAATAAATACATTGATTTGTATAATTACTGTTTATCCACTTTAACACTGATTCCATTTTACCTTGTTTTCAAGGGCTTATCATAGGAAATCATATAAACCACTGTGGATTTGTGATTCTAATTGTCAGTGGAGTTCAGTATACAGAAAATTAGGCACTTTTCACTGGTATTGATCTTTTTTTTTTTTGGTTATATTACTGTGCTGATGTTTTGGTTATATATAAATGAGTTGCATAAATGACATCCTAAAAATTACCATAATGTGCTGAGCAACAGCAAAATCAGGGCTTCTAATCAGCAAGTAATAGCCAGTGTTTCCATATACTGAATTTATATAATTTTAGCACAAAGCAGTAAAACTTGGCAGTTTAGAACCTTGCCTAGCTTTGTTACAGATAGATACAAAAGTCCCATAACTTCCTTGAAATTAAAAAAATATATTTCCTTAAATTGTGATAATATAATGTTTTAACCATGTTTAACTGTATAGTTCAGTGGCATAAAGTACATTTACTTTGTTGTGCAATCCTACCACCATCTATTTCCAGAACTTTTCAACTTCTCAAAATGAAACTCTGTGCCCACTAGACAATTACTCCCCATTCCCTTCTTCCCTTACAGCCCACCATTCTACTTTCTGACTCTGAATTTGATGAGTGTGGGTATCTCATATAAGCAGAATCATAAGTGTATTTGTCCTGTTGTGTCTGGCTTACTGCCTTAGCATAATGTCATCAACATTTAGCCATGTTGTAGCACATGTCAGAATTTAAATTCTTTTTAAGACTGAATAATACTCCATTTTAAGTATATAACATATCCATTCATCCAAAGATGGACATTTGTGAATAATACAACTATGAACCTTTTGACCATTGTGAATAATACTACTATGAACATGGTGTATAAGTATCTTTTCAAGACCCTGCTTTCATTTCTTCTGGGTATATAACCAGAAGTGGAATTGCTGTAATAAATGGTAATTCCATCTTTAATTTTTGAGGAATCACCATACTGTTTTCTATAATGCCTGCATCATTTTAGAGTCCCATCAGAAATGCACAAGGGTTCCAGTTTCTCCACATCCTCACCAACACCAACAATCATTTTTTTTCTTGATAGTAGCTATCTAAATGGTGGTGAATTAGTACCTCATTGTGGTTTTGATTTGCATTTCCTTAATGATGAGTGATATGAAGCATTTTCATGTGCTTATCAGTCATTTGTCTATCTTTGGAGAAATGTCTATTCAAGACCTTTGCCCGCTTTTGCATTGGATTATTTGTTTTCATATTACTTGAAATTTCAGAGTAGCCCTTCCAAATCTCAGATTTCTTGGACCCTGTGGCCCACACATTTCCCTAAACACTTTTATACTAATTCTCTGTAGCCTATTTATATTTTTTAATGGTTAGGTCCTAGGTGATAGGGTCTGTGTTGTATCTTGATGACTTGGTATTATACTGAATCTTTTTTTTTTTGGAAACTCACTGAACAGGTGAGTTGACTATTCTATATTTAGTTCAGCTAAACATTTAATTATTATTTTTGTGCTGTCAGTATGTGTTCAGTCAATTTGACTATGTTAGGTCTGTTGCATTTATGACCTTTTCCTTTTGTTGTAAGAATGATTTTTGCAAACATTACATGAAAGATTGAGGGAAAAATGAGAAGAATGTTTCCCCAAAAACATTACAGCTATTTGCAGGTGGTGTAGAGAAGCCAGTTCTTTGAATTCCAGTGAAGATAAGTTTCTCACGTCTGCCATGTATTTTCAGATTCAATTTTTTCAGTATGCTTAAAAATTTTGGAGGACTTGCTAATAGCAAGACACTGTGCTATTCCTGTGGACTGTACATGAATGGCTAAACGCAGTCCTCACTCAAAGAACTAGAGTCTTGTGAAAGAGATATGTAAATAAAAACTTCTAATGCAGGTAGAACCAAGTATTATAAAAGAGGCATGAGAATGACAAAGGATTGTGGAAAATTAGGGAACCATTTGTAACTGATGGTTCGGAGATACTTTTGTGGAAGACATGATCTTGGAAGTGAGACTGGAATGTGAATAGGGGTTTGATAGGCAACAGTAAGGCAAGAGACTCCAGGCTGAGGAGAACATGAACATGAGAAGAACCTGGTTAGTAACAACTTTAGGGAGTAAGAAATAAGCTGGTGATAGAAGAGCACAGAGCATGAAAAGATGAGACGGAATGTTTACTCTGTTCATTTAGGGTCACAGGTTTACTCATAAATTTAGAGGTTTTAAATGAGAAGTCTTTGATGGTTTTTGTGGATGGGACTGATATGTTTGGACTTGTGATTAAGAAAACTCCTCTAGTGACAGTGTAAAAGGGGATGGAGGGAGGCAAGGCAAGATTGGAAATCAAAAGTTTAAGTAAGAAGCTGTTGCAGTAGTGCAAATGAGGTGATGGAGACCTCACCAGAGAAAAAGTCATGGGCATATGAAAGTACGGAAGTGGAATGAACAAAATTGGCAATTTATTTGAATTTGTGGATGAAGGAGAGGGACGCATCAAAGATAATGAAGACTTATAAACTGGTTGACTTAAAGATCATGGTTTCATTAACTTAGTTTGGAAAGGGGAGGAGCAGGTTTGAAGTGAGAAAAATGGGTTGAGTTTTGCACATGTAAAGTTCAAGGTGCTTGCTGCACATACATGTGGAGATAGAACTCTAGAGCCTGTCAAAATTTCAGCCTGTAAATTATGGAAGGAATAAGGGCTGGAGGTATGTATTTGAAAGTTATTAACAAGGGCGTGAGAATTGAAACCAAAAGATTGGTTGAAATTGTTGCCGATGAAAAGAAAAGGGCCTAAGATAGTATCTGGAGGCATGTCTACATTTAAGAAATAGGTGAGGGGAAAATGGTAGAACAAGGAAAGTGAAAGATAATCTCTTTACTAATTAACCTACAGGCAGATGATTGGAGACTTTCCACAGCTAAAGCATAATAAAATGCTAAGTATGTGCTTTATATGTCCTCTGAATGTCAAATGTTTATATGGAAAACTCCTTTTGCACAGATTTGTCCATGTTTTGTTTTACTAAATGTCTGTATCATTCTTATAGATGATTATGTAATAGAAAACTGAAGTTATGTGAAGAAACTAATCATTTGATTTTTTTACAGAAGCTCTAAGATTGTCAGTTAATATATCCTTAAGTGATATTAATAACTTTTCTGAATCTAGATACTAAGCAGGATCCATCATTGAAGGATGTTGAAGAGACTATGGTAGAGACAATTGCCCTTTGCCAGAGAAATTCCCATAATCTGAACCAGCAGCAACGAGAGGTAGGAGAAGGACTCCTTAGGCACATAAAAGTATCTTCTTGTCTGAAATGAGGAATTAATTCTACTTCCACTGCTTTCTCAGCCACCTGAGTTTAATTCAACTGGATTTTAATCACTATTCAGTGCTCCCAGGAGTGTAAGACTCCTAGTGTTACTATGAGGTGTGCCTGTCCTCTTTGTTCTCTCAAAAGGTTGTAGTCTTAGGTTTGGCTGTGCTGCAAACTTATGTGCATGAATACTTCAAGTCCTTGTACTCTTTGGCCTGAGGTTTTGTGTATTCTGCATAGTGATACTGTGGCTGTGTGGTCATTTATCTTTTCTGTTCCCTGTGGATGAAAGTGAGCATGAAGAACTAGAGGAAAACCCTCAAGGGATACAGAGAAATCTGGAAAAGGTCAAGGAAGGCAATGATATACTAGTTCTCAACCTTGTCTGCACATTAGAGTCACCTGGGGAGCTTTGAAAAATCCCAGCACTCAGATTGCACCCTGGATCAATTAAATTGAAGTCTCAGGGGCTGGGTCCCAGTTCATCAGCATGTTTTAAACATGATTCCACTGTACAGCCAAGGTTGAAACCACTGCTGTAACAGATTCCAGACTGCAATGAGGAGGAACGCAAAACTGAAGCGGGACAGTTGAACACCTGGTGCAGGTGGGAGTCACAGCAGCGAGGCAGAAACTAAGGGGGCGAGATGTGACTTGACAGCTAAATTCGGCAGTAGTTTCAAGAAGTAAAGCTGCAGCATGATACGGCACAACTCCTCTGTGCCTGCCCCTCCAGGCTCTGGCCTCTGACTTGACACCACATGGCCTCTTTCCACAGCCTGGATTTTTTAAGTGGAAAGTAGGCTAAATTTTTCATATTTATTTAGCCATACATGTTACAATGAAAATAATAAACTTGGTGTGTTTTCTATAATTATATGATGGGTAAATTGCTCCTTTGTGTTTTTGTGAAGGATTTTTTTAAGGTCATAAATTATGAAAACACTATGGAATATAAATTGTGTATAATAAATATATTAACATAATATATGTGATTTTTCTCCTCCTTAAAAACATTTTTTTATGTGTGAAATAATACATACCCATCATTCAAAAAAATACTGCCACACAGAAAGTTACTCAGAATGATGTTTTTTAAAAATTGCCCTTTGAGAACCCTCCTACACTGCTGGTGGGAATGCAAATTAGTTCAACCACTGTGTAAAGCAGTATGGAGGTTCCTCAAAAAACTCAAAATAGAAATACCATTTGACCCAGGAATCCCACTCCTAGGAATTTACCCTAAGAATGCAGCAGCCCAGTTTCAAAAAGACAGATGCACCCCTATGTTTATTGCAGCACTATTTACAATAGCCAAGAAATGGAAGCAACCTAAGTGTCCAACAGTAGATGAATGGATAAAGAAGATGTGGTACATATACACAATGGAATATTATTCAGCCATAAGAAGAAAACAAATCCTACCATTTGCAACAACATGGATGGAGCTAGAGGATATTATGCTCAGTAAAATAAGCCAAGTGGAAAAAGAAAAGTATCAAATGATTTCACTCATATGTGGAGTATAAGAACAAAGAAAAAAACTGAAGGAACCAAACAGCAGCAGACTCACAGAACCCAAGAATGGACTAGCAGTTACCAAAGGGAAAGAGACTGGGGAGGATGGGTGGGAAGGGAGGGACAAGGGGGAAAAAGGGGCATTATGATTAGCAGACATAATGTAGGGGGGCACGGGGAGGGCTGTACAACTTAGAGAAGACAAGTAGTGATTCTATAGCATCTCACTACGCTGATGGACAGTGCCTGTAATGGGGTATGTGGGGGGGGACTTGATGATATGGGGAGTCTAGTAACCATAATGTTGCACATGTAATTGTAGATTAATGATACCAAAAAAAAAATTGCCCTTTGAAATCCTATCACTCAGAAATAACCATCATTATCATTTGGTCAATATCACTCTAGGTATTTTTATCTGCCTAGGTTGACATAATTTTAGAAAAATTGGGTCAAATAATGCTTGCTTTTACAAGTAAATACAGTATTCAGTCTTATTTCGGAAGTTATGTAAAGCTGAAGAATTTCTGAATTTCAAATTTTTCTTCACTGTGCTAAATAATAAATCTCACTAAAGTTAAAAAAGTCCTGATAACTGTTATAGATTGGAATTATTATATTTATAATTACATTTCAGTTTTTATAATATCTATGATGCCGAGCCAGTAAGGAAATTGGCATGAACTCATAGTTACTCCAACCTTTTTTCTCCATCCCTCTTCATTTTAATTAGTTGTTATTCAACTTCATTAAAGTGCATAACACTTACATTGTCTTTTGTATCTGTAAATTCAAAGTTGTTTTATCTTTATTTAAAAGGATTATGGGCTTGATACTCATCCTTTTGCCATGATTTTTTCACTCCTTAATTTTTATTTTCATTTATCTTTTGGTTAGCTGGCTATATTTGGTCATGGCTATATTTTGATAGAGAAACACAAAAGGGTAGAATTCTTAAAGCTATGTTTATACATATTTAAAACTAAGCCTTTTTTATTTTCCAACCCTTCCATCTCCTCTCTAATATCTATTTGATACTCTTCCATCTTCTTAAGGAAAATTTAAGAAAAAATGATTATGTTTTATAAATAGTGCCATTTAAGTTCACATAAGCTAAAATATGTCCAAATTCACATATATTAATGGTAGAATTAGATACAAAATCCATGCCTCCAGAACTCTAGGGATTATTGTGACTATATAGGAACCCTGTATCTCTAAATTAGAGAAAGGAACAAAGCTTCCTCTGATGTGGCAAAAGGAAAATTTATCCTATCGTTTTTTTCTGTCTGAGTTGGAATTTGTTTTCATGAAGACATTAGATATTAGACTTCTTCCTATCCTTTGGAACTTTCACATCTCTAAGATTACTATTACAGCATTTACTGGCTACAAAGAAGAGAAATCCATCTGTCTGCCTCTGCCTGTCTTAGACATACACACACGCACACCTTACACACACCTCATATCCCTCACACCACTCTGCTTCCCCCCCACCCTCCAACAACTGCTTTCTGTTTCATTTCTGAGCAAGTTTCATAATAACAACAAAAATATTTGAATGTTGAATTTCATGTAAATACCATTTTTGTGAAAATGCTAGACTGATTTTATATAATACCAAACATTAAGTTTGAGGGGTTTTAATGGTCGTTTGCCTTGTTTCTGTTTGCTTTGTTTTTGTTTTGTTTTGAAGAGGGTGAGAACAAAAGCTGTTGCCACAGACCCCAGACTGACTAGAAAATTTGAATATCCAAAGGGTTGATAATGAACTGCCTATAGTATCTCTTCCCAAAAGTTTCATCAGAAGATTTCAGATGATGCACATTTCCTTGAAGTTAGACCACAGGAATTTGGGCTGGCAGTCCTTTCCCAAGTTGAATCTCTACCTGTCCTACCTTTGTATATCTATTTATGCTGCTACCCCGATGTCCAGTGAGAATATATAATAGCGAATATGGCTTCGTTAAGTGTATAATTCCCTGGAAAGAAAGCTATTAGGTAACACGGAGTGATTTAGGTTTAGTTGTATTGCTCTCAGGGAATAGTATTGTCATTATCGTAGATGCTTCTTTTAGCCTGTGGGTTTTTAGAGTTATCCAAGTTAAGCATTTACAAACCAATAGTAAAGAGTAAGAGAAAATATTTAAAGGTGTTTACCATGTATTTAGGGTTAATGTGGAGACTTAATTGAAGTAGAACTGCTCTGTTTACAGTATGAACACATCCCTTGGCTATTACCTCTACAACCATGCTTACCCCAGTCTGCCATTTATAATCAAGAATAAACTAACCTTCAAAAAGGTAAATCTTGTAAAATATATGGATTAAATTAAAAAAATTTTAAGTCAAGTATCTAAACATAATAAATACAAAATCCCAAAGGTTAAATAAAGGTATGCCATATTCAATTAAAAGTCCATAAAATACACAGAAATAAATGATGTAGTTACAAAAACAAGTTACAATAGGCAACTAAAAGGTAAGCTAAGTAAAGCTATCTAAGAATAAAACACAAGATTAAATATTCACAAGGACTTGATAAAATTTCAATAAAATAAAGAATTGCCAATATGTAACACAGTTCAAACCAGTAGCTTAAGAACTTGAAGAAATACATATAAAGTCATCAGTATAAAATCTTGGCCTTATAAAATCTCAAATGGGGACAGATTAAGGTTTGCAAGTAGCTCTTCAGTTGGGTGGTCCCTAGTGGGAAAGTTGCTGAACCCTTAGCCTATCCGCTTTGCCTTAAGGAGTTCCCATGCCTCCATTGCCAGGTGAGTTCTACAGTGTTGGCTGGTGGGGCCCAGAACATGCCCTCTTCTGTAAATAACCATTCTTGTCCTGCTCTGCCAATACTGACTTTTCTTCATGTGTCCTAGATGTGTTTGCAGGATTAGGTTCCTCCCAAAAGACTGCAGTAAGGCCTTTGTAAATCACTATCCAACAAGAAAACATGTTTGAAATTTTTTAATGTGTTTGATTTTTAATGATAAAGATTTTTCCTTAGGCATAGGAAGAGCACAAAATTTGGTGTCAGACTGCCAACTTACTGGCATTGTGATCTTTGGCAAATTCTCTAAACTTCAATTTCTTATCTCAGGTGAAGATAATGTTTACTGTCTAAGGTTATTATGAGACTGAAATGAGAAAATTCATGTAAAGCATTTAATACAGTGCCCAACATAATGGAAATAAATAAGTGATAGATCTATTAATTTGTCTTATGAAGTAGCTGGAAATGGTAATTGAAATAATGTTAATTTCCACTTCTTGGTCTATGATGACTAATGAAATATAAAATAATGCTTGATACAGGAAAACACTTTGGGTAACCTTTATTAATTTATCTTGCTGACATAGCTGAAGAGAAATGGGGGGTGGCAGGGGGAAGATGGTTGGGGGAGGTCCTCTGTTCTCTTCTGCAGTATATAGGGTTATTTAGATTTTGTCAAGGATGCACTTATACCAGAATAAATAAGACCTAGCAGGAGGCTGTGCCCTGACTCCTTTAAACCTACCCTCTCCCTAGACAGAATATTGCAGTTCCAAGGTCTAGACTTACTTAACTTCAGCTTCCTTACTCTTCCAAGATGCATGGTAAAGATGTACCTGTTCTACGTATGGTCCTTGTTTTAACTTTTTCTCTTTTCCCAGTCATGTTGCATCTTTGCCTTTTCTAATTTTTATAAACAAATGTGTGACAGAAGTACATTTCAACCTGTTAAAACACTATGCTGATGTTAATCTTTAAAATAAAACTGTTTTTTTTCTTGGGTTTCCTCTGACGTAGGCACTCTGGTTTCCACTGTTGGAGGCAATGATGGCCCCTCAGAAACTGTCCAGTTCAGCTGTACCTCATCCACATTCTGAAGGTAAGTTCATCAGAGTCTACCTATACATCATCCATTTTTTATCTGCTAAAAATCATCATTATACCTTCTCCTAGTATTCTTACTATTTTTCTTAATGAAATTGTATTGTAGTGTGTTGATCTCATCTTCCAGGTTCAGATTCTCTCTGTGGCACCAATTATGTCATATGTCTGGAATAATAATAGCTTTGCAACTCACGACCAGTTAACTTTAAAATATCACACTGGCCTTGGTTAGCTAAGTTTCTGGGAAGCTGTATAAATTTACTATTTTCCAGTGACTTAAAAGAAAAACCAAAGCCTCTTATTTTAAACTATCTTTAATATTAACCCTTTATTTTTAACAGCTCTGAAATCTTTGACCATGCAAGTTCTAAACAGCATGGCAGCATTTATTGCCCTTCCATCAATCTTGCAAAGAATCTTACAGGTGAGTTAAAAGGTGGGGAAAGTCAACGTCAATCAGTGTCAACTAATATTTTAATTATGTACAAATTACAGCAGATTGAGCTAATGTATAAATGGGCTGCAAGCTTAATGCAGCTAGTTTTTGGTTAGCTTAACGACTCCCATCCTTGAATCTTTCCTAGTGCTCCAGGGGCGTGGGTTTGCCTGGCCCACACCTGGACCTTTACTTGGGGTGTACAGCCTTCAGATGTTCACTATTCTTTCCAATTCAGATACACAAGCTTCCTATTGGTGTGCTAACTGGAAGAGAATTACCATTTATTTCCCACTGATTATGCTTTTTAGACAAAAACACAAAAAGTAAATGTAGGCATTTTTTAGTCAATGGTTGTTACTTAGGTTTTCTACCTCATCATGAAATTTTTTTTATGTCTAAGACTCAGCCCCTACTCTAAATTCCAGCAGGCTTTGTACCAAAGTCTTTGTTTGTAGGAAGCATCTTTCCAGCCTGTTTTCTTCAGCAAAATGGCTTGAACCTTCCCAGTTTCATCAAAAGGAGAACACTAAAAATACCCTAAGATATATTTTTAGAAAAAAAATCTGTGAACATTCTTGTGGAAACAACAGCAGTTATCCTCAGATTTCATTTTGTCTTCCTTCATTTTATGCAGTGTTGAGTTGCATCAAAAAACAAACAAACAGTAATATGACACCATTGTTCTTTTTAATTTTCAAATGATTTGTATCCATCCAAGAGTGTCCCTGCCAGCTCTCTTTTAAGACTCTCCAAGCTGTCCTTCCCATCTGGTATTAGGTGTCTGGGCCTTTGCTGATAAGGACTGCCGATCCAGGACTCTCATCATAGAACGTTATCGTTCAGAGTGTATCTTCACACACATTATCTATCTCATTTGATCCCTATCATGTGTTGAATAATTCTTTGATATAGAATTACTCTATTTTAAAATACATTAGTCATAAGGTTTTTAATCATAAAGCAGTATCTCCAGAGGCAAAAATACTTTACCAAGTAACTTAGAAAAAATGAAGCTGAAAGTGGCTTCTCTCTCAGTGTATGCATTTTGCTTTATGTTGAGCTTTAACACACTTTATGATACATAAGTTATAATAAATAAAAATTCACTTTTCCCTGCCAAAAGCATATGATTTTTTTAATCTTGAATTTCAAGACTCATATCTTTGAAGGCTTTTGATATTTGAAAATCTTCACTTTATTTTGATTTATACTGGCACTCATTGTAATTTTTACCTTTAGTGGTTGTTCACTCCCACTAATCAGGAGGGTTAAATTCCTTATTTGCACATTTGTTGATTACTATAATAATAACTCTGCCTTGTATTTATATATAATTTCTCACTTTTTAAAGTACTTGCACAGATACTACCTCATTCAAAGCTCATAGGAATCTCTTGAGGTAGGTAGGGCCACTATATAAATTTCTGTTGGTAAAGGAGAAAACTGAAGCATAGAAAAGTTAAGTACCTGGCCTGCCATTAGTGGCAGAACCCAGACTACCAGCAAAGTTTCTCACCTCCTAATTAATGCTTTTCCCCATTATATCATGTTAAGCCTTCTCATTTGTTTCAGTCTTGGTCTTTTGAGGAGTTAATTTTTAATTAGTTTGTTAATTATGTGTTACTTTTTTGGCTATTACATATGTAGATGGAAGGCACAATTCTTACTCTAAATGAGCTTTTATAAGAGAGAGAGAAAATGTTGTGATGTAACTATCCACAGAGTTCTGGGCAAGTACTAGTGGCCACCAAAGGCTTATCTGCCCTGAACCCTGTGTAGGATAACTGCCCCTGCTCTATCCCTATACTTTCAGCCATGTGATCATCAACACCATGACCCTGACTCCTCCAATTGACACAGGCCTGGCAGCTGACCTATGTAGGGCCAGTGGCCTTTTTCAGGAAATTTCAGAACTGAACTTGGGATAGACAAATAAGTCTTCAGGTCTCTAGATGTTATGAGATACAAAGTTCAGGAGCTGACAGGAACTACTTTCCCATTATATGGACTTAAATAGTGGATCTGCAGAGAGAAGGAGAGCGAAGTGGACACACAAAGGAGAATAGACAAGATGCATACAGAAGAGAAAAGATTTAAGGAGAAGATTCAAGACACAGGGAGAGGAGACAACATGGTGAGAAAATCCTGGTGGCATTTGAGTCCTGAGTTCTTCTTAAGGCTCACCTGCGTTCCTTTGCTTGGATCCTTGAAACATCCCAGTGCCTTTACAATAATTATCTTTTTTGAGTAAGTTAGAGGGAGTTTCATTTCTGAATATATATAGTCAAAAGAGTACCAATAAAAATATGTATCTCAAACAGACTGGGGAATTTGGGAAGATTTCCTAGAGGAAGAGATGTCTGAACTGAATCTTAAATAACATAAAGGAATCGGAGGGAAAGGAGAAAGGACTATTCTAAGCACAGTGAACTATACATACAAAGAATTTGAGGTAAAACACGGTGCACTTGGAAAGCTGCAAGTGTTGTAAGTATTCTGGGAACATAGGACAAGAACATGTGAGTCACAGAGCTGAAATTTGAGAGACAGACCGGGACTATGTCCTTAATTGCTTTGTATTTTATTTTAAAATCAGTACATTCTCATCAAAGGATTTTAAGCAGAGAAATTATGGAATGAGGTTTCTTTTTAGAAAGATCACTCATCCTTTATCATGCAAGATAAATTGGAAGAGATCAAGACCAAAGGCATAGAGATTACCCAGAATGTGATAGGTACTTAAAAGCTTGTTCATTGAGTTTTATAGAATGGATGGGAGAAGATGAATTTGGAAATTATTTACTTGATAGAATCCACTTGATTTTTTTGACTGTTTAGATACAGGAGAACACAAGAAGAACCTAGGTAATCGCTCATTTCAGGGTCATGTGGCCCACCGTCAACAGTGGGAGGAATACCAGACTAGAGTTTGTAGGAAGTGGAGATGTAGACTTGGAAGTCATCAATATAGAAGTGGTAAATTTTTGAAACTAGATGAGTTTTAGGAAGAAATGAATTAGTAAGAAAAGCAGAAGGCCAAAAATGGAGTTCTGTGAAATATTTAAAAATCAGTTCTATTTACTTGTTTTTATTCCCATTAGAACAGAAGATCCTCAGAGCTAAGACTATGCTTTGCTAACATAGTACTTTGCCTAGTACTGTATCACCGTCGCTTTGCCCAGAGGCATGTGGCGTATAGTAGATAATCAGTAAATATATCTAGAATGAATAAAAGTTAAGCATAGAGGAATTCCACTTCCTTCTGGCCAAGATGGAGTAACAAAGGCTGAATTTACCCTCTGGCTTAAAACAGCCAAAAGATGGGCAAAATATACGAAATTGTAGTTTTAAAAAAAATGGATATCAGGCAATAAAGGACAGTGATTCCTGAGAGGAAATAAACAAGGTAAGCCCTGTTTGCCCCAGATTAATGTTTTGAGTGAGTCTTCAGGTACTAGCGTGAAAAGGGGAATCCCAAGCAGTTTCTCACATACTCATTGATTTAAAGAGATGGAGTTGAATTGTCAAGAAAATAGATTAGTACAACTGTCTTGAAGGGCAATTTAGCATATAGGTTCAATTTTTTAAATGTTGACACCTATGACCCAACAGTTTTACAACAAGGAATTTATACAATAAAAATACTATATCTTTTATCAAAACATGTGCTCCAAGATGTTTATTATCAGTTCATTGTAATCAAAACAATTCAAATAAATGGTTGATAGGGACTGTACATCTACACAATGAAATACTATGCAACCATTAAAAAGAATGTGATAGATACTTGCTGATAGAGAAAATGCTCAATAAATAGTAAGATAAAGTCAAATAGCAGGATGAAATGTACACTAGTGATATCATTTGTGAGAGAAAACAAGAAAAACATATATGCTTATACACAGAAAATTACTGTAACACAAGTAAAATATTACTTTATTTGAGAAATGGGAAAAAATAAAAAAATAAAAAATAAATAAAGAGATGGAGTTGAGAGTCAAGAGAGGCCAAGGTGGCCAGAGTTTGCAGGGCGCGTACCAGGAAAGGGAACTTGGGATGTGTAGAAGGCTGCTCTCAAGTATAAGTGTTTGATCTCAGGAAAGTAACCAAGCCAAGTAAAGGGCTACCTGAAAGGATTAGAGGGAATAATACTCACACTCACACAGGGCCAATAATCGTGTCTTTCCCACCAGGAAGACTCAAGACCTCAGAATTCACAGAACAATGGGTAGAGCACTCAGAAGTACTCAATAGTGGGAAACAATGAGCCATAGACTAGGCATAGCTCCAGTCATGTCTTATGAATCTTAAAATCAAGACCAGAAAACATTTCCAAGTAATTTAACTGTATGCCAGAACAAAGCTTAAAAATACCTTTAGGAATACAAAAATATCCAATCCCAACAGTGTAAAATTTATAACATATGACATTGAATCAAAACTTATAAGGTATGCAATCAAATTGGGAGATAAAACACAGATATGACACTGGATATTAGAGTTAGCAGCCAAGGACACCAAAACAGAAGAAAAGATTAGTGAATTTGAAAACATAGCAATACAGACTATCCAAAATGAAACAAAGAAGAGTAAATCAGAAAAAAAATGTACTAGAATATCAGCTGTGGAACAGTTTCAAGCCACTCAAAATACATGTACTTGGAGTCCTGAAAACGAAATTGGAACAGAAGAAAATATTTGAAGCAATATTGACTGAAATTTTTCTAAATTTATTTAAAACTGGTAACACATGGTTCAATAACCCCAAAGTTGAGAAATATGAAGAAAAACTGCAAGGCACATCATAATTGCTCAAAATCAAAGATCAACATTAAAAGCTTAAAAGTAGACAGAGAAAAAAAATACAGAGGGAGAAAAATAAAATAGCAGATTTCTGCTGACCACTCTTAACCACTTTGACCTCGTTGACATTTATATGTCAATTGCAATAGCAGAATACACATTCTTCTCAAATGTACATAGAACATTTACCAAGTTAGATCATATTCTGGACTAAAAATCAAATCTCCATGAATCCAGTGCTTTGAATTTTAACCATCTAATAGGTGTGTGGTGCTCTCATTGTTTTAATTTCAATTCCCTAATGAATAATGATACTGATCATGCTTTCATGTGTTCATTTGCTGTCTGGGTATCGCCATTGATAAGGTGTCTGCTCAGATCTTTTGCCTACTTTTTAGTTGGGTTTAGTTTTTTTCAGTTGTTGAGTCTTAAGAGTTCTTTATATATATTTTTATGTAAGTCCTTTATCAGGTATATGTTTTGCAAATATTTTCTCCTTGCCTGTGGCTTGTCTTTTCATTGTCTCAACACTGTCTTTCACAAAGCAGAAGTTTTTAAATTTTAATGAAGTCTGACTTCTCAATTTTTTCTTTCATGGATTGTGCTTTTGTTGTTGCATCTAAAAACTCATGCAAACCCAAGATCACCTAGGTTTTTTTCTCATGTTTTCTTCTAGAAGTTTTATGGTTTTGCATTTTACATTTAGGTCTGTGATCCATACTGAATTAATTTTTGTGAAATATGTAATGTCAGTGTCTAGAATCATTTTACTGCAGGTGGGTTTCCAATTTTCCCAGCACCATTTGCTGAAAAGATTGTCCCTTTCTCCATTGAATCACCTTTGTTCAGTTGACTATATTTATGGGGGTCTATTTCTGGGCACTCTATTTTTTTCCAGTGATCTATTTGTCCAGTCTTTTGCCAGTACCACTCTGTCTTGATTAGTATAGCTTCAGATCCTCTTTGTCCTTCTTCAGTATTGTGTTAACTATTTTGGGACTTTTGCCTTTCTATGTAAACTTTAGAATCATTTTTTCTTGATCCACAAAGTGACTCGCTGGCACTTCCCTTGAGATAGTATGTGTCTGGTTTGGGTATTAGGGTAATGCTGGCCTCACAGAATGAGTTTGGAACTATTCCTCCTCCCTCTATTTTCTGGAACAGATTGTAGAGTATTGTTATAATTTCTTCTTTAAATATTTGTCAAAATAAACCAGTGAAACCATCTGGACCTGGTACCTTCTGTTTTGGAAGGTTATTACTTATTGATTCAATTTGCTTAAGAGATACAGACCTATTCAGATTATCTGTTTCTTTTCATGTTCTTTTAGTAGATTGTGTCTTTGAAGGAATTGATCCAATTCATCTAAGTTATCAGCTGCTGCAATCAAGGGTTTATATGTACCTTTTTTTTAAATCTTCCTCCTTAACATAATTTTTCTCATCAGTCCCAGTATTTAAACCACTTTAAGTTCTCTCCACCAGAATATGTCCTAGAATATTTCCTATGTTCCAGCACAGTACTTGGCACATAGTACGTACTCAATACATACTAATTGGCTTGATCGCCTAATGTCTTTTTGAGTAGTTCTTAAGCAGTTTCTAATGCACTTCTGTTTTCTTTATCTTGTTTGATCTCTGTACATTAAGCTGGGGGAGTAGCAGTATCCTCATGTTTCATGTGAGGCAAGTGCCACTCAGAAAGATTAAATAACTTGAGTTTACTCAGGTAAGTGATCACAGCTGGAGCATTACCCTAAGTGTCTAACTCCAAGTTTTAGGCATTCTGTACTTAACGACAGCCATGGTGATTTTCAGATCCATCTCACTTTGTCAGGTCCCCTGGGCAGAAGATAGGGAGTGACAGTTACTAAGATGTAAAGTTGCTCAAATATTTATACTTTTCCCAGAAGAGGTGTTCACATAATAAGATATTCTCAAAGATCTTCTTAGCCACTAAATCTTTATTCAATAAACATCAGTTTATTTAAACTGATGCCTGACACGTGAATTGTATACATTTCTTTCATGAACACTACATGATAAGTTAGTGGGTTTTTTTCATAAAATATTTTTATTAAGATATTATTGATATACACTATTATGAAGGTTTCACATGAAAAAACAATGTAGTTAATATTTACCCATATTATCAAGTCCCCACCCATACCCCAATGCAGTCACTGTCCATCAGTGTAGTAAGATGACACAGATTCACTATTTGCCTTCTCTGTGCTACACTGTTTTACCCTTGACCCCCTACACCATGTGTACTAAAGATACTACCGCTCAATCCCCTTCTCCCACCCTCCGCATCCGCCCTCCCACACCCCTCCCCTTTGGTAACCACTAGTTCCTTCTTGGAGTCTCTGAGTATGCTGCTTTTTTTCCTTCAGTTTTGCTTCGTTGTTCTACTCCACAAATGAGGGAAATCATTTGGCACTTGTCTTTCTCCACCTGGCTTATTTCACTGAGCATAATATCCTCCAGCTCCATCATGTTGTTGCAAATGGTAGGATTTGTTTCTTTCTCAAGGCTGAATACTATTCCATTGTGTATATGTACCACATCTTTATCTATTCATCTACTGATGGACACTTAGGTTGCTTCCATATCTTGGCTATTGTAAAAAGTGCTGCGATAAACATAGGGGTGCATCAGAGAAGTTGTATTCTTTGGGTAAATTCCCAGGAGTGGGATTCCCGGCTCAAATGGTATTTCTATTTTTAGTTTTTTGAGGACCCTCCATACTGCCTTCCACAATGGTTGAACTAGCTTACATTCCCACCAGCACTGTAGGAAGGTTCCCCTTTCTCCACATCCTTGCCAGCATTTGTTGTTCTTAGTCCTTTGGATGCTGGCCATCCTTACTGATGTGAAGTGATATCTCACTGAGGTTTTAATTTGCGTTTCCCTGATGATTAGTGATGTGGAACATCTTTTCATTTGTCTGTTGGCCATCTGAATTTCTTCTTTGGAGAACTGTCTCTTCATATCCTCTGCCTATTTTTTAGTCGCATTATGTGCTTTTTGGGTGTTGAGGCGTGTAAGTTCTTTATATATTACGGATGTTAACCCCTTGTCGGATATGTCATTTACAAAAATATTCTCCCATACTGTAGGATGCCTTTTTGTTCTATTGATGGTGTCCTTTGCTGTACAGAGGCTTTTTAGTTTGATATAGTACAATGTGTTCATTTTTACTTTTGTTTCCCTTGCTCGAGGGGATGCATTCAGGAAGAAGTTGCTCATGCTTATATTCAGGAGATTTTTGCCTATGTTGTCTTCTAAGAGTTTTATGGTTTCATGACTTACATTCAGGACCTTGATCCATTTTGAGTTTACTTTTGTGTATGGGGTTAGACAATAATCCAGTTTCATTCTATTGTATGTAGCTGTCCAGTTTTGCCAGCTGTCATTTCCCATTTTATGTCCATGGCTCCTTTATCGTATATTAATTGAGTATATATGGTTGGGTTTATATCAGAGCTCTCTAGTCTGCTCCATTGGTCTATGGGTCTGTTCTTGTGCCAGTACCAAATTATCTTGAGTACTGTGGCTTTGTAGTAGAGCTTGAAGTTGGGGAGCATAATCCCCCCAACTTCATTCTTCCTTCTCAGGATTGCTTTGGCTATTCGGGGTCTTTTTTGGTTCCATATGAATTTTAGAACGATTTGCTCTAGTTCATTGAAGAATGCTGTTGGTATTTTGACAGGAATTACATTAAATCTGTGGATTGCTTTAGGCAGGCTGGTGATTTTGACAATATTAATTCTTCCTAATCATGAGCATGGGATGTGTTTCCATTTATTGGTATCTTCTTTAATTTCTCTTAGGAGTGTCTTGTGGTTTTCAGAGTGTAGGTCTTTTACTTCCTTGGTTAGGTTCATTCCTAGGTATTTTTTTTTTTTTGATGCAACTGTGAATGGAATTGTTTTCCTGCTGGTTTTCTCTCTCTGCTAGTACATTGTTAGTGTATAGGAATGCCACAGATTTCTGCATATTAATTTTGTATCCCACAACTTTGCTGAATTCAGATAGTAGATCCAGTAGTTTGGAGTGGATTGTTTAGGGTTTTTTATATACAATATCATGTCATATGCAAACAGGGATAGTTTAACTTCTTCCCTGCCAATCTGGATGCCTTTTACTTCTTTGTATTGTCTGATTGCTGTGGCTAGGACCTCCAGTACTATGGTGAATAACAGTGGAGAGAGTGGGCATCGCTGTCTTGTTCCCCATCTTAGATGAAAAGCTTTCAGCTTCTTGCTGTTAAGTATAATGTTGGCTGTGGGTTTGTCATATATGGCTTTTATTATGTTGAGGTCCTTGCCCTCTATACCCATTTTGTTGAGAGTTTTTATCATGAATGGGTGTTGAATTTTGTTGCATGCTTTTTCAGCATCTATGGAGACGATCATGTGGTTTTCGTCTTTCTTTTTGTTGATGTGGTGGATATGTTCATCAGAGATATTGGTCTGTAATTTTCTTTTAATCTTTTTTATGTCCCTCCTCCTTCTGACTTTGCGCCTTATTTGTTCTTCTTTTTCTAGTTTTGTTAATTGTGAGTTTAGACTGCTCATATGGGATTGTTCTTCTTTCCTGAGGTAGGCCTGTATTGCTATATATTTTCCTCTTAGCCCGGCCTTCGCTGCGTCCCACAGATTTTGCAGTGTTGAATTATTGTTCTCATTTGTCTCCATACATTGCTTGATCTCTGTTTTTATTTGGTAATTAATCCATTGGTCATTTAGCAGCATGTTGTGAAGCCTTCATGTGTTTCTGGATTTTTCATTTTCTTTGTGTAATTTATTTCAAGTTTCATACCTTTGTGGTCTGAGAAACTGGTTGGTACAATTTCAATCTTTCTGAATTTACTGAGGCTCTTTTTGTGGCCTAGTGTATGATCTATTCTTGAAAATGTTCCATGTGCACTTGAGAAAAATGTGTGTTCTGCTGCTTTTGGGTGTAGAGTTCTGTAGATGTCTGTTAGGTCCATTTGTTCTATTATGTTGTTCAGTGCTTCTGTCTCCTTACTTATTTTCTGTCTGGTTGATCTGTCCTTCAGAGTGGAGTGGAGTGTTGAAGTCTCCTAGAATGAATGCATTGCATTCTATTTCTCCCTTTAATTCTGTTAGTATTTGTTTCACATATGTAGGTGCTGCTGTGTTGGGTGCATAGATATTTATAATGGTTATATCTTCTTGTTGGATTGACCCTTTTATCATTATGTAATGTCCTTCTTTGCCTCTTGTGACTTTCTTTGTTTTGAAGCCTATTTTGTCTAAAATCAGTAGTACAATTCCTGTTTTTTTCTCCCTATTGCAAGAAATATCTTTTTCCATCCCTTCACTTTTAGTCTGTGTATGTCTTTGGGTTTAAAGTGAGTGTCTTGTAGGCAGCATATAGATGGGTCTTGTTTTTTTTTATCCATTCAATGACTCTGTGTCTATTGATTGGTGCATTCAGTCCATTTACATTTAGGGAGATTATCGATAAGTATGTAGTTATTGGCATTGCAGGTTTCAGATTCGTGGTTACCAAATGTTCAAGGTTAACTTCCTTACTATCTAAGAGTCTAACTTAACTCACCTAATATGGTATTACAAACACAAATATAAAGGGTTTTTTTCCCTCCTCCTTTTTCTCCCTCCTCCATTCTTTATATATTAGGTATCATGTTCTGTACTTGTTGTCTGTCCCTTGCTTGCCTTCGGGGATACTTAATTAAATTTTGCATTTGCTTAGTAATTAGCTGTTCTACTTTCTTTACTGTGGTTTTACTACCTCTGGTGACAGCTATTAAACCTTAGGAACACTTTCATCTATAGCAGTCCCTCTAAAATACACTATAGAGATGGTTTGTGGGAGGTAAATTCTCTCAGCTTTTGCTTATCTGGAAATGGTTCAATTCCACCTTCAAATTTAAATGATAATCTTGCCAGATAATGTATTCTTGGTTCAAGGCCCTTGTGCTTCATTGCATTAAATACATCATGCCACTCCCTTCTGGCCTGTAAGGTTTCTGTTCAGAAGTCTGATGCTAGCCTGATGGGCTTTCCTTTGTATGTGATCTTATTTCTCTCTCTGGCTGCTTTTAATAATCTGTCCTTATCCTTGATCTTTGCCATATTAGTTACTATATGTCTTGGTGTTGTCTTCCTTGGGTCCCTTATGTTGGGAGATCTGTGCATCTCCATGGCCTGAGAGACTATCTCCTTCCCCAGATTGGGAAAGTTTTCAGCAATTACCTCCTCAAAAGCACTTTCTATCCCTTTTTCTCTCTCTTCTTCTTCTGGTACCCCTATTATGCAAATATTGTTCCATTGGGATTAGTCACACGGTTCTCTCAATATTCTTTCATTCTTAGAGTTCTTTTTTTTCTCTCTGTGCCTCAGCTTCTTTGAATTCCTCTTCTCTAGTTTCTATTTCATTTATCTTCTCCTCCACCAAATCTAATCTCCTTTTAATACTGTCCTTTGTGCTCTTCAACATTTAGATCTCTGACCAGAATTCATTCCTGACTTCTTGAATATCTTTCCATACCTCCATGAGCATGTTAATGATTTTTATTTTGAACTCCCTTTCAGAAAGAGTCATGAGGTCAATGTCATTTAAATCTTTCTCAGGGGTTGTATTTATAATTTTACTCTGAACTAGGTTCCTTTGGCATTTCATATTTTTATATGGCGCCCTCTAGTGCCCAGAAGCTCTTCTCTCTGGAGCTGCTCTGCCCTGATGCAATGTCAGGGGTCGCAGGGGAGTGGTATTGGTGCCTAGGGGGAGGTAAGAGCTGTTTCCTGCTTCCCGGCTGCTATGCCTGTCTCCATTGCCTGAACCAGTGGGCCGAGCACACAGGTATAAGCCTCTATCCTTTGCATTTGTAGTTGCTCTAGACAGATCTTCCCTCTGACTGGGCTAATGTCATGGTACAGTTTGCAGGTTTGCGAGCCAGGTGGGGCTGGCTGGGAGAAAGGTGCAGTAAGCTGCGTATCACGGAGGGAGTCCTTGGAGCTGTGTAGCCAGCCAGGGAGCTGGAGCACCTGAAGTTCATCTAAGGAGGAAGATTTCTTTTTCCTCCTTTAATATGAGATTCTATATGGCCAAGCTCCCAACCAGCTGGGCAGTGTGCACCCAGACCATTTTGTCTACCTGTCTTCTCTCATGAGCAGTAAGCTCTGTGTAATTCTTGCCCCTTTAGCAGGCCTCTTGCTAAGGGCTTCCTTGTCAGGAAGTCTCTCAGACTGCCTGCTTTTCTTTTGTCCCAGAGCAGCTGGATATGGATCCCTGATTTCCACAAGCAGCTAGAATCTCAGTCTCTCCAGGAATTCTGCCTGTCTTCGCTTTCCAACCCCATAATCACGAGAGTATCATGCAAGCCCATGAAATGTAGGTTTGTGCTCCCACAGCAGATCTCCACAGTTAGGTATTAAGCAGTTCCAGGCTTCCACTCCCTCCCTGGTCAGTTTCTCTTCCTCCTGCCAGTGAGCTGGGGTGGGGAAAGGGCTTGGGTCCTGCCAGGCCACAGCTTTGGTACGTTACCCTGTTGTGTGTGGTTTGCTGTTTTCTCCAGGTGTATGCAGTCTGGTGCAGTCCTCTTTTCTGTTGCTTTTCAGGATTAGTTGTATTAATAATAATTTCATATTACATGCGGTTTTAGGAGGAAGCCTGTGTCTCACCTCTCATGTCGCCATCTTTAATCCAATCATGTCAGTGTGTGTTTTAAAGGACCATATTTATGTTATATACATTCTGTCTTCACTGCTTACTTTTATTGATCTTCCTCTATGGCAAAGTAATTCTTGGCTTCTGAGAAGCTATTTATGACTGTCTTACTAAATAAATTAAAATAAACAAATGATATATATGCTGACCTGCTGTATTCATATTTTAAAGTAATGTGTTATAAGTGAAGATTTTAGCTTTAAAACAATATATATAGTGAATACCAGAAAGCAATAGGGAGAAAAAAAGTGGTCATTACATCTTTTTCTAAAGTGTTCTTTGATAAAAAAGCTTATGTGAAATACTCAAGTGTGTTCTTCTTTTATAGTTTACAAACAAGTTAAAGGAAAACCTCGGTGGTTATTCATTGTGGAGGAATCTAACTGACATCTTTGGAAAATAATTTGAAAAGCTAGTGGGTTATATATGTCCTGTGCTAGAAGCCTTGAGCTTCCTTTTGCATCTATAATTTATATGTTGTCCCAGCTTGAGATAATTTTCATAATTTTGCCTTTAAATAATGCATATTAAGGGAAATGTACTGATATAAATATAGAGATGACCTACAAATATTTCCTCTTCCTTCCCACAATTTAACCTTTTAACGACCTGTTCATTCCCCAAACCACCCTTGTCAGGAACAAATGACAGACCTCTTCTATACTAGAGCTATATTGTTAGTGTATTGGATGCACATATTATAGTAGATATTAAATAGGTTTTTTGTAATAAGATTTTGTACTTTCCATTGATATTTTGAAGAATAGGTGTATTTATTAAGAGCTTCACCAAAATCGTAATTGAGTGTAAGTTCAGGGAGCATTAACATGGATCTATTTTTATGCAAAAAAAATTTTAAGGTTGTCTTTTGGGCGAATGTCCTAAGTTGTTTTTCTGATAAAGGATTAGTCCAAGATATCTAAAGTCTTGCCTTTTGGAAATGGTCTGCACATGTTTGACAGGTATATTAACTGGGTGATACAGTCTCTAGCTGTGAAATTAAAATCTCCCCATTAAGTTTAAGTGACTTGTTTACTCCCAAACTTGTAATCTTGTTCGTGAGTACACAACACACATAATTATTCTGTACCTTCAGTTTCTTCAGCATATCCTCAGCATCAGGATCAGGAACGTCTGGCAAGCAATCTTGTGTGGACACAATCTGTTTTAGACCAACTAAAATACTGAAAATCCATCATAGCTACAAATTGCACCTACCCAATCTTCAAGAGCCATCACCAGAGCCTAGAAGAATAAAAAGAAGTAAATACTTAGATTGTGTTGTATATGAGCAGGAAGTTTCTTCTCACGTTTCTGAACCTCTCTCCTAAGTTTTTCCTGCCTTACAGTCTCTTTCCTTTCTTAACATCTGAACTCAAAGTTACTCTTAATGCACCAAGATCTTAATTAACCCTATTCCCTAAGATGTAACCAGAAGTTTACAAGGAAACAATGTTACCCATGTTTTCCAGCAAACATTTCTTATTACTTAGTTGTGCATATTGAATACCCATATCATGTAGCAGACACTCACTTATTACTTAGTTTATTGGTTTTTGTATCTATACTTGGGAGACCAGTATAGTGTGTTAATTAAAAACATGGTTTCTGAAATACCTAGATTCAACACCCAACTTATCTGCTTAATAGTTTTGTGATCTTAGAGAATTTACTTAACCTCTCTGAGCATGAATTTCTTCATTTATAAATGTTCTGGAAAGAACTTAATGAATTGGTATTTATAAAGTCCTTAGTGTTGTCCTTGGCATATGCCATCCACTTAATAAATAGAAGCTACTTCTATCATTACTGAATAGTTGAATTTCCCTATTTGGCATGGAAGAGTCGTTTATGTCACATAACCTCAGAGTAATAGACTTTATATACTCACTTATTAGCAATTTTTAAGCGATAATTCTCAGCCTAGCCAAAGGTGCAGTAAAATGTGTGTACAAATATGCTGATGGAGATAAAAATTGCATGATACAACTTTTTGGTGGAGCATTTTGGCAGTATATAGCAATACCCATAAAAATCCTCTTTGAATCTGTAATTGCCTTTCTAAAAGTCACCTCTAAAGAAAGAATCAGATTTAGACCAAAATTTACAGCCACTAGCATTTGACAATAGTGGGTGGGATTTGGGGAGTAGGAGATAAACCTAAATGTCCAATAATAAAGTATGGTTGAATAATACGTGGTATATCACATGATTCATACTCTGCAGCTGTTACAAAATATTTGCTCACAATATACTATTAAGTAAAAAAAGATATATAAAAGTATTGTGCAAAATAGTCAAATTTTGAAAATTTTAAGATTCAAATTCAAACTTTGTGTTTCAAAAATTCAAATTTTAATACATCTTGCCCTTTCTGTCCTTCTCCAAATTTTAAGAAAAACATCCCTCTCTCTTGCCCTTTGCCTCCTTCTCCAGAAACAAGATTGGAAGAATATACATCAGAATATCGACAGTGTTTATTACCTCTAGTTTCACTTTTTTTGTTTTATTTTTGTATATTTCGTTGTTTTCCAAATTGAGCATAATGAGCAAGTTACTTGGTTACCTCATAGGAAAAGCAGTTGAGGGAGGATTGGGTGTCTAGGTATATTTTGTTTATCAGTAGTGACTTCATTGAAGAAAACTTTGGAAAACTGAAAGTTGCTCCTTAGATCTAGAAACTCATCCCCTAAATGAAGTCTTGGCTCCTAAAAAGCAATTTAGTTGGTTTGGGGTTGGCCAACTGTGGGTTATAGGAGTTGTTGGACAGATTCTGGATAATCATTAATTTAATTTTAATGTAGCAGGTAAGAGGTTTGAGAGGGGGAAAGGTTATTTAATATGAAGGAGAGGAAGACTCTTGGAGAAACAAAATCAGAGTGAAATTTAATTAAACTTGCAAAGAAAATTGTTAAACAAGGGGCTTGGATCAAATTTTACTTATTTTTCCAAAATACTGTGATGGCCAGAGGGAGACTGATGTGCATTTCCAGTAGGAGGTTCCTGGGAGAATAAATATTTTTTGACTGTAGGAATACACAAGAGTATTTGACTTTTTCAGATAACTTTTATTTTAAAGTAATTAAAAAATACCAAGAACAGAATTGTAACTTTTTCAACTTTTTCCTAATTAGGATCCAGTTTATGGGAAAGGAAAACTTGGAGAAATACAAGGACTTATTCTGGGAATGTTAGATACCTTTAACTATGAACAAGTAAGCTACTCTCTTTTTCTACACCTATCCTAAAGTAGAAAGAAGCTATTTATTTTTTCTTTAAAAATTGCCATCTATTCAGTGTAAGTTTGATATATTTAAGAATCTGTATTTAAAAAATTTTTTAATTTTCCTTCACCTTAATATTTTGTATACACACATACCTAGAATGTGGAAATGCATCAAATGTGTAGTCATTTTACTATTTAGATTCATTGGCAGTGGAACAAATATCATTTTTCCAAATGAAAAGTGTGAGAAACTTTCTGGAAAAATAATTGAATGCAAAGATGTAACCCGTAAAATGGAAGGGTCAGCATGAATATAGGGAGTTGTAAACTAAAATTAAATGAATGTTTTTTTAAACATTCTGAAGCGGATAATTGCCACTAACCAAAAGTGGTCACTCATCTTCCCTTAATTCAAAACTGCCTATGCCTTTAATTCTCAGTAGGAGCCAGGTTGGTGTATAGATTTTTTTCTTAGTATACTTCAAAGTGACTCATGAAGCCACCTAGAAAAAGCACCATTTAAGCATGTTCAATACAATGTCTGCTTTTTTTAAATAATCAGAGAGAAGAAAATTTTGGGTGACAAAGAGTTTTTCTTAGGGTATCGTAAGAACTACAGTGGAGCTGGCACCCCTGCAGGCCCAGGCTCCATGGTAGCAGAAACAAAGCTGACTGCAAGGCAGAAAATTTCTGTGAACTTTGGAAGAGGAGGAAAAGATGAGACTGACTGAAAGAAATACTATGGTTAGACTGTTAGAACTAAATATGGTAGTTACAGATAAAGAGGAAGGACTAGCTTTCTCTTTAGCAAGGTCAGAATATCTTCCCCATTGGGGATGACAGAAAAGAGCCCAACTGCACAGCTAAATTGTATACATAAATGTTGAGCCTTAGATATAGTATTAAAATAATACTTTATAAGCACATTCTTAAAATGACTTTATGTTATAGCCGTGAAAATGTCTTTATGTCACTTAATGACAGATGTCACAGCCTTGAGTAGATTCAAATGACTTATAAGTGCTGATCAGGGAAATGTGATCTCTCTGCCCAAGGGAAATGAAAGCCGAGTAATGGCCATTAGCTTTTCCAGTGAAAGGTTATTTGAAATATTGCCATACATGCAGTTTCTATAGAAAAATAAGGGATATTTTTGTTATTTGGTGTAACACTTTGAGCCATTTAAAAAGAACTTATATATTAAATGTAATAAGTAGGTTTGAGGTTAGGTAATGATTAAAAAGCCATCAGTACTGAATTAAGCCACAGAATGGCAGAGCACACATTTCTCAGTAGAAACTAATGACAGCCTTTTAATAGTTATTTCAAGAATCTTAGTGTATGCACTTGTCATTACTCTGCACGTTAAAGTTAACCACTTAAGCATGGGGGTTTTTGACGTTTGTTTTATCAATTCTGTGTCTTCGTGGTATATTCCAGCTTCAGCTGTTTGTGGCTGGAAACTAACCAGGTATTATTCTGCACTCATCCGCTCTCTCTCTAAATTTATAAACATTTGTTTGTTTGTTTGTTTGTTGTCTTGATTTCTTATAGACCCTGCTGGAAACAACTACTAGCCTTCTAAACCAAGATCTCCATTGGTCATTGTGTAACCTGAGAGCTTCAGTCACCAGAGGGCTGAACCCCAAGCAGGATTACTGTTCTATATGTTTGCAGCAGTACAAGAGACGCCAAGAAATGGCTGACGAAATTATTATCTTCAGGTAAAAGAAGGAAGGGAATGTTACACGTGTGGTGTGCAGATATGTGTTATTACCAGGCAGGAATACACCTAGATACAGAGCCCCAGCCAGTCATGCTAGCAGTGAATAAAGCAAGGTGAAGTTCCTGCCCTCAGACATTTTACAACCTGCATGGGACCTGGGAGGAATGGGTGTTCGGGTTGTCAGGCAATAAATAAATACAGAGTAATGATAGCTATGAAAAAAAAATAAAACACAGGGTAAGGGGATGAATGAAGTGTTCAGGATGAGAATGCTATTTTAAGATGCCATAACAAGAAAAAAATAGGGAAGTGACATTTGAGCAGAATAAGAGACGTAGGAGTAAAGGTTCAGAATGTATATATGTATTTCTTATTGAAGTATAAGTGACATACAATATTGTATTAATTTCAGATGTACATCATAGTGATTTGATCTTTTTATACATCACAAATGATCCCCATGATAAGTCTAGTTACCATCTGTCACCATGCAAAGGTACTAAAGTATTATTGATGATATTCCCTGTGCTGTATATTACATGCCCATGGCTTCTTTATTTTGTAACTGGAAGTTTGTACCTCTTAGTATCCTTTTTTTAATATAGGAACTTTTTTTTATTAAGGTATTATTGATATACACCTCTTATGAAGCTTTCACATGAAAAAACAATGTGGTTACTACATTTACCCATATTATCAAGTTCCCACCGATACCCCAATGCAGTCACTGTCCATCAGTGTAGTAAGATGCCACAGATTCACTATTTGCATTGTCTGTGCTACACTGTTTTCCCCGTGATCCCCCACACCATGTGTACTAAACAAAAAACCCCTCAATCCCCTTCTCCAACCCTCCCACACCTGCACTTCCACACCCCTACCCTTTGGTAACCACTAGTTCCTTCTTGGAGTCTCTGAGTCTGCTGCTATTTGGTTCCGTCAGTTTTGCTGCGTTGTTATACTCCACAAATGAGGGAAATCATTTGACACTTGTCTTTCTCCGCCTGGCTTATTTCACTGAGCATAATATCCTCCAGCTCCATCCATGTTGTGCAAATGGTAGGATTTGTTTCTTATGGCTGAACAGTATTCCATTGTGTATATGTACCACCTCTTCTTTATCCAGTCATCTACTGATGGACCTTTAGGTTGCTTTCATATCTTGGCTATTGTAAAAAGTGCTGCAATAAACATAGGGGTGCATATATCTTTTTGAATCTGAGAAGTTGTATTCTTTGGGTAAATTCCAAGGAGTGGGATTCCTGACTCAAATGATATTTCTATTTTTAGTTTTTTGAGTAACTTCCATATTGCTTTCCACAGTGGTTGAACTAGCTTACATTCCCACCAGCAGTGTAGGAGGGTTCCCCTTTCTCCACATCCTCCCCAGCATTTGTTGTTCTTAGTCTTTTCGATGCTTGTTATCCTTACTGGTGTGAGGTGATATCCCATTTTGGTTTTAATTTGCATTTCCCTGATGATTAGTGATATGGAGCATCTTTTCACGTGCCTGTTGGCCATCTGAATTTCTTCTTTGGAGAACTGTCTCTTCATAGCCTCTGCCCATTTTTTAATTGGGTTATTTGCTTTTTGGGTGTTGAGGCATGTAAGTTCTTTATATATTTTGGATGTAAATCCCTTGTTGGATATGTCATTTACAAATATATTCTCCCATACTGTAGGATGCCTTTTTGTTCTATTGATGGTGTCCTTTGCTGTACAGAAACATTTTAGTTTGATGTAGTCCCATGAGTTCATTTTTACTTTTGTTTCCCTGGCTCGAGGATACGTATTCAGGAAGAAGTTGCTTGTGATTATATTCAGGAGATTTTTGACTATGTTATCTTCTAAGAGTTTAATGGTTTCATGACTTACATTCAGGTCTTTGATCCATTTTGAGTTTACTTTTGTGTATGGGGTTAAACAATAATCCAGTTTCATTCTCTTGCATGTAGCTGTCCAGTTTCGGCAACACGAGCTGTTTAAGAGGCTGTCATTTCCCCATTGTATGTCCATGGCTCCTTTATCATATATTAATTGACCATATATGGTTGGGTTTATATCAGGGCTTTCTAGTCTGTTCCATTGGTCTATGGGTCTGTTCTTGTGCCAGTACCAAATTGTCTTGATTACTGTGGCTTTGTAGTAGAGCTTGTACTTGGGGAGCATAATCCCCCCACTTTATTCTTCCTTCTCAGGATTGTTTTGGATATTTGGGGTCTTTTGGGTTCCATATGAATTTTCGAATGATTTTCTCTAGTTCATTGAAGAATGCTGTTGGTATTTTGATAGGGATTGCATTGAATCTGTAGATTGCTTTAGGCAGGATGGCCATTTTGACAATATTAATTCTTCCTATCCATGAGCACGGAATGTGTTTCCATTTATTGGTATCTTCTTTAATTTCTCTCATGAGTGATTTGTAGTTTTCAGAGTATAGTTCTTTCACTTCCTTGGTTAGGTTTATTCCTAAGTATTTTATTCTTTTTGATGCAACTTCGAATGAAATTGTTTTCCTGATTTCTCTCTGAATGTCACAGATTTGTACGTATTAATTTTGTATCTCATAACTTCGCTGAATTCAGATATTAGATCTAGTAGTTTGGAGTGGATTCTTTAGGGTTTTTTATATGTACAATATCATGTCATCTGCAAACAGGGACAGTTTAACTTTTTCCTTGCCAGTCTGGATGCCTTTTATTTCTTTGTGTTGTCTGATTGCTGTGGCTAGGACCTCCAGTACTATGTTGAATAGAAGTGGGGAAAGTGGGCATCCTTGTCTTGTTCCCGATCTTAAAGGGAAAGGCTTTCAGCTTGCTGTTAAGTATAATGTTGGCTGTGGGTTTGTCATATATGGCCTTTATTATGTTGAGGTACTTGCCCTCTGTACCCATTTTGTTGAGAGTTTTTATCATGAATGGATGTTGAATTTTGCCAAATGCTTTTTCAGTTCCTATGGAGATGATCGTGTGGTTTTTGTCCTTTTTGTTGATGTGGTGGATAGTGTTGATGGATTTTCGAATATTGTACCATCCTTGTATCCCTGGAATAAATCCTATTTGATCATGATGGATGATCTTTTTGATGTATTTTTCAAATCGGTTTGGTAATACTTTGTTGAGTATTTTTGCATCTATGTTCATCAGGCATATTGGTATGTAATTTTCTTTTTTTTGTGATGTCTTTGCCTGGTTTTGGTATTAGAGTGATGCTGGCCTCATAGAATGAGTTTGGAAGTATTCCCTCTTCTTCTACTCTTTGGAAACTTTAAGGAGGATGGATATTAGGTCTTCACTAAATGTTTGATAAAATTCAGCGGTGAAGGCATCTGGTCCAGGTGATTTATTCTTAGGTAGGTTTTTGATTACCAGTTCAATTTCGTTGCACGTAATTGAGTGGTTCAGATTTTCTGTTTCTTTCTGGGTTAGCCTTGGAAGGTTGTATTTTTCTAGGAAGTTTTCCATTTCTTCTAGGTTATCCAGTTTGTTACCATATAATTTTTCATAGTATTCTCTAATAATTCTTTGTATTTCTGTGTTATCCATAGTGATTTTTCCTTTCTCATTTCTGATTCTGTTTATATGAATAGACTCTTTTTTCTTGATAAGTCTGGCTAAGGGTTTATCTATTTTGTTTATTTTCTCAAAGAACCAGCTCTTGCTTTCATTGATTCTTTCTATTGTTTTATTCTTCTTGATTTTATTTATTTGTACTCTAATCTTTATTATGTCTCTCCTTCTACTGACTTTGGGCCTTATTCGTTCTTTTTCTAGTTTCATTCATTGTGAATTTAGACTGCTCATATGGGATTGTTCTTCTTTCCTGAGGTAGGCCTGTATTGCAATATACTTTCCACTTAGCACGGCCTTCACTGCTTCCCACAGGTTTTACGGTGTTGAATTATTGTTGTCATTTGTCTCCCTACATTGCTTGATCTCTGTTTTTATTTTGTCATTGATCCATTGGTCATTTAGGAGCATGTTGTGAAGCCTCCATGTGTTTGTGGGATTTTTCATTTTCTTTGCGTAATTTATTTCTAGTTTTATACCTTTGTGTTCTGAGAAACTGGATGGTACACTTTCAATCTTTTTGAATTTACCAAGGCTCTTTTTCTGGCCTAGTATATGATCTATTCTTGAAAATGTTCCATATGCACTTGAGAAGAATGTGTATTCTGCTGCTTTTGGGTGTAGAGTTTTGTAAATGTCTGTTAGGTCCATGTGTTCTATTGTGTTGTTCAGTGCCTCTGTCTCCTTACTTATTTTTTGTCTGGTTGATCTGTCCTTCAGAGTGAGTGGAGTGTTGAAGTCTCCTAGAATGTATGCATTGCATTCTATTTCTACTTTTAATTCTGATAGTATTAGTTTCACATATGCAGTTGCTCCTGTGTTGAATGCATTGATATTTATAATGGTTATATCTTGTTGGATTAACCCATTTCTCATTATGTAATGTCCTTCTTTGTCTCTTGTGACTTTCTTTGTTTTGAAGTCTATTTTATCTGATACAAATACTGCAACTCCTGCTTTTTTCTCCCTATTAGTTGCATGAAATATCTTTTTCCATCCCTTCACTTTGATTCTGTGTATGTCTTTGGGTTTGAAGTGAGTCTCTTGTAGGCAGCATATAGATGGGTCTTGCTTTTTTATCCATTCAGTGACTCTATGTCTTTTGATTGGTGCATTCAGTTCATTTACATTTAGGGAGATTATCGATAGGTATGTACTTATTGGCCTTGCAGGCTTTAGATTCCTGGTTACCAAATGTTCAAGATTAACTTCCTTACTATTTAAGAGTCTAAGTTAACTCACTTAATATGCTGTTACAAACACAGTCTAAAGGTTCTTTTTTTTTTTCTTCCTCCTCTATTCTTTATATATTAGGTATCATATTCTGTACTCTTTGTCTATCCCCTGATTGCCTTTGGAGATAGTTATTTTAATTTTTGCATTAGCTTAGTAATTACCTGTTCTACTTTCTTTACTGTGGTTGTATTACCTCTGGTGACAGCTATTAAGCTTCAGGAACACTTCTATCTATAGCATTCCCTCCAAAATGCACTGTACAGATGGTTTGTGGGAGGTAAATTCTCTCACCTTTTGCTTATCTGGAAATGGTTTAATCCCTCCTTCAAATTTAAGTGATAATCTTGCCGGATAAAGTATTCTTGGTTCAAGGCCCTTCTGCTTCATTGCATCAGAATACATCATGCCACTCCCTTCTGGCCTGTAAGGTTTCTGTTGAGAAGTCAGATGATAGCCTGATGGGCTTTTCTTTGTATGTGATCTTATTTCTCTCTCTGGCTGCTTTTAATAGTCTGTCCTTATCCTTGATCTTTGCCATTTTAGTTACTATATGTCTTGGTGTTGTCTTTCTTGGGTCCCTTGTGTTCAGAGATCTGTGTATCTCCATGGCCTGAGAGACTATCTCCTTCCCAAGATTTGGTAAGTTTTCAGCAATTACCTTCTCAAAGACACTTTCTATCCCTTCTTCTCTCTCTTCTTCTTCTCGTTCCCCTATAATGTGAATATTGTTCCATTTGGATTGGTCACATAGTTCTCTCACTATTCTTTCATTCTTAGAGATCTTTTTTCTCTTTGTGCCTCAGCTTCTTTATATTCCTCTTCTCTAGTTTCTATTTCATTTATCATCTCCTCCACTGTGTCCAGTCTCTTTTAATACCCTCCATTGTGCTCTTCAACGATTGGATCTCCGACCGGAATTCATTCTTGAGTTCTTGAATATCTTTCCATACCTCCATGATCATGTTAATGATTTTTATTTTGAACTCCCTTTGAGGAAGAGTCATGAGGTCAATGTCATTTAAATCTTTCTCAGGAGTGGTATTAATAATTTCACTCTGAACCAGATTCCTTTGGCGTTTCATATTTGTATATGGCGCCCTCTAGTGCCCAGAAGCTCTACTCCCTGAAGCTTCTCATCCCCTGAAGCAATATTGGGGGTCTCACGGGAGTGGTATTGGTGCCTTGGGGAAGGAAAGAGCTGTTTCCTGCTTCCCCGCTGCTATGCCTGACTACTGCCTGAACCAGTGGGCTGAGCACACAGGTATAAGCCTGTATGGTTTGCGTTTGTAGTTGCTGTAGACAGTTCTTCCCTCTGGCTGTCCCAATGCCAGGGTTGTGTTTGCCGGTTTGCAAGCCAGGTGGGCCTGGCCGTAAGAATGGCGCAGTAGGCTGAGTGTCACGGAGGGGGTCCTTGGAGCTGTGTAGCCAGCCAGGGAGCTGCAGCACCCGAAGATCGACTAAGGAGAAAGATTTCTTTTTCCTCCTTAAATATGAAAGTCTACATGGCAAAGCTCCCAACCTGCTGGGCAGAGTGCACCCAGACAATTTTGTTACCTGTCCTCTCTCCTGAGCAGTAAGCTCTGTGCAATCCTTGCCCCTTTAGCTGGGCTTTTGCTAATAGCTTCCTTGTTAGGAAGTCTCTCAGACTACCCACCTGTCTTTTGTCCCAGAGCAGCTGCATACAGATCCTTGCTTTCCACAAGCAGCTGGAATCTCAGTCTCTCCAGGAATTCTGCCTGTCTTAGCTGTCTAACCCTATAATCATGAGAGTATCATGCAAGCACCATGAATTGTAGGTTTGTGCTCCCAGAAAATATCTCCAGAGTTAGGCATTCAGCAGTCCCAGGCCTCCACTCCCTCCCTGCTCCATTTCTCTTCCTCCTGCCTGTGAACTGGGGTGGGGGAAGGGCTTGGGTCCTGCCGGGCCCCAGCTTTGGTATGTTACCCTGTTCTGTGAGGTCTGCTCTTTTCTCCAGGTATATGCAGTCCAGTGCAGTCCTCTTTCCTGTTGCTCTTTCAGGATTAGTTGTATTAATTATATTTTCATATTATATGCGGTTTTAGGATGAAGCCTGTGTCTCACCTCCCACACCGCCATCTTTAATCCCCCTCTTAGTACCCTTTACCAGTTTACCCACCCCCACATCTCCTCCTTACTCTGGTAACCACCAGGTTTGTTTGCTGCATCTATGAGTCTCAAACAAACAGAAACAGACTCAGAGATATAGAATGTATTTTAAGGATAGAGCCAACTTGCTGGTGTATTAGATGTGGAGCATGAGGGAAAAATGTCTTTGTCCTGACCAACTGGATGAATATGGTACCGTTGTAAGATGAGGGAGAACAGGTCAGAGGTAATCAAGAGTTTTGTTTTAGAGGTGTTAGGTTTAACTTGGCTATTAGACATCCAAAGAGTGATATCAGGTAGACAGTTATTCTAGTCAGAAACCTGGAGATATGTCCTAGAAATATAAATTTAGTAACCATTGGCATATAAATGATACTTAAGGACACAGTGCAAAGAGAGAAGAAATCTAGTGCTCACCCAGAATATATAGATAGAGGCAATAGGAGATGGTCTCTGGAGCCAAATTTCTCGAGTTCAGATCCTGTGTCTGACACTTACTAGCTGTGAGATTTTGGTTAAGGTTAATCTCTTTTCTTTACATCTTAGTTTCCTTACCTGTATGTTAGGATAATTATGGTACCTGCTTCCTAGGGTTTGGTGAAGATTAAATGAGATAATTTATGTGAGACAGTTGCAGTAAGCAGTATATTAGTGTCAGATACTACTATTGTAGATATAGGATATTGATAGATATGGTAGTTGGAAGGAGAAGTAGCTCTCATTACACAAAGAGCCCTTTCATTCAACACATACTTATTGAGCACCTTCTGTATGTCAGTTACTTTCTGTTCAAGGAAATAGGGTACAGCACGAACAAAATAAAGGATCTGCTGTCATAGTGTTTACATTTTAGTGGTGGGGCAGACAAACAAAGAAGTTAATTTCCATATAGTGACTACTGTGGAAAAAAATTAAATGTGTTACGTGAGATAAAGTGTTTGTGGGAGGAGATAAATAGAGTTGTCAGGGAAAGCTTCACTGTTAAGATGACTTATGAGCAGACAATTTAAAAATTATTTAATAAAAATATTAACAGTTACCATGAATAAAATAACACATGGTATAGAGGAAAGAGAATATTGGGAGCTACTAATTTATAAAGAGTAGTTAGGGAAAGTCTCATTATTTAAGTGAATTTTGACCATTGACCTAAAGGAAGTGGCTATGCAAAATCAAGGGGAGAGTGCCCTGGACAGAGGATCCACAAGTACAGATGATGAGGCAGGAAATTCTTGGCATCCTTGAGGAGCAGTGGGTGAGTGAGACTAGCATGGGCTAAGCAGAGCGATGGAAAAGAAAAATGATGAGAGATGGCCTCTGAGGTAGCAGGGGCTAAATCATATAGGAACTGGGCCATTATAAGGAATTCAGCTTTTACTATGAGATGAGAAGCTACTGGATGGTTTTGAGGATAGGGTTGAAATTATATGAGCTGTATCTTAAGGATCACTTTGACTGCTGTGCTGGGATGAACTGTAGAAGGTCAAGGGTAAAAGTAGAATGGCCTGTAATCCAGGTGAGCAATAGCCCAAGGTGATAGTAATGAAGTAGGTATCTAGATACATTCTGAAGGTAGAGCTGATAAAATTTGCTTATAGATTGGACGTGAGGTGTGCAAGAAAGAGAGTAGTCAAGGATGACTCAAAATTTTTTGGCCTGACTTAGAGATCATACAGTATGGGAGAATATATTCATAAATGACATATCCGATAAGCAGTTGACATCCAAAATATATAAAGAACTCATGCATCTCAGGAAACCAAAAGCAAATAATCCAATTAAGAAATGGGCAGAGGATTTGAATAGAGACTTCTCCCAACAAGAAATTCAGATGGCCAACAGGCACATGAAAAGATGCTCCACATCACTAATCATCAGAGAAATGCAAATTAAAACCACAATGAGATATCACCTCACACCAGTTAGGATGGCCAACAACCAAAACACAAACAACAACAAATGTTGGTGAAGATGTGGAGAAAAGGGAACCCTCCTACACTGCTGGTGGGAATGCAAATTAGCTCAACCATTGTGAAGAGCAGTATGGAGGTTCCTCAAAAAACTCAAAATAGAAATACCATTTGACCCAGGAATTCTACTCCTAGGAATTTACCCTAAGAATGCAGCAGCCCAGTTTGAAAAACACATATGCACCCCTACATTTATCACAGCACTGTTTACAATAGCCAAGAAATGGAAGCAACCTAAGTGTCCATCAAAAGATGAATGAATAAAGAAGAAGTGGTACATATATACAATGGAATATTATACAGCCATAAGAAGAAAACATATCCAGACATTTGCAACAACATGGATGGAGCTAGAGGTTATTATGCTCAGTGAAATAAGCCAGACAGAAAAAGACAATTATCAAATGATTTCACTCATATGTGGAGTATAAGAACAAAGAAAAATGCTGAAGGAATAATACAGCCGCAGAGTCACAGAACCCAAGAATGGACTAATAATTACCAAAGGGAAAGGGACTGGGGAGGATGGGTGGGAAGGGAGCAAGGAGGAAAAAGGGACATTATGATTAGCAGACATAATGTTAGAGAGGAGCACGGGAGGGGCTTTACAACTCAGAGAAGACAAGTAGTGATTCTATAGAATATTACTATGCTGCTGGACAGTGACTGTAATGGGGTATATGAGGGGGACTTGATGAAGTTGGGTGTTTAGTAAAAATAATGTTGCACCTGTAATTGTAGATTAACGATACCAAAATTTTAAAAAATCATAAACATGCTTTTGGATGTACAGAAAAATATTCAGGAACTCAGGAACAAAGTTAAGACATAGATTCAATCATTAAGAAATTCTGTATCTGAAATGAGACATACAAGGGAGGGATTTCGAAGCAGAGTAGATGTAGTAGAAGAGGCGGTAAGTAGAATAGAAATTAGAAAAGAGGAAGAAAAGGAGCTGAGGCACAGAGAGAATAAAGGATCTCTAAGAAGGAAAGAATATTGGGAGAACTGTGTTACCAATCCAACCGGAACAATATTCACATAATAGGGGTACCAGAAGAAGAGGAGAGGGAAAAAGGGATAGAAAGTGTCATTGAGAAGGTAAGTGCTGAAAACTTTCCCAGTCTGGGGAAGGAGATAGTCTCTCAGGCCATGGAGATGCACAGATCTCCAAACACAAGGGACCCAAGGAAGACAACATCACTACATATAATAATTAAAATGGCAAGGATCAAGGATAAAGACAGACTTTTAAAAGCAGCTACAGAGAAAAAAAAAATCACATACAGAGGAAAACCCATCAGGCTATCAGATTTCTCAACAGAAACCTTACAGGCCAGAAAGGAGTTGTCGGGGTTTCTAGCCTCTCTCCCGCTGGTCCTTCTCACCGTCAGGACTACAGCCCTTTGTGTTACAAGCTCTTTCCGTAACCCTCTGAGCCAGTGGAGGGAAAGGAAGGGAGAGAGAGGCACGCCCCGACAGGCGGAGCAAGGGAGGTAAGAGCTGACTGTCCGCCCGTTCCCGCAGCCTCCGGCGCTCGCCGCCGTGCCGCTCGCTGCCGCCCCGCCGCTCGCTCACCGCCGCCGCCGCAGGAGACAATCAGACGCCACAGGGAGTTCAGTCGAAGCAGAAAACTCATTTATTGGGGCTCGGCACGGAATATATAGGGTGAAGTCTCTCCTGATTGGTTACACCTATGCTAATAAGGCGACTTTCAATTTTCCAATCACGCACAGAGTTGTGCGCATGCGCAGCTGTCTCTGACGTAAGAAGCGGACCGGAGTGGGCGCAGCTGAACCCCAGGGGGCCTTCAGCAGCCACTCCTGCTGCAGTGGCTGAGTTCTCAGTGGCCATCTTTGGGGTGCCTGCGATTCAATTCAAAGGTAGTTCCCCACAGGAGTGGCATGATATATTTAATGCAATGAAGAGGAAGGGCCTCGAACCAAGAATACTCTACCCAGCAAAGTTATTATTTAAATTTGAAGTAGGAATTAAACAATTCTCAGATAAGCAAAAGCTGAGAATTTCCCTCCCATAAACTACCTCTACAGTGTATTTTGGAGGGACTCCTATAGCTGGAAATATTCCTAAGTCTAAATACATGTCACAGATGGGATAGACAAAGAGCAGAGAATATGGCTCATAACATACAAAAAATGAAGGAGCAAGAAAAAAAAAGAATCTTTAGGTTTTGCCTGTAATGTCCATTAGGTTCATCTGTTAAATAGTAAGGGAATTACCCTTGAACCTTTGGTACTCACGAATCTAAAGCCTGCAATGGCAATAAGTACATACCTATCGATAATCACCCTAAATGTAAATGGTCTGAATGCACCAATATAGAGTCACTGAATGTATAAAAAAAGAAGACCCATCTATATGCTCCCTACAAGAGACTCACTTCAAACCCAAAGACATACAGAGACTGAAAGTAAAGGGATGGGTAAAGATATTTCATGCAACTTGTATCAGACAAAATAGACGTCAAAACAAAGAAAGTCACAAGAGACAAAGAAGGACATTACATAATGATAAAGGGGTCAGTTCAACAAGAGGATATAACTATTATGAATATCTATGCACCCAACACAGGAGCACCTACACATGTGAAACAAATACTAACAGAATTAAAGGGGGAAATAGAATGCAATGCCTTCATTCTAGTAGACTTCAAAACACCACTCACTCCAAAGGACAGATCAACCAGACAGAAAATAAGTAAAGACACAGAGGCACTGAAGAACGTATTAGAACATATGAACCTAATGGACATCTACAGAACCTTCTAAAAGCAACAGGAAACACATTCTTCTCAAATGCACATGGAACATTTTCAAGAATAGATCATATACTAGGCCACAAAAAGAACCTCAATAAATTAAAAAAGACTGTAATTGTACCAACCAGCTTCTCAGATCACAGAGGTATGGAACTAGAAATAAATGATGCAAAGAAAATGAAAAAACCCACAAACACATATAGGCTTAATGACATGCTCCTAAATAATCAATGGATCAATGACCAAATAAAAACAGACATCAAGCAATATATGGAGACAAATGACAACAATAATTCAACACTGCAAAATCTGTGGGATGCAGCAAAGTCTGTGCTAATAGGGAAATATATTGCAATACAGGCCTACCTCAGGAAAGAAGAGCAATCCGAAATGAACAGTCTACACTCACAATTAATGAAACTAGAAAAGGAAGACCAATGAGGCACAAAATCAGTACAAGGAGGGACATAATAAATATTAGAGCAGAAATAAAAAAAATTGAAAAGAATAAAACAATAGAAAGGATCAATGAAAGCAGGAGCTGGTTCTTTGAGAAAATAAACAAAACAGATAAACCCCTAGCCAGACTTATCAAGAAAAAAAGACAGTCTACACACATAAACAGAATCAGAAATGAGAAAGGAAAAATCACTATGGACTACACATAAATACAAAGAATTATTAGAGAAAAATTATATGCTAACAAACTGGATAACCTAGAAGAAATGGAAAACTTTCTAGAAAAATACAACCTTCCAAGGATGACTCAGAAAGAAATATAAAATCTGAGCACACCAATTACCAGCAACGAAATTGAATTGGTAATAAAAAAACTACCTAAGAACAAAATCCCTGGACCAGATGGCTTCACAGCTGAATTTTATCAAACATTTTGGGAAGACCTAATACCTATCCTCCTTAAAGTTTTCCAAAGAGTAGAAAAGAGGGACTACTTCCCAACTCACTCTATGAGGCCAGCATCTCTCTAATACCAAAACCAGGCAAAGACACCACAAAAAAAGAAAATTACAGACCAATATCTCTGATGAACATATCCACCACATCAACAAAAAGAAAGACCAAAACCACATGATCATCTCCATAGATGCTGAAAAAGCATTTGACAAAATTCAACACCCATTCATGATAAAAACTCTCAACAAAATGGGTGTAGAGGGCAAGGACCTCAACATCATAAAGGCCATATATGACAAACCCACAGCTAACATCATACTTAATATTGAGAAGCTGAAAGCTTTTCCTTTAAGATCAGGAACAAGACAAGGATGCCCACTCTGCCCGCTTTTATTCACCATAGTTCTAGAGGTCCTAGACATGGCAATCAGACAACACAAAGAAATAAAAGGCATCCAGATTGGTAAGGGAGAAGTCAAACTGTCCCAGTTTGCAGATGACATGATATTGTACATAAAAAACCCTAAAGAATCCACTCCAAAACTACTAGATCTAATATCTGAATTCAGTAAAATTGTGTGATTCAAAATTAATACACTGAAATCTGTTGCATTTTTATACAGTGAACTAGCAAAAAGAGAAATCAGGGAAACAATTCCATTCACAATTGCATCCAAAAGAATAAAATATCTAGGAATAAACCTAACCAAGGAAGTGAAAGACTTATACTCTGAAAACTATAAGACACTCATAAGAGAAACTAAAGAAGATACCAATAAATGGAAACACATCCTGTGCTCATGGATAGGAAGAATTAATATGGTCAAAATGGCCATCCTGCCTGAAGCAATCTACAGATTCAATGCAATCCCTATCAAAATACAAACAGCATTCTTCAATGAACTAGAGCAAATAATTCTAAAATTCATATCAAACCACAGAAGACCCCAAATAGCCAAAACAATCCTGAGAAGGTAGAATATAGTGGGTGGAATTACGCTCCCTGACTTCAAGCTCTACTACATAGCCACTGTAATCAAGACAATTTGGTACTGGCACAAGAACAGACCCATAGACCAATGGAACAGACTAGTGAGCCCAGATATAAACCTAAGGATATATGGTCACTTAATATACGATAAAGGAGCCATGGCTATACAATGGGAAAATGACAGCCTCTTCAACAGCTGGTGTTGGCAAAACTGGACAGCTACATGTAAGAAAATGAAACTGGATTATTGTCTAACCCCATACACAAAAGTAAACTCAAAATGGATCAAAGACCTGAAAGTAAGTCACGAAACCATAAATCTCTTTGGAAAAAACATATGCAAAAATCTCTTGGACATAAACACGAACAACTTCTTCATCTCCCCAGGCAAGGGAAACAAAGGCAAAAATGAACAAGTGGGACTATATCAAGCTAGAAAGCTTCTGTACAGCAAAGGACACCATCAGTAGAACAAAAAAAATCCTACAGTAAGGGAGAATATATTCATAAATGACATATCCGATAAGGGGTTGACATCCAAATTATAGAAAGAGCTCATGCATCTCAAGAAACAAAAAGCAAATAAGCCAATTAAAAAATGGGCAGAGGAGCTGAACAGACACTTCTACAAAGAAGAAATTCATATGGCCAACAGGCACATGAAAAGATGCTCCACATCACTAATCATCAGAGAAATACAGAAACCACAATGAGATATCAACTCACACCAGTTAGGATGGCCAACATCCAAAAGACAAACAACAACAAATGTTGGAGAGGATGTGGAGTAAGGCGAATCCTCCTACACTGCTGGTGGGAATGTAAATTAGTTCAACTGTTGTGGAAAGCAGTATGAAGGTTCCTCAAGAAACTCAAAATAGAAATACCATTTGACCCAGGAATTCCACTCCGAGGAATTTACTCTAAGATTTTAGCAGCGCAGTTTGAAAAAGACGCATGCACCCCTATGTTTATCGCAGCACTATTTACAATAGCCAAGAAATGGAAGCAACCTAAGTGTCCATCAGTAGATGAATGGATAAAGAAGATGTGGTACATATACACAATGGAATATTATTCAGCCATAAGAAGAAAACAAATCCTACCATTTGCAACAACATGGATGGAGCTGGAGGGTATTATGCTCAGTGAAATAAACCAGGCGCAGAAAGACAAGTATCGAATGATTTCACTCATCTGTGGAGTATAAGAACAAAGCAAAAACTGAAGGAACAAAACAGCAGCAGACTCACAGAACCCAAGAATGGACTAATAGTTACCAAAGGGAAAGGGCCTGGGGAGGATGGGTGGGAAGGGAGGGATAAGGGGGAAAAAGGGGTATTACGATTAGCACACATAATGTAGCAGCAGGGGGATACGTTTAAGGCAGTATAACACAGAGAAGACAAGTAGTGATTCTATAGCATCTTACTATGCTGATGGACAGTGACTTTAATGGGGTATGTGGTGGGGACTTGATAATAGGGGTAGTCTAATAACCATAATGTCACTCATGTAATTGTATATTAATAATAGCAAGATGTAAAAAAAAGTTTTTGGCCTGAAAAATGGTAGTAATGGCATTTGCCATTTATTGAGGTGTGGATGTTGGAGGAGAACAAGCAGTGGAGGTGGAGTGGGATGGAAATCAAGAATTTGGTTTGGGCATGTTAAATTTAAGAATCCTATTAGACATCCAAAGTAGAGTTCTTGAGAAACAGATGGGGTTTAGGAGAGAAGTCTGGGCTGAAGGTATAAATTTGGCAGTCATCAACATGTAGGTGTTATTTTAAAGCTGTGTAACTGGAAGTAATCACTAAAGGAGCAAGGCTGGCTATGGAAAGAAGAGCCTAGGAGGAAGGTTATATATAGAAAAGAGAAAAAGTAGAAAAGATGACTGTATAGACTAAAGAAAAGAATTGGCTTCTGAGGTAATTTAATATTTCAGGCTGGAGAAATGAGGAGAAATTGGCAAAGTTGACTGAGCTGTCACTTCTGGGAGGCTTATTTGGTAACTTAGTGTAATCAATAGGGAATTTTTTCATAGGAATAGTGTAAAAATTTGCTACAGCACTCATACTTCTGTGAGTGCTTAATCAAATCACAACTCCTGCCTTGAATTTGATGAGGAAGACCTCTCATGTCATTAATCAAGCTATTTATATAATTATGATTTCCACAGTTGCCTTTTTTTTTCAAATTGTCTAAAAGTATTTCATAGTTTGAGAAATGAACAGAAGTTCAGCTCATCTCCTGGGGATTTATAGTCATAGACCTGTGGTTCTGTTCCTACTCACCACTTAAGTATACAATATGTGAGTCAGGATTTTAAAGAGAGGACAGCCACAAGTAAATTCCCTTTCTTGTTTCTTAACCTAGACAGCCATCAGTGCATTCCAGCGTACTGGAAATCTTTGTCACTTACAAACACACTAACACAGTTTGTTAACAGATTTTATGATAACAAAAGGTGCAAATTGGTTGCCTTCATTTTGCAGCTGTGGCCATTTGTATCATTCATTCTGTCTGCAAAACAAAGAGTGCACCGTAGAAGTTGAGGGCCAAACAAGGTGGACATGCTACAAATGCAGCTCAAGTAACAAAGTAGGAAAATTAAGTGAAAATTCATCTGAAATCAAAAAAGGAAGGATAACCCCATCTCAGGTAAGACTTGTTTTGATATAGATGGATGCCTTTTAGGCCTGTCCTCCCCTGATTTGTTTTCAGCTCCTAAAAAGCCTCAACAAATTTACCTGACAGGTATCCCGTGCATGACATCTTCTGACCAGTCCTATTTAGTGTTAGAAGAGCCTCTCCTCTCTGCTCAACCCTAAAAAACAGGGACTTGAGAGCAACAGAAGACATTTCTGCCCTTTAAAAAGCTTAAGATCTTGTGGAACAGAGAGGATGTTTACACATGAGCCTGCTTAAGATCCTTTGACAAAAGAAGAGGTCAGCAAGTACAGCTGCTACAGCACTAAGGAGTACCTGTGTGCTGAAGAGTGCAGTGCGGCCTCTGTTAAGTGGGGACAAGGTACGTACACCTGTGCTTTCGGCATGGTTTTTCTCAGCTGGGTAACTTTCTTCAAAGAACTTGACGCAATACTGTTAGAGAAATTTTCACTGTCTTTGGAGTTTGACAGTTGGACTACATAGGATTTTTGTTCATTTCACAGCTTCTCTTTTTTTTCTTCTTATGCAGGCAGTGGAGCAGGGTTTGAACTCTACTGCTTGTTAGCTTTTAGAAGAACAGAACGTGACAGCACAAGGGGCTTGATGTGCTGGACGGGCAGTTACTAGGGCTGTGAATTGGTCATTGTGTCATTCCCAGTTACTCCTCTTCAGAGAAATTGTGACCCATTTATTGTTGCCTGCTCCATCCTCTCTGCCAGCCCCTCCTGTAGTTGTCCTTTAACATCACAGAGTGAAAAGTTGGACCTGTTGCTTTTCTCTGTTAAATTAGCTTTCGGCGTTGTGTTGGAAGCAATCCCAGAAAAAAAACCCTGACCTAGCTTCTCCCAGGTAACAGTTCCAAATTTCTACACTCCAGTGGTAGGCCTTCATTTATATATTCACCCAGTATATGTGGGATAGTGTCCATTCACTACTAAGTGCTAGGTGTACAATGATAGACAAAACCTTTTGTCTTGTGGAGTTATCATCAATGAAATTATGAAGATTTTGAGTAAGTATTCTCGACTTCTTTCTGACATCAAATTCTGTTAGTTCTCTGGATACCAGCTGGATATCCAATGATTCCGTTCAATTCTGACACTAAGTACCCAAAGTTAACATCAGACTGCACAGGTTCATCCCCACAAGACTGCCCTACCTTCAGGACGGTTGCAAATGGGATGCCCAGGTTAGCCACACTTCTGGATGACCTGACAAATTCAGGGGTTCCTGTAACATCCCCACCCCAGGTTTGACAATTCACTAGAACAACTCAGAGAACTTAGGAAAATATTTTTTATTTACTCATTTATTACACAGATCCACCTCTGAACATCCAAATAGAAGAACATAGGGGCAAGGTGTAGGGGGTAGAAGTGTCCCCGGAGTGCTATGCCCTCTCCTGGCACACTCCCTTCCCGGCACATCAGTGTGCTCACCAACCTAGAAGTGCTGTGAACTTTGTTGGGGAATTTCTGTGGAGGTTTCATTATATTGTCATAATAGATTAAATCATAGGCCATTGGTAACTGAACTCTCTCTCTAGCACCTCTCCCTTCCCCAGAGGTGGCAGTGGGTGGGGAGGAGGGCAGGATGAAAGTTCCAACCTTCTAATCATGGCTTGATCTTTCTAGTGATCAGCCTCCATCCTGAAGCTACCTGGGGTCCACAGATACTAGTCATCTCATTAGCATACGGAAGGCACCAAGTATACATTTTTCATAATACCCCAGATACTAAAAGGGAATGCTGTATTATTATATGCTGTCCGGGCAGATAATGAGTAGACCTAATCAAGACATGGGAAATTATGGATGACTTCCTATCAGTGCCATGTTAGCTGCCTCTAAAGGCAAAAAGAATTAAGCTAGACAAGTTTAGGTGCAAGGGCAGGCAAGAGGAGGAGGATTCAAGACAGGGAACAATATATAGAACAAACATACAGCATCCCTGCTGGGAGGCAGAGAAGAACATGGAACTGGACTCTAAGCATGATCGGATCTGGAGGGTAAAAGAGAGTGGTCTGGGATGAGGCTAGAGAGGTAAGCAGAGACCACATTATTCTGAGGTTTATGCTAAAGAAAACAGGGTAGATATTGAAGGGTTTTAAAGAAAGAGTGATCTGATTAGAATTAATATATATTTTTTCAGAATAGGAAAAAAAGAACATTGTAATTGCAGTGCAGAAAATGAATTGAAAGGAAAACAAGAATGGATGTGGGGAGACCAAGTGTACTGAAGTAATTTAGAGGAGAGAAGTGGTAACTTGTATTAGAATGATAGAAGTTGGGATGGAGAAAAGAGTGCATATTTGAAATGTGTTTGAGAAGCACAAACATCAGTTAATGTGATCCCTGCTTGCTTCCCTAGCCTCATCTCAGACCACTCTCTTTCACCTCCTAGATCCAGTCATGCTCAAATCTAGTTCCATGCTCTTCTCTGTTTCCCCAAGAGATGCTATATTTGAGAGGTAGATTTACTGGGAGTGGTGATAAATTTGTAGGATGGGGAGGTATGACAGAGGGAGGAGTCAAAGTTAGCACCCAGATTTCTTATTTGAACAACTGAGTGGTTAGTGGTACCATTCACTGAGATAGAAAGCAATAAGCAAAGCACATTTGGGGAATAAGAGAATTCGTTGTTGGAGTTAGAGATGTCCACAGGATATACATGTAAAGATGTTTGGCATGGTTTCCAGACTGAAAATTTTATTAACTAGTCATCCAAAATGCTCCCTTGTTTGTACTTAGGGAAGGAAAAACAGGTCCTGTAATTTCCAGCATGTTTCCAAGCTGAATCAAAATGCAGATGGAGGAACTTTTATTTGTGCAGATATTTAAGTCATTACATCTTAGAGGCAGTTCAGCTTTTTGCTTCTTTCGATTATATCCTATTCATAAATAACTTGTGATTACATGAGTATCATTGCCTGGATACTGCAGTTAGATTTTTTCTTTCTTCCTAGATAGTACTGAGGCTAAAATAGACTTTTTTTTCCTTTTTAAAAAATACAATTATGTGTTATGTATGTAATTATGTATTTTAATACATAATGTACAAACAATAAAACTCAACTTCTGTGAGTTTTGACAACCACCTTTACAATAAGATACAGAGCAGTATTGTCACCCTCCCTCAAAATCCCCATGTCTCTTTGTAATCAATCTCACCCCTACCCTCAATGCCTTTCATTGTTTAGGAAACAAGATTACTGCTCAGACCTTCTTGAAAAAATATGTTTGATGCTTCCTAATAATGTAGCAAGCTCAAGTGAGAACTGTTTTGCATTTCTTACATTTTCCTCTAGCTGTCTGTTTCCCTTGTTTTTCTTCTAAGATATCATAAAAAGATCTAGTGGGTTGGTAACATAAGAGGGAAATTTATCAAATATATGCTTTAGGTGTGTTTAATCTTCACAACAACTTTATGAAGGGGATTTATATTCCGTAGTGTACAGCTAAAGGAACTGTGTGTAGCTCAGGGCAGACCAGTATGTACTCAAGTTTGTAGGACCATCATAACCCCATTTTCCTACCTTCATCCTGTTGTATTTTTAGCATTCTGGCCTTGCTGAAACCTGTAAAGTTGATATTTAAAATAACATCTGTACCATATTGGCTGTGCCAATTAAGATTTCTTACCATTGTGTGAGCCATTCACATTTTGAATTATACAAGAATACTACACAGGATGAAATTATATGAAAATGCTATAAAATTCTATATATGACTTCTATTAAACTTTACTTCCCAGAAGTTCTACTTTGCTCTCTCAATTTCCGTTGAAAATCCTTCAGCCCTGGTTATCAAATTCCCAGTCAGCACATGGAGGGTAACAGAGGTAAGGGCCCCAGTGACTCCAAAATCAAGCTGAAACTACCAGTCAGCTCCACCTGTTGCTGTCTACTCCGAGAAGATACTGAATGCATTTGAAGCTTCTCACCGCCTTTGTAACATGATCCATCTATCAAATAGCTTTTGTTTCATCTTTTTCTAAGACTTGTGATAATTTTTTACTTCTTCAATTTCTGACTCCAGTTCAGTAGGATACAACAGTTATCCTTGAAACTGTGGTTTTGATGGATAAAAGTCTTTCTTCTTGCCTCTCCTTATCCCATCTCTGTTTTTCACAACTGGCCAATATATATATATATAGCCAATAATTATGATGTATTAGTTATCTCCCAACAGGTTTGCACAGAAATGTAGGAATTATTCCCCCCAGAAAACCTGTTTTCCTCTAGAATGAGCACTTTTATTCTTTACAAGCAGAAAAATGACTCCAGTTTCTTTCTTTCATTATCTTTCCCTTACCCTGCCCCCCTCCCTGAATCTGGCTTATAGTAGCTCAGTCTGAAATGTTAAGGTCCACAAAATAGACCTTGCAAGTCTATCTGATTCTGTTTTGCATTGGAGAAACTAATCTCAACTGAAATATTCATCATTCTATTATATTTTCCCAACAAATGTTACTCCCATATAATATAATGTACTATAACAATATCATTAAAATTTTATCTTTGATTAATCCCTTATTCAATTTATAGTAGCAAATAACTCATTGGCCCTGATGAGCATTAGAGGAAATTAATTTGTCATTCATTTTCAAAATAAGTGTCAGTCAACAGGCAACTTCATATAAATTCAAAGAAACATAATTGAAGATTTACTAGATTTTAGTTTTAACATCATTATATTAATAACAGGGCTTAGAGTTCTTGAGAGCTGGTAATAAGCTAACACATTATTGTGTACAAGAAACATTCAAGTTGTTATTCCTTTTAAAACTATAAAAAAGCATTTAGATACTCATTAAAACGTTTTATTATGTATTGTTTGATATTTTTCAGATTTGGATAAATCATCCCTTATCAGTAAAGAGCTAGGTACATTAGTCAAGTTATCAGTTTTTGTTTTTGTTTTATCAGTACGAGCTAAGTATCTGAGGGAGAAGGGGACTGGAAATAAACAAATAGCTACCTGTTTCTCCTTTAATATTTAAAAAAGGAGAGAATTACATGAAATAAGCTCATATTTTCCCATACTTGAAGTACATTTTATTTCTTGATTTTTAGAGTTGTCTAAGAATATGTTTTCTTTTTTGGGGTAAATTTATGAATAATGTCAGAGGAAAGTATTTACAGCTTCCAACAAATTATTCAGTAAATAACATTTACTTATGCTCATTGGTCATAATTTTCTATGAACCATTGTACAATGCTTATTTACTTTGGATTCCCACTATAAGTTGGTTTAATGAAATAGACACATGCCATTAATGTCATTTTCATTTGTCCACCTTTAAAAAGTAAAGAGTAGCCCCTGTTATAAACATGTTAGATTTAAATTAAATGCTAAAAAATGAGATTTCAGACTTTGGTGATAGCAGCATTTCTCAGAGTATCTTCTAAATTAAACTTACAAATTAAATGAAGATTAGTATGTCTCAGAAGTGCAGAGAGGTGTTAAATGATCCTAATATAAATGAATTATTTTAGAAGACTTTTGCCCATTTTCCAATAATCTTGTTATTATACTCTAGTATTAAGTGATCAAATACTTCAGCCAGTATTTAATGTATGCCTATTTTGGGCCAAAGACTATTCTTGTTACTTAAGTATATGTTGGTGAACAACAACAAAAACATAGTTCCTACTGTTATGTAGCTTACTATCTAGTAAGGAAGCCAGACAGAAAGTAAACAAACAATATATCAAATATGTAATTTCAAATTGTGATAGGTATATTGGTGCTATGATGGGAAAGAATAGAATGTTATAGGAAGAGTAGCATGAGGAAAAATCTGCTTTGCATTGGTGGCTAGGGAATATCCATCTATAGAAATGATATTTAAAGTAAGACCTAAAGGCTAAGCAGGTTGGAGCCATGTGAAGAACATTTCAAGCAAGAGAGAACAGTAAACACACAGAAATTGAGGAAGGAAATGACTTGTTCAAGGAATTGAAAAAAGATCAGTGGCTGGAACATAGTAACTAAAGGGGAGGGGCAAAGAATGCAGCTGAAGAGGTAGGCAGACCCAGATCCTGAATAAGCTATAAGACTGTTAAGGAGCTTAGTTTTTAATTCTTAAAGTAGTAGGAAACATTGAGGGGTTTAAAACAAGAGGATTGGAATAACCCATCAGTTGTGATTGGGAAATGAATGGACAGCCTCAGCTCTCTTACCAGCCTCATCTTCACCTTTTTGCCAGGGCAGTGTAACAGTCCGATTCTTAAAGTTCTGTCAGTACACTTCCCTTTGATCCAGTCCAAGAGGCTGAAAGTTGACAATAGTACCAAAGTTTCCAGTCTTTATGCAAAACTAAGGTTTTGATGGAAATGAGGGCAAAGGATGTAAAAAAAATTCTATAATCCAGTAAAATGTAGAAAAAGGCTCAACTTTACTGTGATCAAAGAAATACAAGTTAAAAAAAAGCAATATGATGCCAGTTATTTTCCTTACTAAACTGGCAAATTAAAAAAACTATTGAACAGATTTGCATCTATACTAATAAGGATGTGAGGAGACCAGACACTTTTATGTACTACTAGTGGAAATGAATATTTGTACAAGTCCATAATCCATTATCCAAATCCCTTTGGCCATATGTTTCAAAATTCAGAACTTTTTTTTTAATTTTAGAAGGTAATACAGGGACTTCCACTTTTGACAGGATGCATTTGGAGTTTCTTAGGAAAATGTACAAAATATATAAAACAATGGTTCTCAAGATAGATATTGGACATCAAGCAGTGAAAGAGTGTGATTGCTGAGAGAAAAGAAACAATTATATAAACCTAGGATTGCTCCCAAATTACTGTCAGGAGAAAGTTTCCAAGCCACAGCATAGGGAGGGGAAAACGGAGGCAGAGCTCATCAGTCTCTCTGAGTTGAGGAAACAGAGCTGGGAGTCCAGGGAAGGCAAGGTAGCTAGAGTTCACAGGACAGAATTTTCAATAGGGGAAAATAGGACACAGAGAGAGGTCCAGAGATCTGCAAAAGACAGTATTAATAGTTGAATATTGACTCACTTATGTGTATGAGGAAACTACTCAACACTAGAAAAAGAACCACACAAAAGGATGAGGTAACAGTGCCTCAGATTCACATAGAGTCAGGAATCATGCCAGCCTGGAAAGTTCATAATTCACAGGACATCACTGAGAGTACTAAGTAAAGTCTTGACCTCAGTACTGGCAGAAAAGTTAACCCTAGACTAACTGCTGCTTCAATCCGACCTAACAAAGCTGAAAAGCAAAACCTAAAAAGAGTAAATTATTTCCAAGTATTTTAACCACATCCCAGAACAAAGCTCAAGAATATGTTAAGGATTACAAAAATATTTTACCCAAAAGGGTAAAATTCACCATGTCTGGAATTTGATCAAAAGTTACCAGCCATGCAAGAAAGCAGGAAGATACAAGACATAAAAAGGAGGAAAAAAAACAGCTATATGACATTCTGGAAATGGCAAAACTATGAAGACAGTAAAGAGAACAGTGGTGGCCAGGGGCTAGGGAGGAAGGAAGGATGAATAAATGGAACACAGGATTTTTAGAGCAGTGAAAATACTCTATATGATCCTATAATGGTGGATACATGTCATTACACATTTGTCCAAACCCACAGAACATACACCACCAAGAGTGACCCTAATTTAAACTGTGAACTTTTCGGTGATAATAATGTGTCAACATAACGTGTCATCAACTGCAACAAATGTACCACTCTGGTGATGGATGTTGATCACAGGGAAGGGGAAGCTATGCATGTGTGGGAGCATGGGATATATGCAATATCTCTATCTTCCTCTCAATTTTGCTGTGAACCTAAAATTGCTCTAAATTTTAATAATTGTTTTAAGAAATCAATTGAAACAGACCCAGAAATGGCACAGATGATACAATAAGTAGACAAGAACATTAAAATGGTTATTATCATTGTATTTTACTTGTTCAGAAACTAGAGGGAAGATTGAACATGTTAAATAGAAATATGGAAGTTATAAAGAGCCAATAGAACTTACAAAGATTAAAACTGCAATGTCTGAGATGAAGAACACACTATGGGATTAACACCATAATGGACACTGCAGAAGAAATGATTAGTGAAATTGAATATATAGCAAAAGAAGCTATCCCAAATCAAATACAGAGGTAAAAAGTACTGAAAAGAAATGAATAAAGTATCAGTGAACTAATAAACAACTTCAAGTAGCAAAATATACATGTAATTGGGTCCTGGAAGAAGTAGGGGCAGGGATAATGCAGAAGAAATATTTGAAGAAATGTAATACAGAGTTCCAATTCCAGTCATGGCAGGATAGCCTATTTAGAAAACTCTTCTGCCAAGGGAAACCCAGAGTCTTCTGACAGGTTTCTAAATTGCACACATGCAGACAGTGCTCCAAGAAACCAAGCAGAAAACAGCATCAGGAAGACTAAGTAACTGAGCAGAGATTTCAGCTGCTGCAGAATATTGAGTTTTGAGTGCAAGTCCTACCAAGTTAGGATTGAGAAACACCTCAGGTTTTGTATTGAAACTGCAGAAAGACCATGCTTTAGGACTAAGGGCTGTCTTTTTAAAAAGCAAATAAATGTTCTCTAACAAAGCCAAAGTCCAAGTTATCATAGGGTCAATAGGAAGAAGGAAAATGTACCTAAAATCAAAAGAAAAAGCATCAATAGCAGCAGACTTATGGATGATCCATACATTAGAACTGGCAGTCAAGGGCTTTAAAATAGAAATTATAAATATGCAAAGGATTTAGAGGAAAAGATTAGTAGAATGACTGAATACATGGAGAACTCTCAGCAAATAAATGAAAATTATAAAATAAAACTAAGTGTAAATTCTAGAACTAAAATAAAATTTTCATTGATAGCATTTTTAACACTGAGACAAATGTTATCAGTAAATTCTGAAGACAGTTCAATAGAAATAATCCTAACTGAAGCACAGAGACCAAAAGGATTGAAAATAAGTACACAGAGTTCATTAACCTGTGAAACAATATCAAGAAGTCTAGCATTCATACTATTGGAGTTCCAGAAAGCCGGAAGAGAGAGACATGGTGGTGGGATGGCTTATTGATGTCTGAAATTTTCCCACATTTGGTGAAAAACATCAAAAGGTTCAGCAAACTGTTAGCAGGATAAATACAAAGAAAACCACACTCAGATACATAATAGTCATAATCAAATTGCTGAAACTAGAGAAAAAGAGGAAAAGCAACCAAAGCTAAGACAATAATAAGAATGATGATCACTGACTTCTCAAAACAAACAAACAGGCCAGAAGAAACTAAAATGGCTTCTTTGAGGTACTAAAATGAAGGTAATATGGTGCATATGTTGTATATTATATAACATTCCCAGTGGGGTCTAGGGCAGAGTCCTACAATCCTATGCTTATGTGGAATAACTAAAGACTATAAATAGCCTTACTTCAGGGCAGGTTTTGCTGTCAGATGACTTTTGGTGCCAAAAGATTATTTTAAAAATCCTTTTGGTTTTAGAGCTTTTGGATTTTAGAATTATAGGAAAAGGGTTTGTAGATCCATCTTATCAGGGGAAAAATTGACAGTATGTATTTTAAATGTCTACCCTATGAAGCAGGGACTTAAAAGAATCTGTGCAACAGAAATAACACATCAAGAGTGTGTGCCAAGTGTTACATACAAGGATGTTTATGACAGCAGTTTTCTAGTAATAATAAAAACATTGAAAACAACTGAAATATCCCAGTAGCCTCCCAATAATTGATTAAATTAGTCACAGAATATCTGTACACTGAATGGGCTGCTTAATAGTCACGAAAAATGATGTTGTAGAGGAATACTGGTATGATGAAGTAAGCAGTCTCAACATGTAACATGAAAGGATTACAAACAGTTTGATTCTACATATTAATTGTAGTTATTGCTGTATGGAAGATCATGATTTTTATTTGCTTTGTTTTGCTCTTTTGTATTTCCTAATTTCCAGTGGTGAGTATGTATTCCTTTTGTAATGAGAAAAATTAAGGTTTGTTTAAAAACAAGGTGACAAAGAAGGTATTCCTATTGCTATTAAATTTCAGATCAGATTGCCTATCTAAATCAGAAATCATTTTTATTAACAAAGTTCACAAAAGTATAGCATTATTAAGGCCATAACTCAATGCTTCATCTATATCCCCAGATCTAGTAGCTGCACACCTGGATTTAAAGTGTCCTAAGCTGCATTGCCTGAGCCATTTCCAGAAGGAATCCTGTTAAATGAAAAATAAGACCTTTCATGAGGGGTGCTGAACCATTTCTGTTGCCACTTCAAACACTCTCCGAAGAATAGCTTTCTCTGATAAATTGTCCAGCACTACATTGAGTTCTTGGCTTGTATTAAAAATCTGCAGATTCTTTCATGAGTTCATTTTTTCCAGCTTAAATATCTACTTTGCTTTAAAAATCTGTTTTCTTCCTTTTTCAAAAAGCTCATACCAGGAATTAAAATTGGATCCCATTTAGCAAGCTACATCATACATCTGGAGTGAATTCCAGAGCATTAATGTCATGGTATGTTAGAGCAAAGACTGTCAAGTCTAATTTTACAGATCTGCTAAAATTGAAAGGACAGTCTGGACAGCCAACAGTTTGATTCCTGAGCTGAGGTTTGTTTTTTAAACTTACTCTGAAAGTCAGAGGAGAAAGGCAGAAAAGCCTGCAACATGGTCCTGTTTGAGTAGTTTGATGCTACATTGATCGGCAACGTCTTCATCATCTATGCTGTAGGATCTTTGACGTTACAATTGGAAGAGGCTGGAGAACTGGAGTCCAGTTGCTTATCCAGTACTTACACTTCTTCTACATCATTCTAGACAGATGATCATATGTCGGCCCCCTCCCTGCCTCTGACCCGCAGATTGAGGAGGCGACACAATGAGATATCGAAGACCTGAAAGGACCAGCCAGGGGACTCAAGGCGTAACAGCTCAAGAGTGGTGCTGAGAGGGCACCCTTCGTATTTATTGAGCAAATACAAGTTAACAACAATAGAATTCTGAGTGGGGGACTTAATAGAAAAACATTAACTAACTCTAAACTTAATCCTCGGCAGTCTCCAGTCTCCTGGGGCGTGACATATTATATGGTAGTGAAACAATAGCAAGGGCACTTAGGTCCTAGAAACTGTTTTGGTCTTGTTTGTTCTGTCTTTGATCACTTATCAACTTTCTGGAGCTTAACGTACAAGTTCCAATACAGTGAGCAAGTTCCCACCAGGTGAACAATGCAAGGACAGTCATATCACAGAAACTGCTCCGGTTTCTATAATCAATCAAGTCAACTATGATTAGTCATTTGATTTTTATACTTATAAGTGAATCCCACAATCATATCTAGTATCTATTGAACTATTTGTAATAATAATTATATTTGCCTTGTAAATTAATAAGTTGATATTCCAATTTCAGGTATTAGTCTCTATGTATCTAATATTGCTAGAATTCACTGCTGAAGCTGTGTGAACTTGGAATTTCCTTGTGGGAAGATTGATAAATTCAATTTCTTTATTAAATATAGAGCTATTCATATTTTCCATTTCATCTTGGGTCCATTAAGTTGTTTTTCAAGAAATGTGTCCTTTTCATTTAAGTTGCTCTATTTATTGGCATAAAATTGTTGCATAATAGGCTCTTTCCTTTTAAATGTAAGTAATGCAGCATATAATAATATATCCTTTCCTTGCTGATATTTGTGATTTATATTCTCTTTCTTGATCAATCTAAATAGTTTATCAATTTCACTCAGATTTTGAACAAACTTTGACTTTGTTGTTTTTCTCTATTTGATTTCTGTTGCATTGATTTCTCCTCCTTATTTCCTTCTTTCTACATAGTTTGGTTTTACTTTGATCACCTTTTTCTAGCTTTTAAATTGGAAGCTTAGATCCTTCATTTAAACCTTTCTTACTTTCCAGTATAGCATAAAAAGCTATAAACTTCTTCCTCTAAGCACTATTTTACAGCTGTATCTTACAATTTTTTAATGCTTTATTGAGGTGTAATTGATATAAAATGCACATATATAAAAAGTACAAATTTGAAATACATGTATATCCATGAATCCATCACCACAATCAAGATACTAACCCTGTCCAGCATGACCAATTAGGTAAATGAAACCATAAAGTATGCACTTTTTGGGTCTTGCTTTTTTCATTCAGTGTAAATAACTATTTGACATTCATCCATATTGTATCAAGAGTTCATTTCTTCTTACTGTTGACTAATAGTTTATTTTAATGGCTACACCATAATTTATGATTTCACCTGTTGATAGACATTTAGATTTTTCTAATATCTGCTTTTCACAGTTAGAACTGTTAAAAAGATTTCTGTACACGTCTTTGTATGGACATACACTTTCATTTCTCGGGTAAATACCCTTGGAATGGAATAACTGACTCAGAAAACAAATGTATGTTTATCATTTTAAGAAACTGCCAGACTGCTTTCCAAAATGGTTGTATGATTTTACTCTTCTACCAGCAGTATATGAGGGTTTCAGCTCCTCTGCATCCTTGGTATAGTTATAGCTCTTGTATTTAGGTCTTTAATCCATTTTGAGTAAGGTTTTATATGTGGTGTAAGGTAAAGGTCCACCTTCATTCTTTTGCATATAGATACATTGAAAAGACTGCTCTTTTCCCATTGAATGCTCTGGGCACCCTTGTTGGGAATATTTGACTGTATATGTTAAGGATTGTGTCTGGTCTCGCTATTCCACTGCATTGGTCTATATGTCCGTCTTTATATCATAGCACACTGTTTTGATTACTGTAGCTCTGTAGTAATTTTAGAAGTTAGGAAGTGTGAGACTTCCAACTCTGATCTTTTTCAAGATTGTTCTGGTGATTCTGTGTCCCTTGAGATTTCATATGAACTTTAGGATGGGGATTTCTATTTCTGCAGCAACAGCACTGGGATTTTGGTAAGGGGTTGCGTGGAATCTATAGAATGCTTTGGCTAGTATGGACATCTTAACAGTATTACATCTTACAGTCCATGAACGCAGAATGTTTTTCTTTTTTTCTTTGTCTTCTTAATTTCTTTCAGCAACATTTTACAATTTTCAGTGTACACGTCTTGTCTCTTGTTAAGTTTATTCCTAATTTTTTTGTATGATGCTATTGTAACTGGAATTATTTTCTTAATTTCCTTTTAGAGTTGTTCATTGTTAGTGTATAGAAACACAACTGATTTTTGTGGGTTGATTTTTTGTCTTGCTATTTTGACTAATTTATTACTTCTAACAATCTAGGGTTTTCTACATATAAGATAATGTCATCTGTGAACAGAGATGATTTTACTTTTTCTTTTACACTTTGAATACCTTTTCTTATTTTGCCAATTGCTTTGGCTAGAACTTTGAATACTACATTGAATAGAAGAGGCAAAAACAGATATTCTTGTCTTGTTTTTGATCTTAGAGGATAAGTTTCAGTCTTTTGTCACTGAGTATGCTGTTAGCTGTGGGTTTTTTATATATGCCGTTAATTATGTTGAGGTAGTTTCCTTCTAGTTTATTGAGTGTTTTTATCATAAAAACATGTTGAGTTTTCCCACATTGAGATAATCATAAGTCTTTTTCCTTAATTCTGTTAGTGTGGTGTATTACATTTATTGATTGTGTATGTTGAACCATCCTTACATTGCAGGGACAAATCATACTTGGTCATGGTATATGATTTTTTAATGTACTGCTGAATTCTGTTTTCTGGTGTCTAGTTGAGAATTTTTCCGTCTATGTTCATCAGGGATATTGGCCTGTAGTTTTCTTTTCTTGTACTGTCCTCATCTGGCTTTGATATCAGGATAGTGCTGACATCCTAAATGAGTTTGGAAGTATTTTCCTCCTCTTCAGTGTTTTGGAAGAGTTTTAGAAGGATTGATATTAATTCATCTTTGAATGTTTGGTAAAATTCACCAATGAAACTATCTGGTCCTGGGTATTTCTTTGTTAGGAGCTTTTTTATTACTGATTCAGTCTCCTTACTTGTTACTGGCCTATTCAGATGTTCTGTTTTTTCATGATTCAGTCTTGGTAAGTTGTGTGTTTCCTGGATCTAATTTCCTTTTATTTCTTTTTGAACCCATGGGTTATTTGGAAGTATGTCACTTAGTTCCTAAATATTTGGAAATCTTTCCAGAGGTCTTTCTGTTATTGATTTCTAATTTATTTCTCTTATTATCGGGAACCTTCTTTGTATGACTTTGAGCTTTTTTAAGTTTTTAAGTTGAGCATTGTCTTATTGACAGAAAATAGTCTGTATTGGTAAATGGTCCATGTGCACTTGAAAAGAATACATATTCTGCTTTGCTGGAGTGTTCTGTAAATGTCCATCTTATCAAGTCAGTTGATTGCATTGTGTCTTTTATATACTTTATAATTATCTGCCTACTTGTTTTCTTACATACTAGGAGAGAGACATGGAAATCTCTGACTATAAAATGATTGATTTTTTCAGTTTATCAGTTTCTGTCTTACATTTACATACTTTAACCTATTAGATGCATAAACATTTAGAATTGTTTATCCTTCTGATGAATTGGCCCCTTTATTATTATGAAATTATCTTCTCTGTCAGTGGTAATAGTATTTGCTCTGAAATCTGGTACTATCATGGTATATAGCTTTCTGATCCTTTTGCTTTAAACCTATTTTTGCCCTATATTTAAGATATATTTATTGCAGGCAGCATGGCATTGGGTCTTATTCTTTTATCTAATCTGACAACTCTTTCAGCCCCTCCATTATTTGAAGATATTCCCGTACTATCAGTCTTCTTTTCCTTGAGCTAAACATCCTTTTATTATGGTTTGGCTGATACTTATTCAAGATTCTTCACTATTATTATCAAACTTTTTTGTTCATGTTTGCTTAAAAGGGACATTAAATCATGAAGGTGCTTTGAGCTGGCCTCTGCAAGAAATGCTTACTGTTGTTGTGTACTGTCAGATGATTAGCATTGTCAAAAAAGATCTATATGTATCTGGTTCCTCACCATTTGGTTAAAACCAGTCTGGACCATCTGTTCCACTTTTCTTACCCTAATCATATTTTTATCTTGGCTAACTACTGACTTTTTGATCTGCAGGTAAATTTCAAAAGGACTTAACAGAAAATATATGCACTGTTCCTCTTAAAATACCTGTTTTACCTCAGTTACACCAATTCTAGTTGAATTATTTTGGGTGTGGGTCAGATGAATCTAGGCTATAACTGAAAGGATATTAAAACGTTTGCCCTTTTTTTCCAGGTAAAAATGTCTCCATCCTGTCATCCATCCAAAGGGGATCCTGCTGTTAAGAAGGTGTGTGAGTTTTAAAGGCAAAAATCTAATTTCAACCTTCTCAGTGATTATTCTCCTGTGCTAAACAATTTTCTCACAGTGACAATGATTTTTAATCATCAATGCTGTCAAAGGTACTTTCTGATTGGGTACCCTAATGACGTTTTACCAGAAATCCTTGGCTCTTCCAGAGAAGTCAAGTGGGAGTTTGAGCCTAGCAGCAGTCTCCTGGCAACTAAGAACTCTCAATGTTCAAGAATGCCCATCCTGTCTACCAGGCAGGCATCCTGGTATCAGTGAGTGGTAGGAGATTAAAGATATTCTAAGATGACAGCTATAGTTTTTCTTAATAGTGCCTTCTCTCTAGATAGCTATGCCTAAATAAAAGTTGCCTGAGATATTAACATTTCAGTACATGCCATATAAGAAAGTCCTCAGTAAATATTGTGGGATAAAACTCTTATCTGTGCCACTCCAATTTCTGACTATAAACTTTGTGACATAGAAAGGATGAGAGTCTTTCAAGTGACCAATCCTAAAATTATATTAAGAGGACTACTAAAATCCTTTTCTATATCCAGCTGCAACATTACATTTGAAATGTGGTAAACAGATGGATATTATTGCTATATTTTCTTTTACCACTTTTACTTCTCTGATAGTTGAAGTGTCCATGGACATAGGTTTTTCTTTCCTTGCCCTTTTTCTCAATTTTAACCAGCATCCATGTCAGTGAAGGATTGTAAAACAAAAATAACAACTTGCTAGCTCTGTTGACTGACAGCAGGTTCTGTTATGCTGTAAAGCACTGTGCCAAAAATGGGTTCCTTTTCTCTGCCTTCAGAACCCCCTGAGACGTTTTCAAAAGAAAAAAAAGAATAAAAATAAAATATGTTATCTGAAAAGCCCTATAACATACCGCACATGAAAATCTCTTTCACTCTTGACAAGACAGCAAAGACAGGCAAGACTGAGGGCAACGATTGTTGCTCAGAACTGCCACACTCTGTAACATGAGGAGCCAGAAAAGGCTTGAATCCTTTAGTCTCACTCAGTAAACAAATGAGGAAACTGGAATCCAAAGGGAATTTTTTTGCCTAAGCTTTCAAATGTTAGCTATGGAACACACTTCTAATGTAGAGGTTAAAAATGTGTGTTTTGGATTCAACCAAACTTCAGTTCAAAAATTGCCTCTTTTACTTACTTACCTGAATAACCTTGAGTAAGTCAACCTCTCTGTTTTCTCCACTGTAAAATGATGATGCTCCCTCTCAGAATTTTAATAGGTTATATAACACTGGGTTTCACCACATAGTAAATACTTGGTAAATTTTTGACACATAGTAACTACTAAGCTGTTACTGAAACTAGTATTAAAACACGTCTCCCAACTTCTAATCAGATGTCCTCTCACTTTATTATGCTACTAATGCTTTATTGTCCATTCAACAAGTATTTCTTTATAATGGATACTGAGCTAAATGAACTACAAAGATGAAAGTACATCTTTGTTCTCAAGGACCTCAGCATTTAGTGGGAAATGTAGACATTAAACTGGCAATTACCATACAACTTGAACTATGCCATGGAGGTGCAAAGGATACTTACTGCAAGAGTATAGAGAAGCCCTTTTTGACACAACTAAGCTAACTCACTCTTATGTACTTTATGGTAAACAGCCCAATGAAGAAGTGTGAGAAATGGTTAGCTACTTCTGTGCAACTTTTTTACTAGATTATAATGAAAGGAAATCCTGCCATACTTACAGACATTTATTAAATAAATATTGATTTAGAAATAGATTCATGAAACCTATATTTTTTTCTTTTTTAGAATTTTCTGTTTTGTTTTTTAATAGTTGGTATTTGGTAGTCCACAATAATTAAAGCCTTGGCATTAATTTTACATATCATAGATTTAGAGGTGATTCTTTTTTTTAATTGGAGTATCGTTGATAGACAATCTTATATTAGTTCAAGTATACAACACAGTAGTTCAACAGCTACCCATATTATTAAATCTTCACCCCACTAGTGCAGTTACTATCTGTCAACACAGGAAGATGTTATACAAATCATTAGCTATAATATCCATGCTGCACTACCATCCCCATGACCAACTTATATTATGATTGAGAATTTTTGTGTCCCTTTATCCCCCTCACCTTCCCACATACCCACCCCAACCCCTCCCCCATAGTAACCATGAGTCACTTCTCAGTGTCTATGAGAATATTGCTATTTGTTCCTTTTGTTTTTTTTATATATTCCACAAAAAGTGAAATCATGTAGTATTTGTCTTTCTCTGCCTGCCTTATTACACTTAGTATAATACCCTCTAGGTCAATCTATGTTGCAAATAGCAGGATTTTTTCCCTTTTTATGGCTGAATATTTTATTGTATATATGTACCACATCTTTATCCATTCAACTGTTGATGGACACTTTGGTACTTCCATATGGTGGCTATTGTAAATAATGCAGCAGTGAAAAGGAGTGCATATATCTTTTCAAATTAGGGATTTTGTTTTCCTTGGATAACTCCTAGAAGTGGAATTACTAGGTCATATGGTATTTCTGTTTTTAGTTTTTTGAGGAATCTCCATACTGCTTTCCATAGTGGTCACATCAATTTACATTCCCACCAACAGTGTAGGAGGTTTCCCTTTTCTCAACAGACTCACCAACACTTGTTATTTCTTGTCTTTTGGATGATGGCCATTATGACTGGTATGAGGTGACATCTCACCTTCGTTTTGATTTCCGTTTTCCTGGTGATTCGTGATGTGGAGCATCTTTTCATGTGCCTGTTGGCCATTTGTATTTCTTCTTTGGAAAAATGTCTGTTCAGGTCCTCTGCCCATTTTTTAATTGGGTGTTTTTTGTTTTTTTTTTTTTGGTGTTGAGGCATATGAGTTCTTTATATATTATGGATGTTAACCCCTTCCTTATCAGTTAAATTGTTTACAAATATATTCTCCAATACTTTAGGTTGCCTTTTTGTGCTGCTGATGGTGTCCTTTGATGTACAGAAGATTTTTAGTTTGATGTAATCCCATTTGTTCATTTTTTCTTTTGTTTCCCTTGCCCAAGGAGATGTGTCCAAGAAAAAAAAATTTCATAATAACATTAAAGAGATTTTTGCCTGTGTTTTCCTCTAAGAGTTTTATGTTATCATGTCTTACATTTAGGTATTTGATACAATTCAAGTTTACTTTTGTGTATGGAGTTAGACAGTAATCCAGTTTCATTCTTTTGCATGCATCGGTCCAGATTTCTCAACATCAGTTATTGAAGAGGCTGTCTTTTCCCTATTGTATATTCATGGCTCCTTTATCGTATATTAATTAACCATATATGTGTGGGTTCATATCTGGGCTCTTTTCTGTTCCACTGATCTTTGGGTCTGTTCTTGTGTTTTGAAACTATAGCTTTGTAGTATAGCTTGAAGTCAGCTTTGTTCCTCTTTCTCTGGATTGGTTTGACTCTTTGGGATCTTTTGTGATTCCATATGAATTTTAGGCTTACTCATTCTAGTTCATTGAAAAATACCATTGGTATTTTGATAGTATTGCATTGAATTTGTAAACTGCTTGGGACAGGATGGCCATTTTGACAATATTAATTCTTCCTATCTATAAGCTGGTATAGATCTCTATTTATTGGTGTCTTCTTTAACTTCTCTCATGAGTGTCTTATAGTTTTCAGAGTATAGATCTTTTGCTTCCTTGGTTAGGTTTTGATGCAATTATAAATGGAATTGTTATCCTGATTTATCTTTCTGCTAGCTTGCTGTTAGTACATAGGAATGCAACAGAATTTCTGTGTATTAATTTTGAATCCAGTTACTAGTTCTAATAGTATTTTGGTGGAGTCTTTAGGATTTTCTATGTATAATATCATGTGATCTGCAAATAGTGACAGTTTTACTTCTTCATTACCAATTTGGATGCCTTTTATCTCTTTATCTTGTCTGATTGCCATGGCTAGGACTTCCAGTACTATGTTGAATGAAAGTGGTAAGAATGGACATCCTTGTCTTGTTCCTGATCTTAGAGGAAAGCTTTCAGCTCTTTGCCATTGAGTATGATGTTAGCTATAGGTTGTGTATCCCTTGACTGTTTTTGTGTCAGTAATACTCTCTCCTTAGCCTTAATCTTTGTCATTTTAATTATTATATATCTTGGTTTGTCTTCCTGGGGTTCCTTTTGTTAGGGACTCTCTCTGCTTCCTTCCTCAGAGTGGGGAACTTTTCAGCAATTATTTCTTCATCAAGACTTTCTATCCCTTTGTGTCTCTCTTGTGTCTCTCTCTGGTACCCCTAGTATGTGAATATTTTTTCATTTGGTGTTGCAACACAGCTCTCTTAGCATCCTCTTGTTTCTCTCTAAAAGAGAGAATCTTTTCTCTTGTGTTCCCCAGCTTCATTATGTTCCTGTTCTCTAATTTCCATCTCAGTCAGTGTCTCCTCTACTTGCAGCAATCTATTATCCATCCCCTCCACTATATTTTAAATTTTAGTTACTGTATTCTTCAGCTCTGAGTGGCTGTTTTCCAACTATTCTATCTCTTTGTTGAAGTCCTCCCTGCTGAGATCAGTACTTTTCTGCACTTCAGTGAACAAATTTATGACTTACTTTGAAATCTTTATCAAGAAGATTAGTGATCTCTGTTTCAGTTAGTCCCCTTTCTGGTGTCTTATCCTGTAGGTTTGTTTGGAGCATATTCTTCTGCTTCCTCATTTTGTCAGGGTTTCTGTGTTTCTTCCTTTGTATTAGATAGATCTATTCTTCCTGGTCTGGAGAGTAATGGCTTTATGAAGAAGGCATACTGTGGTGTTCAGAAGCTCAAGACTCTTTACTCTCCAGTGCCTGGTTCTCCTTTGCAGTGGAGCCTCATTTGTTGTTGGTGGGCTATGGGCAGGACTGGCTCTTTGTCTGCTTTGGGTCACAGCTCACCTCAGCTGGCCCAGAGCAGCAGTGCTTCTGCTGGGATTGTTGTAGGAGGGGCTTCCCTCTGCCTGTTCTACAGCTGTGGTGACACTGCTGGGCTGACAGGTGGGTGAGCATGCTAGGCTGGGCCACCAGCAAGGAGGAAGGAGAGCTTGGAGCTGGCTCCCACAGATGCTTACCCACTTGGGCTGAGAGAGGGCCAAGAAATTTGGGAAAGCCTCCCTCTGCCTTCAGGCAGCAAAGTCTCCCTCCACTTTCCAGGCAGCAAAATGTCTGATGCTTCTGGGCTGAGTGGGCAGGGTATTTGGGCAGGTGCATGGGGAAGTGCCTCAGGGCTGAGCTGCCAGCCCGGGGAATGGTGTATTTGGAGTTCCCAAGAATGCCCAATTTACTGGGCCACAGGAGGGCTGGAGAAGTGTCATCCACCTGCCCTTTCTCCTGAGGAGAGGGCACTGTCCAACCCTCACCCCTCTGGCACCCTTCCCACTACTGGTAAATCTTTCAAACTGCCACCTCTGTGTTGGGTCTTGTCAGGACCAACAGAGCATGCTTATCCTCCACAAGCCATTGAAGTCAGCCTCCCAGAGTGCTCCAACTCTCCATGGTGTCCAGCCCTGTTAATCGCCAAAGCCTGATGCAATGTGGGCTTATGTTCCCAGACCACATCTCCAGGGCCAGGTGTGTAGACTTCCTGAGCACTTATCCCCTCCCCTCTCAGTTCCTCTCCCATCACTTGTTGACTGGAATGGGGGAAGGCTTGGTTCACAATCACTTGTGGCTCTGCCACTTTACCCTTTTCTGTGTGGTCTTATCTTCTTAACTAGGTAGATGGTCCGTTATGCAGTCTTCAGGTTGTTTTCAGTATTAGTTGTATTTGCTGTAGTTGCTCCCTTGGTTTGTGTTAGGGGGAGGAGGCTTCCACTTTTCCTTCCTACTCTGCCATCTTTTTTTCCCTTTCTGCAACCTATTTTTTAAACTTGGTAGTATCCTGGGTCTCTGTCATTTTAGGTGTCTGACCACTGTCAGAGATGTACCAGCATTATTAGAGCAGAATTCTGTTACTCTTGTGATCAGCATCAAACAGAAACTTCCTGAGCCAATGACAGACACAGGTGGCCCCAGATGTCATTCCTAAGTGATCAGATGTAGACTTATTTTCTGTCCATGCAAAAATTGGGGCTATCTTTAAAATACTTTATCAACCTACTTATCTTGAATACCTTTCATTATAGCAATAAAAGTTCATTTCTAATATTTACCATTCTGATTAACAAGTAATTAATGTCACCAATAGAAAAATATCTGCTATTTTTTTATCTAACAAGCAAAGTCTTAGATGTTGGTCAATATATGAACAGGTAGTTGGCTTTTGGGAGGATATGTTAGCTGGCAATCTCTGAAATATGGATTCTTGGTTAGGGCTACTGACAATTCCTGAGCTGAAGCCTATACTAAATAGCCCTTATTTAATATCACACTGCCTATGGTAAATAATTTAATATATACATCATAACTGGTGCCTCTCCCAGTCTAAGAGGTCAGGGAAGGATTCTCAGAGGACGTAAAACTTGATCTAGGCTTGAAACACAAGGGAAGAGTTATACCAGGCAGACATGGATGATCACATGCAGCACATTTCAGGAAATGGGGATGGTTCTATTTGTCTTAAATATGGGAGTATGCAGAAGCCTGCTGAAATAAATGGGAGTCCAGTTCACAAAGAGCCCCCAAACTGTGAAGTTCACTTTTTATCTTGAGGATAAGAGTTTCTGTCAAAAGTGAGACTGGAAGTAGAAAGATCAATTAGAAGAATAAGACAGTTGTCCAAGCAAGAAAAAAGGTCCAAAAACCTATGCTGTTGAAATGGAATGGAGATGAGATACATTCAAGTCATAGCTATTTTTCTCTCCCAAAACCCAAAGTCTGAGTTAGGTGTCCTTCCTTTCTTGAGCTATCATAGCATCCTGAACTAGTCCTGCCAACATACTTACCTTGCTGTGTTGAAATTGCCTCTTTACTTATATGTATCCCCCCGACTAGACTATATACCCGTGAGGGCAGGACCTAATCAGTTTTGTTTCCTGTTTAATCCCTAAGTGGAGAACAAAAGTCAGCCATAGTCGCTGAGTGAATGAAAGATAATGAAGAAGTTTCTGGCCTAGGTAAATAGAAAATGAACAAATGTAAACCTCATTGCTGTCCTGGCTTGTGTTCCTAACAAGGTCAGGTCCTTACCGTTTGAGCTATATCAGCAACACTGAGTGAGATCAGTGTAAAACTCAGCACCTAATTGTTACTTCCCTTGCTGGGTGTTTTGGTTTTTTTTTTCTATTAGCGTACAATTACATGAGCAATATTATGGTTACTAGATTCCCCCTATTATCAAGTACCCATCCCATACCCCATTACAGTCTCTGTCCATCGGGGTAGTAAGAGGCTATAGAATCACTACTTGTCTTCTCTGAGCTTTACTGCATTCCCTGTATGCCGCCCCTCCCACTACATGATATGTGCTAATCGTAATATCCCTTTTCCCCCTTATTCCTCCCTTCCCACCTATCTTGCCCAGTCCCTTTCCCTTTGGTAACTACTAGTCTCTTCTTGGAGTCTGTGAGTCTGCTGCTGTTTTGTTCTTTTAGTTTTTTCTTTGTTCTGATACTACACAGATGAGTGAAATCATTTGATATTTGTCATTCTCTGCCTGGCTTATTTCACTGAGCATAATACCCTCTAGCTCCATCCATGTTGTTGCAAATGGTAGGATTTGTTTTCTTCTTATGGCTGAATAATATTCCATTGTGTATATGTACCACATCTTTAGCCATTCATCTACTGATGGACACTTAGGTTGCTTCCATTTCTTGGCTATTGTAAATAGTGCTGCGATAAACATAGAGGTGCACACGTCTTTTTCAAACTGTGCATTCCTAGGGTAAATTCCTAGGAGTGGAATTCCTGGGTCAAAAGGTATTTCTATTTTGAGTTTTTTTTTCTTACAATTTATTTTATTTTAGTATCATTAACCTACAATTACATGAGCAATATTGTGATGATTAAACTACCCCCTTCATCAGGTCCCCCCCACCAACCCTATTACAGTCACTGTCCATCAGTGTAGTGAGATGAGAATCACTACTTGTCTTCTCTGAGCTGTACAGTCCCCCCCGTGCCCCCCCACCCTATGTCTGCC
>JAQQAC010008350.1:21107819-21126703 GCA_029783875.1 Phataginus tricuspis
TTCTTGGGTTCTGTGAGTCTGCTGCTGTTTTGTTCCTTCATTTTTTTTTTCTTTGTTCTTATACTCCACATATGAGTGAGATCATTTGGTACTTGTCTTTTTCGGCCTGGCTTATTTCACTGAGCATAATACCTTCCAGCTCCATCCATGTTGTTGCAAATGGTAGGATTTGTTTTCTTCTTATGGCTGAATAATATTCCATTGTGTATATGTACCACATCTTCTTTATCCATTCATCTACTGATGGACACTTAGGTTGCTTCCATTTCTTGGCTATTGTAAATAGTGCTGCGATAAACATAGGGGTGCATATGTCTTTTTCAAACTGGGCTACTGCATTCTTAGGGTCAATTCCTAGGAGTGGAATTCCTGGGTCAAATGGTATTTCTATTTTGAGTTTTTTGAGGAACCTCCATACTGCTTCCCACAACGGTTGAACTAATTTACATTCCCACCAGCAGTGTAGGAGGGTTCCCCTTTCTCCATATCCTCACCAACATTTGTTGTTGTTTGTCTTTTGGATGGTGGCCATCCTAACTGGTGTGACATGATATCTCATTGTGTTTTTAATTTGCATTTCTCTGGTGATTGGCGATGTGGAGCATCTTTTCATGTGCCTGTTGGCCATCTGAATCTCTTCTTTGGAGAAGTGACTGTTCAGCTCTTCTGCCCATTTTTTAATTGGCTTATTTGCTTTTTGTTTCTTGAGGTCTGTGAGCTCGTTATATAATTTGGATGTCAACCCCTTATCGGATATGTCATTTATGAATATATTCTCCCATACTGTACGATGTCTTTTTGTTCTGCTGATGGTGTCCTTTGCTGTACAGAAGATTTTTAGTTTGATATAGTCCCACTTGTTCATTTTTGCTTTTGTTTCCCCTGCCCAGGGAGATATGTTCATGAAGAAGTTGCTCATGTTTATGTCCAAGAGATTTTTGCCTATGTTTTTTTCTAAGAGTTTTATGGTTTCATGACTTACATTCAGGTCTTTGGTCCATTTTGAGTTTACTTTTGTGTATGTGGTTAGACAGTGATACAGTTTCACTCTCTTACATGTAGCTGTCCAGTTTTGCCAATACCAGCTGTTGAAGAGGCTGTCCTTTCCCCATTGTATATCCATGGCTCCTTTATCATATATTAATTGACCATACATGCTTGGGTTTATATCTGGGCTCTCTATTCTGTTCCATTGGTCTGTTGGTCTGTTCTTTTGCCAGTACCAAATTGTCTTGATTACTGTAGCTTCGTAGTAGAGCTTGAAGTCAGGGAGTATAATTCCCCCTGCTCTATTCTTCCTTCTCAGGATTGCTTTGGCTATTTGGGGTCTTTTGTGGTTCGATATGAATTTTAGAACTATTTTCTCTAGTTCATTGAAGAATGCTGTTGGTATTTTGATAGGGATTGCATTGAATCTGTAGATTGCTTCAGGCAGGATGGCCATTTTGACCATATTAATTCTTCCATGAGCACGGGGTGTGTTTCCATTTATTGGTATCTTCTTTAATTTCTCTCATGAGTGTCTTCTAGTTTTCAGTGTCTTCTAGCTTTCACTTCCTTGGTTAGGTTTATTCCTAGGTATTTTATTCTTTTGAATACAATTGTAAATGGAATTGTTTTCCTGATTTCTCTTTCTGGTAGTTCACCGTTAGTGTATAGAAATGCAACCGATTCTCTGTATTAATTTTGTATCCTGCAACTTTACTGAATTTCAGATATTAGATCTAGTAGTTTTGGAGTGAATTCCTTAGGGTTCTTTATGTACAATATCATGTCATCTGCAAGCAGGGGCAGTTTGACTTCTTCCTTAACAATCTGGATGTCTTTTATTTCTTTGTGTTGTCTGATTGCCATGGCTAGGACCTCTAGAACTACGTTGAATAAAAGTGGTGAGAGTAGGCATCCTTGTCTTGTTCCCGATCTTAAAACAAAAGCTTTCAGCTTCTTGCTGTTAAGTATAAGGTTGGCTGTGGGTTTGTCATGTATGGCCTTTATTATGTTGAAGTACTTGCCCTCTATACCCATTTTGTTGAGAGATTTTATCATGAATGGATGTTGAATTTTGTTGCATGCTTTTTCAGCATCGATGGAGATGATAATGCGGTTTTTGTCCTTCTTTTTGTTGATGTAGTGGATGATGTTGATGGATTTTTGAATGTTGTACCATCCTTGCATCCCTGGGATGAATCCAGCTTGATCATGATGGATGATATTTTTGATGTATTTTTGAATTTGGTTTGCTAATATTTTGTTGAGTATTTTTGCATCTATGTTCATCATGGATATTGGTCTGTAATTGTCTTTTTTTGTTGTGTCTTTGCCTGGTTTTGTTATTAGAGTGATGTTGGCCTCGTAGAATGAGTTTGGGAGTATACCGTCCTCTTCTACTTTTTGGAAAACTTTAAGTAGGATGGGTATTAGGTCTTCACTAAATGTTTGATAAAATTCAGCAGTGAAACCATCTGGTTCAGGGGTTTTGCTCTTAGGTAGATTTTTGATTACCAATTCAATTTCTTTGGTGGTAATTGGTCTATTCAGATTTTCTGTTTCTTCCTGAGTCCACCTTGGAAGGTTGTATTTTTCTAGAATGTTGTCCATTTCTTATAGGTTATCAGTTTGTTACCATATAATTTTTCATAGTATTCTGTCATAATTCTTTGTATTTCTGTGGTGTCCATAGTGTTTTTTCCTTTCTCATTTCTGATTCTGTGTATGTGTATAGACTCTCTTTTTTCCTGATAAGCCTGGCTAGGGGTTTATCTGTTTTGTTCATTTTCTCGAAGAACCAGCTTCTGCTTTCGTTGATTCTTTCTCTTGTTTTATTCTTCTCAATTTTATTTATTTATGCTTTAATCTTTATTATGTCCCTCCTTCTACTGACTTTGGGCCTCATTTGTTCTTCCTTTTCTAGTTTCTTTCATTGTGAGTTTAGACTGTTCATTTGGGATTGTTCTTTCCTGAGGTAGGCCTGTATTGCAATATGTTTCCCTCTTAGCATGGTCTTCACTGCATCCCACAGATTTTGTGGTATTGAATTATTGTTGTCATTTGTCTTCATATATTGCTTGATCTCTGTTTTTATTTGGTCATTGATCTATTGATTATTTCGGAGCATGGCGTTAAGCCTCCATGTGTTTGTGGGCTTTTTCATTTTCTTTGAATAATTTATTTCTAGTGCCATACCTTTGTGATCTGAGAAGCTGGTTGGTACAATTTCAATCTTTTTTAATTTACGCTTTTTGAGGCTCTTTTTGTGGCCTAGTATATGATCTTTTCTTGAAAATGTTCCATGTGCACTTGAGAAGAAGGTGTGTCCTATTGCTTTTGGATGGAATGTTCTGTAGATGTCTGTTAGGTCCATGTGTTCTAATACGTTGTTCAGTGCCTGTGTCTCTTTATTTATTTTCTGTCTGGTTGATCTGTCCTTTGGAGTGAGTAGTGTGTTAAAGTCTCCCAAAATGAATGCATTGCATTCTATTTCCCCCTTTAATTCTGTTAGTATTTGTTTCACATATGTAGGTGATCCTGTGTTGGGTGCATAGATATTTATAATAGTCATATCCTCTTGTTGGACTGACCCCTTTATCATTATGTAATGTCCTTCTTTGTCTCTTGTGACTTTCTTTGTTTTGAAGTCTATTTTGTCTGATAGAAGTACTGCAACTCCTGCTTTTTTCTCCCTATTAGTTGCATGAAATATCTTTTTCCATCCCTTCAGTTTTAGTCTGTGTATGTCTTTGGGTTTGAAGTGAGTCTCTTGTAGGCAGCATATAGATGGGTCTTGTTTTTTATCCATTCCGTGACTGTATGTCTCTTGATTGGTGCATTCAGACCGCTTACTTTTAGGGTGATTATCGATAGGTATGTACTTATTGGCATTACTGGCTTTAGATTTGTGGTTACCAAACGTTCAAGGGCAATTGCCTTACTATCTAACAGTCTAATTTAACTCACTTCATATGCTATTACAAACACAACCTAAAGATTCTTTTCTTTTTCCTCCTTTTTCTTCCTCCCCCATTCTTTGTATGTTATGAATCATATTCTGTACTCTTTGTGTATCCCTTGTGACATCTATTTAGTCTTAGGAATACTTCCATCTATAGGAGTCCCTCCAAAATGCACTGTAGAGGTGGTTTGTGGGAGGTAAATTCTCTCAGCTTTTGCTTATCTGAAAATTGTTTAATCCCTCCTTCAAATTTAAATGATAACCTTGCCGGGTAGAGTATTCTTGGTTCAAGGCCCTTCTGCTTCAATGCATCAAATATATCATGCCAATCCCCCCTGGCCTGTAAGGTTTCTTTTGAGAAATCTGATGATAGCCTGATGGGTTTTCCTTTGTATGTGATCTTTTTTTCTCTCTAGCTGCTCTTAAAAGTCTGTCTTTATCCTTGATCTTTGCCATTTTAATTATTATATGTCTTGATGTTGTCTTCCTTGGGTCCCTTGTGTTGGGAGATCTGTACACCTCCATGGCTTGAGAGACTATCTCCTTCCCCAGAATGGGGAAGTTTTCAGCAATTACCTCCTTAATGACACTTTCTATCTCTTTTTCTTTCTCTTCTTCTTCTGGTACCCCTATCATGCGAATATTCTTCCATTTGGATTGGTCGCACAGTTCTCTCAATATTTTTTCATTCTTAGAGATTCTTTTTTCTCTCTGTGACCCAGCTTCTTTGTATTACTCTTCTCTAATTTCTATTCCATTTACCGTCTCTTCTACTACATCTAATCTGCTTTTAAATTCTTCCATTGTATGTTTCATTTCAGATCTGGAATTTCTTAATGATTGAATCTCCATCTTAAGTTTTCCTGAGTTCTTGAATATTTTTCTGTACCTCCATAAGCATGTTTATGATTTTTATTTTGAGCTCTGTTTCAGGAAGATTGGTGAGTTCAGTTTCATTTGACCCTTTTTCTGGGATTTGTGAGATTTTGGTCTGAACCATGTTCTTTTGATGTTTCATATATCTGTGTGGTACCCTCTATTGCCCAGAAGCTGGAGTGAGGTTGGGGGGTTGCAGGGGAGCAGAGCTCTTGTCCTATTTTGTGAGGTCTGCTCTGTTCGTGCAGTCTGTATGCAGTCTGGTGCAGCCTTCTTTCCTGTTGCTGTTTTAGGGTTAGTTGTAGTAACTATATTTTCACACTCTGTGGTTTTTGGAGGAGTTCTCTGTCTCATGTCTCATGCCACCATCTGAATCTCCCACTGGATATGTATATTTGTGTGTTTATGTATATATTGATCTACATATATATTCTGGTTATCATCTTGAAGCTACAGTCTATCTTCCCAAAGTTGCATTGACAGATGGAAGTCCCAGCAATGTCTGTTGAACAGTTACTGCCAGAGTGAACATGTGTAAGGAACACAAAGGAGCAGTAATGTTCTTGAGTCGAGCCAGAGATTCTCTGTTGACCAATAACTGAAGAAAGTGTTTGGTGACTCTGCTGTTAATATTGACCCTGCAAAGAGCTGGATTCAAGTGCTAAGAGTAGAAGCTCTGTTCTGTAGGCCTCTGCATAACTTGGGTAGTGTTCATTTAGGAGTTAACTATTCCACTCTGCAGCCACATGTCAGAATCTGGCAGATTCCATGAACCTGCATAACAATTTTGCAACACAGCATTTTACATTTTAGATATTCTCTTAGAAGCTCTGGATTAGAAATGTTTATTATATTTAATATATCTAGCATGTATAATTTGTGTATAGTTTTTATCATCTGTATATAAAGTTTCTTTATGGGCTTTACCTAATAGCTTCAATAAAGTTGGAAGATGTATGTGCTTCCACATACATAGGACTTTTTTGGTGTTTGATTATGGATGGCCAGAAATTGAAGAATCAGGAAGCTTTTCCCATAGATTAAAAAAAAATTCCCATAGAAGTCCATTGTAATAGATTTCCTAGAATTGATCCAAATTTGAGGTGTTTGAAATGGATTAAAGGACTTTAGAGAGGCAGTTGAAGGCAGCATCAAAAATCAGTCAGCTTTAATGCGTCTCTTCTGAACTGTTAAGGAAACATCAGCCAGGAATTTGTGCAGCAAAGCTGGGATTGTTACATGTGTAACACCAGGGAAAGCAGGCTTTCCCCCCCCCCCTAATATCTTGGTCACAAACGCGTGGTAACACTCTCTGAGCCATCCATGTTAGATGAGCTTTCTCTGCTGGTGTTTGCAGAAGCTGAGAGCCAGGAGCTCTGGCTGAAGAGTATCCTCAGACTGGTGGAACCCACTGGAAGGGTCCGCAGTTGATGGTCCTCTCAGAGTGACTTCTTCCAGTTAGGGAAAGGGTGCTGGGAGCAGAGTGGAAACCTTTCTAATAGTTCTGGATAAATTCATTAAATACTCAACAAGCCTCAAAGGTGCAAGGCCTTAGAAGGACACAGTGAAATATACTTCTTGCTTTCAACACATTTACCAGTTAATGGTGATTAAATTGGTGGATTTCATAGGCAAACCTTTCAGAAATTGGTTGTCAGTTTCTTAAGTATTCAAGTATAAGAATTTGAAGTTGATTTTTTTATCCAAAAAAATGTGTCCAAACAATTTTGCTGGTGAGGTAAAATTGTTAATAGCCAGTTCCCAGCCTTGCCACTCATGTCAGGAATGTAGACTATACTTGCTCATGATTTTTATTGAATCACAGGGATAGGGGTTTTTTGTTGTTGTTTAAGGGAAAAAGCCTTGGAAAGCCACTGTTTCCATAACAACAGGAAAAGCTGGCTGCAGTGGCTCAGCTGACTGGCCCCCAGAATGTCTTGTTGAGCTGCTGTGCAGGCAGAGATGTTAGCTTGGCATGAGAATTTTCCAGCAGTGAACAAGTCACTTTGTGAAATACTGCATTATCTATTACCAACGGTGTTTGCTCAGCAGCAGGGTCTATGTCACTCAAAGCTGCTGCAGAGGTTTTTCTGGGTGAGAAAACCTGGGTGAGAGCTTGGTCTGGTTAATTTTTAGATCCCTTAGAGCATTAGGATTTTATGAGTCTGTAGTTGTATTAAACTCAAATGACATGTTCATTGATGTGCTGAATGATTTTAGTTCGACTGTAACATCCAACCTGCACTAATACAATATGTTGTCTATCAAATAAAAACAAGTTTGGATTAAAGGAAAGGAGAGATTTTATTTAAAAGAATTATTGCATAAGGGGAGGGTGCTTTTGCCATAGGGAGAATGCTCTAACCATAAGATCTACAAGGGTGTCAAAGATCAGACAGAAAGGAATCCTCTTTTATAAGAGAGGGTAAACAGGGCTCAAAAGAATCAGCTTATTGGGGGAATAGGTGGCAGAATCAGACAGTTGATCAGGAAATGGCATTGTATTTCCTTATGGTCTGCTGATTCTTAGAAGGAGCCATTAAGGAGATATAGTATACTTGACTTAGGCTGAGGGTGGATCAAAGGCTTGGGGGAAAGAGAGAAGCTTAACTAAAGTTTGGTCATCAGTTAACAAGCATTTTGTTCCAATCAGTCAGTGAGAGCAAACAGTTCAGCTAATTTTTTATGAGGCAAAAAATGGGAATTTGACCTTGTCATAGGTAAACATGGTGGCATTGTGAATCTTGTCTCAGACTCATGGGGAGTCAGCTTACACTTTGCTGTAAGCTGATTCCTGGAACAGGGTGGGTGGATTTCCTTAACTGTAGCTGTTTTCCAGGAATTCAGAATTCAGGCAATGTTTAACGTGGTCATGGGGGTGACTTGCTGCATCCATATTCTTGCCTCACTCTTCTCCATGATTATGACCTGAAATCCATGACCTGGACTTTCCTGAAATCTGCTTATTAGTCCTCAGGTAAAGGGAGAGAATGGCAGCTGGAAACAGTTACTAAGAGGGACAGTGGTGACCATCTTCTTGCCAGTAATTATGCATATCTTCTAGCCCAAAAAGTGATACAGTTTCAAAGGATTTCTTGAGTTCTTTCCCAGTGTACAAATCTACTCCTCACCCATATCTTTGTATTAAGTGAATGCTTCTAATGTAGCATTTTGATTTCTTTAATGCTTTTTAAAACATTGAGAGACTCTTTTTTAGAGCAGTTTTAGGTTTACAGAAAAATTGAGTGGAAAGTACAGAGTTCCTAGGTGTTTGCCCCTCCAGTATCCCCTAGTATTAACATATGGCGTTGCTGTGGTACATTTATTACAATTGATAAGCCAACGTTGATACATTAATATTAACTAAAGTCCATAGTTTACATCTTTGTACATTCTGTAGTTTATAACAAAATGTATAATGAAATGTATCCACCATTACAGTATCAAGAGTAGTTTTAACTACTCCCAAAATCCCAGGCTCCATCTATTCATTCTTCCCTCCCTCCTTCCAAACTCTGGCAACTGCTGATCTTTTTACTGTTTCCATAATTTTGCCTTTTCTAGAACATCATGTAGTTGGACAGTATGTAGTCTTTTCAGATCAGTTTCTCTCAGTAATATCCATTTAAAGTTCCTTCCTGTGTTCTTGTGGCTTGATAGCTCATTTCTTTTTAGCATTGAGTAATAAATATCCCATCTCCTGGATGTACCAGTTTGTTGTTTAGCTATTCACCTACTAAAGGACATGTTGGTTGCTTCTGAGTTTTAACAGTTGTCAATAAAACTGCTATAAAATTTGTATACAAGTTTTTCTATGAACATAGTTTTCATCTCATTTGGGTAAATACCAAAAAGTACAACTGTTGATCATATGGTAAGACGATGTTTAGTTTTATAAGAAACAGCCAGTCTTGTACAGTGGCTGTACTATTTTGCATTCCCACCAGCAATGAATAAGAGTTCCTGTTGCCCTACATCCTTGACAGCATTTAGTGTTGTCTGAGTTTTGGATTTTAGTCATTCTAGTAGGTGTATAGTAGTGTCTTATTTTATTATTAAAAAAATTTTTTTAATATAAATGTTTTATTAATAACAGGGGAAGGATTCTTTGTGAACAAAAATTTTAGCATTGGATTTTCAAGCAGTCTCCTTCACTGGATGTAGTTAGGTTTGCTCTGCTGGTAACAAAGAATATATCTAGTTACCTTCTTAAACTAGAGTTGTGGAGCATAGATCACTGAACTAGATTGGATGCATTTGTGGAGCATTTAAAATTTTTTTCTTCCTTTTTTTTCATTTAAATATGATTGATATATACTCTTATGAAGGTTTCACAAGAAAAACAATGTGGTTATTACATTCACCCATATTATCGAGTTCCCGTCCCCATACCCCATTGTAGTCACTGTCCATCAGTGTAGTAAGAAGCCACAGAGTCCCTATTTGTCTTCTCTAAGCTATACTGTCTTCCCCATGACCCTACACACACCATGTGCACCAATCATGATACCCCACAATCCCCTTCTCCCTCCCTCCCCATGCACCCTCCCCCACTCCTCCCCTTTGGTAACCGCTAGTCTCTTCTTGGAGTCTAAGAGTCTGCTGCTATTTTGTTCCTTCAGTTTTGCTTTGGTGTTATACTCCACAAATGAGGGAAATCATTTGGTATTTGTCTTTCTCTGCCTGACTTATTTCACTGAGCATAATACCCTCTAGCTCTATCCATGTTGTTGCAAATGGTAGGATTTGTTTCTTTCTTATGGCTGAATAATATTCCATTGTGTATATGTACTACACCTTCTTTATCCATTCATCTACTGATGGACACTTAGGTTGCTTCCATATCAGTGGTGTCTTATTTTAATTTGCATTTCCCTAGTGACATATGAGGTTGAGTATTTTTTCATGTGCTCTTTGCCATCTATAAATCTTCCTTGGTGAGGTCTTTAAATGTTTTTTTGACAGTTTGTGTGTGTGTGTGTGTACGTGTGCACACGTGCACTCTAGGGTTTACCGTATGCATCTAACTTTTCTCATTCGGTTTCTGATTTAAGTAAACTAGTTTAATTCCAATTAAATGTAGAAATGTTACTCCAGTATAGCTCTATTATTACCTTTCCCCCCTTTTTTGGTTTTGCTATACAGAGAACGTCTGTTAATGTTACAAACCAAATAATGCATTGTTACAATTATTACTTTACTGACTGTATTCATTTCCTTAGCCTAATAAAGCTTACCTCCTACCAACCTCCTTTGGGAAAATATATTACATTTCTGTATGTGATACACCATTACATTATATATATATATATATATATATATATATTATGTATGTATATAATTTTTAATATTGCCTTTTAATACTAGTTATGAGAAGGGACCAAATATATTCATTTATACTGTATCTTATAATCACATAGTTACCTTTAGCAGTTTTTTTTTTAATGTAGATTTGATTCTAGAGTCACTTGCTTTCCCTAGTGACTCTATGAACAGTGACTGATGAATTTCCATTAGTATTTCTTGTAAGGTGGATCTGCTAGCAGCAATTTCTCTAGTTTTTGTTTATTTGGTAAAGTAGTTCATCTTCATTTTTGGAAGATAGCTTTGCTGGATATAGCATTATTTGTTGACAGTTTCTTTTCTTCAAACACTTTAAATATGTTACCTCACTATCTTCTGGCTTCTCTTGTTTGTGCTGAAAAGTCAGTTGTTAATCTTATTGGGCTTCCCTTATAAGTGACTAGTCGTTTTTTTCTTGCTGCTTTCAAAATTTTATCCTTGGCTTTAACTTGCAGCATTTTTACTATGATGTGTTTGTGGGTCCGAGCATTTACCCTGCTTGGAGTTTGTTGAACTTCCTGGATGTGTAGTTTATTGTTTTTCAACAAATTTGGGACTTTTCATCCATACTTTCTTCAAATATTTTTTATTCTTTCTTTCATTTTGTCACCTCCATTTGTATTTGTTGTTATACTGATGCCGTCCTGCATTGCTAAGACTGTTTATTTTTCATTCCTTTTTCTCCATGTTCTTCAGTCTTGCATAATTTGTATTAATTTATCTTCATGTTCATTAATTTTTGCATCTGCCAATTCAAATCTGTTGAGCCCCTTTAGTGAATTTTTATGTCAATTTTTATACTTTTCAACTCCAGAATTTCCATTTCATCTTTTTAAATAATGTATTTCTCTTTATTCTTATTTTCTACTTTGTGCAACATTGCCATCATACCTTCCTTCCTTTTAAAATCATGCTTTTGTTTAATTCTGTAAATATATTCATAATGGTTAATTTGAAGTCTTTTTCTGTTAAATCTGACGTCTGGTTACTTGCACAGGCAATTTGTGTTGCCTGCTTTTTTTTCTCCTGCATATGATCATACTTTCCTATTTCTTTTTATGCCTTGTATTTTCGGCTGGAAACTAGATATTTTAGGTAATATATTGTAGCATATTGATCTCCCACTCCTGGAATTACTGGTACCTGCTCAACTCCACTCAAGACTGTTGCAGCCAAAAGCTATATTTTTAAAATAATTTTTAGTGACTGGATGGGTTATTTTAGTGAAGTCTATTTTCCACTCTTCTCCCTGCCCGCCCTCCCACCCCCAACCACCAAGCCATCACACATACACATGCAGTGTTAAGTCTCTGATATTGCTCTTCAGGGATGTATAGCCTTGGGTATGTCCATGGCAGTGACAGTGGTGGAGCTCTTTTTCTCTTTTTCCACAACTGCACCCAGCTGTTAAACTCTTACTCATTGCATTGTTCTTAACAGTGCCCTGGGACATAAATTGCTCTACAACCTGATCCATTGAAATTGTGGCACCTTTGAAGGAATCGTTTCTGAGGTCTGTTTTCGATATTTGTTCTGACCTTCTCACTATGGCTCCTTTCACTTGTCATTTTCCTCAGTTCTCCTCTGCAAAATAGCTGGCCTACTGTCTACGTTCCATGTGTTTTATTTTTTCATTTTTACTTTTATTTATTTTATTTTTTTATAACTTATTTTGGTAACACTAATCTACAATTACATGTGCAATATTATGGTTATTAAACTACCTCCTTCATCAGGTCCCCCCACCAACCCCATTACAGTCACTGTCCATGAGCGTAGTAAGATGCTATAGAATCACTACTTGTCTTCTCTGAGTTGTACAGCCCTCCCCATACCCCCCCAACATTACGTCTGCTAGTCGTAATGCCCCTTTTTCCCTCTTATCCCTCCCTTCCCACACATCTTCCCCAGTCCCTTTCCTTTTGGTAACTATTAGTCCGTTCGTGGGTTCTGTGAGTCTGCTGCTGTTTTGTTCCTTCAGCTTTTTTTCTTTGTTCTTATACTCCACATATGAGTGAAATCCTTTGATACTTGTCTTTTTCGGCTTAGCTTATTTCACTGAGTATAATACCCTCTGGCTCCATCCATGTTGTTGCAAATGGTAGGATTTGTTTTCTTCTTATGGCTGAATAATATTCCATTGTGTATATGTACCACATCTTCTTTATCCATTCATCTACTGATGGACACTTAGGTTGCTTCCATTTCTTGGCTATTGTAAATAGTGCTGCGATATATAGGGGTGCATATGTCTTTTTCAAACTGGGCTGCTGCATTCTTAGGGTAAATTCCTAGGAGTGGAATTCCTGGGTCAAATAGTATTTCTATTTTGAGTTTTTTGAGGAACGTCCATACTGCTTTCCACAATGGTTGAACTAATTTGCATTCCCACCCACAGTGTAGGAGGGTTCCCTTTTCTCCACATCCTCGCCAACATTTGTTGTTGTTTGTGTTTTGGATGTTGCCCATCCTCACTGGTGTGAGGTGATATCTCATTGTGGTTTTAAACTGCATTTCTCTGATGATTAGCAGTGTGGAGCATCTTTTCATGTGCCTGTTGGCCATCTGAATTTCTTCTTTAGAGAAGTGTCTATTCATGTCCTCTGCCCATTTCTTAATTGGATTATTTGCTTTTTGTTTCTTGAGGTCTGTGAGTTCTTTCTATATTTTGAATGTCAACCCCTTTTCAGATACATCATTTATGAATATATTTTCCCATATTGTAGGATGTCTTTTTGTTCTACTGATGGTGTCCTTTGCTGTACAGAAGTTTTTCAGCTTGATATAGTCCCACTTGTTCATTTTTGCTTTTGTTTCCCTTGCCCAGGGAGATATGTCCATGAAAAGTCGCTCATGTTTATGTCCAAGAGATTTTTGCCTATGTTTTTTTCTAAGAGTTTTATGGTTTCATGACTTACATTCAGGTCTTTGATCCACATTGAGTTTACCTTTGTGTATGGGGCTAGACAGTAGTCCAGTTTCATTCTCTTACATGTAGCTGTCCAGTTTTTCCAACACCAGCTGCTGAAGAGGCTGTCATCTCCCTATTGTATATCCAAGGCTCCTTTATCAAATATTAATTGACTGTAGGTGTTTGGGTTAATGTTTGGATTTTCTATTCTGTTCCACTGGTCTGTGAGTCAGTTTTTGTGCCAGTACCAAATTGTCTTGATTACTGTGGCTTTGTAGTAGAGCTTGAAGTCAGAGAGTGTAATTCCCCCTGTTTGATTCCTCCTTCTCAGGATTGCTTTGGCTATTCGGGGTCTTTTCTGGTTCCATATGAATTTTGGAATTATTTGTTCCAGTTTATTGAAGAAAGCTGTTGGTAGTTTGATAGGGATTGCATTGAATCTGTAGATTGCTTTAGGTAGTATTGCCATTTTGACAATATTGATTCTTCCTAGCCAAGAGCATGGGATGCATTTCCATTTGTTACTGTCCTCTTTAATTTCTCTTAGGAGTGTCTTGTAGTTTTCAGAGTACAGGTCTTTCACTTCCTTAGTTAGGTTTATTCCTAGGTATTTTATTCTTTTAGATGCAATTGTGAATGGAATTGTTTTACTAATTTCTCTTTGTTAGTTCATCATTAGTGTATAGGAAAGCAACAGATTTCTGTGTGTTAATTTTATATCCTGCAACTTTGCTGAATTCAGATATTAGTTCTAGTAGTTTTGGAGTGAAGTCTTTAGGGTTTTTTATGTACAATATCATGTCATCTGCAAATAGTGACAATTTGACTTCTTCTTTACCAGTCTCGATGCCTTGTATGTCTTTGGTTTGTCTGATTGCTGTGGCTAGGACCTCCAGTACTATGTTGAATAACAGTGGAGAGAGTGGGCACCCCTGTCTTAGATGAAAAGATCTTAGATAAAAACATCTTATATCTAAGATGTTCCCGATCTTAGATGAAAAGCTTTCAGCTTCTCAATATTAAGTATGATGTTAGCTGTGGGTTTGTCATGTATAGCCTTTATGATGTTGAGGTACTTGCCATATACCCATTTTGTTGAGAGTTTTAATCATGAATGGATGCTGAATTTTGTCAAATGCTTTTTCAGCTTCTATGGAGATGATCGTGTGGTTTTTGTTCTTCTTTTTGTTGATGTGGTGGATGATGTTGATGTATTTTTGAATGTTGAACCATCCTTGCATCCCTGGGATGAATCCGACTTGATCATGGTGTATGATCCTCTTGATGTGTTTTTGAATTTGGTTTGCTAATATTTTGTTGAGTATTTTTGCATCTATGTTCATCAGGGATATTGGTCTGTAATTTTCTTTTTTAGTGAGGTCTTTGCCCGGTTTTGGTATTAGAGTGATGTTGGCTTCATAGAATGAGTTTGGAAGTATTCCCTTCTCTTCTATTTTTTAGAAAACTTTAAGGGGATAGGTGCTATTTCTTCTCTATATGCCTGGTAGAATTCAGAGGTGAATTCATCAGGTCCGGGGGTTTTGTTCTTGGGTAGTTTTTTGATTACCGATTCAATTTTGTTGCTGGTGATTGGTCTGTTTAGTTTTTCTGTTTCTTGCTTGGTCAGTCTTGGAAGGTTGTATTTTTCTAAGAAGTTGTCCATTTCTTCTAGGTTTTCCAGCTTGTTAGCATATAGATTCTCATAATATTCTTTTATAATTCTTTGTATTTCTTTGGGGTCCATCGTGATTTTTCCTTTCTCATTTCTGATTCTGTTTATGTGTGTAGATTCTCTTTTTCTCTTAATGAGTCTGGCTAGGGGTTTATCTATTTTGTTTATTTTTTCAAAGAACCAGCTTTTGGTTTCATTGATTTTTTTATTGTTTTATTCTTCTCAATTTTATTTATTTCTTCTCTGATCTTTATTATGTCCCTCCTTCTGGTGACTTTGAGGCCCATTTGTTCTATTTCCAATTTCAGTAATTGTGTCTTTAGACTATTCATTTGGGAATGTTCTTCCTTCTTTATATAGGCCTGGATTGCAATAAACTTTCCTCTTAGAGCAGCCTTTGCTGCTTCCCACAGAAGTTGTGGCTTTGTGTTGTTGTTGTCATTAGTCTCCATATATTCTTTGATTTCTGTTTTGATTTGGTCGGTAACCCATTGATTCATTAGGAGAATGTTGTTAAGTCTCCATGTATTTGTGAGCCTTTTTCATTTCTTTCTAAAATTTATTTCTAGTTTTATACCTTTGTGATCTGAGAAGTTGGTTGGTAGGATTTCAATCTTTTTTAATTTACTGAGGTTCTTTTTGTGGCCTAGTATGTAGTCTATTCTGGAAAATGTTCCATGTGCACTTGAGAAGAATGTGTATCCTGGTGCTTTTGGGTGCAGACTTCTGTAGATATCTGTTAGGTCCATCTGTTCTAGTGTGTTGTTCAGTGCCTCTGTGTCTTTACTTATTCTCTGTGTGGTTGATCTGTCCTTTGGAGTGAGTGGTGTGTTGAAGTCTCCTAAAATGAATGCATTGCTGTCTGTTTCCTCCTTTAATTCTGTTAGCATTTGTTTCACATATGTTGGCACTCCTGTGTTGGGTGCATATATATTTATAATGGTATATCTTCTTGTTGAACTGACCCCTTTATCATTATGTAATGTCCTTTATCTCTTGCTACTTTCTTCGTTTTGAAGTCTATTTTGTCTGATACAAGTACTGCAACACCTGCTTTTTTCTCTTTGTTGTTTGCATGAAATATCTTTTTCCATCCCTTCACTTTTAGTCTGTGTATATCTTTGAGTTTGAGGTGAGTCTCTTGTAAGCAGCATATAGATGGGTCTTGCTTTTTTATCCACTCTGTTACTCTGTGTCTTTTGATTGGTGCATTCAGTCCATTTACATTTAGGGTGATTATCGATAGATAGGTACTTATTGCCATTGCTGGCTTTAGATTCGTGGTTACCAAAAGTTCAAGGGTTGCTTCTTTACTATCTAACAATCTAACTTAACTTTCTTGTTAAGTTATTGTAAACACCGTCTGATATTTCTTTATTTCTCGCCCTTCTTATTCTTCCTCCTCCTTTATTTATATACTAGGTGTTTTATTCTTTGCCTTTAGTTAATATTTGGATGGTCTGCTTTCTTTGCTATGATTTTATTTTCTCTAGTGACATCTTTTTAGCCTTAGGGGTGCTTCCCTCTAGAACAGTCTGTTTAAGATATCCTGTAGTGGTGGTTTATGAGAGGCAAACTCTCTCAACTTTTGTTTGTCTGGAAATTGTTTAAACCCGCCATCATATTTAAATGATAATCGTGCTGGATACAGTATTCTTGGTTCGAGGCCCTTCTGTTTCATTACGTTAAATATATCATGCCATTCTCTTCTGGCCTGTAAGGTTTCTGTTGAGAAGTCTAATGATAGTCTGATGGGTTTTCCTTTGTAGGTGATCTTTTTTCTCTCTGTAGCTGCCTTTAATACTCTGTCTTTGTCTTTGATCTTTGCCAGTTTAATTATTATGTGTCTTGGTGTTGTCTTCCTTGGGTCCCTTGTGTTGGAGATCTGGGGCTTCCGTGGACTGCGAGACTATTTCCTTCCCCAGCGTGGGAAAGTTTTCAGCAATTATTTCTTCAAAGACACTTTCTATCCCTTTTTTTCTCTCTTCTTCCTCTGTTACTCCTTTATGCGAATATTGTTCTGTTTGGATTGGTCACACAGTTCTCTTAATATTCTTTCATTCTTAGAGATCCTTTTATCTCTCTCTGCCTCAGCTTCTCTGTATTCCTGTTCTCTGATTTCTATTCCATTAACAGTCTCTTGTATCTCATCCGTCTGCTGTTAAGCCCATCGATCGCTTGTCTGATTTCTGCATTGTCTTTCCTTACTTCCCTCACTTCCTCCATCAGGTCTTGCACATTTCTCTGTAGATCCATCAGCATGGTTATGACTTTTATTCTGAATTCTTTTTCAGGAAGACTGTGCATTTCCATCCCTTCAGGCTCCCTCTCTGGGTTGTTTTGTTGATCTTAGTCTGGACCATATTCCTCTGTCTTTTCATGACTATAGAAGTGGTCGCTGGTAGTTGCCATATATGTCAGCTGGGCTCTTAAGTCTTTAAAAAGAAAAAAAAGAAAGAAAGAAAGAAAAGAAAAGAAAAAGAAAGAGAAGAAAAAACAAAACAAAAAACAAAAAAAACGGAAAAAACGCCTACCAGGAATAGATTCTGTGGGGATACTGTAGGTGGCACTGTTGCTCCACTATTCCGCCGCCATGGCCGCGCTGCTCCACAGGACCCTTTATAGCTCCACCTCACAGGGTGCCGTTTCCTCTCAGGTGTAGCTGCACGCTGTGCGCTCTCCTGTGTATTCTGTCTTTCTTTTAGGAATAGTTGTATTTGCTTTATTTTCATAGATATATATAGTTTGGGGAGGAGATTTCTGCCACCCTGCTCACGCTGCTATCTTTCCAGAAAGGGTTTGTATGTGTTGTTTTTTTTTTTTATTTACAATTTATTCTATTTTAGTATCATTAACCTACAATTACATGAGCAATATTGTAATGATTAAACAACCCCCTTCATCAGGTCCCCCCCACCAACCCTGTTACAATCACTGTCCATCAGTGTAGTGAGATGAGAATCACTACTTGTCTTCTCTGAGCTGTACAGTCCTCCCCGTGCCCCCCCACCCTATGTCTGCTAATCGTAATGCCCCTTTTACCCTCTTATCCCTCCCTTCCGGCCCTTCTTCCCCAGTCCCTTTCCCTTTGGTAAGTATTAGTCCGTTCTTGGGTTCTGTGAGTCTGCTGCTGTTTTGTACCTTCAGTTTTTTTTTTTTCTTTGTTCTTATACTCCACATATGCGTGAGATCATTTGATACTTGTCTTTTATGGCCTGGCTTATTTCACTGAGCATAATACCCTCCAGCTCCATCCATGTTGTTGCAAATGGTAGGATTTGGTTTTTTCTTATGGCTGAGTAATATTCCATTGTGTATATGTACCACATCTTCTTAATCCATTCATCTACTGATGGGCACTTAGGTTGCTTCCATTTCTTGGCTATTGTAAATAGTGCTGCAATAAACATAGGGGTGCATCTGTCTTTTTGAAACTGGGCTGCTGCATTCTTGGGGTAAATTCCTAGGAGTGGATTCCTGGGTCGAATGGTATTTCTATTTTGAGTTTTTTGAGGAACCTCCATACTGCTTTCCACAATGGTTGAACTAATTTGCATTCCCACCAGCAATGTAGGAGGGTTCCCCTCTCTCCACATCCTCGCCAACATTTGTTGTTGTTTGTGTTTTGCATGTTGGCCATCCTCACTGGTGTGAGGTGATAGCTCATTGTGGTTTTAATCTGCATTTCTCTGATGATTAGCGATGTGGAGCATTTTTTCCTGTGCCTGTTGGCCATCTGAATTTCTTCTTTAGAGAAGTGTCTATTCATGTCCTGTGCCCATTTCTTAATTGGGTTATTTGCTTTTTGTTTGTTAAGGTGCATGAGTTCTTTGTATATTTTGGATGTCAACCCCTTATCAGATACATCACTTATGAATATATTTTCCCATATTGTAGGATGTCTTTTTGTTCTACTGATGGTGTTCTTTGCTGTACAGAAGCTTTTCAACTTTATATAGTCCCATTTGTTCATTTTTGCTTTTGTTTCCCTTGCCCGGGGAGATATGTTCATGAAGAAGTCGCTCATGTTTATGTCCAAGAGATTTTTGCCTATGTTTTTTTCTAAGAGTTTTATGGTTTCATGATTTACATTCAGGTCTTTGATCCACCTTGAGTTTACCTTTGTGTATGGG
>JAQQAC010008350.1:21132312-21223987 GCA_029783875.1 Phataginus tricuspis
TTCTTCTCAATTTTATTTATTTCTTCTCTGATCTTTATTATGTCTCTCCTTCTGGTAACTTTGGGCCTCATTTGTTCTTCTTTTTCCAATTTCAATAATTGTGTCCTTAGACTGTTCATTTGGGAATGTTCTTCCTTCTTTAAATGGGCCTGGATCGCAATGTACTTTCCTGTTAAAACTGCCTTGTCTCATTTCTGCTTTGTCTTTCCTCACTTCCCTCACTTCCCTCACTTCCTCCCTCAGCTCTTGCACATTTTTCTGTAGATCCGTCAGCATGGCTATGACTTTTATTCTGAATTCTTTTTCTGGAAGACTATGCATGTTGATTCCTTCAGATTCTCTCTCTGGGGTGGTGTTTGTCTGAAGCTTTGTCTGTATCATATTCTTCTGTCTTCTCATGACTATAGATTTAGTTGCTGGTAGTTGTCACGTATGTCCGCTGGGCTCTTTATGACTTTAAAAAGGAAAGAGAGGAGAGTAGAGAAAAGAAAAAAAGAAAACAAAGAAGAAAAACAATACTTCTACTAATAAAAAAAAGTAAAAAGAGAGAGAGAGAAAAAGGAAAAGAAAAGAAAGAAAAAGCAGCAACACGTAAAAAAAAAAACAAAAAACACCAAAATGCCCACCGGGGGTGGTTTCTGTGTGAATGCTGTAGGTGGCGCTATTGCTCCACTATTCTAGAGCCATGGCCACGTCGCTCCACACGGCCCTTTAAAGCTGTGGCCAGGATGAGAATGAATGGGAGGCTGTTGAAAGAGAGGGAAAGAAAAAAAGGAAAAGAAAGGGGAGAAAAAACAATAACAAACAAACAAAAAAAAAGCCACTGAGAGTGGGTTCTATGTGAATGCTGTAGGTGGCGCTGTTGCTCCACTATTCCGGAGCCATGGCCACGCTGCTCTGCAAGGCCCTTTATAGCTCTGGCTGGGTTGGGAACGAATGGGAAGCTGTTGATCTCTGTGGGGGTCTTAATAGCAGCCACCCTTTCCCAGTCGCCAGCTAAGGGGTCCAAGGCTTCCCAGGACTCCCAGCATGCTGGGCTCAGTTTGCAGGGCTATCCGGCCCCTCTACTGATCTCCTGTCTCTTTAAGACTGGTGAGAAAGAGTGCACGCTTTTCTTCCCTTTTTTTCCTTTCTTTTTCCTTCCCGGAGCCTGCCGCGGGCAACTTGCACGTTCCCGGCTGGGACCCTGTGGCCACTGTCTCTCCAATCTCCGCTATACTGCAGGCTATGTGTCGGCGCTCCCGGCGCAGACTTCCACTCCCTCCCAGTTCTGAATCCTCTCCTCCCGCTGGAGCGTTGGGGGAGAGGAGCGCTCGGTCCCGCCGGGTCGCGGCTCCGTATCTTACCCGCCTTGCCGGGACTCACGCCGGAGTGCTGGGGTGGAGGAGCTCTCAGTCTCGCTGGATCACAGCTCCATCCTGCCTCGCCGGGTGCCGAGTCCTCTCTCCGGAGTGTCTGACCGCCGGAGCTCTGGGGGGGAGGACCGCTTGGTCCCGCCGGGTCGTGGCTCTGTATCCTGTCCGCCTCACCGGCTGCCAAGTTCTCTCAGGTGTAGCTGTCCACTGACTTTCCTGTGTATTCTGGTCTCTCTTTTAGGGGTAGTTGTGTTTGCTGTATTTTCGTGAATAAATATAATGTTGGGAGGAATTTTTCTGCCAGTCTGTTCACGTCGCCATCTTCCCGGAAGTCCGGTTGTATGTGTTTTAAATCAATGAATCTCCTCCCAGTTACGTTTTAGCACAACCGCCACTGTTCTTAAGAATGTACTTAGGTTTTAACTTCTCTGCACAGACTTGCAAATGAGTTGCACATGAAGTTAGTTCCTTTGGGAAGAGATTAAGAGCTGTTTTACCTCCTGTTTGTGCCCCAAGGAGTAATCTCTGAACCAGGGCTCTGTTGCAGCTGGCAGTAGGAACAATGGCCAGCTTCTCTTAGAATGACACTCCCAGTCTAGGACTTGCATGCCTATTGGAAGGGGGAGATGCCTGAGCTCCTCTTGGCTTGCCTTTCCTGTTGTAGAACTGCTGCCTCACAATTCAAGGCAAGAGTGATCCAGAGACCCTGTATTTTCAGTGCACAGTGCCCAAGGTAAAGCCTCCATTCTGTGTGTGGAGTCTGGGTGGAAGAAGGGAGCCCTACTTCTTGATCCCACTGCCTAGGACTTAGCCTCAGCAGTGTGTATCTAAAGGCAGGATGAAAAATGCTCATGTCCTGCTCCTAAAGAAGAAAACTTTCCAGCTAGGATCTTGGAAGAGAGGGAGCCTGGTATTCTTGACTGAAGCCGTCTACAGTGAAGTCTCTACCTCACTAAGCTGGGAGGGTGGGGAAGGGAGCAGTCTTAGTTAAGATACCACAGACTTGTCTTTCTTACTGAATTTGCATAGTTTTCTTTTTAGTATTTATTTCTTCATTTGCTCTTTTCCCTTAGGACCATTTTCAAGGTCTATAAATGGTCGGGTTTTATGTTTGCTTTTGTTTTTTTTTTTCAATTTTACTAGGGAATGGGTCAAAAGATCATCTCATGCTATCATGCTGGAAATTGATCTCTCTCCTCATCCATTTCTAACAAGTGGTATCCTGCCTCTGCTTGAAAACTACCTCCTGAGATAGGAAGTTTCATCTTTGAAAGCTGTAAGACAATTCTTCCTTATTATGGATAACACATCTCTCCCCATTGATCCTCGTCTTTCCTCTGGAAGCCATCAAAAAGATGTCTAATCCCTCTTTCATATAGCAGCCTTTCCCATCCTTAACATAGTTGAAGTCATACACCCCAATCCCTGGTCTTCTCTTGTCCAGCAGAACGTCCACATTTGCCTCCACCCTATCATACCACAGGTGTTCCAACAACCATGGTCGTATTTCAGGGGAGGTCAATTTAGAGCAGAATGAAATCATCACCTTCCCTATTCTAGGTCCTATTTATGTAAATAGAACCAAAAGCACATTAACTTTTTTTAGCAGCCATTTTGCATGATTGATTCAATGAACACGTTGACAGCAAACTGACACTGTTTACACATGCTACTGACCCCATGCTATGTAAATATTATTGGTTTCTTGAGCTAAGTACAGGGCTTTTCTTATATCATTTCTGAAAGAAGAGAGGGGATGCAAACTCAACAGTCCAAGCAGGTTTATTGCTGAACCTGAGAGGAACCCCTCTGTCCTAGCTAGCAGAACAAAGGAAAGAGGGTCTCTGTTGGGTCAAGAGGCTTTTTATGGTTTTTGGCAGCCTCTTTGAGGGGAGGGGTCAGGGGAAAGGTGGGCTTGTGGCTTGCTGACATATCCTCTGCAGAAAGCTTGTAGCCTAGGTAAGATGACACCTAGGTCTCTCTAAGATGGTGGGTTGGCTTATTCAAAAGATGGTACTTAGGTCCGGATTCTATCAATTTCAGTTTATAACTTTTGGGAATCACATTTTTTCATCCTATACAATGGCCTCTTTTATCTTTATTCAAGTCATTGATAAAATGTTTGTATAAACAAAGCCAAGAATAGAGCCTTGCAGCTGATCATCAGACACCGAGGAAGCATTATTTATCAGTCAATGAGAGTTCATGGGGGTGATTTTTCTGCTTCTGATATGATACCCCATGATGAGCAGTTGACAATATTGTTTCCATTGAGTCCAATCATATAAGTCTCTCATAATGGGGCTGTGAAACCACGTCAGAGCCAGTGGCTATTCTTAGTCCATCTCTTTGTACCGTCAGTATATAGAAATGAACTCCTTTATCAAAATAAGTAATGCCATCTTGTCCACTATCTCCTTGGAATTTTGGACCCTACTATAGTTTAGAGTGTTGATCAAGTTAACAAATGGGCCTTTTCCCTCCGATAGTATTGCCTAGGACGAAGCTTTTAGGCAATTCCCAAAATACATGGCAGAGATCTTTTTTCTTCAGGATGTGTGACAGAGCAACTGACACTTGTTATTTTACATTAAAACAACCCAGTAGACTATTCTTAATTACACTGTGCTGAATTACCACCTATTTGTAAAAGTCATACACTCCAAACAGCAGAGCTTTGCAGATTTTGAGCTGCTCTAATATATGTGATGTCCTTGAGTAGCTAGGTGATAGAGTGTTACTGCAGAGGATAGCCTTCTGTCTGAATCACTGGCCCAAGTCAATTAATGTGCTGTTCCTCAAAGTTCACACTCCTTTAATATAGTATCAGAGCATAGGATTGAGTATGTTTAGGAAACTGTAGAAAATCTTATTTGATTAAAGCAGAAAGAAAGGCAGAGAAGATGAGGGTGAAATGTGTGCTGATGCTTCATACTAATAGAAGTCACTGCCTTGGGACTTTTGTGTCTTGTTGTTTTCCACACACATCCTGGGAATATTCTAGATATGGTTTTTATTGGTTCTTCTATTATGAAAGGAGTAAGCTATACCTCCCTGTTTTGTAGTGAAATATCTACTAATTGTAGATATTATTCCAGATTGAGTGTATCCTTAAAGAAAAGACCCTGCTCTACATGGTTAAGTCACTTAACTTTTTCACTTACTAAGTCAGTTAAAACTACCTTTTGATGGTACTGAATGGGGCCATTGATCCCTGTGTCTGACAACTTCACAGCAAGGTATAAGAGAAAATGAAATTATAGAGAAATTTCTCTGCAAACTTTGGAAGGAAGAAATTATCTAATTCCAATGACCTCTCTCTTCACTTCACTTTTAGCTCTGAGAAGCCTTCTTCCACCATCCCTTCTCTACACTTCCCGTTTGCTTCGAGTGTCATCATTCCCCAGTCACTGTGTGCATCTGCGGTTTCAGAGCTGTCTTCATTGGCCCGTGCCTCTGTTTTCTGGAGCTCCAGTCTATCCCCCCCTTCTTCTGGTGCTTAGAAAGCCAGTGGCTGCCTGTTGCCAACAAAGTCAAGTATGAATAAGTTTATAGATGGACAGTCTAGGCTTTTGATGCATCACCAGCCCACATTTAATCCTCATCTTTTCTTCTTTTCCTTCTTTAACCAAGGGAAATTTCTTATTGTTCCCTAAACATAACCAATCCATGTCCATATATTTGCTTTTTCCTCCTTTCCATAATCTGGCATGTCCTTCCTTCCCTCCCCTTAGAAGTGATCCCTTGTTTTTAGGCTCCAGTTCAAATTCTGCTTCATTCATTCAAAAAAAAATGTATGGGCACCTACTATGCACCAGGCATGGGTCTAAGTGCAGGGATCCTGCAGGGAACAAGAACCAAGGCTCTGCCTCACAGAGCTCACATTCTGGTGGCAGGGGATCGCTATAAAGCAAACAAAAATATAGTATCTCGTGTCTTGATAAGGCTGTGGGGGGAAAGCATGATGAGGGAGATTGCTTTTTTATACAGAGTGGCCATGGGGGGCTGACAGGTAACATCTCCCCTGAACAAAGTGACGCTACCGTGCAAGTGAACATGAGGGAAAAGAACATTCCAGGCAGAAGGAACAGCAGATGCAGAGGTCCTGGAGCAGGATGTCTGGTGTGTCCCAAAAGCAGTAGAAGGCCCCGGTTTGGAAGGTGTAGCAGTGAACGCTTTTGGAAGTTCTCTTCCTCCTTGTTCTCTAGTTCACTGAGAAAATAGAAGTGCCTGGAATCAACTGAAACTATGGGGGGATAAGAAATGTTGGAGGTTTGAGGAGAAAGGTGAAGGCATGAAACATGTAGCATAATGGCAGAGTAAATAGACTAGGGAAATATTGGGGGACTCATTTACAGTTCATAATCATGATCACCTCTTCCTCTGAATTGTAGCAGTTACTGCCCACACTTCACTTGGCATGTGCCATCCACTACCTTCTACTATTGTGTTGGTGTCCGGCCTTTCTAACTTATTGTTGTTGTTGTTTTTAAATGTATTATACCCCATCTGGCTCCTCAGCTGATTTGAGGCAACTTTCCATATGCACAAAACAGAAAAAGGCAAGAATAAATGAGGGTGTCATGGATGCTGTGTTGCCCTCTTCTCCCATCTTTCAGAAGAATGACTAGCACTCATTCCCTCAGGTGCTGGGAGTTATAGCAACTGATAGCTTTCAATTCATCCATCTCCAGGAATTGTCCTCAGGTAGAGAGACCTATCTTACCAACAGTGACAGCCTCTTCCTGAGATCAGCCTGCATCTAATGACTAGTTTTTGAAAGGTTATAAAGGCCAGACACCTTGTCTTAATGCACCTCATCATAGCTCCAGAGCTCCCCTTTGAATCAAATGGGGCCACTGTTGTGATTGCATCACAATTTAACCTCCCTCTGCCTTCTGCTTCCTTTACTTCCCCATAGGTAAGCATCCACCAATAACTTCTGGCACACAGATCTCCATCTCAGAGTTTTATTTCCAGGGAAGCTAACTGGTAACACCTTGTATATAATATGTCTTTATCCCCTCTGGCTGCTTTCAAGTTTTTCTCTTTATCTTTGGTTTTCAGCAGTAAGCCTAGGTATGACTGTGACTTTCTTTGTGTTTATATTTCTTGAGCTTCATTAAGCTTCTTGGAACTGTATGACTTTCATTAAATTTGGGAAACTTTCAGCTATTATTTCTTGAAATATATTTTCTGCCTCAATCTCTCTCCCTCTGGGCCTCTAATTATATGTATACTAGACAGTTTAATATTGTTCCACAAGTCATTGAAGCCTTCTTCATTATTTTTTACCTTATTTTCTCTCTCTGCTTCAATTTGATTAGTTTCTATTGTACTGTCTTCAAATTCATTGATCTTTTCTTCTGCAGTATCACATCTGCTGTCAAGATCATCTGGTGAATTTTTCTTATCGTATACTATATTTCTCAGTTCTACAATTTCCATTTAACTATTTTTGTCTTCCTTCTACATAAGGTTTAATTTGATTTTCTTTTTCTAGCTTTTAAAGTGAAAACTTAGATTACTAATGTTAAGCCTTTCTTACCTAATTAAAAAATGTAAAACTATAAATTTCTGTCTAAGTACCACTTTAGCTGCATCCCACAAATTTTGGTGGTAATTTTCATTATCATTCACCTCAAAATATTTTCTAATTTACCTTGATATTCTTTCTTTTACTGGCTATTTAGAAGTATATTATTTATTTCCAAATATTTGAGACTTCTGTAGATATCTTGTTACAAATTTCTAATTTAATTCTGTTGTGGTCAGAGAGCATACCATAAGATATAAATCTTTGGAAAGCCATTGCAACTTTTTTATGAAAAGCATGTTGTCTATCTAAGTGAACATTTTTATGCACTTCTAAAAACATGTAATCCACAGTTGGTAGGTGTAATTCCTATAAATGTCAATTAGAAGGCACTTGTTAGTGTTCTGCAGATCTTCTTTCTATATGTTTACTGATGTTTTTGTGTAGTTATCTGCTAACTACTGAGTGTTAAAAAACTATGATCATTGATTTGTCTGTCTCTTTTAGTTCTGTCATTCCTGATGTATTCTGACTCTGCTATAAGGTACATATGTGTTTATTATTGTTATATATTTCTAGTTTATTAATCCTTTTATCATTAGTAAATGTTTCTCTTAATCCCTAGTAATGGTCCTTGTATCAAAGTCTGTTAATCTATTCATATAGCCATTCAAGCTTTCTTATGATTACTGTCTTCATTATATCTTTTTTCCATCCTTTAGCTGTCAATTTATTTTTGTCTTTGTATTTAAAGCGCATCTCTTGAAAACGGAGTGTAATGGAGTCTTGCTCTTTTAATCCAGTCTGACAATCTTTGCCTTTCAATTTGAAGAGTTTAATCTATTTAAATTTAATGTAAAGATTATATTTGTCTGCTATTTTAATTTTGGGTTTTTGTTTCTGTTTTTATTCATCTGTATTTTGCTTCTCTGTTCCTCCTTCCCTGTCTTCTTTGGGATTATTGGAATATTTTTTAACATTTATTTTGATTCTTCTATTGCATTTTTAACTATATCTCTGCTTAATTTTTTTAGTAGTAGCTGTAGGGATTACAGAATATATCTTTACTTATTACAATGTGATTAGAATATTTTAATACTTAACATAAAATATAGGAACTTGAAATGCTGTAGGTTCATTTACTAATTTCCAATCATTTAGTTCTTTTCATAGTTTCCATTTCTCTATTGGGCATGCCCTCAAATATTTTTATTAGGTCTATCCTTTCCTTTAAAGCCTTAAACATAGTTATAAAATAAATGTTTTAAATTCCTTGTCTGCTAATCCAATATCTCTGTCATCTCTGAGTCTCTTTCTGTCAGTTGCTTCCTGACTCCACATATCTAGAGACTTGATTGCATGCTGGGCATTGTGGATGCCATATTGTGAAGCATCTGTATTTTCTTGTCTTCCTTTAGAGATATTTGAGTTTTGTTCTGAGCAGGCTATTAATTTACTCTTAAATCAGCTACATATTTTTGAAGTTTACTTTTCAACTTTGTTTAGGCTTTGAATCCCTGCTTCTACATACACAGCTTTTTGATGGCCTCATTGAATACCCAGGGTGTTTACCAGGTCTCTCCACTCTAGCTGGTTAGTATTCCCAGGTCTTCCAGCACTCTGCAACCTCCAAAATCTCCACTGATCTCACAGCTCCCCAGCAGCTTTTCTCTGCCAGGCCTCTGTAGTCTTGCTTGCATATATGCAGCTGAGTACTTGGCTAAAAACTTAAGGGGACCCTTAAGTTTAGATTTAGATTCCTGGAGCTCCTTCTCAACTCAGCTTCATCCTGTTCAAATTCTACCCACTGCCTAGGCCCAAATTCCTGTCTCCAATTCCTCAGCTCAGCAAGACTGCCAAGCTCTGCTTGGGGCTTTCCCTCCCTGTGCCACAAGCCAAAAAGTGCCTCCAGGTCAGAATTCCAGGGAAATCATGGCACTCACTTTGTGTGTTTCCCTTCTGTGAAGGATTGCCATCCTGCCTTGCCACTTGTCCAGTTTGGAAGCAACTGTTATATATATATTTTGGCTGATTTTATATTATGATGGGAGAACTGGTCTAATCCTGTACCACTGCTTAATAATGGCAAAATCTGGAAGTCTCTAGTTTGCCTTGCCCCCCCCCACCTTTTTTTAGGTATAATAAACAATAGCTTAATATATTAATTTCATTGTTTCCATCTTCTCACTTCACTTCCTGCCCTCCACCTCCTAGCAACCCAGTTCTACAAAGAGAAATGGTCCACAAAATTCTCTTTTATACAGCAAATTGGTGTCTAAAAGACCTAGAGTACAGCCCCGGCGTCCACACTCTGTGTCCTTTGCTGTGTAATTGCATTGTTGCCTTTTGTATTGTATTGGGTTTTGCTAGTTTCAGGGTTAAACTTGCTGTTCCAGTTGATTTATATTCCTCTTGTTATCAGGTAATCATTTTTAGTTCTAACTAGTCATCAAGGTGGGCAGGAATATGGGAACTGAAAATGTTCCAGCACTTGTGGCTCTGACAGAAAGTCACTAAGTACCCTGCTCTCAGAGGAGCCCTGTCGTAACTGCTGCCCCACAGTAGCAGCCATAAAGATAACTGTTTGGCTTTCTTAAGTAGACAACAATCAGTTAAATAATCAAAGGATAATAAGCCTTAACTGCATATATAAAATGAATGTTTTCCCTGTTTTGATTTTTTTTAAGTAAAGCCAATGATAAGACAAAGAGGGATTTCTGACAATAAAAATAGAAATTGTCACCTCACTAAGAAGCTTTCTCTGCAACTCTACTTCCCATAAAAACAAATCTTTTTAGAGATCTTTAGATCTTCCTTTCCTGACAAAAAGAAAAAGCAAGAATGGAATGACCATAACATACCATGTAGCAAAAGTCCAAGTTTGTGTCAGACAGTGCCCTCTGGAAGGAAAGAGGCTGGGGGGTCCCAGCCCAGTTGTCATCCATCTCATTTCCCTTGTACTGTCAGTTTTCGTTTCTGTTTATAATGGTCCTAATCTATGTCCTAACATCTCCAGATAATGCTGACTGTAGAGAATGCATCCATTACATTGGGGGTGGCAACATCCAGCAATTATTTTTTAATCTGAGAATTTGAGCTTTCTATGCCCATGAGGCAGTTACACTAAAATGACCAGTTCTTTGTAATAATAATAGTAATCCCTGTCAAAATAATAGGCAGGTTTGAATGGTTATGACCAAAGAACTACATTTGTTATTTAACTACACTCTGCAATTGCCTATTCAGTTTTTGAAAAATCCATTTCTTTTTAGATATAGTGAGATCATTTGCCAACACAGATTTTCCCCTGGTTGTTTCCTAAGCCTTTCAGAGCTGGGTAGGCAAGGAGTAGCCAAGCATGGACAGGTAGAGTGTGCAGGCATCAGAGACCTTAAGCCAATTTGGGGACATTTTTTTCTGTGAGGAACAAAATGGGCAGACAAAACAAAAAATACTGTGTTCCCTTGTACAATAACACAGCATTATGTGATACTAACCCTGTGGATGGCCCCACCAAGGACCCATGGAGGGTGTTCAGCCAGACGCACTGTGAGCCTCCCAGCACACTGGCAGCTCAGATTGTCCAGGGGAGTCTGTAGTACCGCGCGTACCGCGCACATTCATAGAGTGTTGTGTTTGTCACAAACATGGTACAGTGGATTTTAGGATTAGTCCCATTATCAGGAGCTGCCTTGTCTAGTACAAATGATATTTTCACTTGTCTAAACCTCAGTTTCCTTACACATAAATGAAAGACAATGAAGTTTACATCATTGGGCTAATATACTCATTGAACACAAAAGTAGCTAGAATAAGGCCAGAGCCTAAATAGACTCAGGAAACATGTGTTTTCTCCATTTCTCTTTCCTCCCCTCCTCTTCTCTGGAAATACTGGAAAGTGTGGCCAACAGCAGGTAGGAATAAAGGTGGGAAAGAATTCTCATTCCACTCATCCTAACTCCAGCTTTACCCCATGCCCACCAGTATATTACAGAAATGCCATGAAAGGGTCCTAGGAGGCCTTAAACTTAAACATGAAGAAACAAATGATCATGTTGCAGAATTGTGTCAAGTGTCCCGTGTCTCTCACAAACTAGGTTTGACCTTCTCATGTGCTAGTGTGGGGAAAACAATTAGGAAAGGAAATGGGGTTTTGATTTGGGGACCTTATTTATTATGGAGAATAAGAAATGAACAAGCTGAGCTCAGTCTTCGGTGACTCTCATTGTCTTTGTATCTGATTTGGAAGGCTTTGTATCCCGAATCCCTGGGATTATTATCATCCCTGTGCTTCCAAAGAACCCAGCCTCAGGGTGGATCATGGTGGTTTTCCTATAGCCAGGCTTGATGTGCTGGTTAAGAGGCCTGTGGATCCTGAAAGCCCAGTTTGTTTTCTTCCTTCCAGTGGATGTCATTACAGCTCTCACTCCCACCACATCTGTGGGTCACTGAGCTTTGAAATGTGCTGGTGTACTATGTTAGCCCAGAGTCCCTCTCCCTGGGGCTCCCTAGATCATCGTCAGGACCTCATTTTCCACCGGATTTACTTTAATGCTCATGGTATTTCCAGGGCTGTCGCTGTTTCTTCCTGTAATGTTCAGCTATAGTTTAATTTTCAGCTCTCATCACTGGACTTCATTACATGGGAAGAAAGAAATTTGCTCTAGCAGATAGCATCAAATGTCTTTTTCCTTCTCTTCTAATTGGAAAATCACTCCTAATCAATTCTCTGTTGCTGAGTTAGTTGGTCTGGAAATACTGGGAAGGGTGCTTTGTGTTTATAGATTTGCCACATTGGGATTGTGTTCAAATTTTGTTGCTGTCTCTTATTTTGTGCATGACACTGGTTTGGCAAATCAGTTTCTCTGTGCAGCAGCATCTTAGAATCTGTTCTCTCCAGGGTTGTCGTAGGTCTTTGGGCAGTTCCTCTAGTGCCTCTAGCTGGTTGCCCTAGTTTGCCTCTGATTATGCAGTAAAAGCCATGATTAGCTTCAGCAAACATTACTCTTATTTGAAACTTTCATGTCCTAAATGCCTAGTATCTCATAGGCATTTATCTCTAACCATCCCTGGAAGGTAGAGTGTGCCTCGAGGTAGCACTGTCCTTTGATATATCAGAGCATAGGCCCAGAGGAGCGGCGTGACCTGCTCAGGTTACACAGGGGTCTGTGACAGGACTAGAGCTCAGCTCTCCCGAATCTCAGCCCATTTTTCTCTCTTCCACGGTGCTTCTCTTGGGACTATGTATTACACAGTCGCAGCAATTGCCGCGTTTTACTAAATATCACATAAGCACCAGACCTATACGTTATCACTAATCTTCACAACAGTTCTGCAAAGTAGTGTTTACAGATAAAGAAACAGCCTGCAAGAAGTTCAATAACGGCCAGAGCCTCTCAGCTAGTTGTTGCAGAATCCAGATGGAGGCCAGGTCTGTCAGAAGCCCCGCCCTGTGCTCTTCCTACCGCATTGTAGAGGGCTAGTGAATATGTAAGAAGCAGAAAATCTGCTTGCTTGCCCTTCCCTTCCCTTCCCTTCATCCATTTGATCAGCATATAATTATTTCACAGCTGCTCTGAGCCAAGCACAGTGCTGAGCAATGGAGAACAAGAGACGGAGGCTCAGGGAGCTCTCATATGCATGCAGCTTTCTCTCTCTAAACCCTATTCTCTCTCTTCTGCAATATCCTCCATCCCTTTAATTGCCAGGTTGGCCCATTTTGTTTACACCAGGCTCTGATATCTCCTTCCCTTCTGTTTCACTGGCTATGTTAAGACTAGGTCACATGACCAGTGTCCTGTGCAGACTGGCTCTGTGTGCAGTGCCCGAGGCCTCCTGTGCCCTCTGGTTAATAACCCTTAATGAGAACGTGAGTCCTGGCATTTACTGCATGTTCCACATGCATTACCTTCTTAATCTACTAGCCACTTCAGGTGTTATCATTATCCCCATGTTACAAACAACAGCAAAACAAAAACCCACTTAGCTCAGAGAATCGGGAATTTGCCTCGGACCGTAGTGCCAGTGATTGCTGACTCCAGGGTTTGGGCTTAGGCAGACAGACTGTAGGGTACAGGCTCTTCACCCACCAGCTGCTGCAGTGTTGTGGGCACCCAGGGAGCAGGCCCTGCCACCTCAGCAGGCCTCTGTCGCACTGAATGGAGGGCTGTGCACGAGGAGGGGCCAGGGCAACAGCAAAAAGAGGCTTTTTGCCACAAGCCCCACACGCTTGGTAAATTCTCCTACCTTCCTAAAAGGGTTGGTGCTTGTGTTTTCTGATATTTTAAAAATAATCCTTTCCCCAAAAGTCAATTAAGTAAAATGAAATAGATATTTTCACTGAGATACAGGACAAACATGCCAGAAATCACAAAGGATCTTTAAAAATACAGCTTCTTGAAAATAAGAAGACATGCCAGTGACTACTTGCTGGGCCAGGGGAGCAGGCTCAGACCTAAAGTGGACAGTTTGTAATAAATGGGGGAGACAGATAAACAGATAATCACAGGAGTGAGGGCAGCAATGTGGTTATGTAAGGGTCATGTGGAAGCGGGTCTGCTAAAGGACTGGGGCACTCAGAGCAGGCACTCTGGAGGGGGTGCCAGAGCTGAGACTGCACCAGAGTGCAGGCCGGACCCAAAATGTAATTTCAGGGACATCTTAGTTGTTTATGCAGGTAATGTGAGAGCGTGCTTCACGCACGGCCTGCCCTGGCAAATGGGCAGTGTATGATTATTATACTTCGGTAAACCAGTCACACTCTGCTCATCAACACTGGAGAAGGTGAAATCTTTTGTGGGATTTTAATATCTCAGAATCTGCAAGGCATAAAACTCTTGACACTCTTGATCTTTGTACCACAGGCCTGATATGTAGGGGTTCTGGAAATTTCTTGTTGAACTACAAAACTGGATCCCAGTTCATGAGGCCTGGAGGTGATAGGACAGGAGCCTATGTAGCAGGGCATAAATGCCTTCTGTGCCCAAGCTGCCTTACCGGGGGCTCTGTTCCCCTCCTCTCACCCTACCGCACTTTCTGTGCCCACAGAACCATGGAGCAGAATACAGAAATCCTCGCCTTAGTGACTATAGTCATTCCCTGTGTGCTTCCTTTTTAAAAATACCCTTGGCTTATTCCAGAAAGGATTTTAAGACAGGTGAGCATCTACTCGGTCCTAGGCATGTCTACTACCAGCTCTCATTTCACGTCAATGACTTGTCTTCAGACACTTTCCCACAAAGCAGTGTGGCCTGGCCAGGAAAGGGCATCACCGCCCTGCAGTGACCTAGTTTCCAGAGGGCCTCAGGGCAGCCCCAGCGGTTGCTCCGTAATTGGTGTCTGGCTGTCCAGGATGATGGCTTGTACTATAAGAAAGGACCTGTCCCCTCTGGTTACTTCACACCCATGGAACAACCACATTTTCCCACTTCTGAATGATGTTGTTGGGAGTGTCTCCAAGAAGTTGAAGGGCCTAGAGAAGGAGTAAGATGACAAGCCACCTCTACACATGTATCTGGGCATGTCCTGTTTTAAATTAAGGGTCAGCATATGTGTGCATGTGCGTCCATGCGTGAGCATGCTTACCTACTTGTGACTCCAGGTTTTCTCCCAACAGAGGGGGTTTAGGGTTTATAAGGCAGAGGCCCTGGTTATGTCCTTTAATTGGTTGTGAATTTTTTATTCATATTGGGCAAGTCTCCTTGCCTTCTCTACCTTCCCTAATACAATCCTGTTCACTTACTTAGTAAAATTGGCATGGGATTTACAATTCAATAAAGATTCCAAATGAATTATGTGGCAGGAGCATTCTTACCTATTAAATTTTCTTTTTTTTACCCAAGTGTTGCTCATATGCATGTCAACTCACTAAGTGTTGAAAACAACATACCTAGTTGGGGTACCTTAGGAGAAAAAGAAATGCTTATTGATCAACTGATTTGGTACAGTTGAGTCAGAAGGAGGCAAAATACCCATAAGGACTCAGTGAGGACAGGAAGTCCCCAGCCGCCTGAGCTGTCCCAGCATACAGACCAGTGCCTTGCTGCTCCTAGTACCGGCTGAGGACCGGCATTCTTGGCTTCACCTGGGAGCATGTTAACAATGCAGACTCTCAGACCCCACTCGAGACCTGCTAGCCAAAATCTGCACTTCAACAAGATCTCTCAGTGATTCTTATGAACAGTAAAGCTTAGGAAGTACTGGATCAGAAAATGGGTTGGACCATCATTTGAGACTTATTGCCTCAGTGAGCAAACTCCCAGGGGCTAGAGCCATATATTCTGTGCCTAGAACAGACCCATCTGCCACATAGTACTTCCGGGGGTGGGGGGTGGGGGGTGATCTACTTATGATCTGACATGACCTTCACTTTCCCAAAATGATTTGAGTTGGCTTCCAAAGCACATCCAACAGACTGAAATAGTCAGGAAATCTAGATTTTTAAAAAACTGTATGTCTGTGGTAAACAATATAAAACCAGGTTATAATAGCACTCCTAAGGGTTTGCCATCAAGTCCTAAGCAGGTGCTAGTTCTGTGTAGCTGACCATTTAGCCTTGAGTTGCCTAGTGATAAAAGCAAAAGAGAAAACACAATTAGTAACAAGTCAACGGAGTCCGTCACAGCCCTTCCCAGTGCACGGTCTGATGGGAATTTCTTCAGTGGGTCATCCTAAGTGGCCCCGCCAGCTGCATTTTCTTAACAGGTGCAATAGTACATTTGATGAGATTTTTTTTCTTACCATATCCCTTCAAGGCAAAGGTCTGGTTTATAAAAGTATCTCTGTAAGGAGAGAGCTTTTCTTGCTCTTGGTGCTTTATCATTTACTAACTTGGCCTTTATAACCTTCTTAACTAACCTGTGCTGTCCCCCTGTATCCCCCTCTTCCAGTGCCTTACCGACTACATTCCTGGCTTGTGTCCTTTTGGACCCTCGTTGTTAGGAAACAAGCCAAGGTGAGAGCAGGGTGGCTGGTCCCTTGTCACACAGGCTGTGAGGGTGACCAGCCCCTCAGCTGAGGAGTTGAATGCCCAGTGAGAGGCATGTGGCATTCTTGTGTTTAACCCACCTGGCCCTGGTTTGTGCCAGTGGTACCAAAGGGATTCAGAAAACCGGGTGGCACGGCCATGGTTTTCATTGTTACATGTCTCAGGTATCTGTGAACCATCCCTTCTCAGATAAATTCAGTGTGTATTTAGTATCCTTTATATTCATGCCAAGAGGATTCATAATTATATTTTTTGTCTTTTTGCTTTGTTTGAACTAGTATTTCTCAGACCTTCAGATCACCTTTAGCTTGGATCTCCCTTGTGTATTTTACTTAGTTTCCAACAGAAGTGATACTCCATCCACTTTCTCTCCAAAAAATATGATCATTTTTCCTACTTTATTATACTGAGAAAAAAATTTTAAGTGTCAAGGCAAGTTTAAACATTCTCAGATTAGAAAATGCTCTCACCATGTGTCTGGCAGACCCAGAGACATGAGTCTAACAGAATGAAAAGCAGAGCCTCTGGGAGCCACTTGTCTTCCCCAGCTGGCTGCTGTTTGGGGCATCCTGCCCCTCTCAGGATTTCCAGCGAGTGGTTCTCACCCTCGGCCTCCCGCCCCCCCTGCTGAGAGCCTCCAGAACGGAACCAGCTGGGCCCCGGCTGGGCACCCCCGTGGGATTCCAGAGCCCCGGGCGGTGTGGGCCTCCTCCGAGGCGGCCGCCTGCTGGGTCTCAGTGCGGGTCCTTCTGTCGCATTAGGAGAGGAGGTGGGCGATGGCTGCATGCGAGGCTGGCATGCTCTGTTTCCAGGGTGGTGCCTGTTTCCCTTCTCTCTTAGCTCTTGGAAGGACTCCTCCCTAAGGGCACTGCACATTTTCATCCTTCCTGAAGACAAATTACATTTATAAAACCTCATACAGGTTTTTTTTTTAAGTTCAAACCCTTCTTGGGGAAAAGGACACAACAGTGCCTTTCTCAGGGTGGTGCCAATGTCAACACCCAGACCCTTCAGCGCTGAAGCCCTTCTCTTCAGGTACATTCATGTGTATTTACTATCCTTTTTTATTCTTACCAGGAGGGTTTATAATACAGAGCAAAGAAAGACATGTTTTTCCTAGACTTAAACATTAAAACACTTCTGAAATCAACATTTAATTAAGGGTATCCCTAAATTGTAGTAACAAAAGCTAGCATATACTGAGCCCTTGGGGGTGCCAGGCAAGTTAAAGACATTTTAAATATGTATATCATCTACTTTAATTTTCAGTAACTGCCTAAGAGAAGCACTGTCCCCTCTCACAGGCGAGGCAGGTGAGGCTCCAAGGAGGTACCCTAAAGTCACAGAGCAGGTTAGTGTCAGAACTGGCTTTCCATTTTCTTCTGACTCCAAAGCTGATGCCTGTGCTACCAAAGATCCCATTTCTTCTCTCCAGGTATGAGTTGTATCAGATCCACCAAGAACAGAATCACAGTACTGGCACGGCCAGCACACAAAGAGGCAGAACAGAGACTGCTGTAGAAAAATAAGGTAGACGCCATGTCTTCCAACCAGCAGATTAACCGGGCAGCCTCGCAGATGGCTGCGGCTTTATAATGAGACAGGGAAGTGACATGATTTTTCACATAAAATACATCACCTGCTACCACTTACAGAGAAGGGACATCTTTGCTGGCCGTATTCAGTGACAGATGTGGGAATGCAAGGCTGGATGGAGCCGAACTGCTCTGCATAGTAAAGGAAAAGAGAGCTCAAGACGCTGTAAGGGAGCTCATGAGAGTGGGGCCTTGAGACACTGCCCTGGGGAAGCGCCCGTGGAGAGGCCGGTGCGGGGGCTGGGGGCTGGCACCAAGGCACTTCAGAGGGATGTGCCCCTTTCTAATCACTATTCAGTAAAATCTCTCTCACTGATCCCTGGGAGTATGATTTTCTTCGGAGGAGTGAAGGAAGCACCACAGCTTGTTTCACCCTTGGCCAAGCACAGAGGCTGCCCAGGAGTGTTATTAACCTTATTGTTTTTTTCTCTCTCAGGCAACCTCAGAGCCTGTTCTGGATCCACAGCAAATCCAAGCATTTGATCAGCTTTGCCATCTCTACCGAGGAAGTTCCAGGGTAATGTGTGACTTTCCCTGTTTATAATTACTGTTTTAGAAATGCAGCGTCAAGTCCCCACCCTGGCCTCCCCCTCAGTCTGTAAAGTGCCCTGGCCCCTGGGAACACTCGGAATTTGGCAAAGGATGCAGAGGAAATGGAAGTGTCCCTTACCTGCCACGGGCTGTGAGGACACAGAAGGGCATTTGTGTTTGTTTGTACTGCCTCCAAGAGAGCAAGGATAAGCCTCATTGCTCGTCTGGAGGCCTTTGTTTATACTGAAGATTACTAAATCTGCCCTAAACCCCAGACCTTGCTGCACATCTGCATTGCTTGAATTTGCTTTGGCCATGAAAGACAAATCCTAAGTTATATCAGCTAACCAAGATAGAAGTATAAATACAGGCAGCCCAGGGCACCTTCCATGAACCTCTCTCCAGAATCTTCTATGTTGTGGCTCTGTCATCTTTAACACATGGCTTAAACTAACATAGTTCAGCATGGTTGCTCCAGCTCCCTCCATCACATCTGCATTCCAGCTAGCAAGATGGAGGAAAAGGAGGAAGAGCATAAACCCTCTATTTAAGGACAGTTCACAGGGGTTTTTCCACTTCTACTTACCTCCAATGTCCAGAATTTAGATATATGACCACACCTAACTGCAGTGGAGACTAGGAAAACTGGTTTTTACTCCAAAGCTATGGGCTGAAACTATTGGTGTTCTTTTACTACAGAAAAATACACATTTTGGAGGGCAATGAGCAGGCATGCCCCAACATCAGTCTGGGTGGCCCCCACGCACTTCAGAAGTGCACCCATTAACTTCTCAACCTGTTCTTCTGTGCCTAGTGCCTGTCTGCAGGTGGCACCATCTCTCACCCAGAGCAGAAACCTGGCAGCACCCTGGACCCATCACTTCCACTCCATCCACTCACTAGGGAGAGCCTGTAGGCATTTTTTCTACCTCTCCTCCCCTTGCCCTCCGAACTGTCTCTCGCAGAGACCACTGCAGGTCTTCTGTCCCTCCTCCATGCTGCTGATGGGTAGTTTCCAAAACCAAATGTCATGTTATCCACTTGCTAAGAACACCTTTCTGGTCTCTATCACTTGAAGGTAGAGTCCAGACTCTCCCACCTCCTCCACTCCCCCGGTCACACCTAAGTTCCAGCCAGGCCAGATGCTCTGCTTGTGTGCTTACACTCCCTTCTCCCACTGTTTCGAGGCGAATGCCTGCTAGCTTCCTTGGAAGCTCAGAGGAGAAATGGGGTTCTCTCCTTGAGGGGTGGTTTAGGCAGAGGTTTTTATCCCAGGAGACATCTCCAGGGGCCTCTTACATGTGGTCGCAGTCTTCCAGAACTGAGCCACTAACAGAGTAAGAGTTTTGCTGGTGCCATTGGTGGAAATAGGAAGCAAGGAGGACTCTTAGAGGAGAGGGTAGGGTCTCTGAGTTTCCCGTGGAGCCCTGGAGTTTGAAGTATAGCTGGGCATCCATTTGGAGCTATCCAGGTTACAAGAGGTCAGAGCAGTGTTCATAATTCAGGATCATTCATCCCTAAGAGAATTTACCAAGAGGGAGAGTGTGGACTGAGATGAGCAGAGTCCCAACTGATGTAAACCCCTCCTTTACAGCTGGCTCTCCTTACGGAACTCTCCCAGAACCGCAGCAGTGAGACCTACCGGCCGTTCAGTGGCTCCCAGGGTGGCCCTGCTTTCAGCAGCATCTTCCAGAAGGAGAACTTCCAGCTGCAGCTCATTCCACCCCCTGTGACTGAGGACTGAAACTGCTCTGGGCCTGACTCCAGAGACCAGAGCCTAAGCCAAGGCAACTGGAGAGGGGCCCTCACTGCCCCCACCTTCTGAGCAAAGGCTTCGGCTGCCGTGCCTCGCGGTCTCCATACCACTGTTCCCAAGGGAGACTCCCTCTCTTCCTTGGTGTTGCCACACCACCAGTTCAACGACTGGTTGATTTTGTTTTGCTTGTTAAATGAATGCCACATGCCTCTGTCTGGCTTTTTAAGAAAGTGCACTTTGCCTGTTGGGTAACATGGAGAGACTGTAACTTCTGAGGCTGCTCTTGGAAACTGGTCAGCCAGGCTGCAGTGCAACTGAAACCTGCGCTGGAGGGAGCAAAGACATCCCCCTGCAGGGGCTGGGACATCCCCCTTCCGGTAGGTTTGCGTTAGAACCATTTGAGTGTTAAAAACTGCCCTTTTCTAACAAACAAATAAATGCTTCTGTGTCAACATACATTAAGAACCTTGTTGCCACAATTCAGTTTTATTAGCTGAAAATTAAGGACCCTGATGTGGCAAACTTACCTTTATTCAAATAAGCAGCTCCATTCAGAGCAGCCTGACCATTCAAGTGCTTCCATGACAGGGTCTAGATTTCCAGACCTGTATTTTTACATTTCTTGGTCCTGGGACTTTGTACATCATTGAACCAGCAACCACAGGGGACCACCACCCGCAGAAACTAGGTCACCACCTCCCGGGCTGCGTGCTCCTTTTCACTCAGGAGTGACCCAACTTGTATGGACTGATGTATACTAACCAAGTCCACAGGGAGTGGATGCGTAAACTAGATGCAAATATAGTGGCTTTCGATAGAAAATAGACCCCACTGCGGCCACATACTAGCTGTGATCTTGAGCAAGTCACTTAACTTCTCTGAGCTTCAATTTCTTGTAAAAGCCACTATAAAGACTGAATGAGACAATAAATGTAAACATGTAGCACCGTGCAGGCACATGGCAAATGCCCCCAAAATGCTAGCTTAGCTTTTGTTATATAACTCCTTCCAAGAACTGGCTGGACAAGATGGGAGAAGGTCAAGTGGAGGGAAGTGGTTGAGCATTAAATGATCACTAGTCAGATGCTCTTTGCAAATATGTAAGACAGTCTAAACCCCACTTTTACGGATGAGGAAGCTGAGGTTCAGACATGATAAATAATTTAACCAAGGCAACCCACTTGAAAAGTAGCAGAGTGGAGGTGGGTTCAAGATGGTGGTGTAGCAAGATCATCAGCTCACCTCCTCCCATGGACACAAGTCTACAAATAATTCCCTCTGAAAGGGACCTGAAAATTGAATGAACAGAACCTCCACAATAAAGGATAAAAAGAGAGCATCTAGATGGGAAAGAAAGGCCAACAAACATGGACTCACTAGGGATTATAAAAAAAAATACATCCCAGCCACGGCCCATCACAACCAGGAGGCATCTCAAGGGTACAGAACTGTTCCCTGAAGAGCAAAGTATTCAAGTGCTACTTAGGCACCCTGACCCTTAGATCCTCCATAGGAAAGACAAGCCCCCAAAACACTGGGCTTTGAAAATCAATGGCAATTACATCCATGTAAACTATAGAACTGTAGGGAGCAGAAAAATCCACTCTTTTAAATGGCTCATATGCAGACTCACTCAACTCAAAACCAGCACAAAAACACCAGTTGAAAAGAGCATAGACCACATGTAAAGGAGACCCATCTACTAACATTAAAGCATCTCCCAGAGAGGTAAGGAACATCTCCCTAGGAACTGAGACACTGCTGGGAGCCATTTTTGCAAACTCAGTCTACCTTATTATACCTGTGCTGGCAGGTGCCATTTTGGAATTTTCCCCCAACCTGCTAGAACTGGTGGGTACACCCTACTGAGAGCCCTGCCTACCAGCACACTGCAGCAGTCATGGACACGCCCCACAGCCAAACCATGGCTAGCCCTGCCCGCCAACATGCCACAGCTACAGCCCTGCCACAATAGGAAAGCACACAGACCATGTAGGGGACACTTCTTGTGTGCCTGGCTCTGGTGACCAGGGTATATTGTGCTTCTGGGCCCCACAGCACATCTACATAAGGCCACTCCTTCAAGACTGGGAGAGGTAGCTGACTTACCTAATACATAGAAACAGAGTTAGGTAAAATGAGACAGAAGAATATGTTCCAAACAAAAGAACAGGACAAAACCTCAGAAAAAGAATTAAACAAAATGGAAATAAGCAATCTACCTGATGAAGAGTTCAAGGTAATGGTCATACGATGCTCACTGAATTCAGGAGAAGAATGGATGAACACAATGAGAACAGAGACAGAAAGTATAAGAAAATGCCAAACAAGTTATAAGAATGAAAAATACACTAGGGTTCAGACTGTATGAAATAGAACAAACCAGTGAGCTGAAGGACACAGTGATGGGACCCACCCAGGCAGAGCAGCAAAATGAAAAAAATTAAGGAAAGTGAAGATACTTTACTTGGAACAACATCAAGCAGAATAACATTACAGGGATCCCTGGAGAAGACAAAGGGCCAAAAAAAGAAAACAATAGTTGAAGAAATTGTGGCTGAAAACTCCCTAACCTGAGACAAGGATAAGTTCCAATAAGTTCCAAATAAGATACATCCAGAAATTGACACCAAGACATATTGTAATTAAAATGGTGAAAGTAAAGGATGAAAAGAGAATCCTAAAAGCAGCCAGAGCAAAACAACTTGTTGTGTACAGGGGAAAACCCATAAGGCTCTCAGACGATTTTTTCAGCAGAAACTTTACAGACCAGAAGGGAGTGGCATGACATATGCAAAGTGCTGAAAGGAGAAAACTTCTAACCAAGTATTCTCTACCCAGCAAGACTGTCATTCAGAATTGAGGAAGAGATTAAGAGCTTTCCAGACAAGCAAAAGCTAAGGAGTTCTTCACCCCAAACCAGATTTATAAGAAATGTTAAAGGGACTTCTTTAAGCTGAAAAGAAATGACACTAATTAATAATAAGAAAACATGTAAAACTCTCACTGGAAGAGGTAAATATATAACAAAGATAGTAGCAAGCATTAAATCAGGACCAGTATACAACAAGTTACTCTTCTCTAGCCCCATCCTATTTATCAGTCACCAAGAGTTCTTTAAATTGTTATTCAAGTCACAGCACCATTGAATAAGTTAGAGCATCTTATATTTATATTAGGAAGGCCATGCCTTCCTAAGAAAATACTCTGCACTGGATTTGAAGAGCTGTCTCATCTCACCTAAGGGAAGATGAGAACCTGCCAGTGCTGAGCGCACTGGGTACTGGGGATGTGGCAGGCTGAGCTGAACCCCAGCCCCTGCCATCTGGAAGCCATTGTCCCTGTCCCCTCTCACGGCACTCAGCACACGTTCTACTCTGCAGTGATGTCAGGTCCTGCTTCAAAGCAGTTCCGTAGGACAAAGACATACCTGGAAGTATTTCTAGACTCAGTAAGAGCAGTGGTTCTGCTGACGTTGCCATGGAGCTCGTGGAGGCTAACGGCAGGCAGCTCTAAGCACCTTGCTCCAGCCCCATGCTGAGCTCCAGCTGCTTTTCTAGGTCACGTGCTCACCCCTTGGATGTGGTGAGAGAAAGTATCTTGGGGAGGGAGGTTCCAGAGACCCTTCAGCTACCATTCGGGAAGGGCAGGTGCCTAGTCTGAACGGTCTCCTCCCATGCTGTCCCCTGGGGGAGTAGAGATGATCCTCTGGAAGGGAGCCATGGCTCTGAGAGGAGGGAGTGACGTTTGGATGACCGAGACACAGCATTGTCCATCATGGCTTTGTTTTTCCTTTGTACCCGGTAAACAGTAAATATTTGAAGGGCAGTATTTGTGTCCCACCTGAAAAATGGTTATTCTCAACACCCAGCATCAGCCAGATGCCCTCTGCCCTCTTCACTCTGCCATTTGCCCTTCCCTCCTGCCAAGTGACATGTGGGAAGATGCTTCACAAAGGTAACATTACCAGCCAGAGCCTCCCAGAGAGGGGGAGGGAAGGTGTTTAGAGAAGAGGAAAGCCATCAGGGGCCTCATTAATAATGAATGCTTTAGAGAATAAATAATTAAGAGCTTGGGGATCCTTTTAGAAGCAGTATGTTTCCACTCAGTCTGTCTGCTGAAAATGTTTTCCCAAAAGTGTGTCGCCAGAATCGGGTGCATGTGCTATACCCAGAGATGTAGGAAAGGCGTCCTGGCAGCTCAGAGTCTGAGCCCCACTCACCAGCGTCCCAGAGGGTGGTCTGGCTCATCAGAAGGTTCATCCCAGAGGCCCCTCCTCTCGGGTTCCATGGCCATCTTTCTGCCAACAGCCTTCTCCGCAGCCTACACCCCATGAAGCTTTCCCAGCTCCCTAAGGAAAATGGCAGCCTGACTCCCCTTGTCTCCCCACGGGTGTTTCCCTGTCCCCGTCACTCCTGAGGGCGCGCCCATGTCCTCTGTACTACAGCACTTAGAATAGGTATCACCGTCTTTTCTTTAAAGTCACTATCTTTTTAAAGTAAACTTACTGTGGACAGAAACGTTCACAGACCATATGTATACAGCTGTCTTCACAAACTGAGTGTGCTTGTATAAACAGCACCCAAACCAAGGAACTAGACATGGCCAGCATTCCAGAGGCCCCTGAAGTCTCTGCTCATCATGCCCCCTCCAAACTATCCTGACTTCTAGCAGCATGGATAGCTTTGCCTGTTTTGAACTTCCTATAAAGTACACTATGTGTTCTTTTGGAAGTGGCTTCTTTCACTGCAGTTATGTTTGTGATTTATCCATGTTCTTCATTCTTATTGTGAATGGTATTTATTGCACTGTATAAATATAACATAATTTACCCGTTCTATTGTTAATGGGCATGTGGGTTGTTGCCAGTACTGGCCTATTACCATCCTTCTTCCTGTCTTTGAACACACGTATGCAAATCTGTTGGATATAAACTTAGGAATGATATTGCAGGTCAAAGGGTAAGTATCAGGGTTTTCAGGGGTTTTCAGGGGTATCAAAGGTATATCAAAGGTATTCAGGGGCGGTGATGGAACAGGCAAGATGGGAGATGGCACCCACCAGCCCCCTGCAGTCCCTTCCCGAGGTTGGCTTCTCATGCACAGTCCCTGGCAGGGTCCGCTGGGCCTCAAATTCACACTAGGGCACTTCCCATAACTGAGTGCAGCCAGTAGGAGTAGCTCTTGTTCCTGCCTAACATCTGTCCTCCCGGAACTCTGCCCTACATCCATCTCAAAGGTCAGGATTTGGTTCTAGTAATCTTGGGGGGGCCACGCCCCAGCCCCCTAACAAACTTAATGATCTCATGGTTTTGCCCAACCTGACCTCCTCTCTACAAGAATGAGCTGGCCCCTCATCCTGCAACACCTGCACAATTCACCCTTACCCCAACACCAGGTGGGGATCTCCCGTTAACTTCCTCCTTTCACCCTCCCCATTGCTGACCTCTCCTTGGCCCCATTACTTGCTTTCTGAGCAGCTGTATCAGGCATAACGTGGGGCCAAGGTGATTTCATTTGATTCAGGGAACATATTATAGCTCCAGGAATTTACAGCTTGGCTGTGACTCTTGGATATGTTGATTATTGGGTGAGAGTAAGTCTTTTGGGGGCAGAACTGACCCTTTTTGGACCCCCAGTAATCTGAAAAGACCCCAGTGGATTCTAGTTGGACCCACTTACCTTATACTGACCTCTAGGTGAACTTTGCAGAAACACCCACTGTGGACCCTACATTCATCTAAGGCCTTGAGTTACTTAGGAGACCCAAGTCCCTGATATCCTCCCCGTATGCTCAGTGCAGTCCCTAAATCATATTAGAGTCACCTCTCCTTATTCTAGATTCCCAGGTTAAACAGGCTTTGTGGGTCTCTGTGCCAGTCCCACACAGGCCTCCAGACACAGTGCAGTCCTCCCATCCAAGGCTTCCCAAGGCCTCCTGGTCTGTGTGGCCTCTTAGAGTGGCAACTGTGGAAAGACTGTGATGGTTTTTCCAGGTCCTTCTGCAGATACATGGGTATGCCTACATTTTTCTTTGTGAATTTTGGTACCACAGTTCTCACCAGCAGATTCCTAAAATGAGGGCTGAAACAGTCCTTTGTCTACTGCACGGGGCTCTGGTTAAGGCAGATATCAGATGTTCATGGCTGGGTTATCAGACATTCAGGGTCTACACAATCCCCTTGAGTAGACTGGCCCCAGGAGGCAAGCCCATGATGACTGTGGACACTCAATAGTTGAAGGAAGCAGTTGGTATCAAAGGCCCCACTCCAGGACTAGGAGATGGCACACGTATGAGCTAAGGCCAATTCCCAAGAGAGTCCTTAGATTCAGAGCCACACCTGAGCACATGGCAGCGTCTGGGTCCCAGGCCAGACCCAGTCCTGGGTAAGCCAAACAGGCACAAAGTCAGAGCAACTTGGCCACAATGGCGGCATCAAGCGACACCCGGAGTCCTGAGTGTGGCTCCTCAGTGCCTCCACCTGGTCTCAGGGACAGCCTTGGGACCTCAGTTGTGGGGAAGAGAGACAGACGCATGAGGGAGAGCAGAGGGAACAGACCTAAACAGGAGCAGGGCAGGGGCTGACTGCACAGGGTCACCAGTGAGGAAGGAACGGCAGCTGGAGTTGGAATCAGCAGAAGCTTGGCACTCTGGGCCTGTTACTTATCTGCTGTGTAAGACTGACCTGCCTTTCTCGTTGACTTAGCGCTTGGGTGCTTCAGCCACATCCTCACAGAATTATGAGTGCCCCACCTGCCCGTCAGAGTTGCTGAGTACAGCAGATAAGCTGACATGGGGAAATGCTTGGTAAGCCCCCACTCAGACATGGTGCTTCGCTGATCCATGGGGCTGTCTTCATCTTGCAATGATGCTTCCGATCTCTCAGGATAAGTCATCTGGGGTTTTATACCAGGTAGAAGGCTAGGGCTAAGATGTCCTACCAGAGCCCAATTTTTCTGATGTCCCATCTCCAAATTCACGCACATAGCTTTGGGCTGGGGACTGAGACAGACCACACAAAGCAAATCCTCTCCCTTTTCTCCAACCCTCTGGCACAAGGACTTTCCAGCCATGGTTGGAAGCTGGGAGGGGGTCACTCCTCAGCGGTGGCCAGGGTTCCAGGACACACAGTCCCCAGTCCAGGGTTGGGTCTTGTCCGGGAGGCACATGAGCTGGTGAGCCACTGACGAAACTCACGGGCTTCCCACTTCCACCCCCGTACCCAGCAAAGTTAGGCTCCACCTGCACTCCCTGCCTGAGGCCTCATCTTCAAAATAACTTACTGGGTTTATGACTATGAAGCAGTATCAATTCATCTGAGAAGTCTAGGAATGTTTGAAAAAGGACACAGAAAACCATCACTGAGACTGTGGCGCATTGACTTTGCCTTGCTTTTCACTTTGACTTCCGTCAAATCCCAGTATCTGGTTCCTGAAGAATTCCTTCTGACCGTGAATTGCCCCTTCTTTAATCCTATTGTGGTGAGCCTGGGCCCTGTCTTACCCCCTTCATTCAGCACAGAACTGGGATGGCACATTAAAGCTTGAAGGCATCCCCAGTTCCCACTGAATTGTAATGAGGATAAGATGCTAAATTAAAGTTTATTGCAGAGTAAAAGTGTATGCAGTCAGCCTTTGTTAAAAGACTACAATGAAATGCCTTCTAGACGTTGGCAATACAATTAGGTAGCATTAAATTAGTAGAATGCACACACAGATGAGATTAGCTGCTTGCAGAAGTCACTTTAAAACAAGTTAGCTTTTGTGAAGGCAGAAAGAGCTGGCCTAGACTGCTAGGCAAGGTATGACTAAGCATGGAATAAGTAATCGCCTAATCAAAGCACTGAGATACCTGCAGAAAGATAGTGTGTATGTTCGTACATGTTGGGGGAGGTCTGTGTGGACCATAGAAAAGGGGGAGAGAGGAAGGAAGCCTTTTGGTGTTTCTCCACCATCGCCTGAAGGGAAGCTACACTGGGTGAGGACGGAGCCTGCGGGAAGGCGTTCTCTGGGTTAGGGATGAGAATGGAACACCCTCTGCTCTCTCCCAGACTCACTCAGCAGCCTCCCGACTCAGCTTCCAGGTACCCTGACCATAAGAAGGAGGGCTGCAGGAATGGGAGAGGCAGGCAAAGGGCCAGGCGTGCAAGCTCTGGAGCCCCAGTGACTGGGTTCCAATCCCGACTCTCACTACTTAGAAGCAGTGCCACTCTGGGCAAAAGGGTTTTCCTTCTGGGGCTCTTCTCCTGGTTTGTGAAATGGGAATGCTAAAATCTCCCTTGAGGGATGCTGGGAGGATTACCGTAGAAAGCAGTTAGGTAGCTGTTGAGCTATAATTAATATTAACCATGATATTAACTAATAAATGAATTTATTAATCAGGCCCTAGAGTAAGGTCATTCAATAAAAGCCAACCCAAAAAGAAACTCTTCTTTCTGAGTGTGCTGAATTAAAAAATTGAGCTTCCAGGTCCGCCTCACTGGGGTTTGGACCCAAGCCTTGGTGACCAGGTGTCAGCACCCCTGAGGACCAGCCGCTAACAACTGTGTCATGACACATAGGAACTGAACACAAAGCTTGTGACTTCGTATGACATAAATACTGTTTGTGGGGAAGGTAAGGTTTATTTGTATAAACCTAATGTAGCAACAAAAACGTTCTTATTACAAAAGGTTCTGGGAGTTACGAGCAGTGAACATGAGTGTATGTTACAGATAGTAATATTTGCCTGATACTTCATAAGGTTTTTGAAGTTTAAATAGGATAATGATGTAAACTGCTTATTTCCTGGCACAAAGTAAGCACTCAACAAATGTTTCACATTTTATAAATGTGGGTTTTGTTTAGCTTACACTATTGTTATTTGAATCAGAACCTCTCCAAAGAGGGAAGAGAAGGGAAAGAATGTTCCAAACTCCAAAATATCAGATTTGTGCTGGTAAAAAAATGAAAAAAAATTCACATTTATTTTACAAGGTAGTATTTCCCTAAAGTATTATACATAAAAGGAAAGCTGAACTGTCTGTAGGAAAACAATATAATTTTAGGAAATTACAGAAGGGTCAACATTGCACTTAAAACTTTAAAACAGACAGGTTTAAAAAACACAGTAAATGAATATTGCAAGGTATGCACAGCCTAAAAAGTGTATATAGACACAATGGTATGGAAGCTCCATATTAAAACCTCTAGCAATGATTTGCTTTCAGAGTTGTTCAGACTATAAAAGGGCACTGCTCCCACATTAATGGAAGAAAGCACTCAAAGCACTAACAGAAACATGGCCCTTTCCTAATGCAACTATCAATTATCCTTAATAATGATGAGAACAGTGACTTTTTTTAGTTTTTAAAAGGAGACAATTACAAAATTAATTTTGAGACATGCCCTTGTCCTTAGTTTGGATGCGAGAAATACTGACATCTCCAGTCACAGCCCTGAAGGAATGCGCAGACTTCCTCCTTTCCCCCCTCCTCAGTGGGAAGAGACACAATCACACACTACTTACTGGAAAGCCGAAAAGGCCTCCTTAATTCTGGCTCACACCTCCTCTGGAGAGGGGAACAGGGAAGAAAATTGTTACAATTTTGTATTCTCCTCATGTAAAAAGCCAAAATATGTTAATAAAATTTTGCAAACGAGATGGCATAATCAAGAGCTGACTATAAATACTATTTTAACTTGTGCTTTTTTTCTTGCGTAGTATTTACACTGCCAAACATATCTCAGTATTTTGGCAAATTTCTGAATTACCCAAATAGAGAAATTTATGTAAAAGGAGTTTGTTATGTTCAATCACAAAAGAACTGTGATGTTTCAAATAGGCCAGGAAGTAGAGGTTAAGAAATAAAACCACCTCCCCCAAGATAGAATTAAATCCTAGATCAAATCCAAAAGGTACTTCTGAGCAAGAACTTCATGGTTTCGTCCTAGTTTTTGTGGTTTTATTTTACATTGTATTACCTTGAAGTACAAGTCTTCCTTTTCCAGGAAAGCAACTGTTTCCCTTTGGAGTTTTCCTCAAATTCTTGTTTCAAATCTTGAAAATTACAAGGTACAAAATACCTAGATTTGATTGTAAAGCCTTATTTATTAATGTACCAAATAGTTATAACCATAAAGGCATTTTAATTGCTTTGCCATTTCTCAGAAAAGTTATGAGCATATTTGAAACTTGAAAATTCTAAAATAAATCTTTCAATAAGAAAGCTAAATTCCACACAGTACTTATTTTCTATCTAATAGCTTTAACACCAACTTTCAAAAATGGGAATGGTGCCAAGTTTCCACAAAAAACTAAGAAAGTCGTTTCTCCATCCACACAGCCCAACTCTTTGCTCCAAGTGAGCACACTACCAGGTCCAAATTATAAAGTTCTCTGATCTCTCAGTGTACTAAGTATTAACCAAAGGCTAGTTAACAGGACTATGTTCCATGTCTATAATATATGTTACATTTAAACATTTTCTAAAGTGCCTATAACTATGCTTATGCAAATGAGCAATATAATATTAGGATTACAGAGAAATTTTACATAATATGGAACAGAATAGACCTAGGATTTATGTTGAAACTGCACATTTTTATATCCTTATCAGTTCTTTTGCAATGCAAGCATAAAGAAACAATTCTGGTTCAATCATACATGATTTTCAGAGAATTATTAACAGTGCTAGGACAAATAAATTCTAGCTTGTGCTTGTTTAGAAAAGGCTATTTTGAGATCCAGGAGCATCTGATATTTAGAATCCAGTGGAACATCTCCAATGCTATAAAATAGTAGTAAGTGAAGCTTAGTGAGTTTTTGATTATAAAGAGACTGTGCAAACATTTAAAGTGATTATCAACCATTATTAAATCCAAAAATTTCATTAAAATCGTGGCTACTCTGAATAGCAGTACAGGAGTTTAAAAAACAGGAACCTAGGCAAAAGTTGTAGATATTACTGATAAAGGGCCCAGCCCTAACACAGCCAGCTCCAGAAACATGGCCCTGTGACCATGGTTTCCACGGCTTTGGAGACCTGGTGGTTGGCTCCGATTAGCTTGACAGAGGGGAGCATGGGCCCGAGCAGAGAGAAATGCTGTAGAGGAAGAAGGCCCTCCTAAAGCCCACCCAAGGGATTCCCTGACCTCGCCCCTGGGCAGATGCAGGCAGGGCCCTGCTGTTGCTGTTACAGCCTCAGTTCACACTGGCTGACCTCACTGCTTGAGGTTCAGCTTCTGAACTCGCCTTCTGCTGGGCACTTGGTCCTGGGAGGTGCTGAGCACCTCAGACAGCTCATCGATGTCTGTCCCTAAACCGCTGGGCCTAGGCCAGCCTGGGCAGCTCCTCCCCACGCCGCCTCGCACCCGCTCCCAACTTCGGCCTGCCCTCTCCTGGGCCCTGCTATTCCTACAGATCCTCTCTCCCTCTTACTGTTTTTAACGTGTTGAGCCTTTACATTTCAGTAAGTGGGAACTTTACACTGCAGTCTCATCTAGCATAGAAAATTTTAACTGTTTTCAAAGGAATACGCATACTCTGCTTTCTAAACTCTCCAGGTGTCTTGGCACCTAAAACCTAACAAAGTGTTCTAGCCCATCACTTGGACTACATATACAACTAGAAAAGCAGATTCTGCCTGGTGCTTTGTGAAGGATACCGAGTGGAGGCTTCAGGGAAAAACACAACGGGCCTCTTGTTTCTTAAAATGTAAACGAATGTGACACAGAAGTAATGTGCCATAATGCTGACAGAGCATGAGATACCCTGAGAGCACGCTCATGGAGAGTTGGGACATAAGTAATATTTCTCTATCTCCAACTTTGATAGTTCTGGTTTCATTAGGCCATATTTTAAATTTCCTGGATCCTTAACTATGCCACACAGAGAGCAGATACAGAGGAATGGCAGACAACCACCCCACACAAGAACACCTGGTATAAATGGAGATGAGGAGTAGGATTCTGAAGAGAGCTAAATAAGGGTTATTCACTATTTTGTGTGAGAAAAGAGAACATATACAACAGACCATGAATATTATTGTAGTAAAAGTAAATATTCCGCAAAATATTTCTCCTGACTTAGCAGTGAACTATTTCAACTGCTTTTGCATTTGCATAAAAAAATCCATGCATCATACTGAATTCTAATCCATTTCTCACCTAAGCCATTCTAATGCTTCATACAACCAAATGAAGCAGAGTTAATCAAACCTATTAGATTCATTCCTAATCCCTAAAGGACTGCTGTCTTTAGCATTTCCATGCTAACTAAAACTATTTTTATTTTTTCAAGATGTCAGATGTGGCTGCCTCCTAAACCTAATACCTATATAACTTCCTAAAGTCTACCCCAGACTGAAGAACAATTAAGAAAAGCAGGGAAATGCCAGGGGACCCACCCAAGAGGCCAGCCCAAATGCTGTAATGTGTTCCCCAGCTGCAAGTGCATCTCTCCTTCCCCGGGTTCACAGAGCATTCTGAGTACCATTACCTACATAAGTCATCTCCCCTATTGGACTGTGGGCCTCTTCATGCTGGGAGGCAGGTCTTATTCATCCTGTATCACCACCCTACAGAGTATAGGGGCTCAGCTAAAGCTAGATTGAGCATGAAACTGAAGAGGTCACCTGTTCGTAAATGAAGATCTAGCTCAGCCCCAGGTCATGTAGCCATGCAGGCCACTGGCCATAACTAGGGGCTGAGCTGACCTCCAGTAACCTCCCAGAAGTGAGCTGGCCCAGACCCATGCAGGAGGGGGGCGGAAGGGAAAAGGGCCAGAATAGCCTCTCCTAGGGTACACTCCCCTCCCCACACAGGAGCTGATGCCCACAGGGGCCTGGCAGGACAAGGGTGCCTGCCAGCATGCCAGAAAGGAATGTCAGGCGTTTTTCTTCAAGGAACCGGCTATTTAGGAAACACTGTCTCCTTCCCTCTAGGTAGCTCCTCAACCATCTGTGGCACTCCGCAATCATTGCTTCATCACTTTCAAAGTTGCCAGGGAAATTAAGGCTGGGTCACAAATTTATGACACCAGATGCTACATAGAAAATAAGTCAAGATACAAAAAAAAACTGTATTTAAGAAAAAGAATGTCTTAGTTAAGACTAATTTCAGAGTGAAGCTAATCGGCAGACCACTGAACTGCTATGGTTGCTAGAGAGGGGTAGAAAATGCCAACTGCACTGGAAAAGCATCCCTCAGAAGAAAGTACAAAAGCCCCGCGTGGATCAGAGGCCTCGGCTTCCTGCCGGGCTCTCACACGGTGGTTTCTATTGTTTCAATCACTTCCAGATCAGACTGCGAGGGGGAGAGAAGGGTGCACTCGTCCGGCTCCCAGCTACTCTCTGGGCTGTAATCTTCCTCTGAACTCAGTTCCGCTCCTTCTTCTGTGTCCTCATCACATGATTCCACATAGTGGGCCCCAATCGCATTGATCCCAGAGTCCTCAGAACTTGAGGGAGAAGAGCAGTGATCTATTTTTGGTGTATTGCTCTCTTTTGAAATTAAGGCATCGTGTGCAGAGACTTCCTCAGGCCTCATTTTGTGAGAATGTGGCGCTGGCTGCTTCTGCACATAACACATCTTCCCATTAATACATTTAACCTGATAGTTGTCGATAAAGAGGTCTGAGATCATACAGTACCTTGGCGAATCAGGGGGGAGGGGAGGCTGGAAGACAGATGCAAATTTCAAAAAGTGTTCAGTGAGTGACACTGAGATCTGAATGGTGTTTGTGGGTTCCCGAGGCTTTGCAGGAATCTCAGTGCTTGGAAGCTGTTCCACAGGGGTCATAGGCTGATACACATATTTGCCTGTGGGGAACACAAAAAAGGTAGTTGAAATCTAAGAGTTATTACACAAATGACTTATGGAGCCATCATGGTTTCCTTCTGAGGATTCAGAATATTTTTAAAAATATTTCAGTAGCACCTCAAAAGAAACTAGTAATAGAATTATTCAATCATTCAACACTGTTATAATCAATTAAAAGTAGAATACGGTGTGTAACATCATAGTATTTCCATCTGAGAAACTCAACACACATTACAAATCTTAAATTTGAGTCTAACGCCTCTGAAATAGGTGGGTGGATACTATGAACTTTATTTACATACCACTTTAAATGATTTGCCCCTCATACTAGAATAAATAACGTCCACAATATAGTATGGTAAAAACACGTTGTAAAATAGTATAATATACTATACAATTATAATTCCATTTTATATTTAATATGTTGTTATATACATTTACAAATTGGAGGAATACATACCAATTTATTATCAGGATTAAAAGGCCTTCACATTTTAGGTTTCTAAGTTTTAATCAGAATGTACATATACTCACATATTTAGTAAATAATGGCCTACAGGATTGTCCTGGTCACCTTCAATGGCTGTGTTAAGGTGTAGGGTGTGAAATGGTCTCTTTGAAGACCAAAGCTCATCAGTGGCCTAAGTAGATGTTCTGGACCGGCACAACACAGCCTAAGCCGAGCAGAAGAAAAGGCCCCGGTACTGCCCAGGGTGACCTATGATGTTTCTGGGAAACCAAGCAGCTCGTCTCCAGACCTTCCCTGCTGCTCTAGGCCCTCAACTGTTTCACATAGTTTACATGGAAGTGAAACCAGGATGGATCTGTTCCTGATGTGTCTCTTTCCTGTTCTCTTTTACTTCACTCAGTATTAAGCAAAGCCTCCCATGTGCCAAGTGCTAAGTAACTAGAGATGAAAATTACCCAGTCAGTAAGCCTAAAATGATTCCAAATAGAAATCTGGAAGAAAAAAGCCTGAAAACCTCAGAGACAGGAGCACAATTGTGGGGCATCTTGGGTTTTTCCTAATGTGGTTGATCTGTCAACCAGTCTATACCGTATCTCCTGCACATATTTATGACAGGGCTTTTTAACCTCAGCACTATTGCCATTTGGGGCCAGATAATTTTGTGTAGAGGCTGTCCTGTGCACCGCAGGCCGGTAAGCAGCATTTCTGGCCTCACTAGGTGCCAGCAGCGCCTCCTCTGTAGCCATGACAAAATGTCTACAGACATTGTCACAGAGCCCCAGGAAGGCAAAAGCGCCTTGGCTGAGAATCACTGATATATGTCATCCCGTGAGCATTTCTTTGCAGGCAAATCACTCATTGGGCATGGCACCTTTATTTCTTAGACTGAAAATTCTTGAGACAGGAGTCATATTTGTAATTAGATTTTTTTAGATTTTTAGTAAGTTGACTAAGGCATGGAAGCAATTTCAGGTCAGAAATGTGAGCCACAAACTAGACCGCAAACAGCCCACTACCAGTCATCTGTTAAGGTCAATCGTGCCTGCACTTTCACTTTTATTTCTTGACTCCTATACAAAAAAATAGGCTTAGACATCACAATTACCTTGTAACTAAATTACTCAAAGTATATTCACCGTCTTTCTGGAGTAACACATGGAAAAGGTACATGTAAAATTGTTAAGCCTTGTGTGCCCAGCTCTGCCTCCAAGCTGGACACGTACCATGCAGACCCTGTGGTTGGGTGAACACACAAGCAGAACAGGCCACACCTACCAAGGGGACTGTGTTAAAATGTGCCAGGTATCTGCAGTTCTCTGTTACCAGTAACAGAGTACAGTAATAGTACTTGTCAGGCAAAATTCAAATGAGGTAAGCTTCAGCCACTGAGTACAGTAGGTCCTCTGTGCCCCACGTCACAGGCATTGTCAGCTGGAGGGGTGAAGCAGGCCGACAGTCGAGCCTCTCCTCCAACCCACCAACCCCAGGATTAGAGAGACATGCCTGGCCAGGGACAGAGAAGACTTTGGAGAATTTGGGGGATTACTCCCTTCTGTTCACCGAGTGGCTAAAACACTTGGAATGGAGGTTTGGCCTTTCCCATTCTTGGCTGGTGGACTGGTGGTTGCTGAGTCCAGGAGGCTGGATGGCAAGCCCTCAAGAAGTGCTTGCTGCAGAACGCGATACGGCCTCTGGGTCAGCTCTCCGTTTGTCACAGGTGCAGGAGGCTCCCGGAAGCTCTTCCTCGCATTCCCGGGACCAAGGCTTCATTTAGGCCAGAAATGGAATCCCTGAAGCTGACTTTGGAACTTCCCTGAGCGCTCTCTCCTACCCTCACTTGACCCACACCACCCACCCTCTGCTTCTTTCTCCTCCTTTGTATCTCTTCAAAATTTCTTTGCTTTTTCTCTTTTTCTCCATTCTTCTACCTCTTTCTTTCTCTATTCCTCTCTCCTCCAAAGCTCTATTTCTCTTCTTTGAAGTTTAGTAAAAGAGAAATGCAGCCAGAAGAGGAAAATGAATAACTGCTGCCCAGATTCATTTCCTTCTACAAGTTACATCTATTAAATATGCTTACTCAGAGCTAGGATGACAGCCTGTGACCTGGTGATATGGGGACACAAATGCAAAGAGGAAAGCAGCCTAGAAAAACAATAGTAAAGACAGCTAGAGGAAAAGCAAAGTTTGGTAAACATCTTTCAAATATCAATTAGTTACTATGTCATATTATATTGTTTGACTTGCTAAAAACATCAATAATGAAACAAACTCATATCAAGGATTAATTTTGTAGAGTCCAGAGGGGTTTAGTACTTTGCTCCAATCCCCAACAACTTCTACCTTGCCGTAAAATATGTTATAAATCCATGCTCACAATGATAGCCCTGAAGTATCACAAGATCCTGAATTATCAAGAGATCCAATTATGTCCACTCTACTATACTTACTAAGAGAATAACAACACTCTACAATAGCAAGGATTGGAACAAAGGGGTCCTGGCCACTTAGCCAGGAAATGCAATAATCATTAATAGTCTCTTAACAAGCCTCTTAATTAAGGGTTACTATGTTATTAAAGAAAGAAATGGGTGAGACTTTTAAAACTTCAATCTCTAAAAGGAAAAGGTTCTGAGAGAGAGACAGGGCCTGGAGAACAGCAGAGTAGAGGAAGAGCTAGAAATAGTATGATCCAGCAATTCCCCTTCTGGGTATACAGCCAAAAGCACAGAAAGCAGGCTCTCAGTGAGTTCTTGACCTGTGTTTGCAGCAGCGCTATACAGAGCAGCCAGAGGGAGAAGCAACCCAAGTGTCCATCCAAGGATGACTGGAAAAACAAGTGGTGTACACGTTCAGTGGAATATTATTCAGCCTTAAAGAATAAGGAAATAGATGGTAAAACATGGATGAACTTGGAGGAAAGCAAAACTGAAGGAACAAAATAGCAGCAGGCTCACAGACTCCAAGAAGGGACTAGTGGTTACCACAGAGGAGGGGTGTGGGAGGGTGGGTGGGGCGGGAGGGAGAAGGGGATTGAGGGGTATTATGTTTAGTACACATGGTGTGGGGGTGTCACGGGGAAGACAGTGCAGCACAGAGAAGGCAAATAGTGAATCTGTGGCATCTTACTACACCGATGGACAGTGACTGCAATGGGGCATGTGATGGGGACTTAATAATAGGGCGGAATGTAGTAACCACATTGTTTTTCATGTGAAACATTCATAAGAGTGTATATCAATAATACCTTAATTAAAATAAAAGAAGCCTGTCACAAAAAGACAAATATTATATGATTCCACTAGCATGAGGCACCCAGAGTAGTCAAATTCACAGAGAAACAGAGTGGTGGTTGCCAGGGGCAAGGGGGTAGAGGGAACGGGGACTTCTTGTTTAGTGGATATAAAATCTGAGTTTTACAGGATGAAAAGAGTTCTGGAGATGGATAGTGGACATGGTTGCACAACCATATGAATATAGTTAATATCCATGAACTCTACATTTTAAAATGAATTTGATGGTAAATTTTATGTGTATTTTACAAATCAAAAAAATTTTTTAATTAATCAGTATAATTTACTGTATTAATGGACTGCAGGGAAAACTCCATATGATCCAGAATATAAAAAGTATTCTTACAACTCAGTAATAGGAAAACAACCAATTTTAAAAAGGGTTGTGCAGCTATACAAGGGCAACATCCGGGATCCTTGTAACAAAAGAAGTGTCATATAATTTGTATTGCTGTTAGTATCTTGGTTTATACTATACCATTGTTTTGCAACTATAGTGTCACTGGGGGAAAGTGGGGAAATACATATGATCTCTGTATTTTTCTTAAAACTGCACGTGTATCTATAATCTTTCCAAAATAAAAATATAATTTAAAACAAGGGAAATATTGCCATAGAACTGATGTGCCACCCTTTTCAGCACATCTGTTGGTGTATCTCATTTCAGATGATGTAAACTTTGAACACGTGTTTAATGTGGTATCTGTCTAGGTTTCTCCATTGTAAAGTTAGTATTTTTCTTTTTGAAATCATTAAGCATCTTGTGAAGAGATATTTTGAGACTATGCAAACATCCTGTTTCTCATCATACCTTCACCTACTAATTTTTGCATGCATAGGTGGATCTGGTCTGCAATAATCATTACTGTGGTGTTTGCCAAACAGTGGTTTTCTATTTCCATCGGTCCTTCTACATTTACGAATTAGAATTCCATGTAAGCACAAGCAGCTGCTTCTCCCTTACTTATTTATTCAATTATTTAAGTTAAGTATGGACTCACAGCTATTTATTTTATCCCATGGATTGTAACCCCTGACTATCATGCTTTATTATGCTGCTCAGCTTGTTCCATGTCTAGCTCTTGGGCACTCCCTCAGGTGAGCGCCTGTGTCCTTTCAACACACCCCATCAGTTTTTGAAGACCTCCTTACTTTCTGGCACCATAAGATGCTACTGGCTTATCTTGTCCACTTCCCCTTCCCCAGGCCAGGAATCAGCCATTTCTCCAAGGACCTCGTTCATCTTCTTAAGAACTTACATGCATTCTTAAACTTGTTCTCAAAACATTCCTGTGAAGTAGCATCTTAGTTTGCTAATGATTCAATCATTCATTAAACTCATCCCTAGGAAAGTGAAAACTAGACCTCATTACAGTACTTAATGCCCATTTAAAAAATAATGCAAAAGATAAAACTTCACAAACCCGTTAATTTATGTGGAATCTTCTTCATGGGAACTGAAATCACTTTCTCAAAAATGAAACTGATTATACAACACTAAGATCACAAAAACTCAACTGTGATCAGAAAATGAAAAATTTCTACATTATTCCTTTTCAGGGACTCTGGTTCAACACTTTCAGCTGTTTCTCCAACTAAAGGTCACGCAAAACCACTAAATAAGTAGCTTCCAGTATTCTTTAAAGTTTTGGTTCATAATTTTTCTGATGGTTCTTCCCCTTTGGGATTTAGCAATAATATGTAGTACCTACTTTTTTCACAATGGTTCGGTGAGTCACCAAAAAAAAAAGATTGATGCTCTCATCCTGGTTCTTTGGCTAAAAAAAACAGCAACAAAGAAACAGAAGACTTCATTACTTTCTCAGGCTGCCATCGCAGGAGTCAGTTCAGGCTCCAGGTCTTGTGCCATCCTCTCTTTCTTCATGAGAATACTCATTAGCTCATTAATAAGGCTTAGTTAATGTTCTTAATAGTTTACACTGTCATTCTCTGCCTTTAACTTCAGCTAATATTCTAATTTGCAGCAGTGTAAATACACAGTAGATACATTTCCTTGAAGGAGTTTCTTTTGGTTGTAGAACACTATGAGAAGGGAGAAAAACAAATGTAGAAAATAACTTATATGCCCTGTTAAGCTACTGTGTGCACTTTCTTAAACTATTTTTTAAAGGACTGGTTGTGCACTTTGATTCTTAAAAAAGATCCTTTGGTGGGAAATGAGCTCTTTGCTTTTACAGATAGTTTTATGACTGTTAAATGTATGTTCCATTGGCACTTGAAGTACACTGCTCTCAGGGAATGCAGAGTAATTTTAAAATTAGCCTTAGCAAAATATAATTAGAAAGGTAAATCTACTGAAAAGAAATTGAGTGGCCTAAGGGCAACTGCATTCACAGTTCAGTTCTTTGATTTTATGTAGCAAATCACATTTACTTTATTCCCAAAGGCACTCACTGTAATGAGAGTAATGTTAAGTATTCTTATTCAGCTTTTTTTTACAATGTGCATTATTTACTAAGTTGAGTAGCATATCACAAACTAAAAGCAAAAGAACATAACATTTATTATAACCAATATTTTTGTGACCTCCACCCTGCCCCACTGGCAGTCAATACCAATATTTTTGTACTTCAATCTATGAGAACATTAAAGCTTATATATTTCCCAGTATGTTGAAGTACCCAGTCAGAAATTTATGCAAGATCCTAATTTCTTCACTTTTAAAATTGTATAACCTTTTTTAGCACAGTGGAACATATTAATATAAAACAAAACCCTAATGAGACAGAATACCAAAAGCATTATTTATTAACTCATTTAGCAAACATTGAATATCTACCATGTTTCTACTACTAAATCAGATGGTATGAGGAAATTAAAATAAGTACAATATGTAGTCATACTTCAAGGAGCTTCTAGTCAAATTGGAGGTAGAAAATAAAAAGTCAAAATAAGAGTTGAGTAAAACTATAAGAATATATACAAGGGTGTTCATCAAGCAGGGGAATGAGATTCCAGGCTTCAATAAAGGGTCTTACATGGCCATTAAAAGATACAGACTTGTGGAGTAGGAAGTAGAACTGTTCTAGACCAGTTTCAGAGCCAGAATGTGTCACTGGAATTGGGGGTCCAAAGAGCTGACTGAGGATAAAGTTTGTGAGGAAGACAGAGGTTGAATGGGACTCAGACTGCAAAACCAAAGAGCTGGTGTTTTGGTAACAATGGTGAGCTGGAAATTACAGACGAGGCAAGTAATAATGATAAAAGGAAGATTCTGGAGAATTTAGTCTGGTAAAAATGAAAAGATGGGCTGGAAAGCGAAGAGATGGGGGTTCAGGGGAGGCTATTACAGATTTTCAAGCATGATATTCTCACCTAAAGTCACATGGCTCACAGAGGAAGGAATATTAGGAGACACTCCAAGGAAGGTGGCAGATCCTGGGGGTTGAAAGGGAAGGACTGAGAAGTCAGACACAACAGGATTTGAATCCCAACTCTGCTACTTATTAACTGCTAAACCTTTATTATATTGTTCATATTCCCATGTTTTCCATTTCCTCAGTGTAAAAATAGTGATATATACCTTTTAAAGCATTAACTCATGTCTGGCACATTTCAAATATTCTATTACTGGTGTTACTTAGAGAAGGCAGGAGCTACCTCCAGGTCTCCAAGCCACTTGAGAGGCTTTCCAGATTGCTGTTTGACCAATCCTGAGACTCTGGAATGCCCCTAATGCAAGCAGATTCCTGATTAAACTCAGCCAATAAATTTCTCTCTGACGACATTTCTCTGTCACGCTACTTTGATCACCTACACTAAAACCCTACAATCTGCTTTCACATCTGCTTTCATTCTTTTCCAAAATAACATATTCTGAGCCTCAATTATGTGCCAGTCCCTGATCTAGACACATGGGGTTAAAATAGCAAGCAGAGAGATTACATCCCTTCTTTATGGAGGTTATGCTCCAGGAAGGGATATATATTTGACCAAATAACTACACTAAAAGATACATAATTACAAACCATGAAGAGAGGCAAAAAGTGATAGAAAGAAAAGCAAAATTAGTGTTTAGAAATTACATGTGGAATGTTTGGACCAGGGGGAGTGTGGGGAAGTTGTCAGGAAAGACACCCCTGAGAAAATGACAGTGTGTGGTACATGTCTCCCCAGGCCTGAGTGGGAGGGAATTAACCAGCCAAGAACCGGAGTGGCCCGAGCATGATGAGCAAGAGGGAGAAGGGTGTGAGCTGCAGAGGCCTCTGGAGGCCATGCGTGGATCTGCTCCTCTCACTAAACTACACCACTAAATAGACTTCATCAGTCAAGCTAGCACCCCTTTCCTAGTTTCACACTCAGAACTCAGTAGGCAAGAGAGGGAATGGAGGAGGTGGAAGAAAGTACCACCCAGCTAGCCCTTTACCAATAGACTCTACAGCCAACACTGCTCCAGGCCACATTTTTGACACCTTGAAGTATGGGCAGCTGATATAGTGAGAACTGCCCTAAAAATAACATTTTTAAAAGTGCCATAAACCAATCAAGAGAGAAGCTGTTTGCCACCATTATTACAGCAGCCAATCTGAAGAGGTATACAGTGAAGGCTGTATACTGTTTAAACCACATGTAGTACTATCTGCAGCCAGTTTTCTGGTTTAAGGGATAGATATATGCAAACAAAAAGTCTTCTTTATTTTAACAAGTAACTATCAGTGAACAACCAAAGGGAAAGAGAAAAAGTGGAAAACACATCCCTCTGACAATCCAGTTTGGGTCACACAAACACCCATAAACATCACAAGAGGAAAGATAAGCACAAACTTGGAGGTATACAACCTATATAGTGTAGGAGCTCAGAAGGGAGTGAAGGCTACAAGGGTTTAGAGGAGACTCCACAGAAAACATGGAATATAAACTGAAGAAGAGCTAGGACTTGGACAAAAGAAAACAAAGTGGAAAGCCACATGCAAAAATCCAGAGGTGGAAGAAGAGTAGAATCTCTGAGGGGTAGCAGGGTGACCAGCTGGACCAGAACAGAGGGTCCCCTGTGGTGGAGACCAGTCTCATCACCCAAATGATCTGCAAAGAGAGCAACACCCTTCCCTTGCCTTGGGAGACTGGACAGAGTAAGAGCTACTCTGCTGAATAAACTGGCACAATGGAACTTGTAGACATAAAATTAGACCAGTTGGGAAACAGTCACTTTTAGGTCCACAGAGTTCAGAAACATCCTGATAGGTAAGTCTGGCTAAAATAGGCCACCGTATTTAAAAAAAAAAGAAAAGGCAGAGAATGAGAACTCTCTCACACTTCTAGTTCCTTTTAGGTGGCCAAATAAGGTTTTCACAGTGCAAATATGTCCACCTCCAAAGGATGGGTCAATGAGGGTGAGAAGAAGCATGAAAACCATATGTTCAAAAAAAAGAAGGCTGTTGACAGAGCACACAGAGACTCAACCAGTATGTACTAAGTGTCTGCACTTTGCAATACAGGACAACAGTAAGAGGGGCAAAAGGAAAATGGGAAAGTGGCTGATTATGGATCATTACAAGATGAGAAAAACATGATTACCACCCTTTTTTGATCTAAGGATGGATGGATGATGGTAATAGTCATTACCTTTGATTTCTTTATAACAAGTCTTGACCTTAAGGGCAATTTTTTAAGACCATTTTAGCCTCCTGCCTTTCTCTCCAAAATTCACTAGTGGACGGGCTGAGTTCTATCGGACTGCAAAACATTTCTAAAACTGAAATTAGAAGAAAATTTGAGAATAAGAAACTCCCTATGGGAGGCAACTAAAGTGCAGACCTAGAACATGGCTCGAGCGGTTTTCTACCATTTCACTAGCCCAAGCTGTATAGCTCTACAGGTCACAAAAAAGTTATTACCAGCTATTAATTCCATGGACAGATATTCCTTACAGACTAAAATTATTGGAAACAGTATAAGACATCTGTCACATTTATCTATTGATCTGGGGGTGAAAAGTTCAGAAATTCACAAAAAAAGGATGCTAACCAGTCAACCTGATCTAAGAAAAATAAGATCTTGAAAAATCTTAAGTGTCTGTGCTTAGCACAAGGGCTCAGTAGGGACTCAGTAGATGTTTACTGAATTTTTTAAAATGTATCTTTGTTAAAGATTATGTATTATTTGTTAAAGATTATTATAATGTCTTTACATTATTCAAAAATCTCATTTCCAAATTTATACAAATATGGCATTTGAAACTTTGCTTTTTATTAATGTCACAATAATGCAACACATTCTAAATATCAATGAGATGTAATTTAAAATCAAATTAACATTTACATATATGAATTTCTTTCCCAATATAAAGAAAACATATTCATCATGTTTTTTCTTTAATCAGTTGTAATAATTACTTCTCATTTCTCTTGGACCTGTGGTTAAACCAGCCAATTTTAAAATCAGTGCCACTGGGGAAATCCAAAGAGTCAGGGGTAAGAAGTAACAAATCTAGCATTTATAGCTGCATAGCATCTCTACTTCACTATTCAGTTAACTACTCTTGCATGGGGACCAAGGAGGCTCAGATGATGGCACCAAAACTCAATGTGGAGCTTTGTTCTTAGACTACCTCTTCATCAAAATAGTTGGTTTGTAAAACTCATGGTGGGAGTCACTCTACAGTTGACACTAAACAGTAAAGAGGGGAAAAGGGGCCCAGACTTTGATGATTTATAAATGTGTAGTTATCAATTAATTGACTCTTAACTCCAAATTTTCCCTTCAATATATGTCCTGCCATAATGGACAGAATTCTTTTAAGCAACTTTCCTTTAAGTGAGCATCATGCTAAGTGTTCTCGGTAGAGGGTGCTAGATGGACACTGCAGGAGGAAAGGGCTCTCCTGCTGGTTGCTGTAAGGTGAGGCAAGAAGGGGTGAGGAAATCGTTGGTCTTCCACAGCTACACACCCTGAACATGCTGTTCCTTGGCACACTTGCAGTCTTGCCTCGCCTGGTGATAACTTTCCCCTGGCCCTCTCCACACGGAAACCAACAGTCCAAAGGCATTCTGCCTACATTGTGCCCTCCTGCCCACCCAAGCTTCTGTCCTTCTATACACCCACACCCTTAACTTCTGACTGCGTGTGCTCTGTTCTGTGCTGTAGGAGGCTGCATCCTGCTTGCCAACCAGCTCATACCAGAACAGCCTGGACAAAGAAGCAAACGCCTCTGATATCCTGTGGGCTGAACCACACTTTCTCAACAAGGTCTGAAACCCAGCCTTGAGGATGTGACCACCTTCTGCCTTTGTTCTTCCTTGGTATTCTCCCTCAACCCAAGGCAACCGCATAGTTTCCTTATATCTTAAGTCACCTATTTAAGTCTTATGGGTTTAGTAATTCTTTATATTAAACCTCCTCTCTGTGTAATCTCCAGTGTGGCTTCCATCTCCTGATTAGACTCAAAATAATTCAATGGCCAATGTCAATGCATGGGATTTCCTGTAGGTGTTACTTTCTTGATCTCTCTGAGAAAAAATAATAAGCATTAGATTAAAAAATTAAGTAGTTTGATTCAAGATGGCGGTGTGAAAGGTGAGAAGGAGAACTCCTCCCAAAACCACAAATAGTACAAAAACATAGTTAATTAACACAACTAACCCTAAAACAGCAACAAGAAAGAAGGCTGAACCAGACTGCATACAGACCTCACAAACAGAGCACACCTCACGAAACAGGGTAATGTACGAAAGCCTTAATCTGGCAGGACCAAAGCCCTTCCCCCACCCCAGTTCACCAGTGGGAAGAAGAGAAATGGAGCGGGGAGGGGGTAAAAGCTTGGGACTGCTGAAGACCTAGGCCTGGAGATCTGCGTTGTGAGAAGAAAGCTATATTGTGTGGTGCTCCAGACTCTGGGGAGCTTGGACAGGTGGAGTGCTTGAGAGACTGACATTCCAGCCATTTGTGGAAGAGGGGATCCGCATCCAGCCACTCTGTGTCAGAGGAAAGGGAGGCAGTCTGAGAGACTTCCTAGCAGCGAGAGGTATGCTGATGGGGTGGGGTTTGCATGGAGCTTGCTGCACGGGAGAAGGGAGAGCTGGACAAGGTTGTCTGGATGCACCTACCCAGCTGGTTAGAAACTTTGAGGAGCATCAGGTGCTCCATCCCCCTCGCTGCGTACTTAGCTCCAAGGCCCCCAGTGTGGCACAGCCTGCTGCACATTCCTCCTGGCCTGCCAGCACAGGTTCACAAACTGGCAGTCACTGTGCGGGCATCAGGCCAGCCAGAGGGAGGCCCCGCCTACAACAGCTAGAGACACAAAGCACAGAGGCTTACATCTGTGTGCCTGGCCCACTGGCTCTGACATTAGAGAAAGGCACCACAGACAGGAATCATGAAACAGATCTTTCCTCCCCCCAGGCACCAGATCCGCTCCCATATGATCCCCAACCTCACTCTAGGGGCTTCTGTGCACTAGTGGGCACCACACAGAAATAAGAAACATCAAAAGAACATGGTTCAGACCAAAATCTCACACACTCCAGAAAAAGGGCCAAATGAAACTGAACACACCAATCTTCCTGAAAGAGAGTTCAAAATAAAAATTATAAACATGCTTATGGAGGTACAGAAAAATATTCAAAAACTCAAGAACAAATTTAAGATGGAGATTCAATCATTAAGAAATTCCATATCTAAATGAAACATACAATGGAGGGATTTAAAAGCAGGTTACATGTAGTAGAAGACTCGGTAAATGGAATAGAAATTAGAGAAGAAAAATACAAAGAAGCTGAGGGAGAGAGAAAAAATAATCTCTAAGAATGAAAGAATATTGAGAGAACTGTGTGACCAATCCGAACGGAACAATATTCACATTATAGGGACACCAAAAGAAGAAGAAGAGAGAAAAAGGGATGGAAAGTGTCACTGAGGAGGTAATTGCTGAAAACTTTCCCATTCTGGGGAAGGAGATAGTCTCTCAAGCCATGGAGGTGCACAGATCTCCCAACACAAGGGACCCAAGGAAGACAACATCAAGACATATAAAAATTAAAGTGGCAAAGATCAAGGATAAAGACAGACTTTTAAAAGCAGCTAGAGAAAGAAAAAGGATCATATACAAAGGAAAACCCATCAGGCTATCATCAGACTTCTCAAAAGAAATTTTACAGGCCAGAGGGGATTGGCATGATATATTTGATGCATTGAAGCAGAAGGGCCTTGAACCAAGAATACTCTACCCAGCAAGGTTATCATTTAAATTTGAAGGAGGAATTAAACAATTTTCAGATAAGCAAAAGCTGAGATAATTTACCTCCCACAAACCACCTCTACAGTGCATGTTGGAGGAATTCCTATAAATGGAAGTATTCCTAAGGCTAAATAGATGTCACCCAAGGGACACACAAAGAGTACAGAATATGATTCATAACATGCAAAGAATGGAGGAGGAAGAAAAAGGAGGAAAAAAAAAAGAACCTTTAGGTTGTGTTTGTAATAGCATATGAAGTGAGTTAAATTACACGGTTAGATAGTAAGGGAATTACCCTTGAACGTTTGGTAACCATGAATATAAAGCCTGCAATGGGAATAAGTACATACCTATTCACTCTAAATGTAAATGGTCTGAGCACCAAACAAAAGACACAGAGTTATTGAATGGATAAAAAAACAAAACTCATCTATATGCTGCCTACAAGAGACTCACATCAAACCCTAAGACATACGCAGACTGAAAGTAAAGGGATGGAAAAATATATTTCATGCAACTAATAGGGAGAAAAAAGCAGAAGTTGCAGTACTTGTATCAGACAAAATAGACTTCAAAAGAAAATCAGAAGAGACAAAGAAGGACATTATATAATGATAAAAGGGTCAGTCCAACAAGAGGATATAACTATTACAAGTGTCTATGCACCCAACACAGGATCACCTACATATGTGAAACAAATACGTACAGAATTAAAGGGGGAAATAGAATGCAATGCATTCATTTTAGGAGACTTCAACACACCACTCACTCCAAAGGAAAGATCAACCAGACATAAATTAAGTAAAGAGACAGAGGCACTCAACAATGTATTAGAACAGGTGGACATAACAAACATCTACAGAACACTCCATCCAAAAGCAACAGGATACACATTCTTCACAAGTGCACATGAACCTCAGTAAATTAAAAAAGATAGGAATTGTACCAACGGGTTCTCAGATCACAAAGGTATGAAACCAGAAATAAATTACACAAAGAAAATGAAAAAGCCCACAAACACATGGAGGTTTAATAACGTGCTCCTAATAATCAATGGATCAATGACCAAATTAAAACAGAGATCAAGCAATATATGGAGACAAATGACAACAATAATTCAACACTGCAAAATCTGTGGGACACAGCCAAGGCCATGCTAAGAGGGAAATATATTGCAATACAGGCCTACCTCAGGAAAGAAGAACAATCCCAAATGAACAGTCTAAATTCACAATGAATGAAACTAGACTAGGAAGAACAAACAAGGCCCAAAGTCAGTAGAAGGAAGTACATAATAAAGATTAGAGCAGAAATAAATAAAATTGAGAAGAATAAAACAATAGAAAGAATCAATGAAAGCAGGAGCTGGTTCTTCAAGAAAATAAACAAAATAGATAAACCCCTAGCCAGAATTATCAAGAAAAAAAGAGAGTCTACACACATAAACAGAATCAGAAATGAGAAAAGAAAAATCACTGCGGACAGCACAGAAATACAAAGAATTATGAGAGAATACTATGAAAAATTGTATGGTAACAAACCGGATAACATAGAAGAAATGCACAACTTTCTAGAAATATACAACCTTCCAAGGCTGACCCAGGAAGAAACAGAAAATCTGAATAGACCAATTACCACCGAAGAAATTGAATTGTTAATCAAATACCTACCTAAGAACAAAACTCCTGGACCAGATGGTTTCACTGCTGAATTTTATCAAACATTTAGTGAAGTCCTAATACCCATCCTCCTTAAAGTTTTCCAAAAAGTATAAGAGGAGGGAATACTCCCAAACTCATTTTACGAGGCAACATCACTCTAAAACAAAAACAGGCAAAGATACCATAGAAAAAGAAAATTACAGACCAATAAAACTGATAAACATAGATGCAAAAATACTCAACAAAATATTAGCAAACCAAATTCAAAAATACATCAAGAGGATCATCCATCATGACCAAGTGGGATTCATCTCAGGGATGCAAGGATTGTACAACATTCAAAAATCCATCAACATTATCCACAACATCAACAAAAAGAAGGACAGAACCCACATGATCATCTCCACAGATGCTGAAAAAGCATTCAACAAAATTCAACATCCATTCATGATAAAAACTCTCAACAAAATGCAAAATGGGTATAGAGGGCAAGTACCTCAACATAATAAAGGCCATATATGACAAACCCACAGCCAACATTATACTTAACAGTGAGAAGCTGAAAGCTTTCCTTTAAAATTGGGAACAAGACAAGGATGCCCACTCTCCCCACTTTTATTAAACATAGTTCTGGAGGTCCTAGCCATGTCAATCAGACAACACAAACAAATAAAAGGCATCCAGATTGGCAAGGAAGAACTCAAACAGTCCCTGTTTGCAGATGACATGATATTGTACATAAAAAACCCTAAAGAATCCACTCGAAAACTCCTAGATCTAATATCTGAATTCAGTAAAGTTGCAGGATACAACATTAATATACAGAAATCTGTTGTTTTCCTATACACTAATGATGAACTAGCAGAAAGAGAAATCAGGAAAACAATTCCAGTCACAATCGCATCAAAAAGAATAAAATACCTAGGAATAAACATAACCAAGGAAATGTATGACCTATACCCTGAAAACTACAAGACACTCTGAAGAGAAATTAAAGAGGACACTAATAAATGGAAATTCATCCCATGCTCTTGGCTAGTGAGAATTAATATTGTCAAAATGGCCATCCTGTCTAAAGTAATCTACAGATTCAATTCCATCCCTATCAAAATACCTACAGCTTTCTTCAATGAACTAGAGAAAATAGTTCTAAAATTCATATGGAATGACAAAAGATCCCAAATAGCCAAAGCAATCATGAGAAGGAAGAATAAAGAGGGTGAATTACACTCCCTGACTTCAAGCTCTACTACAAAGCCACTGTAATAAAGACAATTTGGTACTGGCACAAGAACAGACCCATACACCAGTGGAACAGAATAGAGAGCCCAGATATAAACCCAAGCATATATGGTCAATTAATATACAATAAAGGAGCCATGGATATACAATGGGGAAATGACAGCCTCTTCAACACCTGGTGTTGGCAATACTGGACAGCTACATGTAAGAGAATGAAACTGGACTACTGTCTAACCCCATACACAAAAGTAAACTCAACATGGATCAAAGACCTCAACGTAAGTCATGAAACCATAAAACTGTTAGAAACTGATATAGGCAAAAATCTCTTGGACATAAACATAAGCAACTTCTTCACGAACATATCTCCCTGGGCAAGGGAAACAACAGCAAAAATGAACAAGTGGGACTATATCAAACTAAACAGCTTCTGTACAGCAAAGGACACCATCAGTAGAACAAAAAGACATCCTACTGTATGGGAGAATATATTCATAAATGACATATCCGGTAAGAGGTTGACATCCAAATTAATAAAGAGCTCATGCACCTCAATAAACAAAAAGCAAATAAGCCAATTAAAAATGGGTAGAGGAGCTGAACAGACACTTCTCCAAAGAAGAAATTCAGATGGCCAACAGGCACATGAAAAGATGCTCCACATCGCTAATCATCAGAGAAATGCAAATTAAAACCACAATGATATATCACCTCACACTAGTTAGGATGGCCAACATCCAAAAAACAAACAACAAGAAATGTTGGAGAGGATGTGGAGAAAGGGGAACCCTCCTACACTGCTGGTGGGAACGTAAAATAGTTCAGCCATTTTGGAAAGCAGTATGGAGGTTGCTCAAAAAACTAAAATTAGAAATTTAGAAATACCATTTGATCCAGGAATTCCACTCCTAGGAATTTACCCTAAGAATGCAGCAGTGCAGTTTGAAGAAGACAGATGCACCCCTATGTTTATCACAGCACTATTCACAATAGCCAAGAAATGGAAGCAACCTAAGTGTCCATCAGTAGATGAGTGGATAAAGAAGATGTGGTATATATACACAATGGAATATTATTCAGCTATAAGAAGAAAACAAATCCTACCATTTGCAACAACATGGATGGAGCTAGAGGGTATTATGCTCAGTGAAATAAGCCAGGTGGAGAAAAAGACAAGTATCAAATGATTTCACTCATCTGTGGAGTATAAGAACAAAGCAAAAACTGAAGGAACAAAACAGCAGCAAACTCACAGAACCCAAGAATGGACTAACAGTTACCAAAGGGAGAGGGACTGCAGAGGATGGGTGGGAAGGGAGGGATAAGGGGGAAAAGGGGCATTACGGTTAGCGCACATAATGTAGCAGGGTGGGTGTACACAGGAAAGGTAGTATTTACAGAGAAGACAAATAATGATTCTGTAGCATCTTACTACACTGATGGACAATGACTGTAATGGGGAATGTGGGGTAGACTTGATAATAGGGGGTCTAGTAACCATAATGCTGTTCAAGTAATTGTACATTAATGATACCAAAATTTTAAAAAATTAAGTAGTTTATATATTTTGAACCTAGACTAACAGCTGTGTAATATTATGTATTAAAATACTAATGATTCTTTAGATGTTTAATATTGGACAAACTGATAAACGAGCTTAATACTTAATAAAGGAAAATTGCAGAAGAAGGCATTCTGAATCTGTTTTTTAGAAGAATTGTCTTTGCTATTTGAATATTCTTATATCAATAAGTAATGTTGAAAAACTAAGAAAAGGAGAGTTTATTGAATACCCTTGAATATTCTCCTTGAATACCCTTGAATATTCTCCTCCAAAGAAATGACATGTAAAACTATTGACAGCGCTTTCCCTGAAAAAACAGGCAGGAAAAAAATTTCTGAACCAGCCTTCACAATAGACCAACATATGTTAATCTTAATCCAGATAAATTCAGTACGTAGGTTAGGAGTAACATTCAGAGCTTTATGAATGAGAGCAGAGCATCATGGCTGGAAAGTGTAGTTACAGCCCTTTTCCCTGGAGCCTGGATTACAGCTGCTGAGAAAGAGAACAATGGGCAGGGACAAGGAGGAAGCACCCGTGGCTGTAAAGCATGAAGAACATAAAAGGCAGCATCAACCATGAAAGAAAAGGACTCCTGATTACATGTGAATTTCTACAAAATTAGAGCAGCATGTAGGAGCAGTGTGTAAACTAGGCCTAAGACCTTCAGCACTATGATGGGTGCCGTGGGAGCTGCGCAGCTCTTTGTCCACATTGTGCATATGGTGATTTATGATTACAGCAAGTGCCTGGATTTAGCCTACTGATACACAAATGATATTTGGTAAAATGATAATGCAGCTTTTCAAAGCCAAAAAGATTTCTATGGTTTGATGAGGCTTTTTTTTTTTAATTATCACTTGAAAATAAAAGGAGAAAAAGGTACCATCAGCACAAATATGTCTCCTGCAAAGAAACAAAGCCACGGGCCTTTGAGGGACAGGCTGTGGCTAAAAAACACTCCCAGGGATACCAACCCCACAGCAAGGATGACGCTCATCCAGGTGCAGCCGTGCCAGCATGCCCGGACTAATCTAGGCAAATGAAAACATGCTGGGGACTGTCTAACTGTGCAGATGCCTGACTCAGATCCCCAGGTGTTTGTCAAAGAGACATATCAATTACGGAATTTAAATGTTGCTAATGAAGAACCAAATTGTGATTTTTGTGAATCCTTTGTGAACCATGAACCTAAAATGTTAGGTGAGATCTTGATGATTTCAAACAAGATTGAGGTTTTTGTTGCTTTTGTCTGGGACACAAGCAGGCCACATTCTATTCAAAACAAACTGCTCCAATAATTCATTTATTAATGCTAGTAATTTAGAAAATCTAGTTTTCCCATAAAACCTCTAAGGATTACAAAATGATGTGATAAAAGCAGAGAGTGTTTTCCTTTACAGTAAACATTTTTATGAACCCACAGAGAAAAAAGATGTATTCATATATTGCACTGCCTGAGGAAACTAATTACAATACTTCCCTTTACTGCTTGGGGGGTGTGATGGTTAATTTTATGGGTCAACTTGGAGGGTGCTTTTGGATGTGACTAACACTTAAATCAGTGAACTTTGGGTAAAGCAGACTGTCCTCCCTAAGGTGGGTGAGGCTCATCCAACTAGGTGAAGCCCTGATGAGAACAAAAAGACAAGCCTCTCTGAACAATAGGGAATTCACCAGTAGCCTGTCTTTGGACTTCATCTGTACCACTGACTCTTGTGCATCTCGCACTGCAGATTTTGGACTGCCAGTCTCTATAATTGTGCGAGCCAATCCCTTCCAATAAAGCTAGTGCTCACTCGCTCTCTCTCATACATACACATACACACATCCTATTGGCTCTGTTCTCTGGAGAACCCTGACTAATACAGTGGGACTCACTTTACCTGCACTGGTGATAAGCTGTGGCCACGGCAATGTAATCAATATACCCAACTTCACCTTTCACTAATGGGAAAAGATGTACCCAACTCCTTAGTCCAGTGCACTTTTTCCTCAACAAAACCATCCCAAAAGTGGATCTTCTACCTCATCTTCAATTGCCTCTCCGGCCAGCTAGTAAGAAGCAACACCAAGAAGTCCCAATCTTCCTTCTTTTAAGGGCAAACATGCATGTGCATTACATATTTTCAATTGATTAAATTATATAGCTAGATCTAGTCTGATTCCCATATAACAACATGACGGAATTCATATACATTAATGGATTTATTTCCTTCAGCTACTTCCATCATGTTTTCTAATAAATATTGTCAGCATGACTTTTTTCCTGCTTATGGTGGTTACCAATACTTTACATTCTCATATGTTTTAAAATACTGGGGTTTTTTTATTCTGACATTCTTCTTTATGCAGTTTTATTCTGGTTGTGACAGTGAATAAGGCAGAACTGCATTCTGAGTCTTACATTCCAATTCAAAGTTATAAAATAAAATTACACCAAGTACCTCAAATACTTTGAATTATTTCATTTATTTTCAGTAATTTCCTTTAGGTATTTTGAGTTTTGATACTGGGGTTCACATGATTCTGGTCCAAATTTTGCCTCCCTTTTCCAGTTACATGATGCCTTATATAAACCAGGATTATCATTAGAAAAGTGCTGCCGTTCTACCTATTATAGTCCAGCAATAACAAGAGCAATATGTGTTAAGTGTTGTAACAGGACATAAAAGGCATATCGAGTACAGAGGAGACACAGAGAAACAGAGAAGAATTAACTGCAGGAGGGCAGGAGGTTCAGGAAACACTTGTAAAAGATGACACCTGAGCTGAATGGCTGGTGTCTTGGTGGGGCCAAGCATTCCAAGCAGTATGGTGTGTAAAGGCACAGGGATGCATAAGAGGAAAGGTTTCAGAGAATTAAAGCACTTTAGTATGGGTGGAGTAAGCAGTAGGTGTAAGAAGGAAAAGAGTCCAAACAGGTGAGCAGAGGCCAGGCCACAGAAGGCTGTATATGCCATGCTATAGAGATTGGGTACAGGGATTTTATCAAGAAGATAAGGGGAATCACTGAAGGATCTTAAGTGCAAAACAAAGGGGCCAGAGCATATTTATGTTTTAGAACAACCACTCTGTCAATAGTATGGAAGAAAGATGAAAGGGTCAAGAAGCCAGGAAGACAACTTTGGTTGCAGGAAGGAAATGGGTAAGAGCCTGAATGAAGATAGTGGCAATGGAGTAGGTTAGAAAGGGATTACATTTGAAAGATTCGATAATTTGATATGTAAAGTCAGGGAGGGAATGAGCCAAAGGTGATCCCCAGTTTCTGACCCGAACAACAAGGTGGCAAAAACAAGGAGCCCAACATATGGGACCCACGGGACAAGGGCTCTCAACACCCATCAGGGAATGAGGCGCCCAACACACGGGACCTGTGGGACAGGACTCTCAACACTGACCGTCAGGGAATGAGGAATAATTGCCAAGAGAAAACAAAACAGGTAAGCCTTTTAAGTTCCCAAGCTCACTGCCTTGAGACAATTTCCTGGCCACAGTGCAGGGAAGGGGAACCTAGGAAAAGTCTAAAACAAAATTCTCTTGAGAGGAGGACACAAAGATGAAAATCTGGGGAGACTAAGGAAGCTGGAGTTACTGCTGCATGAGGATGGAAACCCAGAGCGCTCCCTTGGGAATTCAGTATCTATCAACGAGTACTTGCTGGTAAGGAAACTACTGGAAGCCAGGAAAAGACTGAAAAGGATTAGAGGGAACAGTGCCCACCCGCTCACATGAGTTGGTTCCACCAGGCAGATCAGAAAAGCTTGTAATCTGCAGGGCACTGAGGACAGTATTCAGGAAGGTCTTGACTAGTACTGTGCAAAAATTAGCCCTAGAGTGAGCATTGCTACTGGCCCACCTAACAAGTCATAGAAACAAAAGTAGAAAGGATCGAACTATTTCAAATTAACTCATCCCAGCACTAAGCTCAAGAATGTTTATAGGAATACAAAAATATCCAGCAACCAACAAGGTAAAATTCACAATGCTGGTAACCAATAGATTACCAGGCATATCAAATAAGGAGGGAAATACAGCCTATAATGCAGAAATTATCAGTCAATTGAAATCCACCTAGAACTGACACAGAATTTTAACACAGATGTTAAAATCAGCAGAGACACTAAAACAATTATTATAACTGTATTCCATACATTCAACAGATTAAGGTAGATGCTGGGACAAATGAATATCCATATGCAAAATAAGGAAGTTAGAACCCTACATATAACATGTATGAAAGTTAACAAAATGCATCACAGACCTAAATATAAGAGGTAAAACTACAACTCTTAGAAGAAAACATAGGATGAAATCTTTGTGACCTTGAGTTAGGCAATTTTTTTTGATATGACATCAAGATCACAAGCAACAAAAGAAAAAAATCAACTGGAGTTTATCAAAATAAAAAAGTTTTGTGACAAGTAGTGATTCTCATCTCACTACGCTGATGGACAGTGACGGTAATAGGGTTGGTGGGGGGGACCTGATGAAGGGGGTAGTTTAATCATCACAATATTGCTCATGTACCTGTAGGTTAATGATACTAAAATAAAATAAATTGTAAAAAAAAAAAGTTTTGTGGTTCAAGAAAATGAAAAGACAATCCACAAAATCAGAGAGAATATTTGCAAATCATGTATCTGATAAGTGACATGTATCCAGAGTATATAAAGAACTCTTAGAATTTAATAAAAGGACAATCTAATTACAAGTGGACAGAGACTTAAACATATTTTTCCAAAGCAGAAATACAAATAGCCAATAAACACATGAAAAGATAGCATCATTAGCCATTAAGGAATGCAAATTTAAACCACAATGTGCTATCATTTCACAACCACTAGGATTTCTATAATCAAAAAGCTAGATAATAATAAGTTGGCAAGAATGAGAAGAACTAGAGGCCTGAGAAACTGTGGATGGGAATGTAAAGTAGAACAGTTGCTTTGGAAAACAATTTTTCAGTTTCTCAAAGAGTTAAATATACAGTAATCATATGACCTACCTAGCGGTTTGATTTACAGATATATAACCAAGAGAATGGAAAAGATGTCCACATAAAAATCTGTGCACAAACATTCACGGCAACATTACTCATAAGAGCCAAAAAGTAGAAACAACCCAAATGTCCATCAACAGATGAATGGATAAGCAAACTGTGGCGTAACTCTACAACTGAATATTATTTAGTCATACAAAGGAAAAAAGTACTGATACATGCTACAACATGGATACATACTGAAAATGTTATGCTAAAAGGAAGGCAGGCACGAAAGGCCAACTATTATGTGTTTCTGTTCATATGAAACATCAGAACAGGCATATCTATATAGACATAAATTAAATTAGTGGTTGCCAGGGGCTGGATAGATGGAAGTGCAAGGGGAGTGACTGATAATGAGTACAGGGTTTCTTTTGGGGTGATGAAAATATTCTGGAATTAGTGGTGACAGCTGTATTGTATTATGCATATAATAAAAACTTCTGTACACTTTAAAAGGTATTTTATGGCATAAAATTATATTTCAGTTTTTTAAAGCAGAATTGAAAGTAACACAGAAACAACTTAGTACCATCCATAATACAGAGTTTAAGCTACCTGTATTTAGAACCCTTTTATTGTGATTGATACTTGTTTTAAATTTACAACTGTTGCAGATACTTTTCTAAAATTCAATAGAAATTATTACGACAATGTACAAATCAAAAAGGGATACAAAGCATAAGCCGACGTTTTTTTGTGGGTTTTTTTGTCTCTTTTCTTTTTTTTATTTTGGTATCGTTAATCTACAATTACATGTGCAACATTATGGTTATTAAACTCCCCATTTCATCAAGTCCTCCCCACATACCCCATTACAGTCACTGTCCATCACCATAGTGAGATTCTATACAATCACTACTTGTCTCCTCTGAGGTGTACAGCCCTCCCCGTGCCCCCCATGTTATGTCAGTGAATCGTAATGCCCCTTTTTGCCAATTGTCCCTCCCTTCCTACCCATCCTCCCCAGTCCCTTTCTCTTTGCTAACTGTTAGTCCATTCTTGGGTTCAGTGAGTCTGCTGCTGTTTTATTCCTTCAGTTTTTTTTGCTTTGTTCTTACACTACACATATGAGTGAAATCATTTGACACTTGTCTTTTTCCGCCTGGCTTATTTCACTGAGCATAATACCCTCTAGCTCCATCCATGTTGTTGCAAATGGTAGGATTTTTTTTTCTTCTTATGGCTGAATAATATTCCATTGTGTATATGTACCACATCTTCTTTATCCATTCATCTACTGATGGACACTTAGGTTGCTTCCATTTCTTGGTTATTGTAAATATTGCTGCAGTAAAAACAGGGGTGCATCTGTCTTCTTCAAACTGCACTGCTGCATTCTTAGGGTAAATTCCTAGGAGTGGAATTCCTGGGTCAAATGATATTTGAACTAATTTGCATTCCCACCAGTAGTGTAGGACGGTTCCCCTTTCTCCACATCCTCTCCAACATTTCTTGTTGTTTGTCTTTTGGATGCTGGCCATCCTTACTGCTGTGAGGTGATATCTCATTGTGGTTTTAATTTGCATTTCTCTGATAATTAGCAATGTGGAGCATCTTTTCATGTGCCTGTTGGCCATCTGAATTTCTTCTTTGGAGAAGTGTCTATTCAGATCCTCTGCCCATTTTTTAATTGGATTATTTGCTTTTTGTTTGTTGAGGTGTGTGAGTTCTTTACATAGTTTGGATGTCAACCCCTTATCGGATATGTCATTTATGAATATATTCGCCCATACTGTAGGATGTCTTTTGTTCTACTGATGGTGTCCTTTGCTGTACAGAAGCTTTTCAGCTTGATATAGTCCCACTTGTTCATTTTTGTTTTTGTTTCCCTTGCCCAGGGAGATATGTTCATGAAGAAGTTGCTCATGTTCATGTACAAGAGATTTATGCCTATGTTTTTTTCTAAGAGTTTTATGGTTTCATGACTTACATTCAGGTCTTTGATCCATTTTGAGTTTACTTTTGTGTATGGGGCTAGACAGTAATCCAGTTTCATTGTCTTACATGTAGCTGTCCAGTTTTGCCAACACCAGCTGTTGAAGAGGCTGTCATTTCCCCATTGTATATCCATGGCTTCTTTATCATATATTAATTGACTGTATATGTTTGGGTTAACATCTGGACTCTCTATTCTGTTCCACTGGTCTGTGGGTCTGTTCTTGTGCCTGTACCAGATTGTCTTGATTACTGTGGCTTTGTAGTAGAGCTTGAAGTCTGGGAGCATAATCCCCCTGTTTTATTCTTACTTCTCAGGACTGCTTTGGCTATTCGGGGTCTTTTGTGGTTCCAAATTAATTTTAGAACTATTTGGTCCAGTTCATTGAAGAGTGCTGTTGGTATTTTGATAGGGATTGCATTGAATCTGTAGATAGCTTTAGGTACTATAGCCATTTTGACAATATTTATTCTTCCTAGCCAAGAGCATGGGATGAATTTCCATTTGTTAGTGTCCTCTTTAATTTCTCTTAGGAGTGTCTTCTAGTTTTCAGGGTGTATGTCTTTCACTTCCTTGGTTAGGTTTATTCCTAGGTATTTTATTCTTTTTGATGCAATTGTGAATGGATTTCTCTTTCTGTTTGCTCTTTGTTACTGTATAGGAAAGAAACAGATTTCTGTGTATTAATTTTGTATCCTGAAATTTGCTGAATTCAGATATTAGTTCTAGTAGTTTTGGTGTGGAGTTTTAGGGTTTTTTATGTACAATATCATCTGCAAGTAGTGACAATTTGACTTCTTCTTTACCAATATGGATGACTTGTATTTCTTTGTTTTGTCTGATTGCCATGGCTAGGACCTCCAGTACTATGTTGAATAACAGTGGGATGAGTGGGTATCCCAGTCTTGTTCCCGATCTTAGATGAAAAGCTTTCAGCTTCTCGCTGTTAAGTATGATGTTGGCTGTGGGTTTTATTTTGTTGAGGTACTTGCCCTCTATACCCATTTTGTTGAGAGTCTTTATCATGAATGGATGTTGAATTTTGTCAAATACTTTTTCAGCATCTATGGAGATGATCATGTGATTTTTGTTCTTCTTTTTGTTGATGTGGTGGATGATGTTGATGGATTTTCGAATGTTGTACGATTCTTGCATCCCTGGGATGAATCCCACTTGATCATGGTGTATGATCTTCTTGATGTATTTTTGAATTCGGTTTGCTAATATTTTGTTGAGTATTTTTGCATCTATGTTTATCAGAAATATTGGTCTGTGATTTTCTTTTTTGGTGGGTTCTTTGCCTGGTTTTGGTATTAGAGTGATGCTGGCTTCATAGAATGAGTTTGGAAGTATTCTCTCCTCTTCTATTTTTGGAAAACTTTAAGGAGAATTGGTATAGTTTCTTCTCTATATGTCTGATAAGATTCACTGGTGAATCTATCTGGCCCAGGGGTTTTGTTCTTGGGTAGTTTTCTGATTACCAATTCAATTTCATTGCTGGTAATTGGTGTGTTTAGGTTTTCTGTTTTTTCCTTGGTCAGTCTTGGAAGGTTGTATTTTTCTAAGAAGTTGTCCATTTCTTCTAGGTTTTCCAGCTTGTTAGCATATAGATTTTCATAGTATTCTCTTATAATTCTTTGTATTTCTGTGGGGTCCGTTGTGATTTTTCTTCTTATACTGTGTATGTGTGTAGATTCTCTTTTTCTCTTAATAAGTCTGGCTAGGGGTTTATCTATTTTGTTAATTTTTTCAAAGAACCAGCTCTTGGTTTCCCTGATTTTTTCTATTATTTTATTCTTCTCAATTTTATTTATTTCTTCTCTGATCTTTATTATATCCCACCCTCTGGTGATTTTGGTTGTCATTTCTTCTTCTTTTTCCAATTTCAATAATTGTGGCTTTAGACTATTCATTTGGGATTGTTCTTCCTTCTTTAAATAGGCCTGGATTGCTGTATACTTTCCTCTTAGAACTGCCTTCACTGTATCCCACAGAAGTTGGCGCTATGTGCTGTTGTGATCATTTGTCTCCATATATTGCTTGATCTCTGTTTTAATTTGGTCGTTGATCCATTGATTATTTAGGAGCATGTTGTTAAGCCTTCACGTATTTACGAGCCTTTTTGTTTTCTTTGTACAACTTATTTCTAGTTTTATGACTTTGTGATCTGACAAGTTGGTTGGTAGAATTTCAATCTTTTTGAATTTACTGAGGCTCTTTTTCTGGCCTAGTATGTGGTCTATTCTGGAAAATGTTCCATGTGCACTTGGGAAGAATGTGTATCCTACTGCTTTTGGGTGTAGAGTTCTGTAGATGTCTGTTAGGTCCATCTGTTCTAGTGTGTTGTTCAGTGCCTCAGTGTCTTTACTTATTTTCTGTCTGGTTGATGTGTCTTTGGAGTGAGTGGTGTGTGGAAGTCTCCTAAAATGAATGCATTGCTTTCTATTTCCTCCTTTAATTCTGTTAGTATTTGTTTCACATATGTTGGTGCTCCTGTGTTTAGTGCATATTTATATATATATATATATAATGGTTATATCCTCTTGTTGGACTGACCCCTTTATCATTATGTAATGTCCTTCTTTAGCTGTTGCTACTCTCTTTGTTTTGAAGTCTATTTTATCTGATACAAGCACTGGAACACCTGCTTTTTTCTCCCTGTTCTTTGCATGAAATATCTTTTTCCATCCCTTCACTTTTAGTCTGTGTATATCTTTGGGTTTGAGGTGAGTCTCCTGTAAGCAGCATATATATAGATGGGTATTGCTTTTTTATCCATTCTATTACTCTGTGTATTTTGATTGGTGCATTCAGTCCATTTACATTTAGGGTGATTATTGATAGATATGTACTTATTGCCATTGCCGGCTTTAGATTCGTGGTTACCAAATGTGCAAGGGTAGCTTCTTGTCTAACTTAACTCTCTTGTTAAGGTATTATAAACACAGTCTGATGATTCTTTATTTCTCTCCCTTCTTATTCTTCCTCCTCTATTCTTTATATACTAGGTGTTTTATTCTGTACTCTTTTATGTTTCCTTTGACTGTTTATGTGGATAGTTGATTTTATTTTTTGCCTTTAGTTACTATTTGGATGGTCTGCTTTCTTTGCTATGATTTTATTTTCTCTGGTGACATCTTTTTAGCGTTAGGGGTGCTTCCCTCTAGAGCAGTCCGTTTAAGATATCCTGTAGTGGTGGTTTTTGAGAGGCAAACTCTCTCAACTTTCGTTTGTCTGGAAATTGTTTAATCCCTCCATCATATTTAAATGATAATGGTGCTGGATACAATATTCTTGGTTCAAGGCCTTCTGTTTCATTATGTTAAATATGTCATGCCATTCTCTTCTGGCCTGTAAGATTTCTGTTGAGAAGTCTGATGATAGCCTGATGGGTTTTCCTTTGCAGGTGATCTTTTTTCTCTTTCTGGCTGCCTTTAATACTCTGTCCTTGTCTTTGATCTTTGCCATTTTAATTATTATATGTCTTGGTGTTGTCTTCCTTGGGTCCCTTTTGTTGGGAGATCTGTGGGCTTCCATGGTCTGAGAAACTATTTCCTTTCTCAGCTTGGGGAAGTTTTCCTCAATTATGTCTTCAAAGACACTTTCTATCCATTTTTCTCTCTTCTTCTTCTTCTGGTATTCCTATAATGTGAATATTGTTCCGTTTGGATTGGTCACACAATTCTCTTAATATTCTTTCATTCCTAAAGATCCTTTTGTCTCTCTCTGCCTCAGCTTCTTTCTCTGTACTCCTATTCTCTGATTTCTATTCCATTAACAGTTCTTGCACCTTGTCCAGTCTGCTCTTAAGTCCATCAATCATTTCATTTCTGTAATGTCTCTCCTGACTTCCTTCCTTAGCTCTTGCATATTTCTCTGTAGGTCCATCAACATATTCATGACATTTATTCTGAATTCTTTTTCAGGAAGATTGTTTAAATCTATCCCACCAGGCCATCTCTCTGGGGTTGTCTGGGTGATCCTTGACTGGACCATATTCTTCTGTCTTTTCATGGCGATAGAAGTGGTCACAGGCAGGTGCCACATGTGTCATCTGGGCGAACAAAGTCCCTTCCTGCTTGTTGTTCTCCTTGCCCTTCTCCGCAGCCTGTGCCAGTTACCCGCACACCGGGAGGCAGTCTCTGGGATAATCCCCTGAGGTACTGTGTGGGGGGCCACCCTCAGGCTAGCCTAGAGCATTGTGGGGGTTTGCCGGCACACCAGGTGCCTTCTGCGCCCCTTGGTGCCTTCCAGACCTTGCTCTGACTTCCACGGCCCTTCCCGGTTAGCTGCAAAACCCCAATCCTGCCAAGAGGATATTCTGTGTGGTTCCTGTGGGCGGGGCCACTCTCCGGCTGATCTGCAGCTGTGGCAGATCCGCCAGACTGTTTGCAGTGCCGGCTGGGGGGAATGAGTGACAGGCTGATTATCACTGTGAGGGGCTTCGGTGGGGTTGCTTTACCTGGCAGCTGGTTAGGAGGCCCAAAATTCCTCAAGATTGCCAGCCTGCTGGGCTGAGTATGCTGGGATGATTTTGTTCCATTATTGGGCCCTTGTCTCTTTAAGACTTTTAAAAAAGCACCTGCTTTTCTTTTGTCCCAGATGGAGGCAGCTCACAGTCTCCATCTCGGATCCTGCCCTTCCATTTCTCTAATCTCCAATACCCCATGCGATGTGTCTGTGCTCCCGATGCAGATCACCAGGGCTAGTTATTTAGCAGTTCTGTGCTTCCACTCCCTCCCCACTCTGATTCTTTTCCTCCCACTGGTGCGCTGGGGTGGCGGAGTGCTCGGGTCCCACCAGGTCGCGGCTTGGTATCTTACCCTTTTCGTGAGGCGCTGAGTTCTCGCAGATGTAGCTGTAGCCTGGCTGTTGTACTGAATCTTCTGGTCTCTCTTTTAGTAATAGTTGTATTTGTTGTATTTTCACAAATATATATGGTTTTGGGAGGAGATTTCCACTGCCCTGCTCTCACCGCCTTCTTCCCAGAATCCCCCCCATAAGCCTACTTTTTTGCAATTTGCTTCAATAAACTTGAAATTATTTTGATAAAGGAAAATGACTTTAAAAGTACACAGAATAAAAAGACATACAGAGGAACAAAGATAGGAATGACAGTGGAGTTCTTGTCAAAAAATGCAAGCAATAAAGCAGTGGAACATTTTTTAAGTACTCTCAACCTAGAACTCTATACCCAGAGAAAATATCTTTCAAAAGTGAAGGCTAAATAAAGATATTTTCAGATGTACAAAAGGTAAAAGAATTAATTACCTGCAGACCCATACTACTAAAAAAAAAATTAAAGGAATTACTTCAGGTAGAAACAAAATGATACCAGATGGAAATCTGAATCTACACAAGATAATGAAGAACACTAGAAATGGAAACTACATGGGTAAATACATAGAAATTTTTTCATATTATTTAAACCATGTTAAAAAATAAATGATTATTTGAATGCAAAACCCCAATGTATTATTGATTTATAACATATGTAAAAGTAATCTGCATGAAAGCAGTAGCATAAATGACAGACAGAGAAAGTTCAAGTGTCTATCATAAGGTTCTCATACTATATGTAATATGATATTATACCATTGAAGGTAGACTGATAAGTTTAATATTTTAAACCATAAACCAACAACTAAAATAACAAAGAATCATCACTAATTGGCCAAGAAAGGAAACGAGAATCATAAAATTTTCTCAATTAATCCAAAAGGAGGAAGTAAAAGAGAAAAAAAGGAACAAAGATCAGTGAATAAAAATAGTAAGATGACCCTTAAACCTAAAGCATATCAACAGTCACATTTAATGTAAATGGTTTAAGCACCTGATCAAAAGATAGAAACTATTAAATTGGATTTTTTAAAAAGACCCAATTCTATGCTATCTAAAAACAATTCATTTCAAATACAATGATACAAGTAAGTTAAAAGTAAAAGGATATAATTAACACTAAACAAAAGAAGGCTAGAATCCTTACATTAACCTCAGACAAAGTAGATTACAAAGAAAAAATGTGAGATTTTGATAAGGTCATTTCACGATAATAACATGGTCAATTAGTTACAAGGGTATAACAATTTTGAATGTTTATGCTCGAAATAAGAGTTTCAAAATATTTAAGGCAAAAACTGATAGAAATGCAAAGAAAACAGACAAATCAACAATCATATTCAGAGATTTCTATAGCTCTGCCTTGATGTGTGAGATAACAAGCAAAAGGAAAATCAGGCAGGATAGTGTAGAATTAAATGACACTACCTAGCAACATAACTTCATTGACATTTATAGATCACTCTACCCAGCAACAGAAAAATACACATTCTTCTCAAGTGTACCTGAAATATTTACCAAGATAGACCATATCCTAGGCCATAAATCCAGTTTCAATAAATTCAAATTTAAAAGGATTCAAGTCATAAAACCATATTCTTTGCCCACGATGGAATTAGATCTGTAGACTGCAAAGTACAAACTATTGCTGAGAAAAAATAAGGAAGAACTAAATACATGGAAATACAGACCTCATTCACAGGACGGTATATCAGTATCAGTACTGATAAGATGTCAAATTTGGAGGAATTGACCCAATTTTATGCTACCTAAATTCAACACAATCCAAACCAAAATCTCAGCAACTGACAAGTGATTCTGTAAGTCATATGAAAATGTAAAAGATCTAGAATAGCCACAACAACAAAGATGTGGGCTAACACCACCTGATTTCCAGATTTATCTTAAAGCTACAATAATAAACACAGTACTGGTGACATTAAGATAGAGAAGCAGAGCAATGAAGTAGAATTGAGAGCACAAAAGTAGATTCATATATATGGACAACTGATTTTTAATACAGGTGGAAAGGCAATTCAGGAAAGAAACACTACTATTAGTTTTTTCAACAAATGTTACTGGAACAAACAGGAATTTCAAAAAGAGAAATTTGATCCATACTTGACATCCCATACAAAAATCAACTCAAAATGGATCATAAATATAAATGTAAAACTTATAAAAATTCTGTGAAAAAACAGGATAAACTTTGTAACACTGGGTTACAGAAAGCTCTTAGATGACACCCAAAGCAAGAAAGAAAAGTATAAATTGATAAATTGGAGCTCATTAAAAGTGAAAACTTCTGGTCTTCAAAAATATTAGGAGATAAACCGGAAGATGGCAGCGTGAGCAGGGCGGCAGAAATCTCCTCCCAACACTATATTTATCTATGAAAATGCAGCAAATACAACTATTCCTAAAAGAGAGACCAGAATACACAGGAAATCGCACAGCGTCCAGCTACACCTGAGAGGACTCGGCACCCTGCGAGGCAGGTAAGATATGGAGTCACGACCCGGCGGGACCCGAGCACTCCCCCACCCCAGCCACCGGTGGGAGGAGAGGATTCAGAGCCGGGAAGGAGTGGAACTACAAGCCCGTGAAATAACCAGCTCCGGTGATCTGTGTGTGGAGCGCTGACACACATCGCGCGGTGTAGCGGAGATTGGAGAGACAGAGGGCAGGATCTGATCGGGGAACGTGCAAGGTTGCTTGCAGCCGGCTCCCGGGAAGGAAAAAAAAAAAAAGAAGTAAAGCACGAGCTTTTTTCAGCGGTCTTAAAGAGACAGGAGCCCAGTGGAGGACTGCATCACCCCGGCACACTCAGCCCAGCATGCTGGGAGTCCTGGGGTGTTTTGGACCCCTTACCTGGCGACTGGGAAAGGGTGGCTGCACTTAGACTTCCCACAGAGATCAACAGCCTCCCATTCGTTCCCACCCCAGCCAGAGCTATAAAGGACCCTGCGGAGCAGCGCGGCCATGGCTCTGGAATAGTGGACCAACAGCGCCACCTACAGAATCCCCACAGAATCCACTCCCAGTGGGCGTTTTCTTGTTTTGTATTGTTTTCTTTTCTTTTTTTTTGTTTTGTTTTTTCTTCTTTCTTTTTTCTTTTCTTTCTTTCCTTCTCTCTCTTTTTCTTTCTCTTTCTTTCTTATTTTTTCCTTTTTGAAGTCATAAAGAGCCCATCTGACATACGTGACAACTACCAGCAACCATGTCTATAGCCATGAAAAGACAGAGGAATATGGTCCACACTAAAATCAACCACCAGAAAACCCCAGAGAGGGAGCCTGAAGGGATGGACATGCACAGCCTTACTGAAAAAGAATTCAGAATAAAAGTCATAACCATGCTGATGGATCTACAGAGAAATATGCAAGACCTGAGGAAGGAAATGAAGGAAGTGAGGAAAGACACTGCAGAAATCAGACAAGACATCAAAGGGCTTAACAGCAGACTGGATGAGATGCAAGAGACAGTTAATGGAATAGAAATCAGAGAACAGGAATACAGAGAAGCTGAAGCAGAGAGAGATAAAAGGATCTCTAGGAATGAAAGACTATTAAGAGAACTGTGTGACCAATGTAAACGGAACAATATTCCCATTATAAGAGTACCAGAGGAAGAAGAGAGAGAAAAAGGAATAGAAAGCATCTTTGAAGAAATAATTGCTGAAAACTTTCCCACGCTGGGGAAAGAAACAGTCTCGCAGTCCACGGAAGCCCACATATCTCCCAACACAAGGGACCCAAGGAAGACAACACCAAGACACATAATAATTAAAATTGCAAAGATCAAAGATAAGGACAGAGTATTAAAGGCAGCTAGAGAGAGAAAAAAGATCACCTACAAAGGAAAACCCATCAGACTATCATCAGACTTCTCAACAGAAACCTTACAAGCCAGAAGAGAATGACATGATATATTTAACGTAATGAAACAGAAGGGCCTCAAACCAAGAATATTTTATCCAGCATGATTATCATTTAAATATGACGGAGGGATTAAACAATTTCCAGACAAACGAAAGTTGAGAAAGTTTGCCTCTCATAAACCACCACTACAGGATATCTTAAATGGACTGCTCTAGAGGGAAGCACCCGTAAGGCTAAAAAGATGTCACCAGAGAAAATAAAATCATAGAAAAGAAAGCAGACCATCCAAATACTCACTAAAAGCAAAGAATAAAACACCTAATATATAAAGAATGGAGGAGGAAGAATAAGAAGGGAGAGATAAAGAAACATCAGACGGTGTTCACAATAATTTAACAAGAAAGTTAAGTTAAATTGTTAGATAGTAAAGAAGCAACCCTTGAACCTTTGGTAACCACGAATCTAAAGCCAGCAATGGCAATAAGTACATATCTATCAATAATCACCCTAAATGTAAATGGACTAAAAGCACCAATCAAAAGACACAGAGTAACAGTATGGATAAAAAAGCAAGACCCATCTATATGCTGCTTACAAGAGACTCACATCAAACCCAAACATATACACAGACTAAAAGTGAAGGGATGGAAAAAGATATTTCATGCAAACAACAGAGAAAAAAGCAGGTGTTGCAGTACTTGTATCAGACAAAATAGACTTCAAAACGAAGAAAGTAGCAAGAGATAAAGAAGGACATTACATAATGATAAAGGGGTCAGTCCAACAAGAAGATATAACTATTATAAATATATATGCACCCAACACAGGAGCGCCAGCATATGTGAAACAAATACTAACAGAATTAAAGGAGGAAATAGACAGCAATGCATTCATTTTAGGAGACTTCAACACACCACTCACTACAAAGGACAGATCAACCAGACAGAGAATAAGTAAAGACACAGAGGCACTGAACAACACACTAGAGAGATAGACCTAACAGGTATCGACAGAACTCTACACTCAAAAGCAGGAGGATACACATTCTTCTCAAGTGCACATGGAACATTTTCCAGAATAGACCACATAATAGGCCACAAAAAGAACCTCAGTGAATTCAAAAATATTGAAATCCTACCAACTAACTTCTCAGATCACATAGGTATAAAACTAGAAATAAATTGTACAAAGAAATGACAAAGGCTCACAAATACATGGAGACTTAACAACATTCTCCTAATGAATCAATGGGTTACCGACCAAATCAAAACAGAAATCAAAGAATATATGGAGACTAATGACAACAACAACACAAAGTCACAACTTCTGTGGGACGCAGCAAAGGCAGTTCTAAGAGGAAAGTATATTGCAATCCAGGCCTATTTAAAGAAGGAAGAACATTCCCAAATGAATAGTCTAAAGACACAATTACTGAAATTAGAAAAAGAAGAACAAATGAGGACCAAAGGTACCAGAAGGAGGGATATAATAAAGATCAGAGAAGAAATAAATAAAATTGAGAAGAATAAAACAATAGAAAAAAATCAATGAAACCAAGAGCTGGTTCTTTGAAAAAATAAACAAAATAGATAAACCCCTAGCCAGACTCATTAAGAGAAAAAGAGAATCTACACACATAAACAGAATCACAAATGAGAAAGGAAAAATAACGACGGACCCCACAGAAATACAAAGAATTATAAGAGAATATTACGAGCATCTATATGACAACAAGCTGGAAAACCTAGAAGAAATGGACAACTTCTTAGAAAAATACAGCCTTCCAAGACTGACCAAGCAAGAAACAGAAAAACTAAACAGACCAATCACCAGCAACGAAATTGAATCGGTAATCAAAAAACTACCCAAGAACAAAACCCCGAACCAGATGGATTCACATCTGAATTCTACCAGACATATAGAGAAGAAATAACACCCATTCTCCTTAAAGTTTTCCAAAAAATAGAAGAGGAGGGAATACTTCCAAACTCATTCTATAAAGCCAGCATCACTCTAATACCAAAACTGGGAAAAGACCTCACTAAAAAAGAAAATTACAGACCAATATCCCTGATGAACGTAGATGCAAAAATACTCAACAAAATATTAGCAAACCGAATTCAAAAATACATCAAGAGGATCATACACCATGATCAAGTGGGATTCATCCCAGGGATGCAAGGATGGTACAGCATTCGAAAATCCATCAACATCATCCACCACATCACCAAAAGAAGAACAAAACCACATGATCATCTCTATAGATGCTGAAAAAGCATTTGACAAAATTCAGCATCCATTCATGATTAAAACTCTCAACAAAATGGGTATAGAGGGGAAGTACCTCAACAAAATAAAGGGCATGTATGACAAACCCACAGCCAACATCATACTTAACAGCGAGAATCTGAAAGCTTTTCATCTAAGATCGGGAACAAGACAGGGGTGCCCACTCTTCCCACTGTTATTCAACATAGTACTGGAGGTCCTAGCCATGGCAATCAGACAAAACAAAGACATGCAAGGCATCCAGACGGGTAAAGAAGAAGTCAAATTGTAATTATTTGCAGATGACATGACACTGTACATAAAATACCCTAAAGACTCCACTCCAAAACTACTGGAACTAATATCTGAATTCGGCAAAGTTGCAGGATACAAAATGAACACACAGAAATCTGTTGCTTTCCTATACACTAACGATGAACTAACAAAAAGAGAAATCAGAAAAACAATTCCATTCACAATTGCATCAAAAAGAATAAAATACCTAGGAATAAACCTAATGAAGGAAGTGAAAGACCGTACTCTGAAAACTACAAGACACTCCTAAGAGAAATTAAAGAGGACACTAACAAATGGAAATGCATCCCATGCTCTTGGCTAGGAAAAATAAATATTGTCAAAATGGCTATACTACCTAAAGCAATCTACAGATTCAATGCAATCCCTATCAAACTACGAACAGCTTTCTTCAACGAACTGGAACAAATAATTCTAAAATTCATATGGAACCAGAAAAGGCCCCGAATTGCCAAAGCAATCCTGAGAAGGAGGAATCAAACAGGGGGAATTACGCTCCCTGACTTCAAGCTCTACTACAAAGCCACAGTAATCAAGACAATTTGGTATTGGCACAAAAACAGACCCACAGACCAGTGGAACAGAATAGAAAATCCAAACATTAACTCAAACATAAACAGTGAATTAATATTTGATAAAGGAGCCTTGGATATACAATGGGGAGATGACAGCCTCTTCAGCAGCTGGTGTTGGAAAAACTGGACAGCTACATGTAAGAGAATGAAACTGGACTACTGTGTAGCCCCATACACAAAGGTAAATTCAAGGTGGATCAAAGACCTGAATGTAAGTCATGAAACCATAAAACTCTTAGAAAAAAACATAGGCAAAAATCTCTTGGACATAAACATGAGCAGCTTCTTCATGAACATATCTCCCCGGGCAAGGGAAACAAAAGCAAAAATGAACAAGTGGGACTATATCAAGCTGAAAAGCTTCTGTACAGCAAAGGACACCATCAGTAGAACAAAAAGAGATCCTACAGTATGGGAGAATATATTCATAAATAACATATCTGATAAGGGGTTGACATCCAAAATATATACAGAACTCATGCACCTTAAGAAACAAAAAGCAAATAATCCAATAAAGAAATGGGCAGAGGACATGAATAGACACTTCTCTAAAGAAGAAATTCAGATGGCCAACAGGACATGAAAAGATGCTCCACATCGCTAATCATCAGAGAAATGCAGATTAAAACCACAATGAGATATCATCTCACACCAGTGAAGATGGCTAACATCCAAAACACAAACAACAACAAATGTTGGCGAGGATGTGGAGAAAAGGGAACCCTCCTACACAGTTGGTGGGAATGCAAAGTAGTTCAACCATTGTGGAAAGCAGTATGGAGGTTCCTCAAAAAACTCAAAATAGAAATACCATTTGACCCAGGAATTCCACTCCTAGGAATTTACCCTAAAACTGCAGCAGCCCAGTTTGAAAAAGACATATGCACCCCTATGTTTATCGCAGCACTATTTACAATAGCCAAGAAATGGAGGCAACCTAAGTGTCCATCAATAGATGAATGGATAAAGAAGAAGTGGTACATATACACAATGGAATATTATTCAGCCATAAGAAGAAAACAAATCCTACCATTTGCAACAACATGGATGGAGCTAGAGGGTATTATGCTCAGTGAAATAAGCCAAGCCGAAAAAGACAAGTATCAAATGATCTCACTCATATGTGGAGTATAAGAACAAAGAAAAAAAAACTGAAGGAACAAAACAGCAGCAGACTCACAGAACCAAAGAGCGGACTAATAGTTACCAAAGGGAAAGGGACTGGGGAAGATCGGTGGGAAGGGAGGGATAAGAGGGTAAAAGGGGCATTACGATTAGCAGAAGTAATGTTGGGGGGTCATGGGGAGGGCTATGCAACTCAGAGAAGACAAGTAGTGATTCTATAGCATCTCACTACGCTGATGGACAGTGACTGTAATGGGGTTCGTGTGGTGGACCTGATGAAGGGGGTAGTTTAATCACCATAATATTGCACATGTAATTGTAGATTAATGATACAAAAATAAATGATAAAAAAAATATTAGGAGAATGGGGAGAGTCTTCTGAGATTTTTTTCAAAATTTTTGTCATTTACCATCCAAAGATTTCCAGTAAAAGAACTTTCCAAGAATGCTAATGACAATGATATTCCTCAGGAAGAATGTCACTTAACTCTGGGATGAAAAAAAACCCCACTTTCAGATTAAAGATGGCAGCATGAAAGTTGAGACGGGAACTCCTCCCAAAAACACAAATTCTACAAAAACATAGTTAATTAATAGAACTAACTCTAAAACAGCAAAAGGAAAGAAGGCTGAACCAGACTGCATACAGACATCACAAACAGAGCAGACCTCACGAACAGAGCAGACCTCATGAAACAGGGTATCAGCTCCACTACCTAATGACCCGCAACCTCACTCTAGGGGCTGAGCAGCTCCAGAGATGAGGTTCTGGGCACTAGAGGGAACCACACAGAAATATGAAACGTCCAAAGAACATGGTTGAGACCAAAACCTCACAAACACCAGAAAAAGGGCCAAATGAAACTGAAATCATGAATTTTCCTGAAAGAGAGTTCAAAATAAAAATCATAAACATGCTTATGGAAGTACAGAAAAATATTCAATAACTCTGGAAGAAATTAAACATGGAGATTCAATCATTAAGAAATTCCATATCTGAAATGAAACATACAATGGAGGGATTTAAAAGCAGATCAGGTGTAATAGAAGACATGGTAAATGGAATAGAAATTAGAGAAGAAGAATACAAAGAAGCTGAGGCACAGAGAGAAAAAAGAACCGCTAAGAACGAAAGAATATTGAGAGAACTGTGCGACCAATCCAAACGGAACAATATTCACATTATAGGGGTACCAGAAGAAGAAGAGAGAGAAAAAGGGATTTAAAGTGTCATTGAGGAGGCAATTGTTGAAAACCTCCCCAATCCGGGGAAGGAAATAGTCTCTCAAGACATGGAGATGCACAGATCTCCCAACACAAGCGACACAAGGAAGACAACACCAAGATACATAATAATTAAAATGGCAAATATCAAGGATAAAGACAGACTTTTAAAAGCAGCTGGAGAAAGGAAAAAGATCATATACAAAGGAAAACCCATTAGGCTATCATCATATTTCTCAACAGAAATCTTACAGGCCAAAAGAGAATGGCATTATATATTCAATGCAATGAAACAGAAGGGCATTCATTGAACCAAGAATATTGTACCAGCACGATTATCATTTAAATTTGAAGTATGGATTAAACAATTTCCAGATAAGCAAAAATTGAGGGAATTTGCCTCCCAGAAACCACCCATTTTAAAGGGACTGCTCTAGATGGAAGCACTCCTAAGGCTAAATAGATGTCACTGGAGAAAATAAAATCCCAGCAAAGAAAGCAGACAAACCAAATACTAAGGGCAAAAAATAAAATCAGCTATCCACAAAAGCACTCAAGCGAAACACAAAAGAGAACAGAATAAAACATCTAACATATAAAGAGAGGAGGAGGAAGAATAAGAAGGGAGAGAAATAAAGAATTATCAGACTGTGTTTATAATAGTGTAATAGGTGAGTTGAAGTTAGACGATTAGATAGTAAAGAAGCTACCCTTGAATCTTTGGTAACCACGAATCCAAAGCCTGCAATGGCAATAAGTACATATCTATTGATAACCACCCTAAATGTAAATGGATTGAATAAACCAATCAAAAGACACAGAGTAATACAGAGTAATAGAATGGATAAAAAAGCAAGACCCATCTATATGCTGCTTACAAGAGACTCACCTCAAACCCAAAGACATACACAGACAAAGACTGAAGGGATGGAAAAAGATATTGCATGCAAACAATAGGGAGAAAAAAGCAGGTGTTGCAGTACTTGTATCAGATAAAATAGACTTCAAAACAAAGAAACAATAGATAAAGAAGGACATTACATAATTATAAAGGGGAGAGTCCAACAAGAGGATATAACCATTTTAAATATCTATGCACCCAACACAGGAGCACGACATATGTGAAACAAATACTAATAGAATTAAAGGAGGAAGTAGAATGCAATGCATTCATTTTAGGAGACTTCCACACACCACTCACTCCAAAGGACAGAACAACCAGACAGTAAATAAGTAAGGACACAGAGACACTGAAAAACACACTAGAACAGATAAATAGACCTAAGAGACATCTACAGAACTCTACACCCAAAAGCAGCAGGATACACATTCTTCTCAAGTGCACATGGAACATTTTCCAGAATACACTACAACATACTAGGCCACAGAAAGAGCCTCAGTAAATTCAAAAAGATTGAAATTCTACCAACCAACTTCTCAGATCACGAAAGTATAAAACTAGAAATAAATTGTACAAAGAAAACAAAAAGGCTCACAAACACATGGAGGCTTAACAACATGCTCCTTAATAATCAATGGATCAATGACCAAATTAAAACAGAGATCAAGCAATATATGGAGACAAATGACAACAACAGCACAAAGCCCCAACTTCTGTGGGACACAGTGAAGGCAGTTCTAAGAGGAAAGTATACAGCAATCCAGGCCTATTTAAAGAAGGAAGAACAATCCCAAATGAATAGTCTAAAGTCACAATTATTGAAATTGGAAAAAGAATAAGAAATGAGGCCCAAAGTCACCAGAAGGAGGGACATAATAAAGATCAGAGAAGAAATAAATAAAATTGAGAAGAACAAAACAACAGAAAAAAATCAATGAAACAAAGAGCTGTTTCTCTGAGAAAATAAACAAAATAGATAAACCCCTAGCCAGACTCATTAAGAGAAAAAGAGACTCTACACACATAAACAGAATCAGAAATGAGAGAAAAAATCATGATGGACACCACAGAAATACAAAGAATTATTAGAGAATACTATGAAAATCTATATGCTAACAAGCTGGATAACCTAGAAGAAATGGACAACTTTCTAGAAAAATACAATCTTCCAAGACTGACCAAGAAAGAAACAGAAAATCTAAACAGGCCAATTACCAGCAACAGAATTAAATTGGTAATCAAAAAACTACCCAAGAACAAAACCCCCGGGCCAGACGGATTCACTGCTGAATTTTATCTGACGTTTAGAGAAGACATAATACCCATTCTCCTTAAAGTTTTCCAAAAAATAGAGAGGAGGGAATACCTCCAAACTCATTCTATGAAGCCAGCATGACTCTAATACCAAAACTAGGCAAAGACACCACAAAAAAAGAAAATTACAGACCAATATCCCTGATCAACATAGATGCAAAAATACTCAACAAAATATTAGCAAACCGAATTCAAAAATACATCAAGAGGATCATACACCATGATCCACCACATCAACAAAAAGAAGGACAAAAACCACATGATCTTCTCTATGGATACTGAAAAAGCATTTGACAAAATTCAACATCCATTCATGATAAAGACTCTCAACAAAATGGGTATAGAGGGCAAGTACCTCAACATAATAAAGGCCATATATGACAAATCCACAGCCAACATCATACTTAACAACGAGAAGCTGAAAGCTTCTCATCTAAGACTGGGAATAAGACAGGGATGCCCACTCTCCCCCTTTTATTCAACATAGTAGTGGAGGTCCTAGCCATGGCAATCAAACAACACAAAGAAATAAAAGGCATCCATATTGGTAAGGAAGAAGTCAAACTGTCACTATTTGCAGATAACATATTATACATAAAAAAACTTAAAGACTCCACTCCAAAACTACTAGAACTAATATCTGAATTCAGCAAAGTTGCAGGATACAAAATTAATACACAGAAATCTGTTGCTTTTCTAAACACTAATGATGAACTAGCAGAAAGAGAAATCAGGAAAACAATTCCATTCACAATTGCATCAAAAAGAATAAAATACCTGGGAATAAACCTAAGCAATGAAGTAATAGACCTATACCCTGAAAACTACAAGACACTCTTAAGAGAAATTAAAGAGGACACTAACAAATGGAAACTCATCCCATGCTCTTGAGTAGGAAGAATTAATATTGTCAAAATAGCCATCTTGCCTAAAGCAATCTATAGATTCAATGCCATCCCTACCAAAGTACCTACAGCATTCTTCAACGAACTGGAACAAATAGTTCTAAAATTCATATGAAACCACAAAAGACCCCGAATAGCCAAAGTAATCCTGAGAAGGAATAATAATGCAGGGGAGATCTTGCTTCCCAACATCAAGCTCTACTAAAAAGCCACAGTAATCAAGACAATTTGGTACTGGCACAGGAACAGACCCATAGACCAGTGGAACAGAATAGAGAGTCCAGATATTATCCCAAGCATATATGGTCAATTAACATATGATAAAGGAGCCATGGATATACAATGGGAAAATGACAACCTCTTCAACAGCTGGTGTTGGCAAAACTGGACAGCCACATGAAAGAGAATGAAACTGAATCATTGTCTAACCTTATACACAAAAGTAAATTAGAAATGGATCAAAGACCTGAATGTAAGTCATGAAACCAAAGAACATAGGCAAAAATATCTTGCACATAAGCATGAGCAACTTCATGAACATATCTCCGGGCAAGGGAAACAAAAGCAAAAATGAACAAGTGGGACTATAACAAACTAAAAAGCTTCTGTACAGCGAAGGACACCATCAATAGAACAAAAAGACATCCTACAGTATGGGAGAATATATTCTTAAATGACATATCCAATGAAGGGTTAACATCCAAAATATATAAAGAGCTCATGCACCTCAACAAACAAAAAGCAAATAATCCAATTAAAAAATGGGCAGAGGATCTGAATAGACACTTCTCCAAAGAAGAAATTTAGATGGCCAACAGGCACATGAAAAGATGCTCCACATCGCTAATCATCAGAGAAATGCAAATTAAAACCACCATGAGATATCACTTCACACCAGTGAGGATGGCCAACATCCAAAACACAAACAACAACAAATGTTGGAGATGATGTGGAGAACGGGAACCCTCCTACACTGCTGGTGGGAATCTAAGTTTGTTCAACCATTGTGGAAAGCAGTATGGAGGCTCCTCAAAACAGTAAAAATAGAAATACCATTTGACCCAGCCATTCCACTCTTAGGAATTTACCCTAAGAATGCAGGGGCCTAATTTGAAAAAGATATGCACCCCTATGTTTATCGCAGCACTATTTACAACAGCCAAGAAATGGAAGCAACCTAAGTGTCCATCAGTAGATGAATGGATAACAAAGATGTGGTACATATACACAGTAGAATATTATTCAGCCATAAGAAGAAAACAAATCCTACCATTTGCAACAACATGGATGGAGCTAGAGGGTATTATCCTCAGTGAAAGAAGCCAGGCGGAGAAAGACAAGTATCAAATGATTTCAAAACTGAAGGAAGAAAACAGCAGCAGACTCACAGAACCCAGGAATGGACTAACAGAACCCAAAGGGAAAGAGACTAGGGAGGATGGGTGGGTAGGGAGGGATAAGGGGAAAAAAAGGGCATTACAATTAGCACATATAATGTAGGGGCAGGGCGGCATGGGGAAGGCAGTACAACAGAGAAGACAAGTAGTCACTCTATAGCATCTTACTATGCTGATGGACAGTGACTGTAATGGGGTAGGCAGTGGAGACTTGATAATGAGGGGAGTCTAGTAACCATAATGTTGCTCATGTAATTGTACATTAATGATACCAGAATAAAATTTAAAAAAAGTTTTACACAAGCTGTTGTAATTTAGACCCAAAGTTAACCATAATAAGTCTATGATTAGGCTATAAATTCTCAAATGAGACTGTTTCTCAAATGAATGGAGATGTTTACTACTCAAAAAAAAAGGAGCAAAATGATAATGCCTTGTTATAGTAGAGTGTTCTGAATCTGATGTTTGATTAAACAAATAATATACTTACTACCTCTTCTTACACTGAATTCACATGTGCCTTTATTTATATTCCATGTTATTCCAAAAACGCTTTGAAGTAACTTTTTAAAAACTATACCATACAGTAGGATTTTTAAAAATAGACTTGTTTCTGACTGCATCACATACGAGGCAACCAAACTAAGCCTCCTGCCAAAAACAATTTTAAAGTGCTAGAAAAAAATGTAATATTCCCACTATATTGAGGAAGTGACAAAAAGTGTAGAATTATCAGACCAATACAAAACCCAAATAAAGGCAGAGACTCAAAGAAGTGAGTAGAAAAGCAAACATGATATTTACTTTGAGGATATTTGCAGGAAAAGGTGAACTTGAGCTTTGGTTTCTATGACCTTTTGGGAACTCTGGGTTCAGGAGACAGAGCTTAAGGCTTACCACAAATAGTCTCCATAAAGTTGGTATCAGTGCAAGAGTAAACTAGAACCTACCCTTGCAGGGGTTTTACATATCTTGAATTTAAGACATATGGGTTGGGGGGGAATCACTTCTAAACAATCCCACCCCTAGGGCTTTGCTCTAAAGGTGTATCTTCAGGAATATATAACAAATATGCAACAGTTATTCACTGCAACATTATTGGTAAAAAATATGAAAAAAAAGGAAATGCTCAGCAATAAGAAATTGGTTAAATACCTATTTTACATACATATAGAGACATAATAGAATACTATGCAGGCATAAAGAAGTGAAAATGATCTCCATGAATGAATATGGAATGATTTTTAGGATATACTTTCAACTGAAAAAAGCACAATTTATAAGTAGTGGAGTATGACTATGACTGTATGACTTTCTTTTAATAAAGATGAGGTATAAGAATGTGTTTGTGTTCATAAATACACATATGTATATGTACACACACATAATGCTTACTTTTGCAAAAAGAAACTCAAAAATAAAAAGTTAATAAAGATTAACATGTGGAGAAGGTGAACTGAAATGCAGTGGAAGTTAAAGAAATACAAATGAGATTTTTTCTCTGTATTCTTTTTCATATAGTTTTGACTTTTAATACATATTTACAAATTAAAATCAAATAAAAAACAGAGATCAAAACTTCCAGGAAGATGGAATAGATATACTTTTTCCTATTCTTCCTCCCTAGGTAAACTAAAAACCCGAGACAATAAAAAACAAACAAAATTACTCTGAAAAGTGTCGAAAAGAAGTCTGACCATCTAGGGACCTCAGGCCCCAAGCAACAACAAGGTGGTAAATTCCCCAGCTTTTTTGTGTGGGTTTATGCACAAGGCTTGGCACTGAAGAAGGTCAACCAGGAAAAGCCAACTGAAGCAAGCAAAACATGCCCCAGCAAATGTCTCCTCCCTCTGGCCAAAGACAAGGAAAAGAATAACTTAGCATGACAGAAAAATTGAGACAGTAACCACATACCGCACCCCACCCATTGCAGCAAAGGCAAGGAGGAGAAGGACCTGGATTCCTATCCTTGAAATGTGTTAATGAGGCACCGCAATACTCTGGCCAGGTGGTGTCAGAGACCAGTGAAAAGTCAGGTAATGAGGTCATCCCGACTGTGGTGTCAATGGGGACCACATGGAGAGTCAGAAGCCCCACTTCCACCTAGAAGTAAGCAAACATCCCTGCTCCACTGGGTGTCAATGGAGGCTAAGTGTGAAACCTGGATACCTACCTCTTTCTGGAGGTAATGAGGCAACACCCCTTACCCTGCTAGAGTGGTGTCTAAAAAGCCAGTAAAAACAGAATGTTTAAGATCAAGAGTCTTATAACAATACAAAATTGTTTCAACTGAAAATCACAAACCAAGGAGATATCCACTGAATTAAAAATGACAATACAGACATACGTCTTTTTATTGCACTTTACAAATACTGCACCTTTTATAAATTGAAAGTCTGTGACAACCCTATGTTGAGCAAATCTGTGGGTTCCATTTTCCTAACATAATTGGCTCACTTTATTTCTCTGTGTCACATTTTGGTAATTCTTGCAATATTTCAAAGTTTTCATTATTCTTTTATCTGTTATATGTGGTCACTGATCTTTGGGGTTACTATTGCAACTGTTTTGGGGCACCACAAACCACATCCACATTAGATAGCAAACAATCAGTAATTGCTGTATGTGTCTGACTGCTCCACTGACCAGCCATTCACCCATCTCTGTCCCTCTCCTTGGACTTCCCAATTCCTTCAGACATAACAATACTGAAATTAGGCCAATTAATAACCTTACAATGGCCTCCAAGTGTTCACATGAAAAGAAGAGCCAATTAATGCTGCAAACTTCATTTCTGTCTTATTTTAAGTAATTGCCACACCCACCCCGACCTTCAGCAACTACCACCCTGAATACTAAGTAGCCATCAACATTGAGTCAAGACCCCCCACCAGCAAAAAGATTACAACTTGCTGAAAAAACAGATGATGGTTAGCATTTTTCTTTTACTAATAAAGTATTTTTCATTAAGGTATATACGTTGCTTTTTTTAAGATGTATGCTATTGCAGAGAGATAACAGAGATTTTAGAATTATCTGACAAGGAATTTAAAGCAGCCATTATTTCAAAAACTGCTTGAATAGGCAATTACAAACATGCTTGAAACAAAGAAAATATAGAAAGTCTCTGAAAACAGATGAATAAAGAAGTAAACAGAAATATGAGAACTGAAAATGTCAATAATTGAATAAAAAAGTTCAGTGAATGAGCTCAAAAGAAGAATGGGGAAGGAAAGGCAAACTGGAAGATAGAATATTAGAAATTATCCAATTTGAACAACAGAGAAAAAATACACTTTAGAAAAAGGACAGGGCCTCAGGGACCAAAGGACTATAACAGCAACAAAAATTCTAACATTTGTGTTATTGGAGTCCTGAAAGGAAAGGAGGAAAAAAGCAGGCCAAAAGTACTTGAATAACGGCTGAATACTCCCCAAATTTGACTAGACATAGCCTACAGTTTCAAGAAGCTGAGCAAACTCTAAATGGGATAAACCTAAAGAAATCCAGGCCAGGACACATCACATTCAAACTTCTGACAACCAAAGAAAGAGAAAAATCTTGAAAGCAGCCACGGACTGCTTACCTATAAGGGAAAAATAATTCAAATAACAGTGAATTTCTCATCAGAAACCATGAGACCAGAAGGAAGTGCCATAAAAAAGTTATTCAAATACTGAAATAATGTCAATGCATAATCCTATATCTAGTAAAAATGTCCTTCAGCAATGAAGGAGAAATCAAGACATCCTCAGATGAAGGAAAACTACAATAATTTGTCGCTGGCACATCTACTGTAAAAGCATGGCTAAAAGAAGTTCTCTAAACAAAAGGGGGACAATAAATGAACTTTTGAAAATCAGGAAAAAAGAAAGAACACAATAGGCAAAAATGGAGATAAATACTTTCCTCCTCCTCCTGAGAGGAACTTCAAAATCATATTTGACAGTCAAAACAGAAATTACACCCCTGGTCTGACCTGGTTCTAAATACATGTAGAGAAAATATGTTTAAAAATCATATAATAAATAGGTAGAAAGCAGAGGGATAATAAGAGGAAGTAGGTTTCTATACTTCACTCAGACTGGACCCTGATAGATGGTGATAAGCTATGTACATAAAAATAAAATACCTACAGCAACCTCTAAAATGCTATATAAACACTTATAAATATTACAAATAAATCAAAATGAAATTCTCAAGCAAATCAGAGGAAAGCAGGAAAAAGAAAGCAGAGAAACAAAAAACAAGGAGAACAAACAGAAAACAAAAATTAAATGGCAGTTTCGATCCCTAACATCAATAATCACATTAAATGTAAATGACCTAAATATGTCCATTAAAGACAGAGATTGGCAGAGTGGCTTAAAAAACATGACTGAGTATACGCTATGTATGAGCAACTCACTTCAAATTTAACAGTATAGGCAGGCTGAAAATAAAAGGAGGAGGAAAGATATGCCATGCAAACATTAATCAAAGGAGATAGATGTGGCTATATTAATATCAGATAAAGCAGACTTCAGAGCAAAAAAAAATGTTACCAGAGAGAGAGAAGGACATTAGACAATGATAAAAGGTCAATATGACAAGACAAAAATTCTAAATATGTATGCAGCACCACACAATGAAGCTGAAGCAAAAGCTGACAGACTTGAAAGGAGAAACAGACAACTTCTCAATTTAGTTGGAGAAATCAACACTCCTTTTACAACAACTGACATAACAAACAGACAAAATAAGCAAGGATATAGAAGAACTCAATAACACAATCAACCGACAGGAGCTAGTAGACAGAGAACACTTCACCCAACAACGACAGAATACTCATTTAGTGTCCATGATATTTGAACCATATCCTGGGCCTAAAACACACCAAAAAAGTTTAAAAGGAATGTAAATTGTGCAAAGTGTGTTCTCTGACCACATGGAATCAAACTAGAAATCAATTAACAGAAAGATAAAGGAAAATCTCCCAACACTTGGAAACTAAACAACACTCCTAAATAATCCATGAGTTAGAAAGTTATCTCAGGGGAAATCAAAACATACATGGAACTGAAGAAAAATAAAAATAAAACATATTAAAATTTGTGGTATACAGCTAAAGCAGTGCTGAGAGGGGGTTTTATAGCAATAAATGAATACATTAGAAAAAAAGGGAATGTTTCAAATCAATAATCTAAAATCCCACTCTCAAGAAGTTAAAACAAGCAGAAAGGACATAATACAGATGGGAGCAGAAATCAATGACAGTGAAAACAGAAAAATAGAGAAAATGAATGAAAATAGCTGGTTATTTGAAGAGATCAAAAAAATTGACAGACCTCTAGCAAGACTGACAAAGAATAAAGAAAAAGACAAAAATTAGCAATGTCAGGAATAAAGCAAGGGCTATAAATACAGAACATGTAAACATACAAAGTATAATTAAGGAATATTATAAACCACTCTACATACATAAATTTGACAACTTAGAATGAAATGGCTTCTTCGTATAAACTACCACAACTCACTCATTAGTAATAATTTGAATAGTCCCTTACCTATTAATTAATTGAATTAGTAATTTTAAAACCCCCAATAAGGAAATCTCCAGGCACAGATTATTTTACTGGAGAATTCCAACAACTATTTAAAGAAAAACTAACATTAATTGTAAACAATCTCTTCCAGAAAACAGGAGAGAGAGAAAAACTTCCCATTTCATTGTACAAACTTTATGTTACCTTTATACTAAAACCAGATAAATACAGTACAAAAAAGAAAACTATAGACCAACACCCCTCACAAATACAGACACAAAAATCCTTAACAAGCTGTTAGCAAATAAAATTCAGTAACATATAAAGAGACTTATATGGCATAACCAAGTGGGGTTTATTCCAGGGCTATAAGTCTACTTCAGTATTTGAAAATCAATCAATATAATCTAATATACTAACAGGCAAATAAGGAAAAAAAACACATGATCATATAAACTGATGCATTTGACAAATTTTAATACTCATTCATGATAAAAACTTTCAGTAAATAGGAATAGAGAGGAATTTCCTCAACCTGGTAAAGACCATCTACCAAAAAACCTACTGCTAACATTAGAACTAAAGGTGAAAGATTTAATGCTTTCCTCCTAAGAAGGAGGAAGCAAGGTACAGATATTTGCTCTCACCATTCTTACTTAACATAGTTTTGAAAGCTCTAGCCAGTGCAATAAAGCAAGAAAAGTGAGGGAAAGATATATGGTTTGGAAGCAAAAAATAAAAATAAAACCATCCCTACTTGTAGATGAAATGATATAGAAATGATCATGTAGATCACATGTAGAATATCCCAAGGAATCTACCTTTTAAAAAAAACTCCTAGAATACCTGAGCTGAGCAAGATTGCAGGAGGCAAGATAAACATGAAAATCAATTGTGCTTCTATGTACTAGCAATGAACATAAGAACATCAAATTAAAAACTCAATCTACTTACCAGTTTAAAAATATAAAGTTGTGTATTAACTCCAAAAAGTATGTACAAGACTTAAATGCTAAAAACTACACAAGGCTCATGAAATAAATCAAAGATCTAAATAAATGGAGAGATAGACCATTTTCATGGAATAGAAGATTCAACATAATAAAGATATCAATTTTTCCAAAACTGACACAGGTTTACCACAATCCCATCAATCTCAGCAAGACCTTTATAAATACAGACAAGATTATTACAATTCATATGGATGAGGAAAGAATCTAGAACAGCTGAAATAATTTTGAAAAAGAAGAATAAAGTGGGAAGAATCAGTCTATTCAATTTAAAGACATATTATATAGCTACAGTAATCAACAGAGTTTGGTACTGGCAGAAGAAACAGACACAAAAACAGACCAACATAATGGGATTTTGGTAAGGGCACAAAAGCAATTCAGTGGAGGAAAGCAAGCCTTTTCAACAAATGGTGCTAAAGCAACTTGTACATTCAGAGGCAAAAAAAATGCACCTTGATCTAAACTGCACACCTTATATGAAAATTAACTCAAAATGAATCATAGACTTAAATGTAAATTTTTTTTAATTTTAGAGAAATAATAAGAGAAAGTCTTCAGGATCACAAGTTGGGCAAAAAGTTCTTGAAACCACCAAAAGCACAATCCATAATAGTAAACACTGATAAATCTGACTTCATCAAAATTTCAAAATTTTAAATTTTGATATGCAAAAGCCTCTATAAGAGGAAGAAAAGACAAAGCTGGGAGAAAATATTTGCAAACTACTCTTCTGACAGAGGACTAGTACCTAGAATATATAAAGAACTGTCAAAACTCAACAGTAAAAAAGAAAAAAAACAATGAGAAAGGGTAAAAGAAGTCTCTTTCCCAAATGGTGCTACAACTGTATATCCATATGCAAAAAAAATTAATCTAGACATAGACCTTACATCCTTCATAAAAATTCATGCAAAATGGAACAAAAACCTAAATAAAAAATGTGAAACTATAAAACTCCGATAGGACAGCATAGGAGAAAACTTATATGACCTTGGGTATGGTAATGCCTCTTTAGAGACAACAAAGACATGATTCATGAAAGAATTAATAAGCTGGACTTCATTAAAATTAAAAAGTTTTGCTCTGCAAAAGAAAATAACAAGAGAATTAGAAAAAAGTCACAGACTGTGAGAAAATATTTGAAGAAGAGACATCTAATAAAGGACTGTTACCCAAAATATACAAAGAACTCTTAAAACTCTACAATAAGACAACCAAACTGGTTTAAAAATGAACCAGAGACCTTAATAGATACCTTATCAAAGATATACAGATGACAAATAAGCACATGAAAAGATGCTCCACACAATACATCATCAGGGACATGCAAATTAAAATAAGATATCACTACAAACCTATTTGAGTGGCCAAAATCTGGAACATTGACAATACCAAACACTGACAACAATGTGGAAAGGAAACTGTATCACTCATACTTTGCTGGTGGGAATGTAAAATGGCTCAGTCCCTATGGAAATAGTTTAGCAGCTTCTTAAAAAACTAAACATTCAACTATCATAAAACCCAGCAATTGCACTCCTGGGTATTTATCCCAGAGAAATAAGGGCTTTTGTTTGCACAAAAAAATTGTACACAAATGTTTGTAGTGGGTTTATCCATAATAACTAAAACTGGGAACAACTCAGAAGTCCTTCAATGGGTGAATGGTTAAACTGTGGTACCTGAATACCATAGAATACTACTACTCAGCAATAAAAAGGGACAAACCATTGATACACTCACCAATGTAGATGAATCTCCAGAGTTACGCTGAGTGAAAAAAGCCAATCCCAAAAGATTACATGCTGTATGATTCCATTTATATAACATTCTGAAAATAACAACATTAGAGAAATGGACAACACAATAGTGATAACCTGGGATTAATGAGGGGTTGGGACAGGAGGGGAAGTGAGCATAGCTATAGCAACCTGAGGTATCCTTGCCATGATGGAAATGTTCTTTATTTTGGCTGTATCAACATCAATTTCCTGGCTGTGATATCATACTACAGTTTTGCAAGATGCTACAGCTGGGAAACTGGACAAAGGATACATAAGATCTCCGTATTGTTTCTCACAACTGCATGTGAATCTACAAATTATCTAAAAATAAAAAGGTTAATTTTAAAAAGATGAAAAAAGTAAACCTGAAATTGATTAGAATTGGAAATAAATGAACCTGATAACCTAATATACAGAAAATAAAATTAACTCAAGAAAGTTTTCAATACTGATTGTACAACCTTTCTAGGATATATCCTGAAGACCAAAACATGCAGAGAATCTTGAATTTTATTCATCAGTTTGTTGTTGGTAATGGTACTACTGTAATAATTCCTAAACTATCTTATGTATAGATAATGATAGAACAAATGGGTAAATATTACTATATATTAGAAACCAGGTTTTACCCATACAGAAGGGAGGTAAAAATACGGAATGGAGAAAGGTGAAGAATACACACACACACACACACACACACATACACACCCTACATCTGTCCACTGAAAAGGCCTAAATGCAGTAATATACCAGCAGAAATAAGCAGAGCAAAACCCAGATAATGTTTTCCACACCATTCCTCACTAAAAGGAACCTGGCTCCCTATAAAAATAATTGATTTCTGGTCTGAGGCAGGAATATTACTACATAAGTAAGCCTGGAACATATTATTGCTCCAGAAAGCAAGAAAATGCTAAAAAATTATAGGGACACGTCAAATGGACACAGAAGCCAGCTTAAAGGGGCTCTTGGTGGTCAAATTTAAGACAATTTAAGCTTCAAAAAGAATTATGGTATTTAACATAATGAAAAAGAATCAACTGTCTATAGTAATACTGAAAAAAGAAGGAATACAGGTAGAGAAGAGAAACTTCTTCAGAAAAGAATGCCATCAAGTGGTAGAAAGAATGATACAATTAGAAAATTTAATTTGTAAAACTATTTTGTAATCACCAATACCATAAGTGATTCAAGCAAGACTCTTCAGTCAATATAAAAATCACCTCACAGGTAACTTATTTTTAAAAAGTGATAAAATGTAATTAAAAGAAGAAAAATAACACAGGGGAAATAGTATCTATAATGATCAGACTTGGCAGTTATCACTTTAGCATTAGCAATAGAACAATCTGATTATAGTCTCATTTGATACAGAAGGGTATAATATAATCGATGTAATAACCTGACAAAAGTCTAATCTTGATGAAACACTTGGTCAAATTTAAAATATGGGACATTCTACAGAGAGTTAACCTAAACTCTTCAAACATTTCAATGTCATCCCAAAAAAAGTGTGATTATTCTAGAATGATTAAAGGAGACAAGTGTAATATATGAGTTTTGATTGGACCATGAATTGAAAAAAAAAAGTCAGCTATACAAGTCATTTTTTTGACAATTAAAGGAAGCTGTATATTGGATGGTATTGCTGAATTAGTGTTAATTATCTTAGGTGTGATTAGTACTGTGGTTATATAGGAAAAGGTCTTCATTCTTAAGAGCGGCATGCTTAAATATTTAGGTGAAATGTCGTGTCTCCAATTTACTTTTAAATGGCTTAGGAAAGAGCACACACATACGTGTGTGTGTGTGGACAGAAAGCACATGAGTCTGACAAATAGAATTTTCCATGAAATAATCAAATTATTACATTCTTAGTATTTTTATTTCACTAAGTGTCTGTTATAATAAGGTATAGAGGAAGAAATACATCTTATTACACAAAAAACATCTAGTTTTAAATGGACAAGCACTAGGGTAGTTAAGGAATTTGTCCTGAATGCACTGTTTGGGGGCATGGTGCAGAAACAGTGAGAGGGATTTATTATACATTGTTGGCACACCAGATATTGTATGCTTCTGGCAGTGTGCTTACAGAATACTGTTAAATACCACAAAACTCAAGAACAAAACAATAAACTAAAATTCTATGAACTTGAGTAAAATAACTTGCAAAGACTACAAGTTAAGTCTACTTTGTCCAGCACTGACAGCCAGGATCCTCTATTAACTAGCACTTTTGTCATTTTCTATACAAAATCAGTATTCTAAATTATGGCCAAGTGACAAGATTTCTAAACAATTAAAATTAAATATGTTCAGTTTCATTTGAACGTAATTCTGATCCTTTGAAATCTGTTGACCCGTATTTGGTATACATGACAGTTCTATTAACTAGTATATCTAATTAACCAGAACTTTCCATTGCTTAACAATGGTGGAAAACAGTATGAAGCAGGGAAGTGGGAGTTGGAGCACAACATAAGATTTCTTGAAAAAAGTAGATAATCATCAGATATAACTATTACAAAATAGACCTTCCAACGAGGGCAATTAAAAAAAACCTCAAAAATCTCTAAATGTAATATAAAAATGTATATTTTTACTATCTTTGTTTATGGGTATTTGAACAAATGAGTATGATCACAAAGTGAATTCCAGATTAATCAGGACATTTGTGGAAAGCAGAAGCTATTGGGAGTTGAGGACATTGGTAATCATCACACTATGAAGCTAGTACTATTATTAAAGTGAAGAAACTGGAAGACAGAGTAACTGTCAGAAGTTATTAAGTAACTTCCCCCAAACCACATAACTGGTAAGTGGTCAGACCCAGGATTCAAACACAAAGTCCAACTCCAGAGTTTGCCATCAGGATGACTATACTATTTAGTATTTCCACTGTTTGCTTTGAGGAGGGGCTGATGCCACCCTTTACTGAATATCTGCACTAAGTACTTTGTGTCATTTGATCTTCACAACAACCCTGTGAAGTGGGATATTTTAATTCTTATTTTCCAGAAGAGAACACTGAAGCTGAGAGACGTTGAGTAACCTGTCCAAAGTTACACTGCTAATACATGGAAGAACCAGGATTTAAAACCCCGTGTGTCTTATTCCATGGCCCTGGTTCTCTCTAGGAAGACACTCTGCCTTCCTCATTCTTTGTATAAGCCATTCCTTATTTTTCAAGAAAGCAAATCTACTAACCAGCTTTTAGTTGTTAAAATTGTGTTCCTATAGTTGTTTGAAATTAATAACAATTTCTCTGAAAAACATTCTTTATTGTAATTAATGAAATTCTACATTACAAGAGAATAAACCTAAATAAAATGAGGTTTTTGTAATGTAGGAAATTATCATAGAAAGGACTTCAAAATCTACTTGTTTCAAGTCCCTAAGTTCAACAGGCTTGGAAGCCAGCAATAATTAATGGTATGAAAGCAGTTCTAACAAAAAAGAGCTTGCACCAGGTAGGGAACAGTTGAGGATATGGCATGATTGAAGCTGCATATTATACAAATACATTATTAAATGTTTTTTTAAAAGCACAGTTTTATAGTTTGCAACCACTCCAAATGATTACATTGTAATAACTGCCCTGCTCTCAAAATCAGAAACCATTCTCATTTTACTTATTTACTCAATTTCTGCTTGTTCTAAAAAGATTTTCAAATAGCTGAAATCATCTTCACTGGACCTTGAGAGGAAACATGAGAACCAGAGCCCTTGTTGCCAGCTGGTTTGTAAGATTCTCATGCACATTTACTATATGCAGCCAGAGCTACTATGTGACCTTCAGCAAATTTCCTAATAGAAAAAAATGAGGACAATAGCAGTACCCACCTCACAGGGCTGTTGGGGTTTAAATGGGATCACACATGCAAAAAGACTGTAATTATGCTTACATATAAGCAGTATGTGTTTTATCTGTTATTGTTAAAGTTGATAATGTGTCCATGATTGAAGCACCACTTGGGTGGAAAAACACCTATCAGCTTTCTCTATATTTGAAAAGCTTTGAGGAAACTCACTCAGAACTTCATGTCACACTTGTCCTCTTTTAACATCTGTTTTCTCTTCCTTCAACCACTAGATATGGTAAGACCCTTATTCTTACAGAAAAGCTTCAGCTGATTCTATCCAATCAAACTATCACTCCATTTTTTTGGCTAGTTTTCACTGTGGAACTTCTTGAATACATTTTCTGTAGCTGTTACTGATATGACTGAGATGTCCTTATGAAAATCAGCTGGCATTACCCTGGGACACTCAGAACTTGATTTTGTGAGGCTCCCAGAGTGGTGCATAAGCAAGAAAACAGAATAAATAGAACACAAAACCACAATGCTAATATACTAACTAATGAGAGAAGTATACCTGCCCTAAGGTCCTTACAGTTAAATTCTCTAATCAGCTCCTTTACTCACTATAGGAAATCTATAAATAGGAAAACAAATTATAACCAAACATTTGCTGGTATAGTCCAATCATAGGGACCAGACATTAAAGCCTCTAGGCAGTATACAACCTTTGCTGAACAATCCTAAAAAAAAAACACCTCCAATTCTGCCTCCCCAACTCCCATTTTTCTACATTTCCATGCTGCCCATCCACCTTCTGCTGTGACAGTCTTCCTTTAGATATGTTAATATCATGAGACTACATTAAGTCCCACTCTTCCTCCTTTCAACCTGAAAGAGACAGACACCTTTTAAGGTATCTTCTGCAGAAAACTGAGCTCATCTATTATGTGATTTTATTAGGCTAACTCTGAGTTCTGCTAGTGGCATATCACACCATATACACTCACCCACTCCCTCCCACCCACGTCACCTTCTAATCACTTTCTCTTCCTTAACTCTTTGTATTTCATTCCCTACCACATCCAGTGACCTCTTCACAGTTCTCATTCTTCTGTATTTCACTATTGCACCTGATACAATTTGCCAACCGTTTCTTAAAAACTTTCCCCATCATTGGCTTTAATGGAGCCAAAAAACTCTGTTGGTTCTGCTCATTAATTTTTAATTGCTCTAAAATACCTATGGTGGTTAAGAGTCCAGGTCCTTCAATCAGGCCAACCTGGATCCAAATCCAGGCTGTACTCCTTACTGGATATACGCCCACGGGAAAGTTACTTAACTTCCTGAAGCTTTTTTCCTCAACTGTAGGAGTGGACAAAATGACATAATTGGCTATTAAGTGCTTAGCATAATAAGCTTACTCTGACACAAAGTAATCACTCAGTAAATTTTATTATCTATGTGCCCTAATTCTCAGCTCCTGATATTCCGTTCTACTCTCTACCTTGAAGAAATCACTATCTCAAATAGCTTTGACTTATACTGCAATTAAGTATATTCCTGAAGTTACTGTTGCAGGACTAAATCTTTCAGCCTCTTTTTCAAAATCACTATTTACACATTTCACCAATGTCTAAGAAATAACCTACTGGAAAATGATATAAACTCTTTGTAAAATCACTCATTTTGCTTGGCTTCTGCAATACCATACTTTCCAGATTTTTCTTCCCTGGCCATCTCTTCTTAGATTCCACTGCCAGCTCTTCCTTCTGTACCCAGACTCTGAATGTTTATGCTGTAAAAGGAAACTTTAAGGGTTTTCTTTTCCTCACACTATAGTTTCTCCCTTTGTGGTCTTATCCTTCATCATGGTTACAACTGCAATTTATAAATAAGTAAATGACTTCATATTTCCTCTACTGAAGACCTCTCCTCTGAATTCTAGACCCCCTGTATTCAATTGTCTATTGACATCACCATGTAATGACAAGGCAGCTTAAACTCAACAGATCCACAACTGGATTCATGGTCTTCCTGGATTCATGGTCTTTCTGGATTCATGGTCCATGATCAATCAAACCTATTTCTTTTCCAGTATTTTGTTGTTGTTTTTAGTAAACGAAAGGCCTCACGATTCATCTAAGATGCATAAGGTAGAATTCTACAAGTCTAGAAGTCATCCTTTATAATCTTCCTCTTCCTCCCCTGCAAATATAATCTATTCCAATTTCTATTATATGGATATGGTGATATGAATTTCAACCTATTTTTTACACAAATACCAAAATTAACTTGCTGGTTTTATTCCCATACTGCCCATGTTATCATTATAATGCCAAGGTCTCTATCAATTGAAACTCTTGCAGAAAGAGAAATAAAATCAATCCCATTTACAATTACATAACAAAGAATAAAATACCTAGGAATAACTCTAACCAAGGAGGTGAAAGACCTGTACTGTGAAAACTGTAAGACACTGATGAAAGAAGTTTAAGAGGACATAAGTAATGGTAACCTATCCCCTGCTCATGGATAGGAAGAATGAATATTGTCAGAATGGCCGTCCTGCCCAGAGCAATTCACCAATTCAATGCAATCCCTATCAAAATACCAATGGCATTTTTCAATGAACTACAGCAAATAATCCTAAAATTCATATGGAACCACAGAAGACCCCAACTAGCAAAAGTAATCCTGAGAAAGAAGAACAATGCTGGAGCTATTACACTTACTTCAAGTTATACTACAAAACTACAGTAATCAGGAATCCCACTCCTAGGAATTTACCCCAAGAATGCAGCAGCCCAGTTTGAGAAAGACAGATGCACCCCTATGTTTATTGC
>JAQQAC010008350.1:21224087-21372685 GCA_029783875.1 Phataginus tricuspis
CAAATGATCTCACTCATATGTGGAGTATAAGAACAAAGAAAAAAAAATAATAATAAATAAATAAATAAATAAATAAATGAAGGAACAAAACAGCAGCAGACTCACAGAACCCACGAATGGACTAACAGTTACCAAAGGGAAAGGGACTGGGGAGATGGGTGGGAAGGGAGGGATAAGAGGGTAAAAGGGGCATTACGATTGGCAGACATAGGGTGGGGGGGCACGGGGGATACTGTACAGCTCAGAGAAGACAAGTAGCGATTCTCATCTCACTACGCTGATGGACAGTGACTGTGGTGGGGTTGGTGGGGGGGACCTGGTGATGGGGGGAGTTCAATCATCACGGTATTGCTTATGTAATTGTAGGTTAATGATACTAAAATAAAACAAATTATTTAAAAAAAAAAAAAACTACAGTAATCAAAATAGTATGGTACTGATACAAGAACAGATCCATAGAGCAATGGAATGGAACAGAGAGACCAGATATAAACCCATGTATATATGGTCAATTACTATATGACAAAGGGGCCATGAATAAATGGCAAAAAGACAGTCTAATCAATAAATGGTGTTGGGAAAACTAGATGGCACATGCAAGAGAATGAAACTGGATCACTGTATAACCCCATACACAAAAGTAAACTCAAAATGGGTTAAAGACCTAAATATAAGACAGAAAACCATAAAACTCTTAGAAGAAAACATATGCAAAACTTTCTTGACCATAAGTATGAGCTGTTTTTTTCTGGACACACCTCCCTGGGCAGGGGAAACAAAATAAAAAATGATCAAGTGGCACTACATCAAGCTAAAAAGCTTCTGTACAGCAAAGGATGCCATCAACAGAACAAAAAGGCAACCTACAGTATGGGAGAATATTTTCATAAACAATTTATCCCATAAGAGATTAATATCCAAAATATATAAAGAACTCATACAACTCAATACCCAAAAAATATAATAATAACCTGATTAAAAAATGGGCAGAGGATCTGAACAGACATTTTTCCAAAAAAGAAATACAGATGGCCAACAGGCACATAAAGAGATACTCCACATCACTAATCATCATGACATGGAAATGCAAATCAAAACCACAGCAAGGTTTCACCTAACATCAGTTAGAATAGCCACTATCCAAAAGACAAATAACAAGTGTTGGTGAGGGTATGAAGAAAAGGTAACCCTTCTACACTGTTGGTGGAAATGTAAATTGGTGCAGCCACCATGGAAAGCAGTATGACAATTCCTAAAAAAACTTAAAATAGAAATACCATATGACCCAGTAATTGCACTTCTAGGAATTTACCCAAAGAAAACAAAATCTCTGATTCAAAAAGATATATGAACCCCTATGTTTATTGCCATATTATTTACAATAGCCACCTATTTATGGAAGCAACCTGTCCATCAATAGATGAATGGAAAAAGAAGATGAGGTACACATATGCATAGAATATTACTCAGCCATAAAAAAGGACATCCTGCCATTTGCAACAACATGGATGGACCTAGAGGGTATTATATTAAGTGAAATAAGCCAGGCAGAAAAACACCATATGATATCTCTTATTTGTGGAATCTTAAAACAAAATGAACAAAATAGCAGTAGACTCACAGACACTAAGAAGTGGCCCGTGGTTACCATGGGGAAAGGAATGGGGTGGTGGGATGGGAGGGTGAGAGGGATAAAGGGGCACAAAAATCTCAATCATAATATAAACTGGTTACAGGATTGGAAGTGCAGCATGGAGAATGTAATCAATGGTTCTATAACATCTTTCTATGTTGATAGATAGTAACTGCACTAGCTGGGGTGAGGATTGAGTAATGTGTTTAACTGTCGAACCACTGTGTTGTATACTTGAAACCAATATAATATCGTGTATCAACTATGCTTCAATTATAAAAAAAATTGAAACTCTAGACTTCCCACTTTTCCTGGTCATCCCTCCCTCCAAATCTCAACAATCTAATTTCTTATTCCTTCTAAATAGTCTATCTCCTCCAGCCATAAAGTCTACTTTACAGTATCTGCATATTATTTTTTCCCATCCTTCTTCCCTAGCCAAGCAATGTCTTTTTCTTACCCAAAACACCTCTTGGAATCCTTCACTCATTAATTCCATCCAGTATCACTCCTTATTGGGAAAAAAGAAAACTTCCAGATACAGGGCCATAGTTTTTTTCAGTCCAATAATCTATCTTTGACACTGACACCTACAGAACCTAATGCAGTTTTCCTCCCAGACCTGATCCTTAAACTCTAACACTATTATTTCTGTTACTAATACATCAAGCACTGCATGTATGAATATATACACGTTTTACATGTCTTTTATGAACATGTATATATTCAGCCTTTTCTATTTCATACAATTATGAATTTCACAAGTTTAACATCAACCATATAAAACTGAACTTCATTTATTCTGAATTTCTTCTCTCAAGCTAATCAAAGCAGTCCTCTCATTTTACAATTTCTGATTTGGTGAACCAGTTGATAGTTTTTGCACCTATATCACTTGTGATTTTAAAGGAATACAAAAATAAATGTAGTATGAGTCGTGCCCTTATGTAGGCATACCTCAGAGACAATGAGGGGTCAGTTCCAGACCACTGCAGTAAAGTGAATATTGCAATAAAGCAAGCCAAATGAATTTTGTCATTTCCCAGTGCATATAAAAGCTATATTTACTCTATACTGTGGTCTATTAATTGTGCAATAACATTATGTCTTAAAGAAAGTACATACATTAAAAAATACTGCTAAAAATGCTAATATATGAGCTTTCAGTGAGCCATAATCACTGATCACAGGTCATTGTAACAAATCTAATAATGAAGAAGTTTGAAATATTGTGAGAATAACCAAAATGTGATACAGAAACATGAAGTGAATACATGCTATTGCAAAAACGGCTCCAATAAACTTGCTTGACACAGGGTTGCCACAACCCTTCAATTTGTAAAAAATGCAGTATCTGCAAAGCACAATAAAACAAAGTGAAATAAATGAGGTGTGCCTGTACTCTGCTTAAAGGGCATCATCTGGCTGTATTCGTATTTGTATTCCTAGTTTCCATATTAATGTCTCATAAAGAGAAGGTGCTTAACACATGTTCAACAGAATGAAGGAATTTCACTTAGGTCTGATGCTGTAATGTTCATGAATGCCAAAAAGAAAGTAGAACTTCTCGAATATGTTAACTCTATTTCTTTTCAAGAAAAATTATATTTGGGCTACAAAAGGGGAGAAAGATTCGACTCCCAGGAGAGGTGAGGAGACTGTACCAGAATCTCTTGGTGCTCTAAATGAACTGACCCTCCTCATGAATGTGATCACTGAATCGCTGCCAGGCAGGAAGCGCAGGGACCCAGAGGATTGCCAGAGACTGGAGAAGAGCAAATAAACGTAGGCCTGATTGTAAAAAAGGAAAGAAACAACAGCCAACAACAGTCCAGTATACTCAACATCACTCCTTTTCTAAATACAGAATATTTATTTAAAAACTGGCTCCTAATCACTTAGAAAATAAGCATTTGTTGAACCAATCAGTTATACCAGTCTAATCCAACTTCCTTTCTTCTTTTTAAGAGAGTGTGCTTATAGATACATACATCCAAAAGAAGCAGTAAAAGTGGTGTTGGTAGGATTTCAAGGAGGTATTTGACCAGATTTCCCTATAGATAAGGTAAATATAAGATGGATAACAGTACAATTAAGAGACTAGGTAATTGCTTGAATGACGGTAACAAGTGCTCATTAATAAATTGCTATCAACCAGAAGGGCAGTTCTACTAGCAAGCTTCAGGACTATCTGCAGCTCTCTCCTGTTCAACAATTTTACCAATAACTTGAATAAAGATGTAGAAGGTTACTATACTACTATTAGCATACAATATGTGGTTGACATGAAACTATGGGACTCATTTATATATGAAAGAGCCAGGATCTAAAAACACAATGATAAGCCAGGAAAATGGGCTAATTCTAGTAAGATGAAATTTAATACAGAAAAATGCCTAAGAGATCAATCAATACCTGTATTCAAAAATACATAAAAAACTGTGAGATGGGAAAGTACTGTGACTTAATAGCCATATATATAAAACAAACAAAAATGGGGCTTATTGGCTTTAGTTGACAGCAAGCTTCATTCAATCTGACAGCAGCAAGGTCAATAAAACGTGGATATCAGAAAAGCTAACATGATGATGTCAAGCACGGAAGATAGCAGTCCTGCTCACTACAGACTGATCAGACCACAATTGGGATATTGAGTGACCCTAAGGGTCACAATCTTCAAAGCATCACAACCATATTGGCACATGTTCAGAAAAGGACAACCAGGATGCTTAGGAACGTGAATACTATTACATAAAAGGAAAGACAGAAGGGAATAGGGATTTATAAATAGGACAAAACAATTCTTTGAGAGGAAAATGATGACCACCCTCATTCAGTCATTCAACCAACATGAATTTCAAATCTGTTTCAGGCCAGACATTGTGACAGTGGCTAGGGATACAGTGAGAAGATAACCCTTGTCTGTGGGAAATTCATGTTATACCTAAAGAGTTTGAAAAAAACATGATCTAAAAAAGGATTAGATTGTCCTATATGATTTCTTAAGGCAGAAACAGGACCAGTGAAAAGAAGTTAGGAAGAAATTGAATGTTTCAAGCAAAGGCTGCTTAATGAAGGAAGAAACTGCCTGAGAAGACTGCAGGGTTCCCATCAGTAATGGTGTACTTACAGGGGAGACTGCTGAAATAAGATAGGTACCGAACAAGACCATCTTTAATGCTTCTCACATGCTGCACTATGATTCTATACTTCCTCAGGAAATGGACTCTCACCAAATTCATCCTACTTGTGTAATTCAGCATTACAGGTTTCCTACAGTTGCTACTTCCAACTTTGTATCCTCTCCCCCCAAGGCATGCCTTATAATAGGAAATGGATCTTAGAGCAGTAGGAATAACGAGACCCATCAGCACACAGCACACACAAAAATCAATACTGCCCAGTTCACCTTGTATTTATATAGAAAATATAAGAATTCTCTAACCTTTAAGTCATAGATTCAATTTTAAATATCCTATTGTGTTCAGTTAAAGTAAATGTTACATACTGCATGTCTCGTTGGGAGCCATTTTTTTCTAACCAACTATGAAAAAAATCATTTTAACTTAAGATCCCTTTGAGAATTTGCATCCTAAATAAGCACTCCAGAACCCTCTCTTACAAGACTATGTAGAAATAAAGTTTGGAACGTATTTCTAAAAAGAAACAATCTATCGGATATTGGAGGCCAAAAACCATGAACGAATCAAATTGTGGAATTCTGATTAAATGACTACTTAAATTTAATCCATTTTAAAAGTCACTGGCAGAATAAACACAGAAAAAGCTTAGACCATTTAGTTCTGGCTTTTATAAATCAGTTTAAGATTATTTAAGCTTATTTTCACTCACTTGATTTTGTAATTTTCAGTCTCACATATTGGCTTTACATACTACAACTGGGTATTTAAGGAGTTCACCCTTCCAAACTGTTAATAATAACTTCTCAGAGGAAGCTGTCCCTCACACTTTAGCGCCTTCCCAATTTGGATACAATAAATGGGCCACAATTCGATATTCAAGGACTCTTTCTTTTAACTAGCAGCCCAAAAAGCAAAAGTGAGAAAGAGGAGCATCTTTAACCACCAGCCCTGAATAAAGGCTTCCCCTCCAGTTGTCCACTCTGGCCGCTCTCTGCCATTTCTCAACACACAGTGCCTGGTCGTTAGATTAAAAAAGAAGAAGAAAAAAAAAAACAGATCCCAGTTTTCCTGGGACGGGGACCCCCTTTTGTAGAAGTGGAAGTGGCAAAAGCCAGGCTCCCCACGGAATTTCATCTTGTTGCCAAGGCAGCGCCAGCCTGAGTCGTCCGGCGCGAGGGCAGCTCCCGCCAGCGCCGAGCCCAGGCGGCCCCAGCCTGCAGCAGAGCAGCCAGAGCCGAGCCCGGAGCCCCCGCGGCCGCAGCGTCCCAGCCGAGACCCCAGACGGCCTGGTCGGCGCCCCGGGACCCCGGCGGAAGGTGGGGAGACGCAGCGCGACTTACAGTGACACCATCCTAGGTGACAGCACCAGTGCAGCTTGAAGCACTTGCCATGGCTGTGCGTGGCACAGATGGACAGCCCATCGCACGGCTGGAAGTCGGGTCTGCGGGCAGCGCAACTCCGCGCCAGGGCCTGAGCCTCGTCCACTTTCTCGCTCTTCCAACCCCGCTCGGGCGCCGAGGCCGCCGCACTCATTTCCTCTCCCTCCGCGGAGCCGAGCCCCGGAGCCCCGGAGAAGCGACGTCTGTGCGGGCAGGACGCCGAGCCTGCTGCAGACGTGGGAGGGCGCGGCGCCGGCCGGGAGTCACGCCAGCGCGTGGCGGCAGCGGCAGCGGGAGCGCAGCGGTCCCAGGCTCGCAGAGGAGCCGCCCCGGGCGCTGCGACCGCGGGCTGGGCCTGCCGTCGCCCCCTCCACCTCCGCCGCGTCCCTCGCGCACGCGCACGCGCACGCGCGCCGACAGCTGGCGACCGCGCGGGTCCCTCCGCCCGCCCGGCCTCTTCACACACGCCCTGCGGGGGAGGGCGGTCGGCGGGCCCCCTCCCGTCCCCGCGAGCCCGACCCACGCCAATTCCTCAGAGACCGACTCCGGCCAATCGAGGACCGTTATGAACGCACACGCCTCGCAGCTTGGTAGTCACACGCACGCCCGCTTACACGCACACGTCCCCACACACTTCCCTGCTAGCTGGGTGTCTGGAGACCCGACACGCAAGTACACACTCCACGGAGGGTTGTGGGGCCGGGGACACGCCTCCCCCGAACTGCTGGGCGGGCTGCTCCCTGCGCAGCTGCCAGCGAGGTTTTCTCACACGCACACAGCCTCCCCCCACCCGTCTCCCATGTGCCTGGGCAGACACCCCGCGGAGACGCACACTCGTGCCCACTGGCACGCACTGCCCCAGGGCATGCCTCCTGCTCCCAGCGCCGCCACTGGGGAGTACGTCCCGGGTCAGGCCCCAGCCCCGCAAGCACCACTGCCCGCCTCCGCTGACCTGGGGGCTCCAGCCCCGCCTTGGCCAGTGGGAAAGCAACCAAACTAGGTGCGGGGTGGGTGTACGGGGTGTGAGAGAAACAGGGAGAGATGCATGTGTGGTGCATGGGACTGGTACGTGCAATGTGTTGCATGTGTGTGGTTTGGTGTGTATGGTTGTATGGAGTATGTGTGGTGGGTATCTGTGTATATGGCACATGTGGTGTGTATGATGTATGGGATGTTATGTGGAGTGTGTGATGAGGTGTGTGCATTCATGTATATGTGGCATGGATGTATATTACCAATGCGGAGTGTGGGTGTTGTCTACATGTGTGGAGTGCACGCCGTATGTATAGTATGTGCATAGTTGTGCATGAGTGTATTCATGTATACATAGTATGTGGTTGGGTAAAGCTGTTACATAGTGTGTGTGGTAATTATGTGTCAGTGGGGGACACAGGGCATGTTGAATGTGTTGCATGGTGTATATGGATGAAGTTGAGTGTGTGTGGCATGTGTGGGTGTGGACACACAAGACTCATGTTTGCGTGGACTCTGTGTTTGCCTTCATGTGTAATGCCCACTCTGGCCAGCGGGTGTAACTGGCACCGATGGTGGCTGCGACTCCCCCATAAAATCAGCTTGCCTTCTTCCCTCCTGGGGACAAGTTGCTCCAAATAGATTTTTTCATGCCAAGCTCAGCTGATGAGAGCCTACCCTGGGCTGGATTCAGTGATGAGAAAACAGACCATTTGCTCCCAGGGAGCTCAATTGGGAATTAGTGTTTCCCTGCAACATAGCCAGAACCTAGCCTTGAACACAGAAAAGGAAGGGACTTACTCTCTTTATTTGCCAAACATTTTTCAGAGTAGAGGAAAATGCCTGTAACTGCCAACGTTCAGCAACTCTGGGAACAAGAACAGAGCTGTTCATTACAAGTGCTGTGTGGGAACATGTTTATGTCCAGGTCCACTCTCTCCATTACTTTATTCCTTTCCAGATTTGCATGACAAGGAAACTCATAATGGTTTTGAAATAACCAAATTCATCTTTAAGCAGTGAAAATCCTTGCTGTCATAAGCAATCTTTCATAATTTTCCCTTTATTTAACCTTGGCTTGAGAAGGGAAATGTAATTTGCATATATCTGAGTCTAGTGAAGTCTTCATTTATTAAGGGTTGAGAAAAGACTCAATGCAGTGCCAAAGGTATTTTCAAGAAAAGTCTGAATCAAAATCATAAAATATGGTTCCCTCATAACCTAGCATTAAAACAGTTATAAATATGAGGCATCATCTCTTCAGCTTCAGCCCCAGGCACCCCTTGCCCCCCAAAAGCCCTAAAGTACCTCCCTGACTCATAAAATCTATCCATCCCTGATGTTAATTTCACAGTCTGACCTACCTCAGAATAACAGGAGTAAAAGGAAGAGAAAACCTAAAGAAATCCATAATCCATTATTGCTTTAGCAAACCAACCAGAATTTTTCAAAGGGGCATTATTTCCATCCCCCTCCCCTATTTTTCTCCTTCACTAACCCATAAACTCAATCCATTTTATATTATGTTCCACATTATATAAAGCCTTATGACAAAATCCTTTCAGTATTTCAGTAACTAATATTTGAAGAGGATCCTTCCACTGGCTTTTACTCTAGGGTGAACCATGTTATAGGATTCTGCTATATATGAAACCACGTCATCTCAGCTGGTGAAAAATGACCGTGAGAAATAATGCAATACAGGACCTAGCCAGGAGGCAGGGTAAATTTAGCCAAATACCCTACTTTATGTTAGCCACATGATTTGAGGCTAAAAAGCCTTTACGTTTTCTATAACTACAACTCATTTCATTGCTTTGCCCTAAAGAAGATAATTTATCTTTACTGTCTGCAATAGAGAAGGAGGAAGTAAATGTGCTGTGATCTCTCAAACATACACACACAGTCTTCAGGATGTGTTGTCAGGATACAAATCATTTATGTTTTATTAAAGATATAAAAGTACAGAGACTAGTATAATGCACCCCATGTGTCCATCACCTGACTTCAGTAATTATTAGCTCACTTGGAGAATCATGTTGCAAATAAAGAGTCAGAGAGTGTCACAGTCTTTTATAACCTAATCTCAGACACACTATCCCTTCACTTTTGCAGAACTGTGTTCATTAGAAGCAAGTCACTAGGTCCAGCCCTCACACAAGAAAAGGAGACTACACAAGAGCTTGAACATCAGGAGGCAGGAATCACTGAGAGCCCTTTCAGAAGCTGCCTACCACACCATGGTGACTTACTTTAGTCAGTGGGAGAACAGCAAGCATGGCATAGTGAAAATTTCAGTGGGGTTTGCCTTCTCTGTGTTTGGAGCCCTGAGCCCACCATGTACGCAAACCTGAGCGGCCTGCTGGAGGATGCGATGTCTTGCAGAGGAAAATGGAGGTACCCTAGTTGGCAAGCAGCCAATCCCTAGCCAATGGTCAATCGACCACTAGAACTATCAGTAGAGCTGTACTAGATCATTCTAGGCCCACTACCAATCACAGATGCATAAAAGAGTCCAAAAGAGATCTGCTGAGCCAGTCCTGACCCAGAACAACCACCAGGATGCACTACCGGATCAGAGCGACATTCCACAATTGTTTTAAACTGGTAAATTTTGGGTACTTTCATACAGAATAAAAGCTAACTGATAAATCTTCTAACCCTCTCATGTTGTAGGCAAAGTAGGGAAAATTCAAGAGCCTAAGTGACTTGCTCAGTGTCACAATGCAGCAGGCATAGTGGAAAATGATCTCTAGGACCTGGCATCAGAATAATGCAGATGGTTCAAGTCGAAGCTCTGTCGTTTTCAGGCTGGGAGACCTTGGCAAATCTCTTATGTTTCCTGGACTTCAGTTTCTTTACTGGCAAAACAAAGCAGAAGGTTTTCTAGAACATCTTTGAGCACTCAAAGCTAAGACTTGTCCACTTGGTTATAGATAAAGCTACAGTTAAAAAAAATTTAGAGAGGAGACATTAACCAACCGAAAGAGTATAAAAGATAATCTCCTTGATTAAGGTGTTTAAATACAGCACAACAGAAGAACGAGGGACAAACAGGTAAGTCTGCCTGGAGCCATCAAAAAACTATTTCACAGGAAGGGTGAGTCAGCACTGACGATGGAGCCAAGATGCGGGACGCATGGTGGAAGAGGAACAGCACAATGCAGGCGAGAGGGCCGGAGAACCTTCTGTAAGTCTGTCTTGCTTGAAAGTAACATGAGCCTGGAGGAGCGGTCAGAGAGGTGAATTGGTCAGCAGGGACCAGATCACGAAAAGCCCCGTACAGTCGGATTCAGTCCTCTACGCCAGTAGTTTTTGAACAACTTTCATCTACAAGCACTTTTTTCAGTGGAAACACTTATCAGAAAGCATAAACCAACCAAGTTTTTGAGATCCAGCTGCTCCAACTGAAGCTGATACATGTTGGTGGGGAATGCTGGAACCCCATTTGTTTCAAGCGCCCCAACAGCAGAGCCAAACCAGGGCTTCAGGACCGTAGAAGCTGCGGCGGGCAGCCTACCGTGGCTCCCCACGATCACCACCTCCTGGTATTCCCAGCCTGCGTAATTCCCTCCCTTGAGCGTGGACTGGATTTAGCAGCTGCAAAGCTAGTGATAGAGTCCCTTCCAAGATCAGGTTACAAAGACGGTAGCTTCTGTTGTCTGGGCCTGCCTGTTTCTCTCTCTCCCTCAGAGATCTCACTCTGAGGGAAGCCAACTGCCGTGTTGTGAGAGGCCCCGTGGAAAGGCCCACATGGGAAAAAACTGACATCTCTGGTCAACAGCCAAGTAAGGGCCTGAAGCCTGCCAACACCAGATGAGAGAACCTGGAAGAAAATTCTCCCAGTTGAATCTCACAGTTCTAGCTGACACCTTGACTGCAACTTGGTAAGAGACTCTGAGCCAGCTAAGAGCTACACCCAGATTCCTCACCCATAGAAATTGAGAGATAATGAATGTTGATTGTTTTAATCCTCTAAATCTGGGGGCCATTTGTTATAAAGCAAGAGATAACTAATACAGGAGCCCCTGAGGAATTCTGAGCACAGAGTGACAGGATTAAACACACTTTTACCGGCTAACTGGAATGAGCCAAGGGGAGAAAATAAGTAGGGCAAGAGCAGAGAGAAGGCAATTGCTAGTCTAGGAGGGAGATAAAGAGAGCCGAACAGTAGGGTTGGAAAGCGAAGAGTGTAAATCTTAAAGAGGTCAAAATCAGTACAATTTGGGATTATTTGGTTTTGGGGAGCAGAGGACTTTCAGGGACAATGTCAGTCATTAGCTAGGGAACAAAGGAGGAGGACCATGTTTGGAGAGAAAGAGTTCAGTTTGAGAATATATGGAGATCAAAATGGTTGGGAGTCATTATTACAGGGAACACTAGTAGTTACTTGGAGGCATGGTTCAAAGAAGTCTGAAAGAGGTTACTCTGCATAAGAAATTGTATTTTCACATTAGGGTGCTTCACTCACACAGTGGCTGCAAACCCCAGTGCTTTTGGGAGCCAAGAAAACAACCAAAAGGAATGAAAAGTTCTAGGTATAAAATAATAGGGAGCAATGGGGACTGTGTTGAACTGCAGAGAACCTGCCTTCTTCCACTGTGCTTTGAGGCTGAATTCAGTTCCAAGAGAGACTGGTTTTAACAACACTCCTTGGGAAGGTGTCACAACAGAGTGAAAAGGACAGGAGCTTTGAAGTCAGGCTGCACTAAGTTCAAATCTTGCCTCTGCCACTTGCTAACTACTATCACTGGACAGGTTACCTATGCTCTGTGAACCAGCATATCCTTAGCTGTGTACAGGGTTAATAATACAATTTTAGTGGGTTTGCTGTGATTGAGATAATGATTGTTAAATGCCAAGGATGGTTTCTGGCACAAAATAGGCACTTCAGGAGTGGCAGCTGACATTACAGTGGTGATATAATAATGGCCATCATCTCCCATGGAAGGGCACTCTAGCACACACAGTGAATGTCCTCATCTTTCTATACAGAGAGCGGAAGAGTCATCACAGAGCACCCATGCCGGAGCTCTTGGTACTCAGTGTCCAAGAGGGTACAGGAGTATGTGTGTTGCAGGTACTTTAAGTAATGAGAAGTGCAATAAGCAAAACCAAGAACAGAAGTCACAGTACATTTGGGCCTCCAGGATCTGGGTTGTATCCAAAGCAGCCTTGGGACCAGTGGCAGCAGGAATGAACAGTTTCATGTGTGTGCCACAGAAATAGGACTTTGCTAGTCCCCATTTGCCGGTCTCCCACATCACAATATACTGACCCTATTTTTTCTTTTCTCTACCTTATACTGTCTCTTCCCTCATAGTTATCTGTTTCCTCCTAACTTTGAACTCACAGAGTCCCCACCCCACCTTATTATTTCCCAACATAAATCCTTTCTAATTCAGTTCTTGACGTGACCTACTTTTCCTCTCCTCTCCCAGTTTGAATTCCTGAGAGTGAGGATTTTTCGACTACCATTTTAGCAGTTGTGCATAACTGAAGGAAGAGAAGGGGGAGTCATGTGATGTGGAGGCGACCTAAACTGCTCCTTTAGCAGGAGCTGTGGGTGTACGGTTTCCCATAAAAGGCCTCTGAACTCCAAACAGTGAATCTGTGGCATTTTACTACACTGATGGAGAGTGACTGCATTGGGGGAATGAGTGGGGACTTGATAATATGGGTAAATGTAGCAACCACATTGTTTTTCATGTGAAACCTTCATAAGAGTGTATATCAATAATTCTTTAATAAGTAAATAAATAAATAAAAAACAAAGGCACCATACCGATGTAAGATGATAGTAACAGGGGAACCTGGGAGCAGGATGTAGGAGAAGTCTGTACTCCCTTGTCAATTTTTCCATAAATCTAAAACTCTTCTAAAAAATAAAACCTATGTAAGAAAAGTTGGAGGGAAGGAAAAAGGAAATGATATGCAAATGAAATCTTATGCAGATTTTCAATAAAATAAATCAAAACTGAAAAAAAACAGGGCCTGTGAACTCAAGGTACCGTGATGAGGACACTATGCTAAGTGAAATAAGTCAGACAAAGACAATTACCATATGATCTCACTTATATATGGGATCTGAAAAAACAAAGGAAAAAAACCCAAACTCATAGATGCAGAGAACAGATTGGTAATTGCCAGAGGCAATTGGTGAAAACCCAGAGATGAGGGGAGGGGGTGGAAAATGGGTGAAAGTTATCAAAAGGTACAAACTTTCAGTTATAAAATAAGTTTAAGTCCTGGAAATGTACAGACAGCACGGCGACCATAGTTAATAATACTGTATTGTATATGTGAAAATTGCTAAAACTGTAAATCTTAAAAGTTCTCATTACAAGAATAAAACATTTGTAATTGTGATGATAGATGTTAACTCGACTTACTGTGGTAATCATTTCACAGTAGATATGTGTATTGAATCATGTTGTACCCCTGAAACTAATATAATGCTACGTGTCAATTGTATCTCAAAATAAAAGTCAGTATAAAGTCAGCTGCAGAAAGATGACATGTACCATTACAACACTGGAAGCTTCTTCCAGGAGCCTTCTTCCCCCACCTGCAGTAGGTCACGTACAAAGAACTATTAGAGCAGTTAGCTCCAAACATAACATCCATGGTGGCTGCATTTAGGTTCTTTATATAGCTATTTGGAAAATGAACCCCTTCTCTGTCCCAGCTTCAAGGGAACAAAGATAAGACTTGTTTTCTTTCTCTGCTACCCATTCCTGCTTGGCCTGGTTATACACCTGTTGGAATCTGGGACACTACTGTTACTCCAGTCCTGGGTAGAGCTAGTTCATCTAGAGTGAAATACAGGCAAGACCAAGGCTTCCTCTCCCTCACTGGCAGCTGGCTTTCCCCAGGGAGCGCTGCCCCCAAGGATTTTCATCCTCTACTTCCTGGAGAGCTACAAGCCCCAGTGGCCGCTGTTGTGATTTCCAGGAGGCACAGAGCTGGGGACTCCCTGCCCTCCCCACACCTCCCTTGGGTGTTCATCCAAATGCATACATTCCTCTTTGGAAGCTGAAGGTGTGAGTAGCTTTGAAAGTGACTAAGAGGAGAAATCTGTGGATTCATAGATTGACAGGATTGGTTAAGTAACATAACCACTTTTTTTTTACTCAGGAAAGTGGAGTCTCAGAAAAATTATGAAGGGACTTGTCCAAGGTCATAAAACTACTCATTCCACGATCTGTTCCTGGTGAAAAAGGAAATAGAAATCCTATTTCATGATTCCCAAGCAGCTGCTCTTTCTTCTATCTTGGAGCTGTGAAGAGAAATTGGCTTCTGCTTTTATGCATTTTAAAATTTGATTACTGCTTTTCACTCTCTGTCCACTGTTGATTATTATTAGGGTGATGTTTTTATACTGTGATATTACAGTCAAGGACCTAACAATGCCCAAATCCTGTCTTGCCTGTCATTCCCTTTTCCCCCAGGCTCCTAGGAAGCTAAGCACAATAAATAATCATCAATTGTGAAACAAGATACATCTTTATTAATATGGCTTGTGCCCATTCCCCAACGTAGAGCTCTCTGGTAAAAAAGTAAGTGGGGCTTCCTTCTTCTTGGGATATGCCTGCCCTCTGACATATGCAAAGAGGAGGAAGTCTTAGAAATAGGGGAACTATATGGCTAGATTTGCACAATAGGCTTTGGCTTATTTGCTTACCCAAATGCATGTTAGGAGGAAAGTAGAAGAGAGAAGACACTGGCTGGGTCTGATCCCTCTGGAAGTCATACAGGAAGCACAAGGTTTACATCCTTTAGTAAATATGGTCTGTATTAGTTAGCTGGTGCTGTGTAACAAATCATGCCAAAACATAGTGGCTTATAGCAATTATCATTGGTTATCTCCTGCAGTTTTTGTGGGTCAAGAATTCAGAGATGGCATAGCAAGGATGACTTTTCTCTGCTATTCAGTTTCTGAAGTCCCCACTAGAAAACTCAAAGACTGAGGACTGGGCCTGTCTGAAGGGGCACTCACTCACATTCCTGGTGGTTGGCTGTCAGCCAAAGACACACATGTGTTTTCTCCAGCTAGTTAACTCAAAACACAGTGTCTTGAAAGAGAGCCAAGTAGAAGTCATATTAATTTGTATGACCCAGCCTCAAAAGTTATGCAGCATCACTTCTGCTACATTTGATTAGTTGAGGCAGTCACAAAGGTCTGCCTAAGTCCAGGGGGAGAGAACTGACCCCACTTCACGACGAGGCACATCAGTATCACTTGGTCAGAAGAGCATAGCGATAATACATTTTTGGAAAATACAGTCTGCTACACAGCCCAATCAGTGTCTTGGAATCTGGCCATTCAGATTAGGAACTTTTTCCTTATTGAGTAGGAACATAGAAAGAAAGGTGATCTGAAATAAGCATGGCTGGAAAGAGGGCATCAAATTTTATTTCATATAGAAACACCACCCTTTTCCTATGAATATTAAATTAGACACTCCTTTCCACTCTCATTGTAACTTCCTTATCTTCACGCATAACAAAAAATTCAAATAAACTGTTGGGGTTTGACTTCTGAATCGGACTAGGATGATAGATAAGAGGGCATGTATGTGGATACTCGGGAAGGAACTGACCAATGCACACACTTCCAAACAAAACAAAGCCTGACACTCCATTGAACTGTGTCTGAAAACCCATATGAAAGTTCATTTGTCCTAAAACTATACTAAATGTTAAATTCAAATACAATATAAGTTATATCTTACTTACCATATATGCCTTCCTGAAATTCATTTGGATTTGAACTGGCAGAAAAGTAGAACAGAGATAGAGTTGAGATGCTGGTAGGGATAAGGTAGAAGAGAAAGGAAAAGCAGAAAGGAAGCTATAATTACCTGGAACTTTGCTGTGTTACTCTTTATCAAGGTCCAGTTCTTGAAAGCAGTTTATATGGTTTTCCAGCTATAAACCTACCATATCAGCTTGGAGATCCTCCTCCATCCCTCACCCAGAGACTAACTCTGGAGGTACTCTACCATCCTACCTAACCCTCACCAGAAATGCCTCTTTTCTCTGTGTACACTCACAGAAGGAAATAGGTAATTCATCTTTTCTAATTAAAAATAATAACAATGACAACTAACACACTAACACTTATTAAGAGCTTACTGGGTGCCACATACTATGTTAAATGCTCACAATATCTCATATAATCTTTACAGAAATAATCTATGAGGTAGGTCCTGGTCATCACCTCCACTTTACAGATGAAGAAGCTAGATGCTAGAGGTTCAGCACCTTCAGTACAGCTGGAAAGGCCTAAAGCTGAAAACTGAACCCTAGCAGCTTAGCCCTGGAGCCCAAGCTCTAAACCACTGCATTATTATATAGGGAAACCTCAGACAAACCAGTTATTAGGGGAAAGATCACTCTGAACATCTTTATTAATACCTAAAATATTAAGTAAGGAGAAAAAGTAGCAAGTCAAGAGTAAAAACAATGAAACAAGCATATACATAAAGAAAGAACAAAACCAAGTTAGTATATTTAAAAAGTAAAAAGTGGGATTTTTAAATAAGTTAGGGTTAGGGTTATGGTTATTGTCTCAAGCAAGCAAAACAAGAGGAAAAACACAGATTAATAAGGTTAGAAATAAGAACATAATATAGTGCCAAATGGGTGTTCCTTACAAAATGAAAAGCACTGTGACAGATCAAATAACTAGAAAAGAAGTTCAAGCAGCTACCCACCACAAAGATGCCTAGACCTGATGGATTTAGGAAAATTATCAAAACTTTCAAAGAACAAAAAAATCCCAGTTTTTAAAGCATAAACCTTACATGTATATGAGTGTTTGTGTGTACGTTGTATGTTACCCAACTTATTTTATGAAATGAAAATGATGTATTTCAGTTTCCTATTCAGATTTTGAAGTCAAAGTATAGGCCAATCTCATTAATGAACATAAACATTAAGATTTCATGGTAGCAAAAGGAAAAATACTTTACATGTACTCGTCACTATGTTTGATTCTAGAAATGCAAAACTGGTATGAAGAAGTAAAAATAATTTAGTACATCACATTAACAAGAAAATTGGAAATATATAAATATTTAACCAAAGACATTTTAATAGATATTGGCAATAATTCTCACTTCTTCCCAGTGAAAACTTTTAAAATCAGGTGTTGGTCACTCAGAGATTGCTTTTTGTCATATGGAATTTCATTCAGTAATTTACCAGAAAGGCAGATTCTTGTTCTGCATTGTCTGAACCCATCTCCCTTATATGAGAATATATCCTTTACTCCTAAAGAAGGAATGTGGAGGAAGGGGGACAGGTAACAAGAAAAATATCATCACCTTGAGGCAGAGCCTCTCATATCTACAGATATGTGGCACTTGGGATTTGGACCCAAGGAGAGATGAATTCAAGAGACTCACATGTATGAAAGAGCTTAGCAAAGCCTAGGAAAAGAGAGAAGGAACAATTGCTGCTATATGTCCTAAAGATACACTTTTTTTTTTTGCTTATTTTGATTTGAGCTGCCTCCAAGCTATTTTTATCTTCAACCATTCCAAACAGGAAACTAAGGTAACATTAGTTATATTGGATTTGGAGTCTAAACATGTTGGAGTACTGAAAACAGAGTCAATTTTATTTAAAGAAGAAACACACATTGGTTTTCTCACAACAGAATCTATTGTTCCAGAAATGTTGTCAATAACTATTCAAGAAGAAAAGACAATATTGTGTATAAATATTAGAAAGGAAGAAACATCCAGAAGGGTGGGTGATGCTGCAGCCCCTCCCATCTTGATCCCTCTCTGGAGCAATCAGATCAATAAATGGATGAAACCAAAAAAAAAAAAAAAGGAAAGGAAGAAACAAAAGTATCTATTTCACAGATGGTATGATTGCAGACCTGGAAATCAACTAAAAATTGCAGGAAGTAAGGAGTTTAACTGAAGGAATGCCTCTAAAAAATGTGTATGTGTGTATGTATTGTATGTATGTTATATATATATGTCAGTATATATACTGATATATAACAAGTACAATAAAAATGGATCCTATTGTTTTTACAACAAAAGCAGATTAAAAACATGGGGATTGATTTAACTTGTGACAAGGTCTATTCAGAGAAAGAGGATTGTTAATAAATTGAATTCTATACCAGCTCCTGATTAGGAGAGTACATACCATTGTATTTCCAAGGTTAATATGTAGATGCATTGATTAAATCCTTAGCAGATGAGAGCACCTAACAAATGAAGAGCATAATTTGTATGGTAAAATAAGAAGAATGTTAAAGATTTATTCTTAAGAATGTAATGATTACTGAATCATTCTACTGTATATTTGGCTTAAGTAAATTTTAAAACATATTATAAAATGGTAATTGTAAAAGGACATCTAGGAATTTGGACTTGCAAGATGGCAGTGTGAGAGGTGAGACCAAGAGCTCCTCCCAAAACCACAAATTGTACAAAAATATAGTTAATTAATACAACTAACCTTAAAACAGCAACAAGAAAGAAGGATGAACCAGACTGCAAACAGATCTCACGAACAGAGCAGACCTCACGAAACAGGGTAACGTAGGAAAGCCTTAATCTGGCGGGATCCAAGCCCTTCCCCCACCCCAGCTCACCAGTGGGAGGAAGAGAAACAGAGTGGGAGAGGGGGTGGAAGCCTGGGACTGCTGAACACCTAGCCCTGGACATCTGCTTTGTGAGCAGAATCCTATAGTGTTTGGTGCTCTGGACGTTGGGGAGCTCGGACAGGCAGAGTGCTTGAGTAATTGACGTTTCAGCCATTTGTGGAGGAGGGGATCCACACCCAGATGCTCTGTGTCAGAGGAAAGGCAGGCAGTCTGAGAGGCTTCCTGGTAGCCAGAGGGCTGCTGAAGGGGTGGGATTTGCACAGAGCTTGCTGTGCGGGAGAAGGGAGAGCTGGACAAGGTTGCCTGGGTGCGCTCTGCCCAGCTGGTTGGGAACTTTGGGGAGCTTCAGGTGCTCCATCCCCCTGGCTGCCTGCTCAGCTCCAAGGCCCCCCAGTGTGACACACAGCCTGCCGAGCCTTCCTACTGGCCTGCAGGCACCTGCTCGCAAACCGGCAGTCACTGCACAGGTGTCAGGCCAGCCAGAGGGAGGCCCCGCCTACAACAGCTAGAGACCAAAGCACAGATGTTTACACGTGTGTGCTTGGCCCAGTGCCTCTGACACTGGAGACAGGCATTGCAGACGGGAATCAGGAAACAGATCTTTCCTCCACCCAGGCACCAGCTCCACTCCCCTACGACCCCCAACCTCACTCTAGGAGCTGAGCAGCTCCAGAGACTGGAGTTTCTGTGCACTAGTAGGCACCACACAGAAATATGAAACGACAAAAGAACATGGATCAGACCAAAATCTCACAAACCCCAGAAAGAAGGTCAAATGAAACTGAACTCACCAATCTTCCTGAAAGAGAGTTCAAAATAAAAATTATAAACATGCTTATGGAGGTACAGGAAAATATTCAAGAACTCAGGAATGAATTTAAGTTGGAGATTCAATCATTAAGAAATTCCTTATCTGAAATGCAACATACAATGGAGGGATATAAAAGCAGATTAGATGTAGTAGAAGAGACAGTAAATGGAACAGAAATTAGAGAAGAGGAATACAAAGAAGCTGAGGCACAGGGAGAAAAAGAATCTCTAAGAATGAAAGAATATTGAGAGAACTGTGTGACCAATCCAAACGCAACAATATTCGCATTATAGGGGTACCAGAAGAAGAAGAGAGAGAAAAAGGGATAGAAAGTGTCATTGAGAAGGTAATTGCTGAAAACTCCCCAATCTGGGGAAGTAGATGGTCTCACATGCCATGGAGGTGCACAGATCTCCCAAAAAAGGGGACTCAAGGATAACAACATCAAGACATATAATAATTAAATGGCAAATATTAAGGATAAAGACAGGCTTTTAAAAGCAGCTAGAGAGAGAAAAAAGATCACATACAAAGGAAAAGCTATCAGGCTTCTCAACAGAAACCTTAAAGGCCAGAGGGGAGTGGCATGATCTATTTAATGCAATGAAGCAGAAGGGCCTTGAAGCAAGAATACTTTATCCAGCAAGATTATCATTTAAATTTGAAGGAGGGATGAAACAATTTACAGATAAGCAAAAGCTGAGAGAATTTACCTCCCACAAACCACCTCTACAGTGCATTTTGGAGGGACTCCTATAGATGGAAGTATTCCTAAGGCATATTAAGGGTGAGACTGGGACCATGGGTGTAGTCAGAGTAGTAAGGTGAGGGCCTCCGGAAAAAGCAAGGCAAGATAATTACAGTCAGAGCAATGTAACAACATGCAAGGAGACCCCCTACCAAAACTCTCTGTTAAACATTAAGCTCAAGAGTCATCCTTCAGTAAGATCAGTTAATGTTCCCCAGATAAAGGAAAGTAGGCTATGTTTTTATTATGCTAATCGTTTGTAATCATGTGTAAGATTCACGTTAGCATGCTAAAAGGCCCAGGCCTATGTGCTGTTTTTCCTCCTTCAGACCTGATGAGGTGATTTGCAATCTGGGCAATAAATAATGGCAAACGAGCCCAGCGGTAAACAACATGGTAAAAGGCAGGAAGGATTCCATCTTAAAAATAAGATTGCATTTTGATACCCAGGAAGTTAAAAAGTAAGATTCTTAACTTACTCTTTAGCAAACAGACAATAGATCTCCAGGTTGAGGCACCAGGAAGCAAGAATATCAGCTGCAGAGAAAAGGACAAAGGAGTGCATTGAGTTCTGCTCATGCTGTCTGCTTTCCTCTCCTCTTTTGCTCTTTCCAGTGACACCTTTGGAGCTGGGCAGGCGGTCTTGTTTGATATGCTCCCAGACCAATACACGGGTATCTCAGGGAAAAAATCATAGTAGTAAGTTTCTTGTGTTAAGTTAATTCTAAATATTCAGGGACCACTTAACAAGTCCACACCTCTAAGCCTTTTATCACGTTCCTAAAAATCCTCAACTGCCTATAAAACCCCTAAACAATGCACAACTATTGTCTCTCTTGTCCCCTCCTGGCATGAGCCAGGAGCTGTGTCTTTTCACTTTATCTCTAACTAAAAGCCTCTCCCTGACTCTTCTACCTTGAGTGTTTGTTAAGTTCATTCTTGGACTCTGCAAACAAGAACCCCAGCATCAAGTGTTTATTGTCATTCCTTCTCTCTCTCTCCCAAAAAAAGTATGAATTAAAAAATTTGTCAATTACTGCTCTAACTATTCTATCAACTATTGTAGAAGCAAAGAAAAAATGACTCTGGGGCATCCAGTCAAGATCCCTCCCAAAACTTCCCTCCTGCTTAAGCCAGCCTCTAGCCCTGGGATGTGAGCTAGCATTGCCAAGTGGCCTAACTCCACAAGAGTTAAAAGAGGGCCCTAATATGTTAGGATTCTTTCTCTGTGTGTTGTCTTCTGGCCCAACCCTGCCCAGGATTGGCACACAGACTGCTACCCTGAGCCTGCCCTCTGGGAACTAGGGGATGGAGAGACCAAGAAACAAAGCTCCACTCACAGCAATTTGCCCGTGCTTCCAGGGAAGGAGAGAGGAGCCTGTGTGCTGGGCTTCTCCCCTGCCAGCAGGCTGGCAGAACAGCTGCTGACATCCTGCCTGGCGCCCTGCTCTGCTCGCCCCATCTCCAGGCTGAGGCACCAGGAAGCAGGAATATCAGCTGCAGAGAAAAGGATAAAGGAGTGCATTGAGTTCTGCTCATGGTGTCTGCTTTCCTCTCCTCTTTTGCTCTTTCTAGTGACAACCTCATGGTCTGTATCCTCCCACAGCCTCAGCACCCTCAAGCCCAGAGGTCTGCTCCTCTGGCTGTCCTGCCTCCCTGAATGCTGTCACCTCAGATTCCCTTTTCCTAAAGGGAAGCCCCTGAAGACCTTTGTGAAGTCCCAACCCCCACTCCAGACTCTTCTCCCTCATTGGGTCTGCCTCACATTTGCTTGGATAGATTTATAACTTATGCAAATACATGTAGATGATTAGGCAAATGATTATGTAAATTATGCCTTCCCTTTTCTTATCCCAATTCTGGTAACACTAGGCAAAAGTAACAATAATGATTGAATCTTGCCATTGATGACAACATGGGTGGAACTTGAGGGCATTATGCTAAGTGAAATAAACCAGACACAGAAAGATAAATACTGTATAAGCTCACTTATACAAGGAATCTAAAAAAGTCAAACTCATAGAAACAGAGAGTAGATTGGCTAGTGGTTGCCAGGGCTGGGGAGGATGAGGAAAAGTGGTAAAGGTGGTCAAAGGGTACAAACTTCCAGTTATAGGATGAATAGATTCTAGGAATTTAATGTAGAGCAAGGTGATATAGTTAGCAACACTGTATTGTATGTTTAAAATTGCTGAGAGTAGACCTTAAAAGTTCTCACTGCACGCGAAAGGTAATTATGTGAGGTGATGGATGTTACCTAACTTTACTGTAGTAATCATTTTGCTATATATGTATGTATACATACATATGCATATAGTCATATCAAATCATCACATTGGACACCTTAAACTTAAATGATGTTATATATCAGTAATATCTCAATGAATTGAAAAAACAGTGATTAAAAGATGGAAAATAGAATCAATGTGTAAAAGATAAAGAAACAGGAATTTAATCTAGAAAAGAAAATGTAATGGCTATTTCACAGCAAAATTCCATTTCCAAGAGGATAAAATAAAATAAGTCTTTTACTCTCAAATTGCCATGAAAGCCTCAAATCCACAGTAAATTAAAGAACTGACTATATCCATTGCATTTTCCCACTGAAATTAGCAGCTTTTAGGAAATGGTCAAGAGTTCTGTAACTCTGGGGAAATGCTGAGGGGAGGGGAAATCCCGGGACAAAATACCTTGGAAACCGAAATCAGTCAAAGGGAGAAATAAAGTGGGAGAAACCCGTTTATTTCTTACAAGCAGTCCACTTCTGCTCTGCCGTGTCTTTCCCGACCCGGCTGCAGAAGAGGAGGCCCCACCCAAACTCCCCGGGCCAGATAAGCCCGCACCCTCAAAAGCCCTTGTAATTACCTATTGTTATGGAGATGGACTACTTGTCTCCACCCCTTGGAAACACCTATTGTGTGGAGATGCACTAAAGCCAAGCGACAGATTCTGGAAATACTGCAATTTTACCCACAGGGACAAATTGGTGTATTTTACCAAGAGCTCATATTATTACATTGGTATACAATATACAGTATACACCGAAAAATATGAAATTTCTGTCTAATAGACAAAATCTTTGTAGAAAAAAACAAATCCAACTATTCAATTACTATTTTTCAAGCTCTTGCCCATATTTCAAAGAATTAATAAAGCTGACTTTTCATGAAACACGTAAGAATAAGCAATTGTGTTTTAAAATGGAAACAATATTATAAAGCGCACTCTTGTGGGTTGAGCAAGAGCCACAAGAAAATTATGTACGTCTTATGTAATTTTTTTAAGTCTAGAAAGGTTATTGGAAGCCAAGTACATGATTGCTGGAAATCTAATAATTTCAATGCTGTTGCAGCTGAAATTCTATCTCCAGCTTCCACCTACTCAGATTGTCTATTATTTATGAAACTGACCCACATCCCTTCCACACAGAAGCTACAGGAGCCCACAGAACACTTTCGTCTAAAGTTATAAAAACAAGCGTTATTAAAGAACCATCATTAAACATATGAATTCTATTCTATTGCTTAGTTTAAAATGGACTCTTAAATTGGCATTTTAAAGAGAACTTCTTAGCAGCCCTGTCTAGTGGGGAGTACAGCAAAAACAAATCTACTCTCAATCTCCCCAGTTCTTATAATGATTGTAAGTCTGGGGAGAGGAAATCCTGGGGCAAAATACCTCTAAAAACCGAAATCAGTCAAAGGAAGAAATCAAGTTTAAAATCCGTTTATTGCTCACAAACTGCAGTCTGGGGCCATTTCTTTCTTTCCTGCTCCAGCAGAAGCAAAACTGGCCCACCCCTCACCTCGCAGGTACAGATAAACCCTCCTTGCCCTGGTAATTACCCATTGATATGAAGATGAACTTCTCTCCACCCCTGAGGAATGATGCAAATGCACCAAAGCCATACTTCTGTCCACCTCTGAACGCATATTGATATGCAGATGTACTAAAGCCAGGCGAGATATTCTGGAAATGTTACAATTTTACCCACAATGATTTATTTAAATTCTACCACATAAAGTTTGTTCCATTTTCTGATATAGAATCTAAATTATGAGATATCCCTGAGGATCAGTGGATAACTGAAAATATAGTGGTATAGCAAAACTTAAATTTTTCTGCCAGAGTTTAGATTTCAAATTTTCACACCTTTTGATAACAAATATTCTTGAATTTTATGTTTCTTTTTATGTGATGTTATTGTCTGAAGTAAAGAAAATGTGTTAATTATACAACAAAATATAATTTGACTTTAGTTCCTTGTAAGTATTTTTTGGCAAATTAGGAAAAATTTTATTGAATCATGTGTTCTCTAGTTAGGGGGGAGTAGACAAGGCAAAAGTTAGGTTGCCAATGGAAATTTAGTTTTTATACCACCTTATGTTAAGCTGTGCTAGACAGTTTTTAAACAGACAGTGGAAGAGCAATCTTTCTACAGTTTTCCTTTAGTGTTCAGCCTGGGTAACCCCCAGTGTGGAACACAAGGCATGATATTTCAGAGTGCCTAATCTTAGACAAAGGGTAAATTAAGATTTCTATTTCTTCAACAAGTGTATCAAGCATAGTCTATATACCAGGCAGTGGTCTAGGTTCCAGACACAATAGCAAACAAAACTTTCAAGGAGCTTACATAGGGGGAGAGGGATCATAGAAAATAAGCAAACAAACAAATAGAATACATCAGATGGTAATTGTGCTATGAGAAAATGCAGGGTAAAGGGGATAGGAAGTATAGCAGGAAGGGAGGTGTTGCTATTGCACATGAAGTAGTCAGAGAAGGACCTTCTATCTAGCAAGATGACATCAAAACAGAAGGAAAAAGAAGGGGAGCAACCTCTGCAGAGAGCTGAGGGAAATGGGTTTCAGGTAGACAGAATAGGAAGTGCAAAGGCCCTGGGATGGAAGCTTGGTTGGCATATTCAGAGAACACCAAGGAGGGCTAGGTGGACTGGAGCAGAACAATTCAAACAGAGAGATGAGATAGTTCAGAGAGGTATTGGGGCCTTGTGGCATTGTAAAGAATCTCATTTTTATTCTAAATGAGATGGGAAACCACTGCAGGATTTTGAATAGAAGCGTTTCTCTGGCTGTGTATTAATAAGTCCATACTAAAACAAGGGCTGAAGTAGGAGGCAAGTTAGAATTCTATTGCCTCAGGTGGGAGGTAACTATAGTTTAGACCCAGGTGACAGAGAGAAGGCAGTAATAAGTAGTTATATTCTGAATATGTTTGTAGGTGCAGCCACCAAGTTTTGTTGATGGATTAGATGTGGAGAGTGAGATAAAGAGAAGAGTGAAAGACGAGGCTAAGGTTTATGATCTGAGCAAATGACAGGATGGAACTGCTATTTATTGAAAATGGGACAAGCTGCAGAAGACTGTATTGAGGGTGGGGGCTGGCAGATATCAAGAGTTCAGTTTTGAACGTGTTAAGTTTTAGATATCCATTAGACATCCAAATGTAAATTTCAAGTAGACAAACAGGGGAGAGGTCCAGGCTGAAGGTGTGAATTTAGGAGTGTGTAAATATTTAAGGCCAAGAAACGGAGATCACCAAGACAGTAGGCATACATAGAGAAAAGAAGAGGTTTAAAAACTGGGCCCAACATTTGGAGGTGAGGGAGACTAAGAAGGAAGCTAGTGAGGTGGAGGAAATCAAGAAAATGGTAGAGTCCTGGTATCAGGGGGGCAAGCTCTTTAAGGAAGCGGGAATGACTGATGAGTCAAGTAGAATGAGGACCAGGAATTGACCATTAGATTCAGCAATAGAAGAGTCATGGTGGCCTGGAAAAAGGTGGGATTGGTGGAGTGGTGGGGGTGTAAGTCTGATTGGAATAGATTCAAAAGAGACTGAAAGGAAAGCAATGGGAAACAATGAGAATAATCAGCATAGAAAATTTGCTATGAAGAAGTATTGGTAGCTAGAAGGGGAGATAGGATCAAGACTTCTTAAGATAGAAGGAAGTTTTCACAAAGAACTTTTTTTAAGATGGAATAAATTACAACTTGTTTAGATACTGATTGAAAAGAAGCCCTCAAGAGAGGGAAGTTGATGAAGCAGAAGAAAGGAGATTGCTGGGACAGTGTATCTGAGCAGGTGAATGGGGCTAGTATCTAGACCACAGTGGAGGAGTTCAGTTTTTTTGTTTTTTTTTTGGTATCATTAATATACAATCACATGAGCAACACTGTGGTTACTAGATTCCCCCCATTATCAAGTCCCCACCACATACCCCATTACAGTCACTGTCCATCAGCATAGTAAGATGCTATAGAGCCACTACTTGTCCTCTCTGTGCTATACTGCTTTTCCCATGCTCCCCAACAGACATTATGTGTGCTAATTGTAATGCCCCTTATTCCCTCTTATCCCTCCCTTCCCACCCACCCTCCCAAGTTCCTTTCCCTTTGGTAACTGTTAGTCCATTCTTGGGTTCTGTGAGTCTGCTGCTGTTTTGTTCCTTCAGTTTTTGCTTTGTTCTTATACATTTGGTACTTGTCTTTCTCCACCTGGCTTATTTCAGTGAGCATAATACCCTCTAGCTCCATCCATGTTGTTGCAAATGGTAGGATTTGTTTTCTTCTTATGGCTGAATAATATTCCATTGTGTATATGTACCACATCTTCTTTATCCATTCATCTACTGATGGACACTTAGGTTGCTTCCATTTCTTGGCTATTGTAAATAGTGCTGCGATAAACATAGGGGGACAGGAGTTGGGTTTTGACAGGCACCCAAGACAGTTTGCTCACAGAAATAGGACAGAAGGCACAGTATATGAGCACAGATGGAGGAAGGTGAGTAGATGTGCTGATGGGTGCCTGTGGAAGTTCTCTTCTGATTATTTTTATTTTCTCTGTGCAGGAAGCCAGGACATCAGCTGAGAAGGATGGAGAAGGAAGTGTTGGAATTTGGAAGGAGGTATGAAGTAGTTATCTAGAAGACTGGGCAAATGAATGGACTCGGGAGGTGTATTACGATAGCCTCCTTAAGGTTGGTGAGCATTCATTTTTTAGTGAGCACCTCCTCTGAATTCCAGTACTAATATTCTACATAATTCATTGAGCCTGTAACACATAAAATTTCACTCGTGTTCATCTATCTGGTTTTTAAAGTCCTACCTTTCTCTCACTCTCTCGCTCTTTTTCTAATTATACCTCACCTGTTTCCAAAAAGGGTCTGAGACAACTTACGTACAATAGAGAATTATTTAAAACTACATAACTGAGGGCTTCAGGAAAAAAGGGAATAGATGTGACTGGTGCTGCGGCAGCCGTATGGGAGGTTTGTCTACTTCTCATGTGCAGTGTTATCAAGTCTGCAGTTAATATACCAGAAAGCACATCTTTTGACCTGGACTCTACCACTAATAAGGGTGATATTTGGTCCTGAAATAAAACCTATTGTTTTATTTCTCAATTTATTCAGAATGCTAAGGATATTGACCTTGGCTGAAGGTAAATGCGATGTCCAAGGCCATGCCTCCCTCCCTCCCTGGGGGCAGCCCACATCCAAAATCCAGTGAAGATGGGTATACAAAGACCCGACTCCCTTGCTTCAATTCAGTCCATCTCTGAAGGGCTCTCTGAGCTTCATGGCTCCCCAAGGCTCTGCTCAACTGCTGCAGCTGCCTCCCAGTTCAACTCCTCCTTCTGCTCAGTCTTGCTGTCTTCCCTCCCTTACAGGTGTTACTCCCAAGAGCACTTAATAGTAGATTTCCTGCATGGAAAGCCCTGCCCCTGAGTCTCTTTCCTGGGGAGGTTGGTCTATGACAGTTGCTAACAGAAGTTGTCCTAGGAAGCAAATGCTAAAATGGGATTTTGGAGCTGAATCACAAACCAGGCGACTGGCAATAAAAACATCATCCGTGGTGGTAAGTGGGGTATTGAAAGCTCCTAGCACGCTATAACTGTGCAAAAGTTATAACCCTTATCATAGGAGAAGTCAGGATGAGATATCTGTAGAAAGTAATGAGGGCAATATCTCAGGCATCTGAGAGTTTTAAAGGGAGTTGTAATTACATGGTATCAGATAGCTGTTGCTGGGGACTATTGCTGCACTAGAGAAATGCAATAAAAGGTGGGAAGGTGATTAATTACCAACGTAAGACGAACAGTGAACATCAGAGGACTTTGCTAGCAACATATAAGGAATTCATTTCCTGTAGTTACAGGGCAGAAAAGCAGAGGGTCAGGCCCGTGACTTAATTATAAGGGAAATGGAGCTCCAAAGAGGAACATAAACTTTGGTCTCATGGCAATTCTGTTTTGTCAAGGTTAGGGCCTTGACTGGGAAGAAGTGGGACTTTGTGGCTTGGAATGGGGGCATCTGGGTCAATTAAATTTAAAATACCGAATTGTGAGATGCCCCTCAATGCTTTGTAGGCCCACCCACCTTGCTAAAGACTTGTGCTTCCCCCTTACTTAAAGACAGTTCAGAGGCTTGTGTTTTGCAAGACACAAACCCAGCTCAGGAAATACCTTCCCTCCTGGCTGCCAGAACAATAAAGTCACAAAATAACCCATTTAGGGAAGCGCTGAGACTGACAGAGGAAAGGTTTATATCCTCAAGGTGCTTTTGGATCCGAAGAAGCCAGAAAAATATGCTTGGGAGTAGCCTCCCAGCCTGCTTAACCAAGGGGGAAGAACATAAACTTTGGTAGAGTTTGTTAATACAGAACATTGTCCACGATACAGGATTCAATGCCCAGGCAAAGACTCTAGGACACATTACTAACACTCCACTAGGTTGGCTCTTGGAGGCTTGCAGAAAGTGATGGCATGCAGAGTGAAATGCCAGAACTGCAATGGTAGATGGCAGAAGAAGGAAACAAAAGACTTAGAGAAGTGAATTAAGGTAAGACTATGGGTAATGGCAAATGGAGAAATATTGGAAGATATGGGACAGCAAAAACTGGGGAATTGAAGGATGGACCTATGGGAGTAGCCACAAAATGTGAAGAGTATGCATTATGTGTCAAAGCCATGCAGAAAACATCTACCACAGAAGATGAAGTAAACAGTCCAATAGAGAGAGTGACCAGGCTAGCTGACATCAACAGGCCACTAACATTATCCCCCGTAGTGCTGGCATGAGTAGTCCATGAACAGAGTAGGCTTGGTTTTAGGAAGGGAAGCAGTGCGTGAGCTCGAAAGAATGGACTCCCACTCACCAAGGCTGATCTAATTGCTGAATGTACAACTTGCTCCAGATGCTGTGCTGTTTATCCTTCAAGGAGACCAACCAACCACATGCAGGTAAGCCAGTTACCTGAGAACTCTTTGGTCAGCAGGTCAGTGATTCATCTTGACTGTTTGCACTTATTCCATGTAGGGGTTTTCCTTTCCTGACTGCAAGGCTTCATTTCCCAAGAACTGAGATAGGGTCTGAGCCAGTGACATGAAAGCCCACACACCAGACCAAAGGATACAGTTTTAAACAAAGGTAGTGTGGAGGTGGGCATATGACTGTGGATTCCCTGCTCTGATCACATGCTCTACCACCCAGGAGCTACTAGCCCTTCTAATAGAATAATGGCATGTCCCTTTGAAGTTACCATTGAGGTGCCAGCTTGCAAATGCTACTCAGTGAGGATGGAGTTCCATGCTCCAGGAAGTGGTTCACACCTTAAATCAATACTCGTTACATGGTGGTATGTTCCAAATAAGTAGAATACAAAGTTACAGAAACCAAAGAGTAGAAGTAGAAGTGGTGATCACTGCCAGTGACCCATTTGGAGAATTTTGCTTCCTGTATCAGCATATAACACTCTGAGATCTAGAAAGTCCTGGTTCCTAGAGGGAAAATGCTTCTGCAAGGGACACAGCAAGAGCCTTTTAAGCTATTTGTGCCACTCAGTCACTTCTGGCTTTTTATGCCAAGGAAAGAAGCCACCACTTTGGCATTAGTAATTTAACCTAATCACAGGAGGAGGTAGACTACCAATAAAACACTAGCAAGGCTATATAGAACACCTGACTTGCATAATTAACAAGCTTGATGTTAGAATCCCATATTCATCAAATAAAAAATGCACATTCTTTTCTAGTGCACATAATTTATAAAAATTGATGGCATGTGAGACCAAAAGAAGTCTATTGAATGAATACCAAGGAGTCAGTGGCAGATGGATTGATAGTTTCCAAACATTTTTGATTGTGCCCCTCTGTTGTTGTAGTTTGAATTCCTAGGGAAGCAGACTCTGGTTTGGAGATCAGTGTGCAGAATGTTTAGGGTGTGCTCTTGGGGTCAACAGCTGTGAAGGAGAAGGGAAGGAAGCAGGAACGAGCAGAGGGAGAAGTTGAGCTGCAATGTGGTACCAATGAAGGACTCAGCCCAATGTCATTGGAAACTTGAGAGCTGTCAGCCCTTCAGAGTTGGAGCAAGAGGATCAGGCACTTACTCCTCCTGTGTTGAGCAGTCATTGGATGCAAGCTGTCTTGAGCAAGGTAATCCCCATTCAAATAAGGACATTTTCTGGCAGCACTCCTAGCAGCTGGGAGAATAAATCTTTCATTCCTGGAAGAAGATCTGGATAGTACATCACATGAATTTTAGTGTACATCTCTTACATGCAAGATATTTATAAATTATATATTTTTACTATTATATTGATATATATGTACATTATAAAACAACAAAGTAGAAATTTGTAAATGATGAGGTGATAAATTAAGTACTATATTAAAACATTTTATTAATAGATGATGGTTTCAAACCATATTATTTAATTATCTTGTTAACCATATTATAAGATACAATACACACTTAGGGCAAGCTCATCATGAATGGTAGGTTATAAATCAACATTTCTAATAATCTTGATAATTCCAAAGCTTTTTGGCCAACTCCTTGCCAGATCTAACTAAACCATTCTATCCTGTAATACACCTGACAAAAAGTTGATACAAGAACTACCAGCTCTGTGATTTTCCTATTGCTCACTTTTGCCTGCATCATTTGCATTGCCTTCAACTGTGCTTTCTTTCAAGGAATCTTTTGTGAAAGTTAATTTAGTAAAATTAAATTCGTCTAAACATTCCCTGACCCCAACACACATAATTTGCCATGTTTCTCAATATGCTGAAAGTAAGTGAAAGAGGGAGGATGCCACTGTCAATCTCTCTACATTCTGGAACTTTCCCTCTTCCCTCAACATACATTTCTAACATACGGTTGTCTGAGATGCAACTTGGTGAGGCTATGTAGGGAGAGTTGGGATTCTCGTGGCCAGGATCCTCACTGAACCTGAACCGTTTGATGATGTAACTGGCCTGTTGCTAGGCTACTGCTTCCACACCCTTAGGCAATAAGCTATTATTGACTGGGTCACATAAAGAGCTCGGTCCAGTGCTCTGGGCGGAGGCAGAGATGCTAGTGCTTGTCCTACTGCTTGGAGAACAAGCTGGGTAATAAACCCTTTTGCCCCCAAAACGTTCTACTGTCATTTCTTCGGTCACATTGAATCCATAGTGAACTTGCCTGGGGCTGAACCCCATTCACAAGACAGGCTAACAGTGTCCACATGTATATGAAATATTAATAAAGGTTAGTTTATTATTTTTTTAGCAAAAATAAGTAGCAATGTCTTGCCTAAGGGTTTCAGCCCAGGGCAAGTTCACTATGGATTCAGCGAGACCGTGAAATGACAATGGAACGTTTTTGGGGCGAAAGGGTTTATAACCAACTTTGTCACCACGGTGGCAGGTCGACCACTACAATCCCATCTGCCTCAGAGTGAGCCTGCATGCAGCAAGCTGGTCTCTGCCTCTGGGCATCTCCACCCCCGCAGCCATCTCAGTCTCTGTCCTCGGTTCTGCCACCACTCCAGCCTCTGCTATCCTGCAGCCGTGCAGTCCAGAGCTCTGGGCGGAGCTCTTCATACAGAGTCAATAATAATGTATTGCCCACATAGGTTCAGTGAGCAAGCCAACCAGGGCCAGGTGAGAATCCTGGCCATAGGAACTTTCATTTTCTCTGCACAGTAGTAATTCTAGTATTTTCTGCCTGTACCTCTCTGAATCTGTTTTCACACCTCCTTGGGTAGGGGCACCCCATCATGGAGATCTCTGATCTAGTGATCAGGAACTTTGTACACCCCAGATTCAGCACCTCCCTTTGATCACTGCTGAGAGGAAGTGCTTTTCAAATTACTCTTCTTTTCCTTTGTGCCATCTCGCCTTCTGATAATCCATACTTTTTTTATGAGTGTTTTTTATCTCTAAGTAGGTGTCAGTTTGAGGTTCAAGTGGACCTGTGAGACTGTTTCCTACTAAATGTTGATTTAAGTCTCTATTCTCAGGTTCATAGTGGGTATCTCCATGGACTGCCTACAACAATTACATATGAAACACAACATAAAAATGTACGAGCAACTCAATATCAAGTTGGAAAACATCACTGGCAAAAAGAAAATTTTTCTTTAAGTGAGAAATCCTGTTTAATGAGTCTAGATCGTTAGACCTGCCTGTACATCAGAATTACCTATGGCACTGAGAAAAACAGAAACAAAAACGAAATGTTTAAATCCCACTAATTCTTGGACCCCACCTGCATTACTTAGAATTAGGGTCAGCAGTGATAATTAAATAACACTGGCTTACCAATGATAGGGATTGATTTCTCTCACATAAGTAACTGTTGGAAGGCAGAGTGGTAACTCTGCTCCATGAGGTCCTCGGAGCCCAAGATCTTTATAGCCCTCCATTCTGCTATCTCCAGGGCATGACCTTTGTCCTCAGGGTCCAGTATAGTGGGTTGAACTCCAGCCATCACATCTGTGTTCCTTACAGCAGGATGGAGGAGGGGCAAAAAAAAAAAATGGGCAAAGGATGCACATAATCTGACTTTAGGCATAGGTTCCCAAAAGCTCATGTGACTCTTGCACTTACATCCCATTGCCTAGATCTGAGTCACATGTTCACAGCTGGATGCAAGAGAATCTGATAAATATATTGTATATCTTGAGCAATTAAATGCTCAGTTAAAACTGGGAGGCTTATTACTACAGAAGAGAAACATTGGGAGGCAGCCAACAGTCTCTGCCAAATTTACAAATCAACAACTTTCTAGGCCTCGGCAGGCTTTGGGAATCCAAGTGCCCTTATGATTTGCTTGGGGACACTTTGGCCCTACCTGATCCTAAGGATCCCACTATGGCTAGAATTATCACTGTTTCTGTTAATAACTGCCTCCTCTTAGAGAAGATGGATAACCCTAACTATAGTGAAAGCTCTGTGCTAGATAGATTGCATCAGCTCCGCACATGTCCTCTTATTAGATGCTTTCAGGTGCTCATTCTGCCAGGCTATTTTCAACTTGGTGAAAGAGAACAAATAAATATTACAATTGAAATGTCCTGGAATTAAAAGGCTTGTTCATCTCTCTCATGTTCCTCTTTCTTAGGATGTTAGAAAAAAAAAATACTAAGAACAGAAAAGATGTAATCTTTCAAAAAATTTAGTTCCATTGGAGACACCAATCTAAAGAGAGACTTTCTCTCTACTTTTGCTAACTAACTTTTGTTTAGAACGATCCTTATAGCAATAAAGAGAAATGTGTTGGATTTGAACTCTATTTGGAATGTCCTGGACACAGTAGTGTTGCACAACTCTAGGGGGTGCTACTCACATTATGTCTGTGTGAATGGCAACCCCTTGGAGCACAGTGTGAATGGTGTCCCTCAGAGTTCTGTAATGATACTGTCCTGACAGAAAGCTGTGTACCTTGTCTGTTAATGTCAAAGGACGTATGAGGCAGCAAAATAGGCAGATGGCACTGATAATCCCAAGAAAAGTCAATGAATGTTGTTCTCTCAGAAAGCTGTTTTTAAACATAGTCCAGAGACTTTGATTTATATTAATGTCATCAATGGCTACCCAAGAGGGTTCAGACAAAATGCTGAGCCTACAATATTATTGATTTCTGGGTGTTTATTTTAAAGGCAAATGTAAGATCCTGGAAATTCCAGGTTCCTACAGTGCTGTGGTGTATAATTTGCATACATAATTCTGTAACGTGATTAATCAGGATAGTTTAAGATCCCTCACTTTATCTCTCTCATGCACACCTGTTCTGCTGGAAATGAATAAATAAATAGCAGCTGCAGCTGCATAGTGACTTTACTGATTTAAGGCACATCATGTCTCATCTTTAAAGTTGGAGTTTAATGGCAAAGCTTCAAGAGTGCTTCTAATATATAGTTTTCATCAGTGTCAATTATCATTAGAACACATTTTTAAAATGTCTTTCAGAAAAAAATTTTTTTAAAAGATAGGTAATTTTTAAATTAACAACAACAAAGTAAGCCTTTTAAACAAGTACATTTTTCATGGATGGGCTAGGGTATTTTAGAAAGGTTCATCATTTCAACCACTGTTGTATGTAGGACCCAACAAATTAGTTTTGCTTCCTTTAATATAAAATAAGAATGAAGTCATATTTCTTATTCCTATTTTATATACAGAATATTGGTCCTTAACTTTAACCTGGGTCATAGGCACTTTTGAGAATATGATGTCAGATATGGTACCTCTTCTAAGAAATGCACTCATATCCATATACACAAACATTAGCATAAGTTTCAGGGATTATTAACTCATAAAACCCATTCATGGATGCTCTAGTTTCAAAGTCTCAATCTAGAGGATACTGTAGGGCTAAAATGAGTTTTAAGAACCCAAAATAAAATCCACTCAAGGTCTAAAGAAGAAAAAGTTAACCTGTGTGTTTGTGTGTAAGCATTAATTTGAAAATAAGACACTTGGGAGACAAAGTTACTACATTACTGATGTCTTTAATTTCAAGGATGAATTTATAATAAAACCCAGCAATACACCTCTCAAAAATTATTCTCAATTGAACTGCATGCAATTCAAGGCATATTCTAGGTAGCCTTTGTTTGTTTTTTACAATGGAAAACTTATACCATATCCATTCAGGATTTCTCTATCAGAACTTTACACAATTTTGTTTGGGTTTGCTGGTGAAAATATTGTGAAAATAGTTTATTGTATTACACTGAAGGATAACAAATTGTCCTCGTTTGTTTATTTATTTACTTATTAACAACCTTATTGAGAGATAATTCACATACCATACAATTCACCCATTTCAAATGTACAATTCAATGGTTTTTAGTAGATTCAAAAAGTTTTGTAACCATCACCACAATAATTTCAAAACATTTCTGTCAATTGAAAAAGAAACCCTGTATCCACTAGCAGTCATTCTGCATTTTCCACCCCTCAATCACTCCAACCTTAGGCAACCTCTATCCTGCTTTCTGTCTCTATAGATTTTTGCCTATTTGGGACATTTCATATGCCCATTACAATACGTGGCCTTTGGCAACTGGCTTCATTCATTTATCATAATATTTTCAAGGTTCATCATGTTGTAGTATGTATCAGCATTTCACTTATTTTTATGGCCAATATTCTTTTGTATATTGTGTACACTGAGCCCCCCGGCCAGAAGAAAGCACAACTGTGCACATTGACTGGGCCTGAACAGAGGCGATATGCTGAGCATGACTTGCCAAAATACTCTGATTTCCCATTCTCGTCTGAAATACTTGGCTCCCTCACCAATTCCCAACTGTGTTTCGCCTACAACTGCAAAACTGTTCTGCCTTTGATACCCTGTCTCTCTTCCTGGTTACCACCTCTGCCTCTCCTTGAGCAACTTTCCATGCTCGCTCACAGAGATCCTCCCTGCTGACTCTACTCTGCCAACTATCTTCACTCCACCTCTGAGGCTATGGACTGAACTTCATCACAGGCTACTATGCCGGGTTAATGCCCCTCTGGACTCTAGGTCTGCCAGGGCTGTGCATGATGCTCAGGAGGTACACAATGAATGTTTGTTGAATGAACGATCCGTAAGATTTCCCATCAGTGCTGTGTGTGAAGTTAAAAGGGGTCAAAGTGAATTTATGACATTGCACTTATCAGTAATTAATTGATGACATTTTCTCTATGATCAAAGCACTTGGGGACATCAACTTATTTCTGAGGCTCTCTCCTTAGCTGTTAGGGTATTATCACAGGTTTATTCACTGGGATTGAAATAATTTATCTGATAGGGACAGATTCAGAGGCATAAGAAGCACATTCCTAAAGATTTGGCCCATTAGAATCATTGGACAGAAGATCAAAAGAGGAGGTTTAGTTGGCTAATTATTCCTTTTGCTTTGTATTTCAGAACACTCTCACTTTGAATCTTTGGATTATATTTCAATGAAATTCAGTGAGCATTACCTGATGCCAGCATGTGAAGCATAAGCTAGAAGGCTGAATTACAATTTACTGCTGGAGGGTCCTGCCAAGGTTTGCCATTTGTCCAGAGGAGGGTTTCCCTGGGAAGCCAATTTTTTCAGATAGTCACAAGGTTCCAGTTGTGGAATATCAGGATTCTGCCTGAAATATTTCTGCAACTTCTCTAGCACTGTGGGCAACCCAACTGTGGAAGCATAGAACATGGGCCCACCCCTGTGCCTTGGCCATCCATACCCATGTAAATAGATAGCATCAATGTGCTCTGGGGTAGCAGCTATCCCTTCTCCCAAGATACGGAATGCTTCATTGATGAGTGAATATAAGCAGCGTTCAAGGATCTCATCCTGACTGATGTTCCGTGGTTCAATGTGATAGGTTTCTCTGTACTGTGACAGAAATTTGGAAAGCCAGGGATCAGGTGTGTGAATCCTACCCAATGGCTTATCATATTGGTACCAGCCCTTACCTGTCTTCTGGCCAAATCGTCCTGATTCACAGAGCATATCAGGAATTGGGCAATATCTCCTGTTGCCTCGCTTTCGGGCAGGAGTTCCTGGAGGCAGCATAGGTCCAGTAAGACCTTGCCCTTTTCGAGATTTCCAACCCACATCCAACCCAGAAAGATCAGACACTCTAAAAGGTCCCATTTTGAATCCAAATTCTTCCAGCACCTGATCTATCTCCTCTGGCTTACTGCCTTCTTCTAATAAAAAATATGCCTGATTGTAATAAGGTCCCAACATTCGATTCCCAACAAATCCAAGACAGTTGCCTACAACTACCCCAACTTTTTTCATCTTTTTTGATAATTCCATAATAGTGGCAATGGTAGTAGGAGAAGAGTATTGGCTTGGAATAACCTCTAACAACTTTGCAACATGAGCTGGTGCAAAGAAGTGGGTGCCACTGACCAAATGAGGACGATCTGTGGAAGACGCAATTTCATCAATGTCCAGGGCTGAAGTATTGGTGCACAAAAAAGCTTCTGGCTTGCATATGGCTGACAGTTCAGCAAAAACCTGCTTCTTCAGGTTCATTTCCTCAAATACTGCTTCAATGACTAAATCTACACCGCCCAGCTCCTTTATAGATGTAGTCAACCTCGGTTTTGGACCTGACCAAGGGTGGCCACCCTGTTGCATTTTGGATGCTTCCTTTTCCAAAATAGTGGTTATTATCTTGTTAGCAGCCTCTAGTTGCTTCTTGTCTGGTTCTACAGCAATCACAGGGATCTTGGCCTTTGCAAGAGAAACAACAATACCTCGGCCCATTGTTCCCAGGCCTGCAGATAAGAGTGAAGGAGAAAAAGAATGATTCAATGGTAGTGGGAACTAGAAAATTACCCAGTGAATGGAAGGCTTCTATAGCAATGTGGCATTTAAAGAGATCAATTCAAGGAATACAAATGGAATAAATACTAGTTAAGGCTAGGCAGTGTGTTAAGTGTTGCAGAACATATAACAATGAGTAGGATTCACACGCACACAAACACACACACACACATACACAATTGTTTTAAAAAACAAGTTCAGCAAGGTTGTATGATACAAGATTGATATACAAATATCAATTGTATTTCTATAGATTAGCAATGAACAATCTGAATATGAAATTAAGAAAACAATTCCACTTACAATAGCATTAAAACATTCTGAATAAAATGCTTCAGAATAAATTTAAGAATTGCAAGACTTGTACACTAAAAAGCAGAAAACATTGTTGAAAGAAACTGAAAAAGATCTAAATAAATGGAAAGACATCCCATGTTCATGGATCAAAAGACTTTTTTTTTAAAAGACTTAATAGTGCGACGATGGCAATACTATCCAAATTAATCTGCAGATCCAACATAATCCCTATCAAAAAATCCAACTGTTTTTTTGCAGAAATGAATAAGATGATCCTAAAATTCAAATAGAAATACAAGGAACCCAGAATAATCAAAACAATATTGGAAAAGAAGAACAAAGTTGGAGGACTCACTCTCCCCAATTCCAAAACATATGACAAAGCTACAATATTCAAAACGCTGTGGTACTGGCCTAAGGATAGACATATAGGCCAATGAGATAGAATTGAAAGTTCTGAAATAAATTCATACACTATGGCCATTCAATTTTTGACAAGGGTGCCAACATAATTCAATGGGGAAAGTATCATCTTTTTAACAAACGGTGCTGAGACAACTGGATATCCACATGCAAAAGAATAATGTTTGACTCTTACCTCACACTGTATACAAAAATTAACTCAAAATGGATCATAGACTGAAGAGCTGAAACCATAAACTCTTATTTACTATATGCCCTTGTATTAGGCAATGGTTTCTTACATATTACACAAAAAGCATAAGAAACAAAGAAAAAATAGATAAATCGGACATCATCAAAATTAAAAAGTTTTGTGCTTCAAAGGACAAAAAAAGTAAACTATAAAAAAAGAGAAAAAGAAACAGAATGGGAGAAAATATTTGCAAATCATATGTCTGATAACAGAATATGTAAAGAATTCTTACAACTCAACAGCAAAAAGACAACTCAATTTAAAATTGGGCAATGGGTCTAATAAAAATTTCTCCAAAAATATACAAATGGATAATAAGCATATGAAGAGATGCTTAACATCATTAGTCATTAAGTAAATGCAAACCCAAACCACAAAAACCTACTAGTTCATATCCTCCAGGATAGATATAATTTTAAAAAACAGACAATAACAAGTTCTGGCCAGGATGTAGAGAAACTGGAAACCTACACATTGCTGGCAGATGTAAATTGCTGCAGCTGCTGTAGAAAACAGTTTGGGAGTTCCTCATAATATTAAGTAGAGAGTTCCATGTGATCCAGAAATTCTACTCCTGGGTAGATAGGTAGATAGAAATATGTATATATATCCCCAAGAGAATTGAACACATATGTCCATACAAAATTTGTACATAAATGTTAACAGTAGTATTATTCAAAATAGCCAAGGAGTAAAAACAAGGCAAATGTCCATCAACTGATGAATGGGTGAACAAAAGGTGGTATAAAGTGGAGTATTATTCATCCATAAAAAGGAATAACGTGCTGCTGCATCCTACAACATGGATGAACCTAAAAACATTATGCTAGGGTAAAGAAGTTGACACGAAAGCCCATGTGTTGCACGATTTCATTTATACGAAAGGTCCACCATCAGCAAATCCATGGAGGCAGAAACTAGCCGAGTGGTTGCCAGGTGCTGGGGGGAAGGGCAATGAGGACTGACTGTAACAGGTCCAGGGTTATTTTTCAGTGTGATGAAAATGTTCTAAAATTGACTGTGGTGATGACTGTACAAATTCATGAATATCTAAAAACCATTGAACTGTAATCTTCTTTTTGGTGGCATAATGTGTACTTTAGAAAATGTTTTTTAATTGTAAACTACACATAACATAAAACTTAACATCACGACTATTTTTAAGTGTGCAGTTTAATGGCACTAGTACATTCATATTGTTGAGCAATGAACACCACCATCCATCTCCAGAACTCTTGCACCTTGCAAAACTGAGACTCTGTACCCATTAAACAATAATTTCCAATTCCTCCGTCCCACCAGCCCATGGCAACCACCATTCTACTTTCTATCTCTAGGATTTTGTCTATTTTAGGTGCCTCATATAAGTGGAATCATATAGTATTTGTTCTTTTGTGACTGGCTTATTTCTCTTAGCAAAATTTCCTCAAGGTTCATCCATGTAGCATGTTAGAATTTCCTTACTTTTTAGGCTGAATAATATCCTTTGTATATATATACTGCATTTTGGTTATCTATTCACCTGTCAATGGACACTTGGGTTGCTTCCACTTCTAGGCTACTGTGAATAATGTTGCTATGAATATGAGTATACAAATATCTGTCCAAGTCCCTGCTTTCAGTGCTTTTTGTTATATAACCACAAGTGGAATTACTGGGTCTTATGTAATGTATTTTTAATTTTTGGAGGAACTATCATACTGATTTCCATAGCAGCTGCACCATTTACATTGAGTTGTACTCTTTAAAAGGGTGAATTTTATGGTATATGAGTTACATCTCAATAAAACTGTTATTTAAAAAATATGAGTGGTACCAGCCCCTGGGAGCTTATTATCTAGTGGTGAGAAGAAAAGTTCGCAGATATCACCTCTATAAGGTAAAGTGATATGAGAAGTTCAAATTTGTTTGGTGATTCAAAGGAAAAAGATTATTTTTGGCTGGATGAATCAAGAAAGCTTCAAGATAAAGATATTTGAAGAAAGATCATATCGAATTAGGTGAGATCAGGGAAAATGAACCACCCAGGATGGGGAAGGGAAAAGGAAAGGAGTAATATTTTAAGCAAAGGTAATAAGAACAGAAAATGTAGGAAAATTATTCGATGGCAAGATGTTGCTGTTCCTTCCCCATACCATTTCACTTTCATCCTGGACACACAGAAGACTGTATTTTCCAGACCCCTTGTATCCTGAGATACAGGGCCTGAGACTAGTTGTGGTCAATGAAGTAGGGGAGGAGGGTGGTGTGGGATCACAAACAGCCCCTAAACTCTCCACAAGATCCTCATTACCACCAGACATAGAGGATGTAGAGAACAACTCTGAGGCCTTAGAGGAGACCCCAGAGCAGGTGTGGGCAAACTAGGGGCTGCAGGCCCAATCCAGCCCACTGCCTATTTGTGTACAGCCTGCAAGCTGAGAATGGGTTTATATTTAAATAGTTGAAAAAAAAAAAAAGAACAATATTTTGTGACACATTAAAATTATATCAAATTCAAATTTCAGTGCCCATAAATACTATTTTGTTGGAACAAAAACCATTAATTTGTTTCTGTGTTGTCCATGGCATTGTTTTTGTTCTCAATAGCAGAGTTGACTAGTTTGCAAAAGATACCATATGGCCCAGAAAGCCTAAAATACTTACTATCTGGCACTTTATAGAAAAAGTTTGCTGAACCCTTGTCCAGGAAAATAGCAGAGCCACTAGCTGGGAAGAGCCTGATTCTAGAATGATCTCGAGGAGCAGGGAGGAAATAAATCTTTACTGTGTTAAGCCACCGAGATTATTATGTCACAGCAGCAGGTTGTTACCTAGCTAGCCCATGGTGGATGAAACAGTTTTGTGAAAACTATTTACGTATTACTTTCCTGTACTTCACACTGATTAGCTTTGGGGATTGGTTGTGCATACAGAACGTTTGTTATCAGTCACTGGAAGTCACTGACTTAGTTTCTCTGGAATATAATTAATTTTCAAATTTTATTAAATTGATATGATAAGATATTAAGTTTTTAAAAAACATTTAGTTTCCCAAATTAACCAACCATCTGCATTTCACTCAGTAACAAGAAGGCTGCATAGCTCTGACTGCTACAGCAATGTGTATTCTAAACTCTGGCCTGGGTAAAGAGGAACTAGACTGGGGCTCAAAACCCTGGCCTCCTAGCTTTCAGTCCCAAGCTTCATGTAAAACTCTAACACTACAGAAATACAATCTCACAGGGACCGTGGGGAGTAATGAGAAGTTACGTTAAAAGTGCTTTGTAAAGTGTCACATAGTGTAGGTGAAGTCTCAGACCTGAAAAAAGAGGAGGGAAGGCAAGGCCCTTGGTGATGGTGGAGTACCTCTCAGAGCACGTCTGCGGGCTACAAACCAACTCACGATTCAAATCACAAAGTGGACCAGATTAATGCTCTTTAGAGGTGTCCCAGCTAAAATTTTAGATCTTCTTTACTTCAATAAATTGACACTTTTAATTTAATCACTGAAAACAAACACATACCTGAAAACACAATATATATTTCTTTCAAAAAGTTCTTAGCGCCTAACTTCACTTCTCACAACCTTGTGGTCTCAAAATTCTCCCAAAGAAAGAGCTGAAACACCAAAATTCTCACTGATGGTAACTGTGTTTTCATAAAATATTGTATTTATACTGAATTTAGTTTCCTAATTTTTCCTCACTAAACACATACAGACATGGGCGAGGAGTCTTGCTCCCCTGCCAAATTACTGTCTTTAACTGCCATGGAATTAAATCTGATCAAGCACCTCCTCTACTGAGAGGAGTAAATGAAGGATAAGAGATGCTTTAACTACTGGTTTGCAGCTTGGGTCAGCTGTAGTCTTCTCTCCTCCTGCCAGCCCAGAGAGACCAGGCTGGTGGGGAGGACGTGAGCTTGTGGTGACGCCGACTTGAGAACCTGGGCAGAGGCCCACGAAGTGCACCCTGGGATCGTCAGGCTGGGCTTCTGCTCGGGACACAGTGAAAGACAATGAATCATGGAGCGGAGGACATTAGTGAGAGCAGCCAGTGTGGTGACTCTGAAAATTAAAGTTGAATAGGGAAGAAGGCAAAGATAAGGGGAGCTGATCAAGTAATGGATATCATTGGAATAACTGGCTATGAGATGGGGAAAGGCACAAGGTTGTGATGAAAAGGTGAGATTTCAAATTTTAGAGGTGGGAGAAATGTACAGGGTGAAGATAAGACCTATGGTGAAGCTGTAAGTGTGGGTCATGGAAGTGAAGTGAGGGGAACGTCCCTGAATCTGAGGAGACAGAGGAACTTGGAAGCGATGGGGCTGGATGAGTTGTCCACACGGACGAGATGACAATCAGGATGGCAGCAGGATGTGGGCCAAGTAGATAACTCTGAGCCAGGGACCAGAATTTTCAACAAGTAAAGGGGAGTGATTTTCAACAGTAATGAGGGGGAATAGAGCCACAGGACTGGATGGCAGAACCCCAAAGGAGAGCGTCCTGAAAGGAATAATGGTCTGAGAGGGGAACTGGGAAGTGACACTGAGTCCATGGAATGTGGGGGAGGTGGTAGCGTTCTCTTAAGAGGGCTGCCGGTGAAGCACATGCCCAGGGTAAGGCAGGTTTCAGGCTGAGGAGAGAGGAGGGTGCCACAGTGATGTGGGTGAGGGTGCAAGAGCTTCCAGAGGGCGCAGGGCGCAGCGGCAGCTGCATCCCAAGGAGGAAATGCAGAGCAGCGCAGAGATCAACAGGAAGAAGGCGACAGGACCGAGCTCTCTCACTTTATTTTTATCCATGTTGTCTTCTATATATTTTAAATGCTTTTTCAAATATTTTTCAGAACGATGTGGGGGTATACTTAAAAAAAAAAAAACTTCAGATTTTAAACACTCCATGCCGACATGAACCTGAAGTCTTTGAACAAGACTCACAGCAAAGAAATAGGGAAACTCTCAAACAGTGGTTGACAAATACAGTGCCGATAAACTTAATTTCTGCTATGTTTTGCATTATTATTCTTGGCTTGAAGGAATATAGGGAAGAAGAAACAGGTGAAGCGCACAACTAGAAACAAACATCGGTGTTGCTGAAAGACTACAAAGGAAGGAACACTCATAGTTCTGCATCACACCATTTGTCCACCTCCTTAAAAAAATCACAAGTGAAGAGAGTCAGTGCTGGAAGGAGCATAGTGTGTTTTTACAACAAACATACTCTGTTATAGCAAACCTTGACTGAGATAACACACCAAGTTGTGCAGTGGGCTCTTTCCTTCCAAGGCAGCTTGGTGAATTGGGGCTCACCAATCCAGAGGGCTGAGTAAGGCTCAAGAAAGTTGATGCTTTTACTAAACTTCAGACCACCTCCCCAGAAGATTGTACATAAGCTGACGCATAACGTTTTGCTTACCATTCAGGGGGTTTAAAATCCACCAAAAACCATTCCTGGGCCAAGACTAAGAGCAAGTGAACCTTAGGAAAGTGGCCCAAGGAAGCCATTCAGAAAGCTGGCTTCTGAGAAAGGAAGGCATTTTGTTTGGGAAAATTACAGGGGGGAAAAGTAGGGAAGTCACTGTTCCCACAGTAATAATCACTGTTGGGAAATCCAGGGGTGAGAGACTCATACAGGGAAGAGGTAGGGCTGTGTGGGAAAATGCCCAAAATCTTTAGTCAGATCTAGCATCAGACCCTCAGTCCACTTGTGTTTAGCTCATTGTTGAGGAGATTAGTGTCTCTAGGCCTCACATGTAAAATGAGGATAGTTCACAGACTGGGGTGAAAATTGCATTAGCTAACACAAGTAATATGTGTAGCACAGAGCCTGGCAGTGGTGGCCCTAAGCAAATGGTAGCAATTTGTACATGCACATTGGAGCATGACTTTTAACTACCCCATGTTCTTACCGAGAACACCAGCTGAGGAGATGGGCTGTGCCGATGCTGTTTTCCAGGATGCTCCAGAGGGATGTGACCACTTAGTTGCCTTCCTCTCAGCAAAGAAGGCATATTGCAGGGCTCTCGCCTGCCCTGATTTCTGAAGGTACTCGGACAGCTCCTCCTCCTTCTTGATGCCCAACTCATAGGGATACTTCACGGCAGCCTGGACGGCTTGGACACAAGCTTCCTGAGAAAGATACCCAGGGTACTGCTTCCGTATCTTCAAAAGGGCTTCACTGAAAATGCTGTCCATGTTGGGCAAGCTCTGAACTGGCCTTTTGCAGAGTCTACGGGATTCTAGAGATTGGTCTGAAAGAAATACGAAAGAAAATCAGATATTTGGAAATGTTACTTAGACAAAGGGAATATGAATATGTAATAATAATAGTAATAACCGGTTCAAATTCAAAGTACAAAATTCAATAGTACTTATCAAGATATTTAAGGTAACACTAATACTAAATCTCCAATATCTTTGCATCCTAGTCCCATAAAATAGGATTTAATAGATTCAAAGCAATTTCAAGTTACCTATTTCAAGGTCAAGACAATTTTATAATAGATTAAGTATTAATCTGTCAGTGAGTTTAAGGAAAATATTTCTGAGTTAATAGTATTTTAGAGTCAAAATAATGTTAATTTCTTTCCTAATAGTAACAAAAACTTTAAAATACCTAGAAAAGATCACTGGTTGTCTAGGGCTGGGGGTGGGAGTGGGGTAAGCTGCAAAAAGGCAGGCAGAAACTTTTGGGGACAGTGGACTGTCTAGGAACTGATTTATGGGGATGATTGCACCACTCTACCAGGTGAATTATGATTCATTAAAGCTGTTAAGAAATACCTAGAAATGAATTTATCAAGAAAGATACAAGAGCTTTAAGAAGATAAATTATAACATTTTATTGAAGAACATAAAATAAGACCTTAGCAAAGAGACCCCACGTTCCCATGGATATAAATATGTAATAGCACAAAAATATAGATATTTTTCATATATATTATGGAATTTTTAACTGAATTTTTAATCAGAACACTTATGGTTCTATATTTTTTTTAAATAACAGAATGATTCTAAAGTTTGCATAAAAGAATAAATGTATTACAGGTTGCATCACCAAAACTGTTTTTCTAAAAAGTCACCAGCCCCGGTGGCCTAATGGATAAGGTACTGGCTTCCTAAAAAGTGCTACCATCTCTTCAAGAAAATACCATTATATCAAATATGCACACCTTAGTTAATTAGAAAACCTACCAGAGCTTGTAAAACAATTTCACTATAAAAAGACATGAATGTGAGCCTGTCTGGCACTGGTGTGTTATTTGTGTCCACAGAAGAGTAAGGTTTGGATGTAGTCATGTGCATGTGGAAATACATCTTGGAAAGGAAAGAGAAGAGAAAGAAGGAAAAGAAAAAAGAGAAGTCTGCTTAATGTTGTAGAGTAATTACTGCTGATCAGCATAATCCTGTTATGCTGGGGATACTGAGAACATCTGACTGCAGATGGGCATTCTGGGAGCCATGCATGGCTATTTTATAAACCTCGGAGACAAGGATATTCCCTTAAAGCTTGATTATAGTAGAACTGAAAAGGATGGATTTTTAAATTAATGCTTTCCCATATGATGTTAAGAACAAGGTTCAGAAAAGGAGGGCTACACGGTGATTAGCATGTGGTCCTTGTTTGCCCTGCTATTGTTGGAAAAACATGAGCTCTATCCAAAAGGCTAACCAATACTCAGTTATTCAGTGAGCCCAATCCTGAATTTATTGGAAGGCAAGTTCAGCAGAGAAAGATGGAGACCTTCCCGGCCTCTTTCCAGTGGCCGAAAAGGAGGGCAAGAGTGGGCAGTGAGAAGAGAAGGAGAGAGGACAGGGTGTGGAGGGCCAAGTGAACGAGGAAAGAGGGCTGAGCTGTCACTGTTATGGCATAAACAGCTGGCTGGTGTGTCTATGCCAGGGACAGAATATAACAGGTCTGGGGTATCTCAGAGCTGGATTTCTGTCGTTTTGATACCACCAGCATTCCCACTAAGGTGGGGGGGAGGCTGATTCTCAATACCATAATACTCATCAGAGTTATTTGAGGAATTAAAATAGTTCACATGCCTATGTCTCACTTTAGACTCAGTTAAGAATCTTTAAGGGTATTTTTGAACATTCAATAGTTGATTTTGAGGTGTAGCCTCTGGGAGGTCCAAGAACAGAGAGCATTATGTTAGCCACTGTCAAGGGCAGCCACAGCTCCTGGCAAGCTTTGCCCCGGGGTCAGAAATTGAAAAGGAAAGAGAACATAATCCTGTTATGCTGGGGATACTCAGAACATCCGACTGCAGATGGGCATTCTGGGAGCCATGCATGGCACCTGTCCAGACCAGCCCAGGTCCAAGATCAGCACATCCACTGGAGAGTTTTGGATTGGGGCACAGTTGTAGATGGTTTTCCCCTGCTGAATTTTTCTCCCTTTCTTGCTGTAGCTGTAACTGAAGGATGCTATTACCTAACAACTTTGTTTTATAACTACAAAACATTCAGCATTTCCTCTTTGGGTCTATCGGTAGGGTGTTTTCAAAGTGTGTTTCTTATACACTTGGTGGTTTGAGAGTCTTGGTAGTTTAAGTTCACTCAGCTGTACCTACATAATAAGAGAGGCAAGTGTGGGCAGGTCAGCACCAGCTTTTGCTGCCCAGGAAAACAGGGCGGTGATGGACTAATTACGGATTCAAATATACTCATAAGGGAATTCTTTCCTTGACACATTCACATTTTTTTTTCTTAATTCTTGGAGGTATTCTAAGGTAGAATAGTCAAGTTTTGATTAAAAAAAAAAAAGTGAATCACACTCCTAAAGGAAAAAGAGGTGATTATTTTCCCTCTCTCCTTTCTAGTAAACTGACAGAAAGAGATTGTCTCTGCCCAGGGTAAAGAGAGACACAACATGCAATTTACAGAAATGGTTTCCTAAGACGTAAAGGACTGTCTTTCCTCTAATTCTGATAACCAGCAAGCTGTGTCTGTCATAAAAGCTGTGGAAAGGGCAGACAGAATAACTGTACTTTTCCAGGCTTGCAAGAGGTCACCCACAGAACCTCGCTTTAGACATATGTGCAGGCCTCCTGTGTAAAGCAGCGTCACTGTTCTTGTGAAACATGTTTACATAAATGTTCACAGAGAGTAAAAATAAATTATGAAGAGCGAAAGACAAAATAAAGGGAAAGACAGATGAAACCACTAAAAAATTTTTTAAAGGCACAAAATCAAAATGAACAAGTAGATCAAGGTCTTTAGGCAGAATCAGAATTGCTAAATATGGCTAACGCAACCAAGGGCAAATCACAGTAACAGAACGAGGATTCATGATAGGGACAAAAACAGAGCTTTCAGTTCCTGAACTGAGGCTCTCAGTTGGATGTCGTGGCCCATCTTTGAATAACAGCATACACTTTCAGCTTCATGCCAGAAACATGCACGTGGGAACAAAGAGTTCTTACTCAGTTTGGGGAAAAAAAAGGCTGCTGGCCAAATGCAAGTACAAATAAATAGCATTTTACAGGATGCCCCCCCACCCCCCAGTTTAGCCGAAGCAATCTGGTTTGGCCAAGTAATTCTGAATTGCTCTGCTAAATCCACTGTACTGCAGTAGTCTGAGAGGCTTCATATAGCAAGAGCATTAAGATGCATGAAGCTAATTAACTTTCACAGTCAACTCTCCAAAATGCATGGTAGGTTTGTAGAGAAATTTGCAGCTACTTCCCAAATCACATTTTTAGATACATGCTAACTTCCTATAATCCTCTCCTACCCATAACTGATTGCAATACTGAACACTGGAAATTCTCTCCCTTCTCTCCTTTCCTATTGGATGTGGAAGCTTAAATAAGTGTTCTTAATCCTTTCCTTTTGTTATTTTTGTTAAGTCAGTTTTTCAGAGGGGTAGTATAGGAATGTGGGTAGAAATGGGCTGAATAAATGGAAGAATTTTTTAACTGGGAAAAGAAAACTAATAAATTTTACATGTATTTTAAAAATTGAGATACAATTCACATACCATAAAAGCCACCATTTTAAAGTTTACAGTTCAGTGGTTTTTAATATATTCACAAGGTATACAACCATATGTGTATGCTTTTCAACCATGCCTTTCATAACTGATTTACTAGTACCTTTAAGACTGCAGGTAATGTTTGTATGTCAGAAGTAAAAAGTCAAAACTAGGAAAAGTTATCACCATCCGTAGCCATGTTCTTTGTTCATCAGTGGTTCTCAAGTGTGGTCCCCAGAACAACATCACCCAGGAATGTGTCAGAGATGTGTAAATTCTTAGGCTGCGCCCGAGACATACTGAATCAGAAAATAATGAGTGGGGTCCTACAACCTGTTTTAACAGACCCTCCAAGTGAACACACACACACACACACACACACACACACACACACACACATTTGTGTGTTTTCCTGTCTGGCTGTTTTCTACTTAATATTGACATGCAAGCATTTTTCCAGGTTCTGTAACCCTCTTAAAAACTGAAAGTTTTAATGGCTGAATGGGGCTGCTTCATTGAGATCTATCATCTTTAATGTAACTAATTCCCTAAAATGAGATATTTGGGTTGTTTCCAATATTTTACAATGATAAATAAAGTTTTAGTGGGTATCACTATACACAAATCTTTGGTATTTCTGTGATTATTTCTAAGAATAGAAATGCTAAGTCAAAAGGCATGAATAAACCTTAATGCATGATTGCACAGTGGCCCGCTGAGACGTACTACTAGTGGTATAATAAGAGCTTATTTAAACTCAATTTCACCTTATTATTCTCCCGTCTTTTCCAGTTTGCCTGGCAAAAATTAGTATCTTTCAAATTACTAATTGTTCTTCATTAATCATCAAGTTTCAAAAGCATTTAAGAATTCAGCATACACTTACTATATGACCCCAAAATACCACTCTTAGGTATTTACCCAAGAGAAATCTAAATGTCCATCAACTCACAAATGGATAAACAAATTGTGGTATATCCATTCTACAGTATACTATTCAGTAATAAAAAAGAATGAAATAGTAATACATGAAACAACATGAATGAATCTTGAGAACAAAACAGATACAAAAGACTACATGCAATATGTGTGATTCCGTCTATATGAAATTCTAGAAAAACAAAACTATAATAACAGAAAGCAGGTCACTGATTGTCTGTGGCCAACAGGCAAGAGAGGAAATCTATTGGAAAGAGGCATAAAAATATTTTTTAGGGTGCTAGAACTATGTCTTGAATGTAAGTAGTTATATAACTGTAAACAAACACAGAAATTCATCATCACACTCTGCATTTACAATGGGTGAACTTTCTTGTGTGCGAATCACACCTCAATAAAGCTGGAAAAAATCAAAACAAAAGTAAAGATCAATTGGGACATTTTGGGGGAAAACCAACTTATCTTGCATATTTCCTTTTAATTTTTGGCTATAGTGATGCATACTCCGTAGCTATAATTATAGAATGTATGTAAATTTATGTTTAGACAAAAATTTTATATACAAATTTTACATAATTCTACAGTCTTCATGATTATAATCTAAAATAGCTGTACATAATTGTCCAAAGCCCAGAACCCTACTGTTAACAGATGAATTACCAAGTTTTAAAGCAGATGATTCCTCCTCAATATTTGGATGCCACCAAGTGGACAAACCGTATAATGTTACAGAGCTTGAGTAGACCATTTTAGAAATAAAAAATAATAATGATTTAATGTTCACAAATTTAATTTAAAACTCACCTAAAAGATTAAATAAATTAAAAAAATAAGACAGACCATTTTATAATGTACTAGAGAATGATCCTCGTCTATCACTTTAACTGAACTCTCAAATCTGAATATCGGGAAATCTCTTAAGTATAAGAACTTCCTGTTGAAACCAAGTTCTTTATAAACTAAAACCACAGGTGTAAATGATAGACATGGGTCTCTCTTAAGCCCCGAACCCAAAAATCATTTAGGGACTTCCAAATGCAAATAGCCTTTGCTGTTGGCTAACCAAGAGAGTCCTAACAAAACAATAAGCCCCTCCCGGAGGCATAGTGAAACTGGCTATGAAAACGTGTGAAGGTTGTCAGGAAAGCAGAGAAGATAGCAGGAAACTCATTCCCATTTGGGCAAAGACTTGCTGATTCTCTCTAAGTGTCATCAGGATTTTCTCCCCACAGCTCCTGGCCTCTCCAGTTCAAGCTTTCACTATTGCAACTGAAACTGTAACTGGCTACAGCCACAAAAAGAAAGATTATTTCAGGGAAGTGTTTGGTCGCTGCTGTGGTGTGACTTTTGCAAAAGAATGCCTTTGAAGGACACCAAGCAACACCAAGCCATTGCCTACCACCATGGGAGATGAACTCTCTGCTCTACCTGTAACCCAGTACTCCTCCCAATTATTTTCTGCCACTCTTTAATCCTCTCCATCTTGCTCCCAATCTCCACAAATTGAAAAAAGCAGGTAAAAAGAGGAAAGTACTCCAAAGAACTCATAAATCCATAAAGCAAGAAACCAGTGAGAGAGAGAGAACATAACTCGCTGAGACAGAACTCTGGTTTTATTGTGGTAAATTATAGAGCCTGGCTTCTATTTGCTGAAATGTTTGTTTGCTTGCTTGTTTTTAATTATATTTCTCAATAGAAAATACATTCATTTAATAAAAAGTCAAGATACAGAAGAGTAAACAATGACAAGTCTCCTTCCAACTGCTTCTCTGGCTGATCAGCCCCATTCCCAGAGGCTACCATTAACCATTTCTTGTGAATCTTTACAAAAATATCTTATATGTAGACAAACAGTTACATATATACATTCACCCAAATAGACATTCCCTATGGCAAACTATCCATACAATGATGCTTTTTTCACTTAATAATACAATATATCATGGCATTCACACCTATCAGGATAGTTTATCATTCATCTTAAAGTTGCATCATATTCCATTGCATGGAGGTAGCAGAAGACATTTAAGGAGTTCCTCATTAAAGTGGACATTTAGCTTGTTCTCAGTCTCGTGCTATTTTTATTACCTTCTTACCTGAAACTCTCTGGGCTAATTTTATTGCTTCTTCAAACAGGTTTGAGTTTGAGTTCACAATTTCATCTAGAATACCCAGCTTGAGCGCTTCATCTGCCAAAACGTATCTTCCTAAAACAAAACAAAATAGACCACATCAAAGAAAACTGTGAGACTGAAGCAAAAGCATTACTCTTTCCACTGGGGAAGATTATCTGTCCTGGATATTAACATCTGTTATTAAATAAGCTACACACTGAGTGTCATGGTAGAAAGACCATTGCTGAGATCATTGTGGAAAACCTAGACTCAAGCTCCAGTTCTACCTTTTACTATTTATATGATAATGAAGAACTGTACCAGCACCACAATTACCTCATTGTTAAATGGGAATAATTATGTTTACCTTAGCAATTCTGAGTATTAAATAAGGATGATATGTTTTCTTTATATTCTATAAATCTCTATATGAATGTTAGAGATGACTGGCTTTTTGATAATGATAGAGGTGGTAATAGCAGAGCAGTACATACTATCTATCTTATATCAACATACACCAGGGGCTGTCAATGGTTACAAAAAATTAAAATAAAGAAGGCAGTCCCCAAACACAAACATAGATGGGTTGACAAGGGAAAAATTGGGCTGACCTTGTGTGAGTTACAACCAAACTACACCGGACCAAACGGGAGGACTGCTGCCTTTTGGCTACCCAGCATCTTAACCCCTCCCTTGGTTTGTGGAATCACTGTCCTTTGAGCCCTGGAGTCCTGCCTCCTACTACAGAAGCTAGAAAAGAAGCAGGGGCAATCAAACTCTTGTTCCTTGAGACCTACGGCAACCGGGCGTGGCCCATGAGCCCAGGATTGGCAAGCGGAGCGCGGCCGTGAGGGTGTTTAGCCCGGGGGAGTAACGTTAAGCAGCAGTAACGCTTAAATCGCGTTCAACAGGTGATGGCATCTAGTGTACGGCCGTGGTAGTGGCGCCAGGAGTACCTGGGGTCCGGTGCGGGTGCGGGCAGCCTCCAGGGAATTACCGAAGTTTGAAGAGCATCACTCCTAAGCTCTTCACCAGGTGTAAATATGTAACTTGGCTGCATATTCTGAAGTAGGAGGTTAAGGGATAGAAGCATCCCTCACCACATGGTCAAAGGAGGTAGACAGTAACACATTATTTGCTTTCTTGCCAGGACCTTCTTGCCTTTCAAAAAGCAACTATCAAGTCTTGGTGGCAACAATTCCACACTGTTCACTACTCTTACAGTGTTGGTGGATGCCATCTGAGACCTCTCTTCCTGGTTCTTATCAGTGCTTCAGAGAGTTCAGGCAGGTTTTCCTGATCAGATAGCCAGTTCAATGATTTTTGACATGGGGCACTCTGTAAGTGCAATATTTGGGAGGTTTTCTGGAAGTGCCTTTGAAAACAGGCTTCCGGATCTCTCCAGGGGTGAGAAGGGTGGTAGGGAATGGGTGAGTGGCTTCAGGGGTTGGGTCTCCTGTATATAAAATCACTCAGGTGAGGGGTGAATGCATCAGGCTCCCCAGGTTAAGGGGACCAAATGGACATAACATAGAAGATGGAAACCTGAGTGCTAAAAGGATCTTTGGGGGCAGCTGAGCAGGAGAAGAGATACCCACAGGATGGACTGAAAATTCCTTTAGCTGGAGTCATGTCTTCTGGCCTGGATTTCACAAAGCAGAGACCTCTATTACTCTTCCTACAGAGTCAATGAGATTCCAGGTACTTTTATTCTGTTTCAAGGACCTAAAGGCTCGGTATATCCAAACCAATCCTCAAGCTGAGTTTTAAACTTGTTTTTTCCTGTGCCACCCTCAGTGCAGACACCCACTGTCCAATGGGCTCTCCTAAGAGGTCTGCCTCATGCTCCTACATGGAGACCCCAGGGCAAGTGAAGCTGAGACTTCTCTTCTCCAAGCGAGATAATCTTAATTTTTCCAATTTTCTTCATGGCTTCTTTTCCAACCTTTAGAAAAAGTTTTCTGCATGGAACCTTTCCCAGATGTCATTTGAAAGTCCCCCTTAAAATTGTACAGACTACTGAAAAAGGTATATGATTCTAATGTTAGCTTCTTTTAATTCACTGTGACCTTTTCTATGCAAATCAAAATCCATCATATCCTTCTCTGTTTTTACCTCTTCTCTTCAGCATGTTAAAAATAGTGATATTTCTATAAGCAGCAGGGCTCTGGAAAAGGCCAATCCTAGTTCACTTCATTTCTTTCTGTCAAAAAGTCAGATTTCTTCCTGATTTCCCCCAAGATAATCTTGCCTTTCAGACTTAATGCTGAAAATAGGGACCAAAAAATTCCCCCATATTCCCCCACATCCTTTAATTTTTGTAAAGCTTAGAATTTACAGACTAATTTCACATTGTTATGATTTCCCCCCATATTTTATGCTTGCTTCCTTTCTCTTTTATCTTTTGCAGAATGAACTCTCTGATGTGCCTTGAATTTATGTAGTATGTTGAATTGTAAGCATCCTTTTATGAATCCTACATTAGATACTTAAAATAGTTTACATTCTTTATAGTGTATTTAGTATACCATTGTAAACTAAAACAATTTCTAATTTAATTTTTTGAAGACAAGAAATTTAATACTTTTAGTTTTTCTAACTACCATTTCATATGCTATAGGATTTATATAACAAACCCTCTCCCCATTTAAAAGGGAAAAAAGCCATTTTTTAATACACACAGACTCATTGTTTTCTAATTTGGATCAGGTATGCATAGTTTGTATAATGGTTTCTGTGTCAAAAAACACAGATTTCAATTAGCAATTCTCAAACATTTTAATCGTACAACCCCCTTTGCACTCTTAAAAATTGTGGAGGACTCCAAAAAGCTTTTGTTTATATGCATTATTTCTACCAATATTTCCTGTCTTAGAAACTAAGAACTTTAAAAATGTTTCTTTATTAAATCATTTAAAAATAACAATAATAAACCTATTATGTTAACATAAATTTTTATGCAAGATGACTGTATTTTCAAACTTCAGAAAATTTAGTGAGAAGTGTGTCATTTTTATATTTTTGAAAATTTCTTTCATGTCTGGCTTAATAGGAGACAGCTGGATTCTTATATCTGCTTTTGCATTCAATCTCTTCGAGTATCACATAGCATACAACAACCTCTGGAAAATTCCACCATACACTTGTGAGAAAATGAGAGTGGAAGAGGCAATTGTCCTATTATGTCCCATAATTGCCCTATTATGAAAACAGTTCTGATTTCATGGCAGCCCCACCCCGCCCCGCCCCAACACACACACACACACACAATGGTCTTAGGCATACCCAGAAGTCCCCAGACAACACTAAGAACTCCTGATTTAGATGATTATTTTAAAGACTGTATAGAAGCCTAGAATATGAAGTCCCATACATTTAGCATTTGTGGCTGAGGTGACTTGGGTTATTTTGAAATAAACTTTTGTTATATATTTTTTTATTCTTTGGAAGCTTCCAGGTTTCTATTTCCTTGAAGTTTTAAATCTACTACAATACATCAGGGCATTGATAACTCATCAGTTTTTCCAGGAAAATAGTGTACTTGCTAAAATACAATTTGATTCTATTTCACATCTAAAGAAGCTGTTCAATTTTTTTCTTTTGTTACTTTTTCTCACCTTTTTGCTTCTTGCTTTGGAGCTCTTATTACACATAACAGAGACATCTATTATATAACTTCCATGTCTGTGCCTTCATTTATATATACCTACTTTTTGCTAAATTCTTCTGAATTCTATAAATGTGTCTCTGTACTCCATGTTGCTGATTCAACTGTCTATTCTATCATATTTTTTTTATTAAGGTATCATTGATATACAATCTTATAAAGGTTTCACATGAGCAACATTGTGGTTTCAACATTCACCCATATTATCAAGTCCCCACACACACATCCCACGGCAGTCACTGTTCATCAGCGTATAGAATTTATACTTTCTTCTCTGTGCTATACTGCCTTCCTCATGACACCCCTACATTATGTGTGCTAATCATAATACCCCTCAATCCCCTTCTCCCTCTGTCCCCACCCACCCTCCCCTCCCCTTTGGTAATTCCTAGTCCCTTGGAGTCTGTGAGTCTGCTGCCGTTTCGTTCCTTCAGTTTTGCTTTGTTGTTATACTCCACAGATGAGGGAAATAATTTGGTACTTGTCTTTATCCGCCTGGCTTATTTCATTGAGCATAATACCCTCTAGCTCCATCCATATCGCATCTTCTTTTTATTGCTTCAAAAAGAAATTATTTTGGTGAATGTTTTGATTTGAAATAGGGTGTTCTTATTTAATAAATAAATATTTTCTTTGCTAATTAAGAATATTGTGTATTTTTCAAAATTTATGTTTTCTTTAACCTATTTCAACAGACTCATATTTATGTTTAATTTTTCTGATGGTGCAGATTATTTTCACAGATCTGGGGTTTATTGTTAAGTTTTTTTTGTCTGTTTTGGTCATGGCATGACATTTGGTAATTTTTACTATTGCTGTCTGGAAACCTTGGGTACTAGAACTCACCCTCCACATCTTGTTCATATATAGAGAAAACCCACCTGGACCTAAATCTGAAAGGCAAACAGGATAAAGATGCCACTCCCAAACTCTCCCCCAGTTCTCTGGGTGGGAAGAGGTATCTCATCAAAGCCTAGAGCCCGAGAACATTCTTGCCCTGGGAATGATCATAAAGAAACTCATGGGACTGAGGCAAAGCTCTATGAGAACAGAACAGAAGCTGTCTAGGCTGTCTAGTGAAAAAGGAGGACTGCACCTAGGAAGTCAGAGCAGAGCCCTGTAGTTCTTGTCAGTTGATTGGACAGAGGACATCAGGGAATGGACTGCCATGTGCTCAGGCATATCTTTGTGGTTACTGTTAAGGATTCAGTTGTTTCCAGGTGGCATTTTAAGGGAATTGTGGAGAAGCAGTGGTTGCTGTAATTGCTCCACTTTCTAGAATTACCTCTTTTATGGTTTTCAGAAGATCAGAAAGGCTAGCTATTTACTTATTAATTTAATCTAAATCTATTTACTTATTAATTTCCTATGGGGACAGTGACTACAAAGCTGGTGCTTTTTCCTCATTGACATCAGTAGGGAGTCTTCAGCTTTCAATAACAACTTGGGTTTCTTTTCAGCATCCTTTCTTAGAAAAAATAATTTTCCAAACTAAAAATCAAGAGTCATATTATCATCATTATTAATAGCGACTCTATTGTTTCCAATACAGACTACCAGAAACATAACAACTTAAAACAACACACATTTATTATCTTAAGTTTAGGATGTCAGGAGTCTAAAATAGGTCAGTAGAACTGTTCCTTCTGGAGGCTCTAAGAATCTGTTTCCTTGGCTTTCCAGCCTTGAAAGAGTGCCTATATTTCTTGGCTTGTGGCCTCTTTCTCCATCTTTAAAGCCAGCTGTGTAGCAGCTTTTCTTCTCTGGGACCCCCTGCCTCCCTCTTTTAAGGCCCCTTGTGATAAAGTAGGCATATCTGGAAAATTCAGAATAATCTCCCATTTTAAGATCCCCAGTCACATCTGCAAAGTCCCTTTTGAATGTAAGGTGATATATTCACAGGTTCTGGGGATTAGGATGTGGATATCTCTGGGGGAACACTATTCTGTCTACTACAGTTACCATTTATAAAATGTATTCTATGTGACAGGTACTATGCCAGAAGCATATCATGTAATTTTGTTATTCTTTAAAACAACTATGTGGTTGTTTTACTGAAGACAAAATGAAGGCTGTGAAGAGTTCAGAAGGTCTCTCTCCTAAACTCTAAACTGGTCAGTCTGTCCACTGACATCTCTACCTGAATATCTGTCTAATAGGACTCTCAAACTTAACCTGTCCAAAGCTAAACCCTTGTGATTCCTCCCTACAACCTGCTCTACCAGCAGAAATCCTCATTTTGATAATGGTGCCATCCTTCCAGCTGCTCAGGCTATCAGAATAACTATTTACTCCCCACTCTCTCTCACATCTCAAGTTTGACCTGTCACAAATCCTCTTGGCTGTACCTTCAAAGTATATCCAGAATTTGACCACGTCTCACCACTAACATTGCTGCTGGTCAGGCCCAAGTTCCCATCATCCCTCCCTTGGATGATCACAGCAGCCTTCTAATCAGTCTTCCTCTTTCTGCCCTTACCTCAAATTAACATAATTTCAACAGCCAGAGTGATCTTTTCAAAAGCATGTTTAAAACACTCCAATGGAGCTTTCTGGGATTAAAGATAGCAGCAGGAGAGGTGAGATACAGCCTTCCTCCTAAAACCGCATATAATATGAAAATATAATTAATACAACTAATCCTGAAAGAGCAAGAGGAAACAGGACTGCACCAGACTGCATACACCTGCAGAAAAGAGCAGACCTCACAGAACAGGGTAATGTACCAAAGCTGTGGCCCAGCAGGACCCAAGCCCTTCCCCAACCCCAGTTCACTGGCAGGAGGAAGAGAAACTGAGCAGGGAGGAAGTGGAGGCCTGAGACTGCTGAATACCTAACTCCAGAGATCTGCTCTGGGAGCACAAATTCACATTTCATGGTTCTTGCATGATACTCTCGTGATTACAAGGTTGAAAAGCTAAGACAGGCAAAATTACTGGAGAGACTGAGATTCCAGCTGCTTGTGGAAAGCAGGGATCCATATCCGGCTGCTCTGGGACAAAAGAAGGGTGGGCAGTCTGAGAGACTTCCTAACAAGGAAGCCCTTAGCAAGAGGGCTGCTAAAGGGGCAAGGATTGCACAGAGCTTACTGCTCAGGAGAAAGGGCAGGTAGACAAAATTGTCTGGGTGCACTCTGCCCAGCAGGTTGGGAGCTTTGCCCAGCAGGTTGGGAGCTTTGCCATATAGACTTTCATATTTAAGGAGGAAAAAGAAATCTTCCTCAGACGATCTTCAGATGCTGCAGCTCCCTGGCTGGCTACACAGCTCCAAGGACCCGTCCGTGATATGCAGCCTACTATGCCTTTCTCCCAACCAGCCCCACCTGGCTCGCAAACGGGCAAACCCTACCCTGGCAATAGCCCAGCCAGAGGGAATATCTATCTACAGCAACTACAAACACAAAGCATAGAGGCTTATACCTGTGTGCTCAGCCCACTGGTTTAAGCAGTGGAGACAGGCATACCAGCCGGGAAGCAGAAAACAGCTCTTTCGTTCTCCCAGGCACCAATACCACTCTGCTGCGACCCTCAACATTGCTTCAGGGGCTAAGCAGCTCCAGAGAGTAGAGCTTCTGGGCACTAGAGGGCACCATATACAAATATGAAACACCAAAGGAACCTGGTTCAGAGTAAAATTATTAATACAACTCCTGGGAAACATTTAAATGACATTGACTTCATGACTCTTCCTGAAAGGGAGTTCAAAATAAAACTCATTAACATGCTCATGGAGGTACAGAAAGGTATTCAAGAACTCAGGAATGAATTCTGGTTGGAGATCTAATTGTTGAAGAGCACAATGGATGGTATTAAAAGGAGACTGGATACAGTGGAGGACACGATAAATGAAATAGAAACTAGAGAAGAGGAATACAAAGAAGCTGAGGCACAGAGAGAAAAAAGGATCTCTAAGAGTGAAAGAATATTGAGAGAACTGTGTGACCAATCCAAACAGAACAATATTCGCATAATAGGGGTACTAGAAAAAGAAGAGAGAGAAAAAGGGATAGAAAGTGTCTTTGAGGAGGTAATTGCTGAAAACTTCCCCAATCTGGGGAAGGTGATACTCTCTCAAGCCTGGAGGTGCACAGACCTCCCAACACAAGGGACCCAAGGAAGACAACATCAAGACATATAGTAATTAAAATGGCAAAAATCAAGAATAAGGACAGACTATTAAAAGCAGCCAGAAAGAGAAATAAGATCACATACAGAGGAAAGCCCATCAGGCTATCATCTGACTTCTCAACAGAAACCTTACAGGCCAGAAGGGAGTGGCATGATGTATTTAATGCAATGAAGCAGAAGGGCCTTGAACCAAGAATATTTTATCCGGCAAGATTATCATTTAAATTTGAAGGAGGAATAAAACAATTTACAGATAAGCAAAACCTGAGAGAACTTACCTCCCACAAACCATCTCTACAGTGTATTTTGGAGGGACTGCTATAGATGGAAGTATTCCTAAGGTTTAATAGCTGTCACCAGAGGTAATAAAACCACAGTAAAGAAAGAACAGCTAATTACTACGAAAATGCAAAATTAAATTAACTATCCCCAAAGTCAATCAAGGGATAGGCAAAGAGTACAGAATATGATACCTAATATATAAAGAATGGAGGAGGAAGAAAAAGGAGGAAGAAAAAAGAAAGAATCTTTAGATTGTGTTTGTAATAGCATATTGAGTTAAATTAGACTCTTAGATAGTAAGGAAGTTAACCTTGAACCTTTGGTAACCAAGAATCTAAACCCTGCAATGCCAATAAGTACATACCTATCGATAATCACTCTAAATGTAAATGGACTGAATGCACCAATCAAAAGACATAGAGTCACTGAATGGATAAAAAGGCAAGACCCATCTATATGCTGCCTACATATAGGCTTACTTTAAACCCAAAGACATACACAGACTAAAAGTGAAGGGATGGAAAAAGATATTTCATGCAACTAATAGGGAGAAAAAAGCAGGAGTTGCAGTATTTGTATCAGACAAAATAGACTTCAAAACAAAGAAAGTAAGAAGAGACAAAGAAGAATATTACATAATGATAAAGGGTTCAGTCCAACAAGAGGATATAACCATTACAAATATCTATGCACCCAACACAGGATCACCTGCATATGTGAAACGAATAACAACAAAATTGCAGGGGAAAATAGAATGCAATGCATTAATTCTAGGAGAATTCACCACTCCACTCACTGCAAAGGACAGATCAACCAGACAGAAAGTAAATAAGGAGACAGAGGCACTGAACAACACATTAGAAAAGATGGACCTAACAGACATCTACAGAGCTTTACACACAAAAACAGCAGAATACACATTCTTCTCAAGTGCACATGAAACATTTTCAAGAATAGACCATATACTAGGCCACAAAAAGAGCCTTGGTAAATTCAAAAAGATTGAAATTGTACCAAGCAGTTCCTCAGAGCACCAAGGTATGAAACTAGAAATAAATTATGCAAAGAAAATGAAAAATCCCCAAAATACATGAAAGCTTCACAACATGCTCCTAAATAACCAGTGGATCAAGGACCAAATAAAAACAGAGATCAAGCAATATATGGAGACAAATAACAGCAATAATTCAACATTGCAAAATCTGTGGGAAGCAGTGAAGGCCGTGCTAAGAGGAAAGTATATTGCAATACAGGCCTACCTCAGGAAAGAAGAACATCCCATATGAGCAGTCTAAACTCACAATTAACAAAACTAGAAAAAGAAGAACAAATAAGGCGCAAAGTCAGTAGGAGGAGGGACATAAAAAAGATTAAAGCAGAAATAAATAAAATCCAGAAGAATAAAACAATAGAAAGAATCAATGAAAGCAAGAGCTGGTTCTTTGAGGATGTAAACAAAATAGATAAACCCCTAGCCAGACTTATCAAGAAAAAAAGAGAGTCTACTCACATAAACAAAATCAGAAATGAGAAAGGAAAAATCACTATAAATACCACAGAAATACAAAGAATTATTAGAGAATACTATGAAAAATTATATGGTAACAAACTGGATAACCTAGAAGAAATGGACGATTTTCTAGAAAAATACAGCCTTCCAAGGTTGACCCAGAAAGAAACAGAAAATACGAACAGAACAATTGCCTGCAATGAAATTGAACTGGTAATCAAAAACCTACCTAAGAACAAAACCCCTGAACTAGATGGCTTCACTGCTCTTTTTATCAAACATTTAGTGAAGACCTAATACCCATCATCCTTAAAGTTTTCCAAAGAGTATAAGAAGAGGGAATGCTTCCAAATTCATTCTATGAGGCCAGCATCACTCTAATACCAAAACAAGGCAAAGACATCACAAAAAAACAAAATTACAGACCAAGATCCCTGATGAACATAGATGCAAAAATACTCAACAAAATATTAGCAAACCAAATTCAAAAACACATCAAAAAGATCATCCATCATAATCAAGTAGGATTTATTCCAGGGATGCAAGGATGGTACATTTGAAAATCCATCAACATCATCCACCACATCAACAAAAAGGACAAAATCCACATGATCATCTTCATAGATGCTGAAAACCATTTGACAAAATTCAACATTCTTTCATGATAAAAACTCTCAACAAAATGGGTATAGAGGGCAAGTACCTCAACATCATAAAGGCCATATATGACAAACCCACAGCCAACATTATACTTAACAGCAAGAAGCTGAAAGCTTTTCCTTTAACATTGGGAACAAGACAAGGATGCCCACTCTCCCCACTTCTATTCAACATAGTACTGGAGGTCCTAGCCACGGTAATCAAACACAAAGAAATAAAAGGCATCCAGATTGGTAAAGAAGAGGTTAACCTGTCCCTTTTTGCAGATGACATGATATTGTACATAAAAAAAACCCTAAAGAATCCACTCACAAACTACTATGTCCAATATCTGAATTCAGGAAAGTTGCGGGATACAAAATTAATACGCAGAAATCTGTGGCATTCCTATACACTAACAATGAACTAGCAGAGAGAGATCAGGAAAACAATTCCATTAACAGTTGCATCAAAAAGAATAAAATATCTAGGAATAAACCTAACCAAGGAAGTGAAAGACCTATACCATGAAAACTACAAGACACCCATGAGAGAAATTAAAGAAGATACCAATAAATGGAAACACATTCCGTGCTCATGGATAGGAAGAATTAATATTGTCATAATGGCCATCCTGCCTAAAGCAATCTACAGACTCAATGCAATCCCTATCAAAATACCAACACCATTCTTCAAAAAACTAGAGAAAATTGTTCTAAAATTCATATGGAACCAAAAAAGACCCCAAATAGCCAAAGCAATCCTGAGAAGGAAAAATAAAGCAGCGGGGATTATGCTCCCCAACTTCAAGCTTTACTACAAAGCCACAGTAATCAAGACAACTTGGTACTGGCACAAGAGCAGCCCCATAAACCAATGGAACAGACTAGAGAGCCCTGATATAAACCCAACCATATATGGTCAATTAATATATGATAAAGGAGCCATGGACATACAATGGGGAAATGACAGCCTCTTCAACAGCTGGTGTTGGCAAAACTGGACAGCTACATGCAAGAGAATGAAACTGGATTATTGTTTAACCCCATACACAAAAGTAAACTCGAAATGGATCAAGGACCTGAATGTAAGTCATGAAACCATAAAACTCTTAGAGAAAAATATAGGCAAAAATCTCCTGAATATAAGCATGAGCAATTTCTTCCTGAACACATCTCCTCAAGCGAGGGAAAGAAAAGTAAAAATGAACTCATGGGACTACATCAAACTAAAAAGTTTCTGTACAGCAAAGGACACCATCAACAGAACAAAAAGGCTTCCTACAGTATAGGAGAATATATTTGTAAATGACATATCCAACAAGGGGTTAACATCCAAAATATATAAAGAACTTACATTCCTCTACACCCAAAAAGGGAATTACCCGATAAAAAAATGGGCAGAGGATATGAAAAGAGAGTTCTCCAAAGAAGAAATTCAGATGGCCAAGAGACACATGAAAAGATGCTCCACATCACTAATCATCAGGGAAATGCAAATTTAAACCACAGTGAGATATCACCTCACACTAGTAAGGAGGGCCAGCATCGAAAAGACTAAGAACAACAAATGCTGGTGAGGATGGAGAGAAAGGGGAACCCTCCTACACTGCTGGTGGGAATGTAAGCTTGTTCAAGCATTGTGAAAAGCAATATGGAGGTTCCTCAAAAAACTAAAATTAGAAATACCATTTGGCCTGGGAATCCCACTCCTTGGAATTTACCCAAAGAATACAACTTCTCAGATTCAAAAAGACATATGCACCAGTATGTTTATTGCAGCACTTTTTACAATAGCCAAGATATGGAAGCAACGTAAGCATCCATCAGTAGATAAATGGATAAAGAAGATGAAGTAGTACATATACACAATGGAATACTACTCAGCCATAAGAAAGAAACAAATTCTAACATTTGCAACAACATGGATGGAGGTGGAGGATATTATGCTCAGTGAAATAAGCCAGGCAGAGAAAGACAAGTGCCAAATGATTTCCCTCATTTGTGGAGTATAACAACAAAGCAAAACTGAAGGAACAAAATAGCAGCAGACTCAGAGACTCCAAGAAGGAACTAGTGGTTACCAAAGGGGAGGAGTGTGGGAGGGCTGGTGGGGAGGGTGGAAGAAGGGGATTGAAGGGTATTATGTTTAGTACACATGGTGTCGAGGATCAAGGCGAAAACAGTGTAGCACAGAGAAGGCAAACAGTGAACATGTGGCATCTTACTACACTGATGGACAGTGACTGCATTGGGGTAAGGGTGGCGACTTGATAATATGGGTAAAAGTAGTAACCACATTGTTTTTTCATGTGAAACCTTCATAAGAGTGTATATCAATACTACCTTAATAAAAAAAAGAAAAGAAAATTAATTAATCAATTAATTTATTTAAAAAACCCCACTCCAATGCCTTTCTACCTTGTTCAGAAGAAAAGCTGAAATTCTTTCTATAATCTCCAAGGCCGTACATGCTGTGACTTCACCCCCTCCTACACCCCTTACTCAGTTCACTCCAGAACATGGACTTTCTTGCTTTTCTTTGAGCCTCCCAAGTATGCCCCCAACTCAGGGCTGTGTGTTCATTACTTTCTCTGTGTGGAGTATCTTCCTTGAGATATTGGCTTAATAGACTTCCTTACCTCCTTCTAGTATTTGCTCAGGTGTCATTCTGTAGGTAAGCCTTTTCTAGGTACTCTACCTAAAATATTACCCCCATCCATAATATTTTATATTCCCCCTTTTTGCTTTATGTTTTTCTTCTTAGTACTTATCTCCATCTAACCTACTCTATATATTACTTATATAATAATAGGCATATGCATGAGTATATAGTTGTGGTAGCTAGTCTCCACAGTGACCCCCAGGGAGTTTAGCCTCTTGGTATTCAAGCACCCTCTCAAGTTGAATAGGGAAGACCTGTATAATCCATAGGATAATTCACAAAACATAGTGTGTGACTCCAAAACTAGGTAATATAAGACACTGCACCTTTTGCCTTGCTCTCTCTTGTATCACTCACTCCAGAAGAAGCTTCCATGTTGTAAAGACAGTCAGACAGCTCTAGGGAGAGGTCCACATGCAGAGGAAATGAAGCCTCTTGCACAGTGCACACCAAACTATCCACCCATGTGAGGGAACCATCCTGGAAGTAGACCTTCCAGCCCCACTCAAGTTTTCAGATGATTACAGCCCCTGTCAATATCTTGACTACAACCCCATGAGAAACCCTGAGCTAGAACTCAACTAAACTGCTTCCAAATTCCTGGCACACAGAAATTAATGAAGAAAAAACAATGGAAATCAAACTATGACTCACAATGAATGTAAGAAGCATCCTGATTTTAGAGATGTAGAAAAAACTGTGCATTTTTGAATTGATGAAATATTAATGATGTTTACTGTCATTGTGGTTTTCTCCACATAATCTCCATGAAGGCAGGATTTGGTTCACTGCAGACCCAGTGTTTAGCACAGGGACCAGCACATAAGAGGCTTAACAGATGTTGGATGAATGAATAAAAATTAACTTGCACAAGGCATGTTGTTTAAATGTGGTAGAGCTGGGATTCAAACTCAGGTCTTTGATTCTAAAGCTTATGCTCTTTTTCATACCCATTCTTCAGGATATAGTTTATTATCATCTTATTTTTACTCAATCCTCCTCTTCTACTAAGAAGACAGGTACAGGAATAATAACATCCAGCTAACACTAATGGAGTTATCACCATGTCTAAGATTGTTCTAAGCATATTGTATGTATTAATTTATCTAATCTTCACCACACAACCAGATGGTAGGTACTATTGTTATCCACATTTATGAGGAAACTAAAGGCACAGAAAGGTAAAGTGATTGACCCAAGGTCTCATAACTAGTTATAGCTGTCTCGAGTAAAAGTTGTATGTTCTTTCCTCCAACCTTACCTCAACTTTCTGAAGGAAAGACCTGAAATATTTCTTTATATGCCTAAGGTATTTGGCAAATCTAGGGTCTCTAAATATTTTCTAGTGCTGCATTGTTCAGTCCCTATTGAAAGACAACAACTTCTATTTGCAGCTAGTATCTTGGGAAATTTTTAAATTCTTGGGAAATTAAAAATGCTGTCATTTCCATACTAACACTTAAAAACTTTCCTTGAAAATTCTGGTTTTAATTCTTACTTATATTACAATTTCTAAATTGGATATGAATATAATACCCCCTATGTGAACACCAGTGTCTATGAATAGACACTTGAACTATAATAAAGCTTAAATGTGATCAGTGTTTTATAAACACTTCCATTTAGAAGGCACTTACATAATCTTCATGGTAACATTTGAGAACCTTTCAGGGAAGGTATTCTTTCCATTTTACAGATGAGAAAATTGACAGTCAAAAAAATTACAGTATCCTCTTAAGGTTAGATGGGTAGGGGAAGAGTCAAGCCAGGCATTTTCTAAACCCTAGTCCAGTCCCTCACATTGATTAGATAGCTGTTGGCATGGTTTGTACTCACCTGTGGTAATTAAGTCAAGTGCAGCAGGAACTCCAATGAGTCTGGGAAGAAGCTGGGTACCTCTTGCACCAGGAATGATTCCTAGCAAAACTTCTGGGAAGGCAACTTGAGCCTATCAAAATTTTGAAGGCATGAAAGTTATTAGAATGAGATGATATACAGAGTCAAGGCAAGTATTCCCCAGGATTTTCCACACTCCCCAGGATTTTCCACACTCTCAAAAACATTGTTTCAATGAATTCAGCAAAAGTTTCTATAGGGCAAATTAGTACACACTCTCTCTTTTAATTAAAGCAAAAGCAGAGATGTGCTGTCATAGTCTTCATGTTGCAACACATCTCTAGCTTCTTACACAGTTTTTTTCTCACTCTATTATTACCTGCCTCAGCCAACAAAAATAACAGTTTTCAGGAACAGCTTTATGGAGTCCTGAAAGAGCCAGGCAGCCAAGAAATTAAAAAGACAACCCACAGAATGGGAGAGAGTATTTGCTAATCATATATCTAGAACATATAAAGAACTTTTACACCTCAATAATAAAAAGACAAATAATCCAATTAAAAATGGGGAAAGGACCTGAACAGACATTTCTCCAAAGAGGAGATACACAATGGTCAATATACACATGAAGAGATACTTGATATCATTAGCCACCAGAAAAATGCAAATTAAAGCCACAACAGGTTACTACTTCACACCCACTAGGATGGCTATAATAAAAAAGATAAACAGTAACTAGTGTTAGAGAGGATGAGGACAGTACAAAACCCTTATACACTGCTGGTGGGAATGCCACTTTAGAAAACAATTTGGCAGTTCTCTAAAGGTTAAATATAGAGTTAACATATGACCCAGCAATTCTGAGTACATATTGACAAAAGACAAAAACATACCCACAAAAAAACTGGTACACAAATTTTCATAATGTCATAGTTCATAAAAGCCAAAAAATAGAAACAACCCAAATGTTCATCAACTGAAGACCAGATAAAAAAAACATAGTATATCTATATAAGGGAATATTATTTGGCCATGGAAAGGAACAAAGTACTAATACATGTTACAACATAGGTGAACCTCAAAACATTAGGCTAAGCAATAGGACCTATTGTAAAAGACAACATATTGTATGATTACATTTATATGAAATGTCTAGAATAGGCAAATCCATAGGGACAGAACATAGATTGAAGATTGTTTAGGACCAGGGGACAAGGGAGATGGCCCATTACTACTAAAGGGTACAAAGTTTTTGGGGGGGGTAATGAAATGTTCCAAAATCAACTGTGGTAATGGTTGCACAACTTTGTGAATACACTAATATGCCATTCAATTCTACACTTTAAATGAACAAATTATAGAGTATTTGAATTATATCTCAATAAAGTTATTTAAAAAAAGGGGGGGGGCAGAAAACTCAGTCCAGAAAAGAGGGTGAGCTTGAGTCCTTTCTCACCTCTTCCAGCCATTTAAAAATGGCCAAAGCTCTTGTTAGTCATATTACAGGTGCAAGGATGGGAGGAGGAAGTTACTTATATGCAGACTGCCATTTACCGACACTGTGATACAAACAGTTCCAAAATACCTAGAATATTTGAGCCTCTCTCACACAAGGTTTCCTGAAAATTAATTTCCTAACATTAATAGATGATCACTATTTTTTCCATCACTGTTTGTCCCCATCCGCTAACTTATTATTGCCTGTACATTAGATCTGCACTCAGTGTGCACAGGGTCATGGCAAGAGAACACAGATAAAGGAGCCCTTAGGATATGTGTCTTTATTTATAAGCTTTTAGAAAAATGAAAACACTATATGGAAATGTTTAAATAAATAATGTTATACATGTAAGACAGAAAATTATGCAGCCATTTAAAATGATATTTTTAAAAAGAATATTCGTAATAAAATGAACAGTGAATTTTTCACCAGAAACGACAGAAACCAGAAGGCTGTGAGTGGGATGAAATATTCAAAATACTGAGAGGAAAAAAAATCTGTCAAACAGGAATTCTACATCCAGCAAAACTAGTCTTTGAAAATGAAGGCAAATTAAGACATTTGCAGATATACAAAAATTGAATATGCTACTAGCAAATCTGCCCTATAAGAAATTCTTAATGCTGAAATGAAAAGACATTAGAAAGTAACTCAATTTCAGCAACGGTGAAGCTAGGGAGGGCCAAGCTGGGCCGAGGATTTGGATTTCATCCTCCTCCCAACCCTTTGACACTCTCCCAAGCCCCTTAGCAAAATGGTTTGATTTCTTACCCCCCAAAAAAAGAAAGAAAGAAACTCAAATCCACATGAAGGAACCCCATTTGTTAACAGTGGTAAAGGTAACTATATAGGTAAATATAAAAGATGGTATTAATGTAATTTTCTTTATAAGTCTTTTCCAGATAGAATAAAAAGACTGCTACATTAAGCAACTAACTATAAAGCTATGCTGATGGGCACACAATGTGTAATGATATAATCTGTGTCAGTAACAGCATAAAGGGGGTGGATAATAGAACTGTATGGGAGCAAATTTGTTGTATACTATTGAAATTAAATTGGCATTAATCTGAAATTGATTGTATATATTAAGATGTTAATCATAATCCCCAGGGCAACCACCACAAAGAAAATAACTAAAAAATACATAGTAAAAAAAACCAAGAGAATTAAAATGGTACTAGAAAATATCTATTTAATACAAATGAAAGAATTAATGTAGGAATTGAGAAACAAAAAAGGCATAGAAAACAAATAGCAAAATGGCAAAGTCCTTCCTTATCAGTAATTACATTAAATATAAATTGATTAAACTTTCTAAAGGCAGAGTTGGCAGAATGCATAAAGAATATTTAATAACAAGTTTAAAGAACTAGCATTAAAAAAATAAGAGTACCACGAAATTCAAGATGGCAGCATGAGAGGTGAGACAGAGAACTCCTCCGAAAACCACAGATAGTGTATATATATAATTAATACAACTAACCCTAAAACAGCAACAGGAAAGAAGGCTGCACCAGACTGCATACAGACCTCACGAACAGAGCAGACCTCATGAAACAGGGTAACATACGAAAGCCTTGATCCGGCAGGACTGAGGCCATTCCCTGACCCCAGCTCACTGGTGGGAGGAAGAGAAATAGAGTGGGGGGAGGGGATGGGAGCCTGGGACTGCTGAAAACCCAGCCCTGGAGATCTGCTTTGTGAGCAGAAACCTACATTGTGTGGTGCTCTGGAGGATGGGGAGCTGGGACAAGCGGAGTGCTTGAGAAACAGATTACGGCCATTTGCAAAGGATGGGATCCACACCCGGCCGCTGTGGGACAAGGGAAAGGCAGGCGGTCTGAGAGGTTTCCCAGCAGCAAGGGGGCTGCAGAAGGGGCGGGGTTTACACGGAGCTTGCTGCACGGGAGAAGGGATAGGGGGACACGGTTGTCTGGGTGCGCTCTGCCCAGCAGATTGGGAACTTGGGAAGCTTCAGGCACTCCACCCACCCTGGCTGGCTACTCATCTCCAAGGACCCCCACTGTGACACGCAGCCTACCAAGCCTTCCTCCTGGTCTTCCAGCACTGGCTTGCAAACAGGCAGTTACTGCTCTGGCATCAGGGAAGCCAGAGAGAGGCTCCCCATACAACAGCTAGAGACACCAAGCACAGAGGCTTACACCTGTGTGCTTTGCCCACTGGCTGTGATACTGGAGACAGGCAGGGCAGATGGGAATCAGGAAACAGATTTTCCTGCCCCAAGGCACCAGCTCCACTCCCCTACAACCCCAACCTCACTCTAGGGGCTGAGCAGCTCTAGAGACCGGAGCTTCTGGGCAACAGAGGGCACCACTCAGAAATATGAAACGTCAAAAGAACGTTTCATATTTGGTACAGACCAAAATCTCACAAACCCAAGGAAAAGGACCAAATGAAACTAAACTCACCAATCTTCCTGAATAAGATAAAAATCATAAACATGCTTATGGAGGTACAGAAAAATATTCAAGAACTCAGAAACGAATTTAAGACAGAGATTCAATCATTAAGAAATTCCATATCCAAAATAAAACATACAAAGGAAGGATTTAAAAGCAGAATAGATGTAGTAGAAGAGATGGTAAATGGAACAGAAATTAGAGAAGAGGAATACAAAGAAGCTGAGGCACAGAGAGAAAAAAGAATCTCTAAGAATGAAAGAATATTGAGAGATCTGTGTGACCAATCCAAATGGAACAATAGTCACATAATAGGGGTACCAGAAGAGAAGAAAGAAAAAGAGGTAGAAAGTGTCTTTGAGGACATAATTGCTGAAAACTTCCCCAATCTGGGGAAGGAGATAGTCTCTCAAGACATGGAGATGCACAGATCTCCCAACAGAAGGGACCCAAGGAAGACAACATCAAGACATACAATAATTAAATGTCAAAGATCAAGGATAAAGACAGACATTTAAAAGCAGCTAGAGAGAGAAAAAAGATCACATACAAAAGAAAACCTATCAGGCTATCATCAGACTTCTAAGTAGAAAACTTACAGGGCAGAAGGGAGTGGCATGATATATCTAATGCAATGAAGCAGAAGGGCCTTGAACCAAGAATACGCTACTCGGCAAGGTTATCATTTAAATTTGAAGGAGGGATTAAACAATTTTCAGATAAGCAAAAGCCGAGAGAATTTACCTCCTACAAACCACGTCTACAGTGCATTTTGGAGGGACTTCTATAGATGGAAGTATTCCTAAGACTAAATAGATGTCACCCAAGGGATAGACAAAGAGTACAGAATATGATTCATAACATACAAAGAATGGAGAAGAAAAAGGAGGAGGAGAAAAAAAGAATCTTCAGGTTGTGTTTGTAATGGTATACAAAGTGAGTGAAATTAGATGGTTAGATAGTAAGGGAATTACCCTTGAACCTTTGGTAGCCACAAATCTAAAGCCGGCAATGGCAATAAGTACATACCTATCGATAATCACCCTAAATGTAAATGGTCTGAAGACACCAATCAAAAGACGTAGAGTCACTGAATGGATAAAAAAACAAGACCCATCTAGATGCTGCCTACAAGAGACTCGCTTCAAACCCAAAGACATACACAGTCTAAAACTGAAGGGATGGAAAAAGATATTTCATGCAACTAATAGGGAGAAAAAGGCAGGAGTTGCAGTACTTGTATCAGACAAAATAGACTTCAAAACAAAGAAAATAAGAAGAGACAAAGAACATTACATAATGATAAAGGGGTCAGTCCAACAATAGGATATAACTATTATAAATATCTATGCACCCAACACAGGAATGCCTAGATATGTGAAATAAATACTAACAGAATTAAAGGGGGAAATAGACTGCAATGTATTCATTTTGGGAGACTTCAACACACCACTCACTCCAAAGGATAGATCAACCAAATAGAAAATAAATAAAGAGACACAGGCACTAAATAACGTATTAGAAAAGATGGAGCTAACGGACATCTACAGAACACTCCATCCAAAAGCAACAGGATACACATTCTTCTCAAGTGCACATGGAACATTTTCAAGAATAGATCATATATTAGGCCACAAAAAGAGCCTCAGTAAATACAAAAAGATTGGAATTGTACCAACCAGCTTCTCAGATCACAAATGCATGAAACTAGAAATAAATTACTCAAAGAAAATGAAATAGCCCAGAAACACATGGAGGCTTAATAACATGCTCCTAAATAATCAATGGATCAATGACCAAATAAAAACTGAGATCAAGCAATATATGGAGACAAATGACAATAATAATTCAACACCACAAAGTCTGTGGGATGCAGCAAAGGCTGTGCTAAGAGGAAAATATATTGCAGTACAGGCCTACCTCAGGAAAGAAGAACAATCCCAAAATGAACAGTCTAAACTCACAATTAATGAAACTAGAAAAGGAAGAACAAATGAGGCCCAAAGTCAGTAGAAGGAGGGACATAATAAAGATTACAGCAGAAATAAATAAAATTGAGAGGAATAAAACAATGGAAAGAATCAATGAAAGCAGGAGCTGATTCTTTGAAAAAATAAACAATATAGATAAACCCATAGCCAGATTTATCAAGAAAAAAAGAGTTTACACACACAAACAGAATCAGAAATTAGAAAGGAAAAATCACTATGGACACCACAGAAATACAAAGAATTATGAGAGAATACTATGAAAAAATTATATGGCAACAAACTGGATGACCTAGAAGAAATGGACAACTTTCTAGAAAAATACAACCTTCCAAGGCTGACCCAGGAAGAAACAGAAAATCTGAATAGACCAATTACCAGCAAAGAAATTGAATTGGTAATCAAAAAACTACCTAAGAAGAAAACAGCAGGACCAGATGGTTTCACTGCTGAATTTTATCAAACATTTAGTGAAGTCCTAATACCCATCATCCTTAAAGTTTTCGAAAAAGTATAAGAGGAGGGAATACTCCCAAACTCATTCTACGACGCCAACATCACTCTAATACCAAAACCAGGCAAAGACACCACACAAAAAAGAAAATTACAGACCAATATCCCTGATGAACATAGATGCAAAAATACTCAACAGAATAGTAGCAAACCAAATTCAAAAATACATGAAAAAGATCATCCATCATGATCAAGTGGGATTCATCCGAGGGATGCAAGGATGGTACAACATTCAAAAATCTATCAACATCATGCCTACACCAACAAAAGAAGGACAAAAACCACATGATCATCTCCATAGATGCTGAAAAAGCATGGAACAAAATTCAACATCCATTCATGATAAAAACTCTCAACATAATGGCTACAGAGGGCAAGTACCTCAACATACTAAAGGCTATATATGACAAACCCACAGCCAACATTATACTTAACAGCAAGAAGCTGAAAGGTTTTCCTTTAACATCGTGAACAAGACAAGGATGCCCACTCTCCCCACTTTTATTCAGCATAGCACTGGAGGTCCTAGCCACGGCAATCAGACAACACAAAGAAATAAGAGGTATCCAGAATGGTAAGGAAGAAGTCAAACTGTCCCTGTTTGCAGATGACATGATATTGTACATAAAAAACCCTAAAGAATCCCACCAAAAACTACTAGATCTAATATCTGAATTCAGTAAAGTTGTGGGATACAAAATTAATACACACAAATCCGTTGCATTTCTATACAACAACGGTGAACTAGCAGAAAGAGATCAGGAAAACAATTCCATTCACAATTACATCCAAAAGAATAAAGTACCTAGGAATAAATTTAACCAAGGAAGTGAAGGACTTATACTCTGAAAACCACAAGACATTCCTGAAAGAAATTAAAGAAGATACCAATAAATGGAAACACATCCCGTGCTCATGGATAGGAAGAATTAATATCAAAATGGCCAAACTGCCTAAAGCAATCTACAGATTCAATGCAATCCTTATCAAAATACCAACAGCATTCTTCAAGGAACTAGAGCAAATACTTCTAAAATTCATATGGAACCACAAAAAACCCCAAATAGCTAAAGCAGTCCTGAGAAGGAAGAATAAAGTGGGGGGAATTGTGCTCCCTGACTTCAAGCTCTACTACAAAGCCACAGTAATCAAGACAATTTGGTACTGACACAAGAACAGATCTATAGACCAATGGAACAGACTAGAGAGCCCAGATATAAACCCAAGCATATATGGTCAATTAATACACGATAAAGGAGGCATGGATATACAATGGGGAAATGACAGCCTCTTCAACATCTGGTGTTGACAAAACTGGACAGCTACATGTAAGAGAATGAAACTGGATTATTGCCTAACCCCATACACAAAAGTAAACTCAAAATGGATAAAGGACCTGAATGTAAGTCATGAAACCATAAAACTCTTAGAAAAAAACACAGGCAAAAATATCTTGGAGATAAGTATGAGCAACTTCTTCATGAACATATCTCCCCAGGCAAAGGATACAAAAGCAAAAATGAACAAGTGGGACTATATCAAACTAAAAAGCTTCTGTACAGCAAAGGACACCATCAGTAGAACAAAAGACATCCTACAGTATGGGAGAATATATTCATAAATGACATATCCGATAAGGGGTTGACATCCATACTATATAAAGAGCTTATGCACCTCAACAAACAAAAAGCAAATAAGCCAATTAAAAAATGGGCAGAGGACATGAACTGACACTTTTCCAAAGAAGAAATTCAGATGGCCAACAGGCACATGAAAAGACATCGCCAATCATCAGAGAAATGCAAATTAAAACCACAATGAGATATCACCTCACACCAGTGAGGATGGCCACCATCCAAAAGACAAACAACAACAAATGTTGGCAACGATATGGAGAAAGGGGAACCCTCCTATACTGCTGGTGAGAATGTAAATTAGTTCAACCATTGGGGAAAGCAATATGGAGGTTCCTCAAAAATATCAATATATTTAATAACCATAATATTGCACATGTAATTGTAGATTACTGATACCAAAATAAATTATTTTAAAAAATCAATATAGAAATACCATTTGACCCAGGAATTCCACTCCTAGGAATTTACCCTAAGAATACAGCAGCCCAGTTTGAGAAATACATATGCACCCCTATGTTTATTCCAGCGCTGTTTACAATAGCCAAGAAATGGAAGCAACCTAAGTGTCCATCAGTAGATGAATGGATTAAGAAGATGTGGAACATATACCACAATGGAATATTATGCAGCCATAAGAAGAAAACAAATCCTACCATTTGCAAAACATGGATGGAGCTAGAGGGTATTATGCTCAGTGAAATAAGGCAGGTGGAAAAAGACAAGTATCAAATGATTTCACTCATCTGTGGAGTATAAGAACAAAGCAATAACTGAAGGAACAAAACAGCAGCAGACTCACAGAATCCAAGAATGGAATAACAGTTACCAAAGGGCAAGGAAGTGGAAAAGATGGTTGGGAAGGGAGGGATAAGGGGGAAAAAGGGGTATTATAGCACACATAATCTAGCAAGGTGGGACACATGGGGAAGGAAGTATAACACAGAGAAGACAAGTAGTGATTCTATAGCATCTTACTACACTGATGGACAGTGACTGTAATGGGGTATGTGGTGGGGACTTGATAATAGGGGGAGTCTAGTAACTATAATATTGCTCATGTAATTGTACATTAATAATAGCAAAATAAAAAGTTAAAATAAAAAAATAATATTCTTAAGCAAATATGATTAAACAAGAGTACCAACAAATACAATAAAATTTGAAATGTAGTTTTTAAATAGTTTTTTAAAAAAATAATTGCAAAGAATATTAAGAGTATAAGAAAAATTATATAGAAAAAAACAGAAGGAAATAAAGTAGAACATTAAGTGGTTATTTCTGAACTGCAAGTTTATGGTGATATTGGTTTTTACCTTTATAACCTTGTATTTTCTAGTCTATTAAAATCACAAATAATATCTTTATTATTAGAAAAACGTATTACTTACAAAAATGTTATCATTATAAGACTGGTATCACAGACCTTGTTCTATATGTCCAATAGCCCAAATTAAATCTATTTCCAGAAATAAATGGATTTACTCATTTTGTGTTGTTTTGTAATAGAAACTTTTCTTCTTAGGTACTGATTAGATTTCACAAAACTGAAATCTTGAAGATAAGAAATGAAAATTTAAGTAAGCTCGTCAAAATATTTAATACGTCATAGTTCATGAGCTTCGCTCACTGGAACCTGATATGGGCCATAGTACTGGAGCAGAGTCCTGGAGCCCTCTGTGGACCCAGGAGTTCCCCTTAGTGGATCACGGGAAGGCTCAAGTGCTAGGGTCAAAAGAAGCAAAGGAACAGTCAGGCGACTCAGTGCAACAGCTACTTACCAGTCAGAATGGACACATTTCACCATTTCAGTAACAACTACCACAGTATTGGTACATAGCAGCTGAATGCTAGCAATACCTAAGAACTGCCAACGAATCTCAATTTCACGGCTACATTTAAGGTCTGCCTGAAGAAAAGTCCCCAGTACCAAGCCCCACGTGGAGCGTCAGCTGTCACCTCTGCACAGGCGATCCTATAGTGACAGCCCAGGGCCAGCTCCAGTCCCCCTCCTAGAGCCACGCCTTCAATTGCTGCCACCACAGGCTTCTCATTTCTCTGTATTTCATCTACCATATGTGCCAATGAGAGGCTGGAAGTTCTAGGAGCACTGAAGCTACGGATATCAGCCCCTAAGGACAAAGACAAGGAAAAAAGAGTTGAGAAAGACTTGAGCTTTGTTACACAGTAATAAGTTACCAGATAACCCTTAAGGAATCTCAGACTTTGGGCCCATGAAACATTTCATCCTCTGGCTGGAGACACAGTAAAGGAAAAAGAGCCTAGAAAATGCATAATGTTATGAGATAAAAATCCTAAATCTTTATCAGGAATCCTGTAATCTTATAAAATCTGTCCTTCCATATGATAGGTAGTAATTCTACCTTTAGAAAAATTAAAAAGCAGAGGGAAGGGGAATAGATTCTGGGATTGAATCAGCTCCTCCCATTGACTGCATGGTACTGCTCACCAACCCTACGCACAGCAATTGAGACCCACACCTTTGTTAAGGGCATGAGTCGTTTCAAGACCTCAGGGTAAAATGCATACATATTTGTGATTATTTACAGATTTAAAGAGTAAAATACTATATTTTTGTCTATGCCTTACTTTCTGTAAATTGGGATAATAATACTAACTTTATGCTGCAAACAGATGAAAGAAAACAGATTAATAATTTACTCAAGGTCACAAAGCCAGTTAGATACATGTGTTGGGAAAACTGAGAATTCACCAAAATATTACATTATTATCTCTATGTGATAATATTTGTGTTGATCTTTGAGTTCTTATGAATTTGGGCTATTTTTCAAATTTTCCATAATGCATGTGTTATTTTGATAATTAGGGAAAGAAATAAATGTTACTTTTATTGATCATAAAGATCAATTACAAAAACATAATTCTGAGCTCACTGATGAACATATAACTCACAAATATGTATGCATTTTACCTTGCGGTCTTATATTATGACTCATGCCCTTAACAAAGGTATGGGTCTCAATTGCTGCGTGTAGGGTTGGTGAGCAGTGTCATGCTATCAATAGGAGGGGCTGATTCAGTCTCAGAATCTGTTCCCCTTCTCTCTGCTTTTTAATTTTTCTAAAGGTAGAGTTGCTGCCTATCATATGGAACAATAGATTTTTGAAGACCTTAAGTTATCAAACCTTTTTGTCTCCTTCTTATATGAACGACGTGAAAATTAAATGAGAGTGTATTATAATATATATATTTTAGCAATATTGAGAGCATATGGTAAAACTACTTTTTTTTCCTTTTCCACATAACATTATACATTGCAAGCTTTTCCCCACAGCATTATCTATTCTTTGAAAACATTAAGCTTGGCACAAGTTAAAAAGTAATTACTTCATGTTCAGCCTGTTCACCTTTTCTTTTCTTTTCTTTTCTTTTTTTTTTTTTTTTTGCTACCTGCTCCTCATCTAGCATCAATTCAGGATTATGCTTTTTTCTCACCAACCCATCATAATTCAGAGTCTACTCTAGTGGTACTATGATTTTTATTTAGATTCTTTTTGTCATAGATAAACAAGATGTATTTCTGGATCTCAGGACTGTTATTCTTGTAACTCTAGATTAAAATGATTTTTCATGCAATAACGAACATTTACTGGATGAATACTTTATATCAGATACTGTGCAAAGTAGTTTCATATATTGTCTCATTTAATTTTCTTAATACCTGTGTTAATAGTATAACTATCCGCATTTTACAGGTAAGGAAGTTAAGGCTTTGAGATATTAAGTGACTAGTTCAGACATGGACCAATTATTGGTAGAATAATGATTTGAACTCTAGCAGTTTGACTCCAAAGCCCACATTCTTAAATGTTATACTACATTCTTCTATTTGCAGCATAAAGTTAGTATTATTATCTCAATTTACAGAAAGCAAGGCATAGACAAAAACATAGTTATTTCACTCTTTAACTGTTTATTTCTGACATATAGAGATGCAATTAATTTTTGGATATTGACTTTATATCCAGAAAAAATACTGAATTCTTATTAATTCAAATAATTTTCTGATAGCTCATTTTGATTTTTCTAAACACTATCATATCTTCTGGATAATTGTCTTGTTTCTTCCTTTCCAATTTCCATACCTTTTATTTCTTTTCCTAGCATTACTGGTGTAGTCAGGGCCTAGAATATCATGTCAAATAGAAATGGTGATAGAAGCCAGCCTTGTCTTACTCCATTCTCATAAGGAAAGCTTTCAATTTACCATTATTTTTTATGTTTCCTTAGCTTTTTAAAAGTAACTATCTTTTGCCTAAGACATTTCCTTTCTATACGTAGTTTACTAAGAATGTTTTCTTTAATGCATGTAAAGTATAATCATGTTTTTTCTGTACGTCTTGAAATAATTACATTATTTTTCTCTTTTAATCTTTTATGTCTTAATAGGATGAATTACATTGCTTTTCTAATGTTTAATCAGTCTGTATTTCTGGGATAATGCGAAGCAAGGGAGGCAAGAGCCGACTGTCCGCCCGATCCGCAGCCTCTGCCGTCCGCCGTCCCCGGAGACAATCAGACGCGACCATATGCTCACTCGAAGCAGGAACTCGTTTATTGCAGCGCAGAACACAGAATATATAGGGTGTGGTCTCTTCTGATTGGTTACACCTTATGCTAACAAGGCGACTTTCAAATTTCCAAACACGCACAGAGTTGTGCGCATGCGCAGTTGTCTCTGACGTAAGAGGCGGACCGGAGTGAGCACAGCTGAAATTCAAAGGGTTCTCAGCGGCCATTTTTGTGGCGAGGCTGAGATTCAAAAGGTTCTCAGCAGCCATCTTTGTGGCGCGGCTGAGATTCAAAGGTAGTTCCTTACATTACATGAGCAACATTATGGTTACAGGACACCTCCATCATCAAATCCAAACCAGTTACCCCATTACAGTCACTGTCCATCAGTGTAGTAAGATGCTATAAAATCACTACTTGTCTTCTCTGTGTTGTACAGCTCTCCCCGTGCCCACCCACCCTACATTATGTCTGCTAATCGTAATGCCCCTTTTTCATCCTTATCCCTCCCTTCCCAACCATCCTCCCCAGTCCCTTTCCCTTTGGTAACTATTAGTCCATTCTTGGGTTCTGTGAGTCTGCTGCTGTTTTGTTCCTTCAGTTTTGCTTTTTTTTATACTCCACATAAGACTGAAATCATTTGATACTTGTCTTTTTCTGCCTGGCTTATTTCACTGAGCATAATACCCTCTAGCTCCATCCATGTTGTTGCAAATGGTAGGATTTGTTTTCTTCTTATGGCTGAATAATATTCCACTGTGTATATATACCACATCTTCTTTATCCATTCATCTACTGATGTACACTTAGGTTGCTTCCATTTCTTGGCTATTGTAAACAGTGCTGTGATAAACATAGGGGTGCATTTGTCTTTTTCAAACTGGGCTGCTGCATTCTTAGGGTAAATTCCTAGGAGTTGAATTCTTGGGTCAAATGGTATTTCTATATTGACTTTTTTGAGGAAACTCCATACTGCTTTCCACAATGGTTGACTAACTTGCATTCCCACCAGCAGTGTAGGCGGGTTCCGTTTTCTCCACATCCTCGCCAACATTTGTTGTTGTTTGTCTTTTGGATGTTTGCCATCCTAACTAGTGTGAGGTGATATCTCATTGTGTTTTTAATTTGCAGTTCTCTGATGATTAGCCATGTGGAGCATCTTTTCATGTGACTGTTGGCCATCTGAATTTCTTCTTTGGAGAAGGGACTGTTGATCCTCTGCCCATTTTTTAATTGGATTGTTTGCTTTTTGTTTGTTGAGGTGTGTGAGCTCTTTATATATTTTGGATGTCAACCCTTTATCCGATACGTCATTTATGAATATATTTTCCCATGCTGTAGGATGTCTTTTTGTTCTACTGATGGTGTCCTTTGCTGTACAGAAGCTTTTTAGTTTGATATAGTCCCACTTGTTCATTTTTGCTTTTGTTTCCCATACCTGGGGAGATATGTTCATGAAGAAGTTGTGCATGTTTATGTCCAAGAGATTTTTGCCTATATTTTTTTCTAAGACTTTAAAGATTTCATGACTTACATTCAGGTCTTTGATCCATTTTGATTTTACTTTTGTGTATGGGGTTAGACAATGATTTGGTTTCATTCTGTTACATGTGGCTTTTCAGTTTTGCCAACACCAGCTATTGAAGGGGCTGTCATTTCCCCATTGTATATTCATGGCTCCTTTATCATGTATTAATTGACCACATATGTTTGGGTTAATATCTGGACTCTCTATTCTGTTCCACTGGTCTGTGGGTCTGTTCTTGTGCCAGTACCAAATTTTCTTGATTACTGTGGCTTTGTAGTAGAGATTGAACTTGGGAAGTGAAATCCCCCCTGCTTTATTTTTCCTTCTCAGGATTGCTTTGGCTATTTTGGGTCTTTTTTGGTTCCATATGAATTTTAGAACTATTTGTTCCAGTTCGTTGAAGAATGCTGTTGGTATTTTGATAGAGATTGCATTGAATCTGTAGATTGCTTTAGGCAGGATGGCCATTATGACAATATTAATTCTTCCTATCCACGAGCACAGAATGTGTTTCCATTTGTTGGTATCTTCTTTAATTTCTCTCAGGAATGTCTTGTAGTTTTCAGAGTATAGGTCTTTCACTTCCTTGGTTAGGTTTATTCCTAGGTATTTTATTCTTTTTGATGCAGTTGTGAATGGACTTGTTTTCCCAATTTCTCTTTCTTCTAGTTCATCATTAGTGTATAGAAATACAACAGATTTCTGTGTATTAATTTTGTATACTACAACTTTGCTGAATTCAGATATTACATCTAGTAGTTTTGGAGTGGAGTCTTTGGGGTTTTTTATGTTGAATATCATGTCATCTGCAAATAGTAACAGTTTGACTTCTTCTTTACCAGTCTGGATGCCTTGTATTTCTTTGTTTTGTCTGATTGCTGTGCATAGGACCTTTAGTACTATGTTGAATAAAAAGAGGGGGAGTGGGCATCCCTGCTTTGTTCTTGATCTTAGGTGAAAATCTTTCAGCTTCTCACTGTCAAGTAGATGTTGGCTGTGGGTTTGTCATATATGGCCTTTATTATGTTGAGGCACTTGCCCTATATATGCATTTTGTTGAGAGTTTCTGTCATGAATGGATGTTTGATTTTGTTGAATGCTTTTTCAGCATCTATGGAGATGATCATGTGGATTTTGTCCTTCTTTTTGTTGATGTGGTGGATGATGTTGGTGGTTTTTCGAATGTTGTACCATCCTTGCATCCCTGAGATGAATCCCACATGACCATGGTGTATGATCCTGTTGATGTATTTTTGAATTCGGTTTGCTTATATTTTGTTGAGTATTTTTGCATCTGTGTTCATCAGGGATATTGGTCTGTAATTTTCTTCTTTGTGGTGTCTTTGCCTGGTTTTGGTATTACAGTGATGCTGGCTTCATAGAATGAGTTTGGAAGTATTCCCTCCTCTTCTATTTTTTAGAAAACTTTAAGAAGAATGGGTATTATGTCTTCTCTAAATATCTTATAAAATTCAGTGGTGAATCCACTTGGCCCAGGGATTTTGTTCTTGGGTAGTTTTTTGCTTAACGATTCAATTTCATTGCTTGTAATTGGTCTGTTTAGATTTTCTGTTCCTTTCTTGGTCAGTCCTGGAGGGTGTATTTTTCTGGAAAGTTGTCCATTTCTTCTAGGTTATCTAGCTTGTTAGCATATAGATTTTCATAGTATTCTCTAATAATTGTTTGTTTATCTGTGGGGTCCATCATGATTTTTCCTTTCTCTTTTCTGATTCTGTTAATGTGTGTAGATTCTCTTTTTCTCTTAATAAGTCTGGCTAGGGGTTTATCTATTTTGTTTATTTTCTCAAAGAACCAGCTCATGGTTTCATTGATTTTTTTTCTATTGTTTTATTTTTCTGACTTTATTGATTTTTTTCTCTGATCTTTATTATGTCCCTCCTTCTGTTGACTTTGCACCTCATTTGTTCTTCTTTTTCCAGTTTCAATAATTATGACTTTATAGACTATTCATTTGAGATTGTTCTTCCTTCTTTAAATAGGCCTGGATTGCTATATATTTTCCTCTTAGAACTGCCTTCACTGTGTCCCACAGAAGTTGGGGTATTGTGCTGTTGTTGTCATTTATCTCCATATGTTGCTTGATCTCTGTTTTAATTTGGTCATTAATCCATTGATGATTTAGGAGCATGTTGTTAAGCCTCCATGTGTTTGTGCACCTTTTTGTTTTCTTTGTACAATTGATTTCTAGTTTTATACCTTTGTGATCTGAGAAGTTGGTTGGTAGAATTTCAATCTTTTTGAATTTACTGAGGCTCTTTTTGTGGCCTAGTATGTGGTCTATTCTGGAAAATGTTCCATGTGCACTTGAGAAGAATGTGTTGGGTGTAGAGTTCTGTAGGTGTTTGTTAGGTCCATAGTTCTAGTGTTTTGTTCAGTGACTCTGTGTCCTTACTTATTTTCTGTCTGCTTGACCTGTCCTTTGGAGTGAGTGGTGTGTTGAAGTCTCCTAAATGAATGCATTGCATTCTATTTCCTCTTCTAATTCTGTTAGTATTTGTTTCACATATGTCGGGGCTTCAGAGCTGTGTTACCACCCAGGCGGTTAGGCCACCTTAAGTTCCTTAAGATTTCCAGCCTGCTGGGCAGTGTGTGCCAGGACCATTTCGTCCAGCTTTGAAGCCCTTGTCCCTTTAAGACTTTTAAAAAGTGCCTGCTTTTCTTTTGTCCCAGGGGAGCCAGCTGTGGAGACCCGCTTATAGTCTCCATCTCGGATTTTACTTTTCCATTTCTCTAATATCCAGTACACCATGCAATGAGTGTCTATGCTTCCGGTGCAGATTACTAGGGCTGGTTATTTAGTAGTCCTGTGCTTCCACTCTCTCCCCACTCTGATTCTTTTCCTCCCACTGATGAGCTGGGGTAGGGGAAGTCCTTGGGTCCCGCCAGGTCATGGCATTGTAGCTTACCCTTTTCGTGAGATGCTGAGTTCTCACAGATGTAGATGTAGCCTGGCTATTGTACAGTATCTTCTGGTCTTTCTTTTAGGAATAGTTGTATTTGTTGTATTTTCAAAAATGTATATGGTTTTGGGAGGAGATTTCCATCATCTACTCACACCAGCATCTTGAGCCTTCTCTCAAATTCCCTCCTTTTTATTCTCTAAAACATTTATAAAATCAGAATAATATTCTCCTTGACTTTTCAGTTAAAGCTTGCCAATGAAGTCATCTGGGGTCAGAATTTACTCTGATTTTTGATTACTGATTCAATTTCTTTAAGGTTTTCTATTTCTTCTGAGTCAGTTTTGGTTAGTCCTGTTTTTCTACTTGTTCATAATATGTTCATTATCTTTTTTTAATGGCTACAACATCTGCAGTGATAGCCCTTCTGCCATTCTTTATATACATTGTGCCATCTCTTTTTTCTTGATCAATTTCTCCAGATGTTTGTCAATTTATTAATCATTCAAGGAACTAACTTTTGACATTGTTGTTCCTGTTGATTCACTGTTGTTTTCTATTTCATTAATTTGTCCTCTTCATGATTTTCTTTTGGGGCTTCATTTGGAGTCTGTTTTACTGTTTGTTTTGTTAGTTCCTTGATACAGATACTCAGCTCATAATGTTTCAGTCATTTTTCTTTTCTGATATAAATCTAATTTATAAATTTCCTATTAAATTTTGCTTAAGCTGTGTTCTTGAATGTATATGTGTCCTGGTTTCACTGTCATTCAGCTCAAAATATTTTCTAAATCCTATTACGATTTCTGCCTTGACTCAGAGGTCATTAAGAAATGAATTCAATTTCTAAACACATGAGAATTTCTGGTTGTATTTTTGTTATTGATTTCTAGTTGAACTGCACTGTTGTCAGAGAACATATTCTAACTGAAATTTACTAAGATAATATTTCATGATCCAGTATGTAGCCAATTGCTGTAGATGTTGCAGATCTGAAAAGAACGCATATATTTTCCAATTGCTGGGTGCATTGTTCTATATAAACCCATTAAGTCAAGCATGATAATCCCTAATGCTTTTCCAGAAAAATAACTTTTTCTGCCCCTGTACCCTAACTACATTCTCTCTGTTCGACCCTCTTTCTTACAAAGAAATATCAAATTCTACATAATTCTGGTCTCTCTCTCCATGCCTGACAGTCATTAATTTGGGCTCCTAACCTTAAGTTTCCAAACAGTGAATAAGTCATTTAATAGCTGGTTAATGTTCGGCACATTATTTTAATTTCTCTTAGGCTCAGTCTTCTCATCTGTAAATGGAAATTGTAGGATTTACTGAGGATTAAAATATAATATGTGTAAAAATACTATTTTCATTATTAATAAATAGCCTACATACTACTGGAATGTAGCAGGCAAGATAAATGGTAATTAATATAATGGTTAAAATTTTTGTATTTATTTATATTATATATTTTATTTTTATTATATTTATTTATTTGTCCAATATCTATTTCTTCTCAGGCTACCATAAACATACATTAAAATCCTCTGGCTACAGTAACAACACATAGGCCCTCATATTCACTTTTGTCAAAGGGTATAATATATTCATTTGGAAAAAGAGGAAAAGCTGCTATGGATATCACTGAATCACCATTTCAAATTCTTCTGCCATATTTTGTCAATATTTTTGCATATTCACAGACTAACCCATTAGAGAATGCTATGCTCACTGAGATGGGTGACTATCAGAAGAAAATGGACTCCATTTCAAGACACTGTGTGAAATAAACATAACATTTATTGAACAACTTCACGTTCAGGCACTGTACTAGGGACTTTCAGATACATTCTGTCATTTAATCTCACAAAGGCCTGTTAAGGTACATATGACTGCATCTAATTTATCAATAGAGAAACTGAGGTCTAGGACTTTAAAGGGATGTGCCCCAGCTCACACAGGTGGAGACATGCAAAGCAGGTATGTACCAGTAGGTTTATACTAGCAGGTATAATACCCATCAAGCCTGCAACTAAATGTCATCCAAAGGCCCAACTCAGTATCAAAAAACAAGGTCACAGTCTTCTCTGGGTTTCTTTTGTGACTGTCTCTTCACAATGTTTATAATTCCTGTTCAAGTCTCCCAGATCATTACCCACACTAAGGTATGACCCATAGGGCCAGCTACTGCAATATCAATCTCAGTCTGCAGCTGGATTACAGAGTAGTGGGAGAGGTTTAGACACTGGTTACCTGCACAGAATTTGCCATTTGATCCACAAATCAGAATGGCCTTTACTGTACGGTCTGTTACAGCTTTCTGCAGGCCCTCTTTTATTCCACGGAGTACAGCCTCACTAAAAGAAAAAAATCACATGAAGCATTAGTCAGAATTAAATTTCCACCATCTCAAAATTTTTTACTTTCTTAACAATGAAAAATTAAGCACTTAAGATACAATGGATTAAAGCCTAGATACTTAGCATTAAGTTTTCACTAATCTCTTCAACTCATAATATATGTGTCAACTATGAATTAAGCACTGCTTATAAAATAAACTTCCTAAAAAATAGTATTTTCCCACACTTTGCTTTAACTTTGACCACTTAGAAGAAGCACTAAAGAGTTTTTAAATATTATCACACATCTTCTATGTAAACAGTGAAAAGAGTTTACAACATCCAAGGGAGAACAAAATGTGTACAACATGCTATCACACAGAGATATGGAAGATTTTCATACAGGGAAGAAACTTCTTTCAATTTATCATATTGGCAAAATATTAGAAAACTGAAATACTAGTCTAAAAGAAACAGTCTAAGAGATGTGTCGTCCATAGGGGTTGCAAGTTACCCCAAATATCCATCCCCCTACTACCTTCCTCAAAATATTAAACATCTGGTGTTTAGCTGGATTCACGGCTGTCCAGCATAAAGGCACATTGCCCAGACAGCTATGCAGTAACGTCAGCCTAACACATTGTCCTGGCCAATACGATGGAGACAGATTTGGTATAAGCAAATTTGGGGAGTCCTTAAAGGATTGGAAATGCTTTTCTCTTTTTTTTCCCTCCCTACTCCTGGCAAGAAGGGGGATAGATGGCTAGATTGTGAGTAACAATCATGACTGTGAGATAGAAGCCATGTATTGAGGCTGGCAGAGCAAAAGATAGATGGAATTGGGGTCCCTGGTGACTTTGGAGCAGCCATACCATTCCAGGACTCTGTTGTGACAGAAACCAACTTTTCTTGTTCAATCCACCATTATTTTGAATTTTCCCTCAATGACAGCCAAACCAAATCCTAGTTAATTTAGGAGGTCAGACACTTGTCCAAAGAAGAAATTCAGATGGCCAACAGGCACATGAAAAGATGCTCCACATCCCAGTACATCAGAGAAATGCAAACTAAAACCACAGTGAGATTTCACCTCACACCACTAAGGATGGGCACCATCCAAAAGACAAACAACAACAAATATTGGCGAGGATGTGGAGAAAGGGGAATCCTCCTACACTGCTGGTGGGAATGTAAATTTGTTCAACCATTGTGGAAAGCAGTGTGGAGGTTCCTCAAAAAACTCAAAATAGAAATACCATTTGACCCAGGAATTCCACTCCTGGGAATTTGCCCTAAGAATGCAGCAGCCCAGTTTCAAAAAGACATATGCACCCCTATGTTTATCACAGCACTATTTACAATAGCCAAGAAATGGAAGCAACCTAAGTGTCCATCAGTAGATGAATGGATAAAGAAGATGTGGTATATATACACAGTGGAATATTATTCAGCCATAAGAAGAAAACAAATCCTACCATTTGCAACAACATGGATGGAGCTAGAGGGTATCATGCTCAGTGAAATAAGCCAGGCAGAGAAAGACAAGGATCAAATGATTTCACTCATCTGTGGAGCATAAGAGCAAAGAGAAAACTGAAGGAACAAAACAGCAGCAGACTCACAGAACCCAAGAATGGACCAACAGTTACCGAAGGGAAAGGGATTGGGGAGGATGGGTGGGAAGGGAGGGATAAAGGGGAAAAAGGGGCATTACGATCAGCACACATAATGTTTGGGGGGGCGGGCATGGGGAAGGCAGTATAACACAGAGAAGACAAGTAGTGATTCTGTAGCATCTTACTACACTGATAGACAGTGACTATAATGGGGTATGTGGTGGGGACTTGATAATGGGGGGAGTATAGTAACCATATTGTTGCTCATGTAATTGTACATTAATGATACCAAGATAAAATAAAATAAAATAAAAAAGACTTGAACAGATGGACCTGATTTAGAATGAGGAGACACCAATAAAGGTTCATCTCAGATAAAAGAATCAATGTTAGGCAGCTTAAACAGAAAGGTATTCACTGCAGAATACTGAATGACCTTCAGAGTGCTTGGTGAAGCCACAGACCCTAGAATGAGCTGCCATGAAGCCATGAACCGTCCCCAAAGCCACAGCACAGAACTGGACCATGAGTGGGGCTACTCGTGTTGCCAGAGTCAGAGAGCTGATATTCTTGCTGCAGAGCCCAAAACTCATCTCTCTGCTGAGGTCCGTTCCAAAAAAACAGATGCTTCACATTCCATTCTTGTCTCTAGAGAACTCAGTTCTGAATTCAAGCCTTCCATGAGAGCTTCTATCTGGTAAACATAAGTCACCTTGAGAACTCGGGCAGCAAGGGAGGGTGGGCAATGTAATTTTGAGCTTTTCAGTTCCTCATTCAGGCGGCCACAGTAAAGCAGGTTGGTAGACGCAATGAGCAGGAGAACTACAGTGTCTGCCACAGATGTAAAGGTACTTCCCAGGGAAATAGGTGAGACTTGTGGGAAGAGTGTTTGGCCAAGTGAAGAGTGAGAAGAGAATCACATATAGAGCAGCATATGTATTAGCCCTGAGGTGGGGTTTGGCCCATCTAGACCTTTAAAGGACAGTGAGACTGGAAGTCAGTGAGTGTGCAACACAGTGTGGGAAGTCATGGAAGCTGACCTGGGCCAGATCATGAAGGACGTCATAGGCTGTGTTAACAATTTTAATAATTCAAATTTTTAATTTCACAATTTAAATTGCCTCCTCAATAACACTGGAAGCCATTTAAGGGTTTCAAGCTGAGAGTTACTATGATTACACTAAAATGTTTAAAGATAATTCTGGCTACTGTATGTATAGTGGATTTTAGAGGGAACTCCAGATTAAAGACGGGGAGGGCTGCTGGGAAGCCCCTATCACAGACCCAGTGAGTGGTGATGGTGGAGATGGGATGAACTGAGATGATTTAAAGCAACACCTGCAGGGACAGAATCAATGGGACACGAAAAAATAAGGAAGGAAGCAGACAATGTCCTAGGATTTACTATAAATAGGAATGAATAATTGAAATGATGAAGAGATCTGATTCTACTTTTTTCTGGAAAGAAAGAGACATCATGGCCTTTGCTAACAGTCCTTGGGTCGTTCAGCTTTTTTATGTGTCCCAAGATGATCGTTACCTCTACATGGTGATGGAATACATGCCTGGTGGAGATCCTGGAAACTTAATGAACAACTATGATGTGCCTGAAAAATGGGCACGATTCTATATTGCAGAACTAGTTCTTGCATTAGATGCAATTCATTCCATGGGTTTTATTCAGAGGGATGTGAAGTCTGAGAACATGCTGCTGAAAAAATCTGGACATTTGAAGTTAGCAGATTTTGGTATTTGTATGAAGATGAATAAGGAAGGTATGGTACGATGTGATAGAGCAGTTGGAACACTCGAGTATATTTCCCCTGAAGTATTTAAATCCACAGGTGGTGAGGGTTATTATAGATGAGAATGTGACTGGTGGGCAGTTGGGGTATTTTTTTTTTATAATTTACTTTGGTATCATTAATCTACAATTACATGTGCAATATTATGGTTATTAAACTACCCCCTTCATCAGGTCCCCCCACCAACCCCATTACAGTCACAGTCCATCAGCGTACTGAGATACTATAGAATCACTACTGGTCTTCTCTGAGTTGTACAGCCCTCCCCGTGCCCCCCCAACATTACATCTGCTAATCGTAATGTCCCTTTTTCCCCCTTATCCCTCCCTTCCCACCCATCTTCCCCAGTCCCTTTCCCTTTGGTAACTATTAGTCCATTCTTGGGTTCTGTGAGTCTGCTGCTGTTTTGTTCCTTCAGTTTCTTTCTTTGTTCTTATACTCCACGTATGAGTGAAATCATTTGATATTTGCCTTATTCAGCTTGGCTTATTTCACTGAGCATAATACCCTCTAGCTCCATCCATGTTGTTGCAAGTGGTAGGATTTGTTTTCTTCTTATGGCTGAATAATATTCCATTGTGTATATGTACCACATCTTCTTAATCCATTCATCTACTGATGGACACTTAGGTTGCTTCCATTTCTTGGCTATTGTAAATAGTGCTGCAATAAACAAAGGGGTGCATCTGTCTTTTTGAAACTGGGCTGCTGCATTCTTAGGGTAAATTCCTAGGAGGGGGATTCCTGGGTCAAATGGTATTTCTATTTTGAGTTTTTTGAAGAACCTCCATACTGCTTTCCACAATGGTTGAACTAATTTGCATTCCCACCAGCAGTGTAGGAGGATTCCCCTTTTTCCACATCCTCGCCAACATTTGTTGTTGTTTGTGTTTTGGATGTTGGCCATCCTCACAGGTGTGAGGTGATATCTCATTGTGGTTTTAATCTGCATTTCTCTGATGACCAGCGATGTGGAGCATCTTTTCATGTGCCTGTTGGCCATCTGAATTTCTTCTTTAGAGAAGTGTCTATTCATGTCCTCTGCCCATTTCTTAATTGGATTATTTGCTTTTTGTTTGTTAAGGTGCGTGAGTTCTTTATATATTTTGGATGTCAACCCTTTATCCGATACGTCATTTATGAATATATTTTCCCATACTGTAGGATGTCTTTTTGTTCTACTGATGGTGTCCTTTCCTGTACAGAAGCTTCTCACCTTGATATAGTCCCACTTGTTCATTTTTGCTTTTGTATCCCTTGCCCGGGGAGATATGTTCATGAAGAAGTCACTCATGTTTATGTCCAAGAGATTTTGCATATGTTTTTTTCTAAGAGTTTTATGGTTTCATGATTTACATTCAGGTCTTTGATCCACCTTGAGTTGACCTTTGTGTATGGGGCTAGACAGTAGTCCAGTTTCATTCTCTTACATGTAGCTGTCCAGTTTTTCCAACACCAGCTGCTGAAGAGGCTGTCATCTCCCCATTGTATATCCAAGGCTCCTTTATCAAATATTAATTGACTGTATATGTTTGGGTTAATGTTTGGATTTTCTATTCTGTTCCACTGGTCTGTGAGTCTGTTTTTGTGCCAATACCAAATTGTCTTGATTACTGTGGCTTTGTAGTAGAGCTCGAAATCAGGGAGCATAATTCCACCTGTTTGATTCCTCCTTCTCAGGACTGCTTGGGCTATTCGCGGTCTTTTCTGGTTCCATATGAATTTTAGAATTATTTGTTCTAGTTCGTTGAAGATAGCTGTTGGTAGTTTGATAGGGATTGCGTTGAATATGTAGATTGCTTTAGGTAGTATAGCCATTTTGACAATATTTATTCTTCCTAGCCAAGAGCATGGGATGCATTTCCACTTGTTAGTGTCCTCTTTACTTTCTCTTAGGAGTGTCTTGTAGTTTTCAGAGTACAGGTTTTTCACTTCCTTCATTAGGTTTATACCTAGGTATTTTATTCTTTTTGATGCAGTTGTGAATGGAATTGTTTTTCTGATTTCTCTTTCTGTTAGTTCATTGTGAGTGTACAGGAAAGCAACAGATTTCTGTGTGTTAATTTTGTATCCTGCAACTTTGCTGAATTCAGATATTAGTTCTAGTAGTTTTGGAGTGGAGTCTTTAGGGTGTTTTATGTACAGTATAATGTCATCTGCAAATAGTGACAGTTTGACTTCTTCTTTACCAATCTCGATGCCTTGTATGTCTTTGTTTTGTCTGATTGCCGTGGCTAGGACCTCCAGTACTATGTTGAATAACAGTGGAGAGAGTGGGCATCCCTGTCTTGGTCCCGATCTTAGATGAAAAGCTTTCAACTTCTCGCTGTTAAGTATGATGTTGGCTGTGGGTTTGTCATATATAGCCTTTATGATGTTGAGGTACTTGCCATCTATACCCATTTTGTTGACAGCTTAATCATGAATGGATGCTGAATTTTGTCAAATGCTTTTTCAGCATCTATGGAGATGATCATGTGGTTTTTGTTCTTCTTTTTCTTGATGTGGTGGATGATGTTGATGGATTTTCGAATGTTGTACCATCCTTGCATCCATGGGGTGAATCTCACTTGATCATGGTGTATGATTCTCTTGATATATTTTTGAATTCGGCTTGCTAATATCTTGTTGAGTATTTTTGCATCTACGTTCATCAGGGATATTGGTCTGTAATTTTCTTTTTTGGTGAGGTCATTGCCCAGTTTTGGTATTAGAGTGATGCTGGCTTCATAGAAAGAGTTTGGAAGTATTCCCTCCTCTTCCATTTTTTGGAAAACTTTAAGGAGAATGGGTGTTATTTCTTCTCTATATGTCTGGTAGAATTCAGAGGTGAATCCATCAGGTCCGGGGGTTTTGTACTTGGGTAGTTTTTTGATTACCGATTCAATTTCGTTGCTGGTGATTGGTCTGTTTAGTTTTTCTGTTTCTTGCTTGGTCAGTCTTGGAAGGTTGTATTTTTCTAAGAAGTTGTCCATTTCTTGTAGGTTTTCCACCTTGTTAGCATACAGATGCTCATAATATTCTCTTATAATTCTTTGTATTTCTGTGGGGTCCATTGTTATTTTTCCTTTCTCATTTGTGATTCTGTTTATGTGTGTAGATTCTCTTTTTCTCTTAATGAGTCTGGCTAGGGGTTTATCTATTTTGTTTATTTTTTCAAAGAACCAGCTCTAGGTTTCATTGATTTTTTCTATTGTTTTATTCTTCTCAATTTTATTTATTTATTCTCTGATTTTATTAGGTCCCTCCATCTGGTGACTTTGGGCCTCATTTGTTCTTCTTTTTCCAATTTCACTAATTGTATGTTTGGACTATTCATTTGGGAATGTTCTTCCTTCTTTAAATAGGCCTGGATTGCAATATACTTTCCTCTTAGAACTGCCTTTGCTGCGTCCCACAGAAGTTGTGGCTTTGTGTTGTTGTTGTCATTAGTCTCCATATATTCTTTGATTTCTGTTTTGATTTGGTCGTTAACTCATTGTTTAATTAGGAGAATGTTGTTAAGTCTCCATGTATTTGTGAGCCTTTTTGATTTCTTTCTAAAATTTATTTCTAGTTTTATACCTTTGTGTTCTGAGAAGTTGGTTGGTAGGATTTCAATATTTTTGATTTTACTGAGATTCTTTTTGTGGCCTAGTATGTGGTCTATTCTGGAAAATGTTCCATGTGCACATAGAAGAATGTGTATCCTGCTGCTTTTGGGTGCAGAGTTCTGTAGATATCTGTTAGGTCCATCTGTTCTAGTGTGTTGTTCAGTGCCTCTGTGTCTTTACTTATTCTCTGTGTGGTTGATCTGTCCTTTGGAGTTAGTGGTGTTTTGAAGTCTCCTAAAATGAATGCATTGCTGTCTATTTCCTCCTTCAATTCTGTTAGTATGTGTTTCACATATGCTGGCGCTCCTGTGTCGGGTGCATATATATTTATAATGGTTATGTCTTCTTGTTGGACTGACCCCTTTATCATTATGTAACGTCCTTCTTTATCTCTTGCTACTTTCTTCGTTTTGAAGTCTCTTTTGTCTGATACAAGTACTGCAACACCTGCTTTTTTCTCTTTGTTGTTTGCATGAAATATCTTTTTCCATCCCTTCACTTTTAGTCTGTGTATACCTTTGGGTTTGAGGTGAGTCTCTTGTAAGCAGCATATAGATGGGTCTTGCTTTTTTATCCACTCTGTTACTCTGTGTCTTTTGATTGGTGCATTCAGTCCATTTACTTTTAGGGTGATTATTGATAGATATGTACTTATTGCCATTGCTGGCTTTAGATTCGTGGTTACCAAAGGTTCAAGGGTTGCTTCTTTACTATCTAACAATCTAACTTAACTTTCTTGTTAAATTATTGTAAACACCGCCTGATGTTTCTTTATTTCTCTCCCTTCTTATTCTTCCTCCTCCATTCTTTATATACTAGGTGTTTTATTCTTTGCCTTTAGTTAGTATTTGGATGGTCTGCTTTCTTTGCCATGATTTTATTTTCTCTGGTGACATCTTTTTAGCCTTAGGGGTGTTTCCCTCTAGAGCAGTTCGTTTAAGATATCCTGTAGAGGTGGTTTATGGGAGGCAAACTCTCTCAACTTTCATTTGTCTGGAAATTGTTTAATCCTGCCATCATATTTAAATGATAATTGTGCTGGATACAATATTCTTGGTTCGAGGCCCTTCTGTTTCATTACATTAAATATATCACGCCATTCTCTTCTGGCCTGTAAGGTTTCTGTTGAGAAGTCTGATGACAGTCTGATGGGTTTTCCTTTGTAGGTGATCTTTTTTCTCTCTCTACCTGCCTTTAATACTCTGTCTTTATCTTTGATCTTTGCCATTTTAATTATTATGTGTCTTGGTGTTGTCTTCTTTGGGTCCCTTGTGTTGGAAGGTCTGTGGGCTTCCATGGACTGCGAGACTATTTCTTTCCCCAGAGTGGGAAAGTTTTCAGCAATTATTTCTTCAAAGACACCTTCTATCCCTTTTTCTCTCTCTCCTTCCTCTGGTACTCCTATAAGGAGAATATTGTTCCGTTTGGATTGGTCACACAGTTCTCTTAATATTCTTTCATTCCTAGAGATCCTTTTATCTCTCTCTGCCTCAGCTTCTCTGTATTCCTGTTTTCTGATTTCTATTCCATTAGCAGTGTCTTGCATCTCATCCAGTCTGCTGTTAAGCCCGTTGATCACTTGTCTGATTTCTCCATTGTCTTTCCTCACTTCCCTCACTTCCTCCCTTAGGTCTTGCACATTTCTCTGTAGATCCATCAGCATGGTTATGACTTTTATTCTGAATTCTTTTTCAGGAAGACTGCATTTCCATCCCTTCAGGGTCCCTCTCTGGGGTTGTCTCATTGATGTTAGTCTCGTCCATATTCCTCTGTCTTTTCATGGCTATAGAAGTGGTCACTGGTAGTTGCCACATATGTCAGGTGGGCTCTTTAAGACTTTAAAAAGAAAAAAAAAGAAAGAGAAGAAAAAACAAAAGACAAAACAAAAAAAAACACACAATAAAAAACGCCCACTGGGAGTAGATTCTGTGGGGATGCTGTAGGTGGCACTGTTGCTCCAGTATTCCAGAGCCGTGGCCGCGCCACTCTGCAGGCCCCTTTATAGCTCTGGCCGGGATGGGAACGAATGGGAGGCTGTTGATCTGTGTGGGAAGTCTAAGTACGGCCATCCTTTCCCAGTCGCCAGCTAAGGGGTCCGAAACTTCCCAGGACTCCCAGCTTGCTGGGCTGAGTGTGCTGGGGCGATCTGGCCCCTACCCTGGGCTCCTGTCTCTTTAAGACCGCTGAAAGAAGCACATGCTTTTCTTTTTTTTTTTCTTTCCTTCCCAGGAGCTGGCTCCAAGCACCCTGGCATGTTCCCCGCTCAGATCCTGCACCCTGTGTTTCTCCAATCTCCGCTACACCGCAGATGTGTGTCAGCGCTCCCCGTGCAGATCACCGGGGCTGGTTATTTTGCAGGGTGTACTTCCACTCCCTCCTGGCTCTGAATCCTCTCCTCCCGCCGGTGCGCTGGGGTGGGGGAGTGCTCAGTCCCGCCGGGTCGCGGCTCCATATCTTACCCACCTCATGGGGTGCCGTGTCCTCTCAGGTGTAGCTGCATGCTGTGTGCTTTCCTGTGTATTCTGGTCTCTCTTTTAGGAATAGTTGTATTTGCTGTATTTTCATACATATATATATATAGTTTTGGGAGGAGATTTCTGCCTCCCTGCTCACACTGCCATCTTCCTGGAAGTCCCAGTTGGGGTATTTTTATATGAAATGCTTGTAGGTGATACACCTTTTTATGCAGATTCTCTGTTTGGAATTTTTAGTCAGAGTATGAATCATAAAAATTCACTTACCTTCCGTGATGATAATGACATATTAAAAGAAGCAAAAAAATCTTATTTGTGCCTTCCTTACTGACAGAGGTGAGATTAGGGCAAAATGGTGTGGAAGAAGTCAAATAGCATGTCTTCTTCAAAAATGATCTGTGGGATTGGGAAACACTCCGAGACACTGTAGCCCCAGTTGTACCAGATTTAAGCAGTGACATCGATACAAGTAACTTTGATGATTTAGAAGAAGCTAAAAGAGATGAAAAAAATATTCCCTATACCTAAAGCTTTTGTTGGCAATCAGTTACCTTTTGTAGGATTTACCTATTATGGCAATCTTAGATACTTGTCTTCAGCTAATCCTAATGATAATAGAACGAGCTCCAATGTGGATAAAAGCTTGCAGGAAAATTTGCAAAAAACCATTTATAAGCTGGAAGAACAGCTGCATAATGAAATGCAATTAAAAGATGAAATGGAGCAGAAATGCAGAACTTGAAACATAAAACAAGACAAGATAATGAAAGAACTGGATGAAGAGGGGAATCAAAGAAGAAATCGCGAATCTACAGTGTCTCAGATTGAGAAGGAGAAAATGTTGCTACAGCGTAGAATTAATGAGAACCAAGGAAAAGCAGAACAGGAAAATGAGAAGAGGAGGAATGTAGAAAATGAGGTTTCTACCTTGAAGGATCAGTTGGAAGACTTAAAGAAAATAAATCAGAATTCACAGCTTGCTAATGAGAAGAGGACACAATTACAGAAGCAGTTAGAAAAAGCCAATGACTTACTTAGGACAGAATCGACATAGCTGTCAGATTAAGGAAGAGTCCCACAGAGATGAGCACATCAATCAGTCAGCTACAGTCCCTAAACAGAGAATTGCAGGAGAGAAATACAATGTTAGAGAATTCCAAGTCACAAAGGGACAAGGATTATTACCAGCTGCAAGCTGTGTTAGAAGCTGAACGAAGAGACAGAGGTCATGATTCTGAGATGATTGAAGACCTTCAAGCTCAAATTACATCTTTACAAGAGGAGGTGAAGCATCTCAAACATAATCTTGAAAGAGTGGAAGGAGAGAAGCTCAAGACATACTTAATCACTCAGAAAAGGAAAAGAATAATTTAGAAAAAGATTTAAACTATAAACTTAAATCATTACAACAATGGTTAGAACAAGAGGTAAATGAACATAAAGTAACCAAAGCCCGTTTAAGTGACAAACATAAGTCTATTGAAGAGGCAAAATCTGTTGCAATGTGTGAGATGGAAAAAAAGCTAAAGGAAGAGAGAGAGGCTCGCGAGAAGGCTGAAAGTAGGGTTGTTGAGATTGAGAAGTAGTGTTCCACACTAGATGCTGATCTGAAACAATCTCAGCAGAAGCTTGAGCATTTGATGGAAAATAAAGAAAGAATGGAGGATGAAGTTAAGAAGCTAAGTCTTCAGTTGGAACAAGAATCAAATAAGCGACTGTTGTTACAAAATAAATTGAAGACTCAAGCATTTGAAGCAGATAATTTAAAAGATCCAGAAAAGCAGATGAAACAGGAAATAAATACTTTAATGGAAGCAACGAGATTATTAGAATTCGAGTTAGCTCCGTTTACAAAACAATACAGAGAAAATGAAGGACAGATGAGGGAGCTCAAGATCTGCTTGAAGCTGAGCAGTATCTCTCGAGACTTTATAAGACCCAGGAAAAGGAACCCAATAAGGAAGAAATTGAAGAAAAAAACAGAGAGAATTTAAAGAAAACACAAGAACTACAAAATGAAAAAGAAACCCTTGCCACTCGGTTGGATCTGGCAGAACCAAAAGCTGGCTGAGCAGCTGGCTCGAGGGCTTCTGGAAGAGCAGCATTTTGAATTGACCCAAGAAAGCAAGGAAGCTGCTTCAAGAAATAGACAAGAGATTACAGATAAATATCGCACTGTTGGTCGGCTTGAAGAAACGAACAGCATGCTTACCAAAGATACTGAATTATTAAGAAAAGAAAATGAAGAGCTGATGGATAAAATGAGGAAGGCAGAGGAAGAGTATAAATTGAAGAAAGAGGAAAAGATCGGTAATCTTAAGGCTGCCTTTGAAAATATCAATACAGAACGAACCCTAAAGACACAGGCTGTTAACAAGTTGGCAGAAATAATGAATCGGGAAGATTTTAAAATTGATAGAAAGAAAGCTGACACACAGGATTTGAGAAAGAAAGAAAAGGAAAATCGAAAGCCACAATCGTAAGTATCACAGGCTTCAAGGTTAAGATTGCAGTTACTCTGTCCTTGCTTTTGCAGAAAAGCACACTGAGGGTTTTTTGTTTCTTGTTTTTCTTTTTTATTGAGGGTTTGCCTATAGGTAGATTAGATTAATTATTACTATGTAATGCAAGTACAATTGAGTGAAAGCTTAGCTAGATATATATATTTTTAAAAAGGTGCTGCCTTTTTGAATTTCTAAGAAAATGCCTCTCAGTCATGATAGAACAGTTTTCCTCATCCGAGTGGGAGGAAGGGACTTTCACTTTCCTGCGGGATGGACATCGCTATCAAGATCAGCTCATGGAAGGAATAAAGAAAATATCTCAAAATGAGACAACCGAAATTCTTTTAAATGACTTCAGGTTCTGTGCTCTTGCAAGACTATACAGAACTATTTTAAGAAAGAAGTGACATCACTTGACTTCAGTGCCCTCACTGTATGTAAAATTTAAAAGACTCACTGTTGATTGCCCATAGTGGACTTGATGGAGAATAAATATCTTACATTATGCTTTACAAAATACTGTAGGTGTTTCAGCAAGTCTGTAGATTGGGGAATGGGAGAAGACAAAAAAAAAAAGTTACATTTAATCTATGCATTTTGCCAAGCTATATTGAGTTATTTTACTACTAGAGACATTAGGAACTCACTGTACAAAAGAAGCAATTTTAAGAGCATTTTGTGGGGTACATAATTTCTGTAATTGTATAATGTATTTATTTATGGTTTTAAGTGATAAAGACATTAAGTTAACAAACATATAAGAAATGTATGCACTGTTTGAAATGTAAATTATTCTTAGAACACTCATGATGGGAGTTGCATTGCCCTTTTTGTGCCTTAATTTGAGAGAATTATTTTACTGCAATGACTAAATAGAAATTTCAAAAAAACATATTTTCAAAAAAAGTATGTGTGTGGGTTTTTCATTGATAATTTGTTTAATTTTAAATACTTAGAGGTTTGTTGGACTTTAATAAACTGAGTACAGTCTTCGCATCAAACTACCTGCTAAAATAATGAATGACTTTATAAAACTCTGCAAACTGTGTAGAAGTCTACATCAATATAAAAGAAAATTATGGCAATATATCTGTGATGTTTTCCAGTTAACACAGGAATTACCAGAAAAATACTGTTAAACTCTCATCCAATGATGAGAGCTGATTCATATGGGCAGTATGATTTATTGTTTATTTTTTTAACCAAATACCTCCTCAGTAATTTATAATGGCTTTGCAGTAATGTGTATCAAGTAGGAAGCACTGGAAAACTGATTCATTTCTAGGATGATATGCATGTTTTAAGTGGTACTGAAAACCACACTGATGGATATGTAACAATAAGCATCTGTTATTAATATGGTAAAAAAAAAAAGCTAGGGCTCAGTGACAAAAAGGGACAGGAAAGTGGCATTTAAATGAGGATATTTCACTTTTGAATGCTTGGTATTTCTATCCAAGACCTTGTTTGTGCATTTTTTTACCTACAGAAGAAACATTTCCTATGCTTGCACTCCTCTTTGAGAGGGAGTGGTAAAGATCATTTAGTGCCAGGTAAGGAAGGAAAAATAGGGAGCTGGGTACCACACCACAAGGTGTCATCTCTAAGGTAAGGAAGCAGAGGAGATTAATATTGAAATGCAGAAATGCAGAAAAGTGATGAGGAAACTGGAGCAATGCAATGGAGGTAATAGAATAGGAGGAGAGTAATAATATTCTGACAATTTCCAAACTTATCTCTTCTACATCCTCCTTACCTACTCTTTTCTTAAAATCCTACCATCTGGCTTCTTCTCTTCATTCTTCTGAAACTATTCTAGACTCTGATGACCTCCTAATTTCTCACTATAAAGGCCTTTTCCATAATTATTTTCTCTGTTCCACTTAAAAATTAGGTTACATAGACATACCTCTTTCTACCTAAATTTAAACACTTCACTATTTTATTCAATATAAAAGCAATGCATAGTATTTGTGGAAAAAAATCGAATAATACAAAGAAGTAAAAATCACTCCAAATTCCATCCACAGTTAAGGAATTGCAAACTGCAAACTATTAGATAAACATTCTTCCTGACATTTTTCTTTTCATGGATATATATTCACACAGAGAAGCTTATGTAGTTTTATGTAAATGTACTGCATACACTATTTTTCTAAACCTGTTTTTTTCATTCAACAATGTCAGTAAAGATCTATATCATTGATTTTAATCATAGTGTACATTTCATTTGCTTCTCTTTATAAACATTTCAGTCGTTTTTACTTTGTTACTAAAATGTTTCAGAACATAAAGAGAGAAGGAAATTTGAATTATTTGGTTGAAGATATCATAACACTGACATCAAAACCAACACAGCACACTGAAGTAAAACCACACATTCTCCTCATTTGTGAGTCTTGATATACTTGCAGGATCATTTTCTTGGTTTTATCCATAGTAGCTGGATCACTAGATGTGTGATATTTTGCATTTTGATAAATATTTTAAATGCTGTTAGAAACGTTGCTCAGGTGTATATGTCAACTAAAAAGTGTCCCTGTTTCCAAAACCTTATAAATACTGAGTTTTGTCATGTGTTTCACTCTTCAAAATACTCTTTGCTGTTTTTCATTTCTTCATTGATAAAGTGGAATATCCTTTCAAATGTTCATTGGTCTTTTATACTTTTCCTTCCTAAAATGCCTTTCACTTCCTTTCTTCTTTTTCCCATCATGGTATGTACATTTTAAAATTTATTTTTAATCTACTTATTAAAATCAGATAAATTAACAAAATCAGAGAAAATGACTTGCAGATTTTTTCTTAGTTCCTCAGGACCTACAGAAATACAATAAGTGAGTTTAAATGAACTCCCCTGATCCCCCTGCTTAAACCCTCCCAGTGGCTTTCCATCCCAGCCCCACTTAGAACAAATCCACACTTTAGTTCTGTACACAACGTGAATAGATTTGGCTTTAGCTCATCTCTCAGTGACTTTATCTTTTCCCCAACACCCTCCAGCCACATTGGTCTTCTCTGTCTTCCTCATTCACATACTAGAGTTTGTGCTTGCTATTCCCACCTTCTAGAATGCTCCTTTTTCTGTTTGGTGCACACAGGTTCCTTCTTGTTATTCAGATATTAGCTAAAATAGCAATGTTTCAGAAATCTCTGAGCTGATGGACACTTGTGTATCACCTTACTTTCCTTCTTTCTACAGCACTCATCATTGATTATTTTATTTTTGGGTATTCATTTATTAATACCTTTTGTCTTTCCATTAGGAGCTTTTTGAGAGTGGGAATACTGACTCTCTTTTTAAATATTCAGTAAAGAAAATTGCTGGCATATGGTAATAGGCAAAATTTGTGGAATGGATAAAACAATTTGGTATAAAGGTTATAATACAATTAGACTTTCATTATGAATTATAATGATAGCCAATAAGAAAACTATGTCATTTTAGTGCTTTTTACATATCCTTCAAGTTTGTCTGACTTTACCATGAGGACATCTGTTTCTGTACATGATGGGATAACAGGAATGGGGATTATCTCCCACACTGTATAACAAGAAAACCATACAAACTATATGAAACAATGATTCTGAGACATTGAACAACAGACAACACAGTGCTTTGTAAAAGAAAGAAAACAAATGAATTTAGACTTATATGTGCTCCAGCGTAGAGCAAGTCTCTGGATGTACCAGAAAGAAGACAGACCCAGAGCCCAGCAGTCTTGCTGAGTTGAGGGAACAGAGCTGAAGTTCAGGAAAGATGAACAGACTTTTCAGAGCAGCGTACCAGGAAAGAGCGAGCTGCACACAGAGAGCCTAGGAGATGTGTTGAAGGATCCCCTGGAGTTTTTGGCTCAGTGTTGATCTGCACCTTTGTATAAAGAAACCACCCAAGACTAGGGAAAGAACCACTACAAAGGAATACTCAGAACAGTCCCCAGAGCTCACAGAGGGTCAAGCATAATATTTATTCCCACCAGCCAGTGGAAGTTCTTCTAATCACACTAGCACTAGACTACAAGCTGTCGAGGACCTGTTCTAACAAACCTTAAAAGCAAGATTTCAAATTGTTTCTGAGTAACTTAGTGTGTCACAGAAAAATGTCCCCAAAATATTTTTTAAATGTAGAAAACAAAAACAAAAATCCAACACCCTCGTGGTGTTTAAAAAAAAAAAAAGATTTGTCACAGGAAACAGAAAGAAAACAATATCCAGCATCCAATCAAAACTTACCATGCATGCAAAGAAGCAAGGAAATATGCTCCATAATCAGGATGGAAAAAAAAATTAATAGAAACTGACCCCAAAATGACACATAATACAACTAAATGAGATCATTAAAATATTTAAAAGATTTCCCAAGAGGTTCAAGATGGCAGCCTGAGCGGGGCAGTGAAAATCTCCTCCCAAAACCATATATATTTTGAAAATACAGCAAACACAACTATTCCTCAAAGAGGGACCAGAAGATACAGTACAACAGCAAGGCTACATCTACATCTGCGAGAACTCAGCATCTCACAAAAAGGGTAAGATACAAAGCCTTGACCCGGCAGGCCCCAAGCACTCCCCCAACCCCAGCTCACCAGCAGGAGGAAAAGAATCAGAGTGGGGAGGGAGTGGAAGCACAGGACTGCTAAATAACCAGCCCTAGTAATCTGCACTGGGAGCACAGACACACATTGCATGGTGTACTGGATATTAAAGAAACGGAAAAGTAAAATCCGAGACGAATACTGCAAGTGGGTCCCCACAGCCGGCTCCCCTGAGACAAAAGAACAGCAGGCGCTTTAAAAGTCTTAAAGGGACAAGGGTTTAACAGGTGGACAAAATCGTCCCGCACACTCAGCCCAGCAGGCTGGGAATCTTAAGGAACTTCAGGCGCCCTAACCCCCTGGGTGGCAATGCAGCTCTGAAGCCCCTCATGGCGATAAGCAGCCTGCCGTTCACTCCCCACAGCCGGCACTGCAAGCAAACCAGCTGACCCACCATTGCTGCAGACCAGCCAGAGAGTAGCCCCACCCACAGCAACCACACAGAGGCTTCTCCCAGCGTGCAGAAAACCGGGCCACATGCAGAGGCTGCCTCCTGCATGCACCTACCTGGCACAAACAGAGGAAGCCGGAGCAAAGTTCAGAAGGCAGGAAGGGGCACCGTTATCGCAGAACACACCCCAGCGCACCTGTGACCTCAGCAGTGCCCTAGACCATCCCAAGGGCCGCCCCGCCCACGGCAGCTAAGGGGATTAACCCAGACACTGCTCCCTGTGTGCGGGTAACTGGCACAGGCAGCGGAGAAGGGCAAGGTGACTAGCAAGCAGGAAGGGACTTTGTTTTCCCAGCTGACACACGCTGCTTGCCGGTGATCACTTCTATCGCCATGAAAAGACAGAATAACCTGGTCCAGTCCAAATTCACTCGAACACCGCCAGAGAGAAGGCCTAGCGACATAGATATAACCAATCTTCCTGAAAAAGAATTCAAAATAAAAGTCATAACCATGCTGATGGACCTGCAGAGAAATATGCAGGAGCTAAGGGATGAAGTCCAGAGGGAGATAACAGAAATGAAACAATCAATGGAAGGACTTAAGAGCATACTGGATGAGGTGCAAGAGACTGTTAATGGAATAGAAATCAGAGAATACAGAATACAGAAAAGCTGAGGCAGAGAGAGAGAAAAGGATCTCTAGTAATGAAAGAATATTAAGAGAACTGTGTGACCAATCCAAACGGAACAATATTCACATTATAGGGGTACCAGAAGAAGAAGAGACAGAAAAAGGGATAGAAAGTGTCTTTGAAGAAATAATTGCTGAAAACTTCCCCAATCTGGAGAAGGAAATAGTCTCTCAGACAATGGAAGCCCACAGATGTCCCAACACAAGTGACCCAAGGAGGACAACACCAAGACATATAATAATTAAAATGGCAAAGATGAAAGACAAGGACAGGGTATTAAAAGCAGCCAGAGGGAGAAAAAAGATCACCTACAAAGGAAAACCCATCAGGCTATCATCAGACTTCTCAACAGAAACCTTACAGGTCAGAAGAGAATGGCATGATATATTTAATGCAATGAAACAGAAGGGCCGTGAACCAAGAATACTGTACCCAGCAAGATTATCATTTAAATTTGAAGGAGGGATTAAACAATTTCCAGATAAGCAAAATTTGAGGGAATTTGCCTCCCACAAACCACCTCTACAGGGTATGTTAAAAGAACTGCTGTAGATGGAAGTACTCCTAAGGCTAAATAGATGTCACCAGGGAAAATAAAATCATAGCAAAGAAGGCAGACCAACCAAATACTAACTAAAGGCAAAAAATAAAATCAACTATCCACAAAATCAGTCAAGGGAAACACAAAAGAGTACAGAATAAAACACCTAACATATAGAGTGGAGGAGGAAGAATAAGAAGGTAGAGAAATAAAGAATCATCAGACTGGGTTTATAATAGCATAATAAGTGAGTTAAAGTTAGACAGTTAGATAGTAAAGAAGCTACCCTTGGGCTTTTGGTAACCACAAATCCAAAGCCTGCAATGGCAATGAGTACATATCTACTGATAATCACTTTAAATGTAAATTGATGGAATGCACCAATCACAGAGTAATAGAATGGATAAAAAAGACACAGAGTAATAGAATGGATAAAAAAGACACAGAGTAATAGAATGGATAAAAAAGCAAGACCCATCTATATGCTTCTTACAAGAGACTCACCTCAAACCCAAAGACATACACAGATGAAAGGTGGAGGGATGGAAAAAGATATTTCATGCAAACAACAGGGAGAAAAAAGCAGGTGTTGCAGTACTTGTATCAGACAAAATAGACTTCAAAACAAAAAAAGTAACAAGAGATAAAGAAGGAGATTGCATAATGATAAAGGGGGCAGTCCAGTAAGAGGATATAACCATTATAAATATATATGCACCCAGCACAGGAGCACTGACATATGTGAAACAAATACTACCAGAATTACATGAGGGAATAGAATGCAATGCATTCATTTTAGGAGACTTCAACACACCACTCACTCCAAAGGACAGGTCAAGCAGACAGAAAATAAGTAAAGACACAGAGGCACTGAACAAAACGCTATAACAGATGGACCTAACAGTCATCTACAGAACTCTACACCCAAAAGCAGCAGGATACACATTCTTCTCAAGTGCACATAGAACATTTTCCAGAATAGATCACATACTAGGACACAAAAAGAACCACACTAAATTAAAAAATACTGAAATTCTACCAACCAACTTCTCAGATCACAAAGGTATAAAGCTAGAAATTAATTGTACACAGAAAACAAAAAGGTTCACAAATACATGGAGACTTAACAGCATGCTCCTAAATAGTCAGTGAATAAATGACCAAATTAAAACAGAGATCAAATAATATATGAAGACTAATGACTACAATAACACAAAGCCGCAACTTTTGTAAGACGGAACAAAGGCACTTCTAAGAGGAAACTATATTACAATTCAGGCTTATTTAAAGAAGGAAGAACAATCCCAAATGAACACTCTAAAGACACAATTATTGAAATTGGAAAAAGAAGAACAAGTGAGGCCCAAAGTTACCAGAAGGAGGGACATAATAAAGATCAGAGAAGAAATAAATAAAATTGAGAAGAATAAAATAATAGAAAAAAAATCAAAGAAAACAAGAGCTGGTTCTTTGAGAAAATAACAAAATAGATAAACCCCTAGCCAGACTTATTAAGAGAAAAAGAGAATCTACACACATAAACAGAATCAGAAATGAGAAAGGGAAAATCACGACGGACACCACAGAAAAACAAAGAATTATTAGAGAATACTATGAAAATCTATATGCTAACAAGCTGGATAACCTAGAAGAAATGGACAACTTTCCAGAAAAATACAACCTTCCAAGACTGACCAAGGAAGAAACAGAAAATCTAAACAGACCAACTACCAGCAACGAAATTGAATTGGTAATCAAAAAACTACTCAAGAACAAAACCCCTGCGCCAGATAGATTTACCGCTGAATTTTATCAGATATTTAGAGAAGACATAATACCCAATCTCCTTAAATTTTTCCAAAAAATAGAAGAAGAGGGAATACTTTCAAACTCATTCTACGAGGCCAACATCACTCTAATACCAAAACCAGGCAAAGACACCACAAAAAAAGAAAATTACAGACAAATATCCCTGATGAACATAGATACAAAAATACTCAACAAAATATTAGCAAACCAAATTCAAAAATACATCAAAAGGATCATACACCATGATCAAGTGAGATTCATCTCAGGGATACAAGGATGGTACAACATTCGAAAAACCATCAACATCATCCACCACATCAACAAAAAGACAAAAACCACATATCTCCATAGATGCTGACTAAGCATTCAACAAAATACATTCAACATCCATTCATGACAAAAACTCTCAACAAAATGGGTATAGAGGGCAAGTACCTAAACATAATAGAGGCCATATATGCCAAACCAACAGCAAACATCATAAGTAACAGCAAGAAGCTGAAAGCTTTTCACCTCAGATGGGGAACAAAACAGGGATGCCCACTCTCCCCACTTTTATTCAGCATAGTACTGGAGGGCCTAGCCACAGCAATCAGACAACACAAAGAAATAAAAAGCATCCAGATTGGGAAGAAGTCAAACTGTCACTATTTGCAGATGACATGATATTGTACATAAAAAATCCTAAAGGCAACACTCCAAAACTACTAGAACTAACATCTGAATTCAGCAAAGTTGCAGGATACAAAATTAATACACAGAAATCTGTTGCTTTTCTATACACCAACGATGAACTAGCAGAAATAGAAATCAGGAAAACAATTCCATTCACAATTAGATCAAAAAGAATAAAATACCTAGGAACAAACCTAATGAAGGAAGGGAAAGACCTATACCCTGAAAACTACAAGACGATCCTAAGAGAAATTAAAGAGGACCCTAAAAAATGGATACTCATCCCATGTTCTTGGCTAGGAAGAATTAATATTGTCAAAATGGCCATCCTGCCTAAAGCAATCTACAGATTCAATGCAATCTCTATCAAAATAACTAAAGCATTCTTCAACGAACTGGAACAAATAGTTCTGAAATTCATATAGAACCAAAAAAGACCCCAAATAGCCAAAGCAATCCTGAGAAGGAAGAATAAAGCAGGGGGGATCTCGCTTCCCAACTTCAAGCTCTACTACAAAGCCACAGTAATCAAGACAATTTGGTATTGGCACAAAAACAGACCCACAGACCAGTGGAACAGAATAGAGAGTCCAGATATTAACCCAAACATATAGGGTCAATTAATATACATTAGAGGAACCATGGATATACAGTGGGGAAATGACAGCCTTTTCAACAGCTGGTGTTGACAAAACTGGACAGCCACATGTAAGAGAATGAAACTGGATCACTGTCTAACCCCATACACAAAAGTAAATTCGAAATGGATCAAAGACCTGAATGTAAATCATGAAACCATAGAACTCTTAGAAAAAAACATAGGCAAAAATCTCTCGGACATAAACATGAGCAACTTCTTCATGAACATACCTCCCCAGGCAAGGGAAACAAAAGCAACAATGAACAAGTGGGACTATATCAAACTAAAAGCTTCTGTACAGCAAAGGATACCATCAGTAGAACAAAAAGGCATCCTACAGTATGGGAGAATATATTCATAAATGACATATCCGATAAAGGGTTGACATCCAAAATATATAAAGAACTCATGCACCTTAACAAACAAAAAGCAAATAATCCAATTAAGAAATGGGCAGAGGACATGAATAGACACTTCTCTAAAGAAGAAATTCAAATGGCCAACAGGCACATGAAAAGATGCTCCACATCGCTAATCATCAGAGAAATGCAGATTAAAACCACAATAAGATATCACCTCACACCAGTGAGGATGGCCAACATCCAAAACACAAACAACAACAAATGTTGGCGAGGATGTGGAGAAAAGGGAACCCTCCTACACTGCTGGTAGGAATGCAAATTAGTTCAACCATTGTGAAAAGCAGTATGGAGATTCCTCAAAAAACTCAAAATAGAAATACCATTTGACCCAGGAATTCCACTCCTAGGAATTTACCCTAAGAATGCAGCAGCCCAGTTTGAAATACATATGCACCCCTACGTTTATCGCAGCACTATTTACAATAGCCAAGAAATGGAAGCAACCTAAGTGTCCATCAGTACATGAATGGATAAAGAAGATGTGGTACATATACACAATGGAATATTGTTCAGCCATAAGAAGAAAACAAATACTACCATTTGCAACAACGTGGATGGAGCTAGAGGGTATTATGCTCAGTGAAATAAGCCAGGCAGAGAAAGACAAGTATCAAATGATTTCACTCATCTGTGGAGTATAAGAACAAAGAAAAAACTGAAGGAACAAAACAGCAGCAGACTCACAGATCCCAAGAATGGATTAACAGTTACCAAAGGGAAAGGGACTGGGGAAGATGGTTGGGAAGGGAAGGATAAGGGAGAAAATGGGGCATTACGATTAGCACCCATAGTGTAGGGGGTGGGCCACGGGGAAGGCCGTATAACACAGAGAAACAAGTAGTGATTTTATACCATCTTAATATGCTTATGGACAGTGACTGTATGAGGTGGGGACTTGATACTGTAACCACAGTGTTCCTCATATAACGTTTATCAATGATACCAAAAAAAAAATTTAGGAGGTAAAGGCAAGGTCTGGGAAAGAAAGGGTCTGCAGTAGATTTTTCAAGTTATAGTAGATAAGGGAGTCATTCACAGAGGAGATAGTGAAAGCCACAATTAGGTGAATGTGCCAAAGGAAAGAGGACTGAGTAGATCTAGATTCACCCTCATTTAATAAGTAGGAGAGACTCAGCAGAGGGATCCAGCACCAAAGGGCCTCAAAGTCACAAAGATCAGGAGAGGAGGATTTGCCAAGAAGCAGAGGATCAAAAAGTGCCAAGGGGTGGTGAGGGAGAACCTACAAGTGGTGAGGAATTGCTTAAAGGAAAAATAATGGAAGCCAAGTCCAACCTGTTTTGCCTTGGTGTTCTGAGTACCCTGGGGGAAATGTCTGTTCTTTAGTATACAGGATGAAAAAAATCTTAAAACCAAAACAACAAACTTCTATAAATGCCAGACTGTTTACACCAGCAGCTATGAGTTAAAACATCATAGAATGAAGGACACACTTAACTTGCCTTGTGTATGGTAACTCCCTTTCACTTAGTTACTGTCCCCTCATTTAACATAGATGAAACCAAACAAACCTTTTGCCTTCAACTGGTTAATCAGAAACTAAATCTGCTGATTAAAGATTCTGACCCATTTATAATGCTGAGACGTCCAAAAGGCACATATTTCCTTCTAGGTATATAATGTTTACAAAATTAGCCAAGATAGATTCAATCACTGTCACTAAGAAGGGGCTGGCTTTTCCCATTTCAACCAACCCTTATTCTTTATTTCTTACGTCTTGTTAATTTTGCAAAAATCAAACAGGAGAAAAAGAAAAGGGAAAATGCTTTAACAGGCACTATTAGATTTAAGCTGATTGAAAGGGACCACAGTCTCTTAGCAATGTCAAGGTTACAGAGGTTTAGAAAGTATTTTATCCCCTTAATATCATTCACGTATGGAGGCATGGACTAGAATGAAGATAACATGTCATGGTGGCTGACCAAAACTCTCTAGCTTCTGTGACTACAGGAGGTCTTTTCTGTGACAGCTTTTTTTTAAACAGAGGGTCATCAAATCACGTTTGTGGCTTGTGACCACCATTTTTTTAAACAAAGAAATAGAAAAGAAGAGAAAACATAATATATCACACTACATAACATGTAAGGCGAAGTTTTGTGTCATGAAACCTTGTTTTCAGTTATATATACTTGTATGTGAGTGTGTCTTAGGTTGCATGTAAAACATGGAGTTTCTTACTGTTTGGATTACAGTTAATAAAAAGTGTGAAAACAATTGTCCTGAGAGACAGGCCTAGTAGTCAAACATGTCCTACACTTGTAAAGCAGGTTGGCATTCATTTGAATGGAAGGAAACATGGTTGGCTAAATTAGAAAAGAAGTATTTAAGTTATTTGTGTGGGTGAAAAAAATATTCAAATAAGAATCTCTCAATGAGCTAGGAAGAGATAATCTCCTCCATGAAATTAGAATTAGGAAAGGAAAAGGGAAGGAGGAAGGAAAGAAAAGTATTAAAATAGGGAAACTGTTAAGCTTGATGAACATGCCGGGATCTACACCCCTACCTAAAATATAACTTTAGAAGATAGAAGAAAGGACAGGAAAGTATTTTTTCCCAAGTGGAGAAAATCTTGATGAAGTTGAAATGAATCCTGAGCAGCTGGGCCTGTTGGTAGGGGACTGTAACAGGCCTCTTACTAATAGAAATAATGACGGCAAAAATTAGTTAAATGCCGGTGTATAATCTCCAACATATCTAAATTTCACGACAACTTTATGAGGTGGATACTAACATTTATCTTATAAGGGGAAAGAGGGGCAGGTTAAATACTGGAAACATTTTAAATAGTTGTGAGAAAATATTCCTAGTTATAGGTATTTACTTTGGAACTTATTTTTCTAAGTTGTTGATGGGCATGGTTTCCTGTTAGGAGCAGAGACTGAAGCAGAGTGCTAATATCTAGTAATTCCAATTGGAATATAGACATTCCCAAAATGGATATGTAATCATATTACCAATGCCTTTCTTTCTCAGAACCAAAATAACAGACATTTTGCTTTTTTCTGAGAATGGCATGGAAGTAGACATATCATCCTTGTGTGATTTTACTCCTGCAATTTATTTTGTATTATTAAATGCTATCATTCATATTAAACATGAGAATTAAAATATTAATACTAATGATAAAATTAAATCTGATGACAATAGGATAACAATGCAGTTAAAATTAGCAAATCTCCTCATTTTAGTCCCTTTTTGCTCCAGCAATTTAGGATAAGAATTCTGATCAAACACCTTTCTCGCCCTGTTTCATTTATTCTTTGTAAATTACAATTTCTGTGAATCCAACTCCCTGTGGATGAGGTGGTTCTTTCCTAGGCTGAAGTATCACTGTACATTTTTCAGAGATATGGAAGAACCAAACCTATATAACAATCTAATTAATTTTCAAAAAGCAGCAGCATTAATCTCACTTTTAAAAATAATGCTGCAGAGCGGCCACGTGGGACACGGCGGGCCAAGACCCAGCGACTAAACAACGGCTGCCGTCAGTAGCGCGGGGAGGTAAAGCCAGACCTCTGCTGGCTGCCTCGAGTACCTTCAGACTGATTCCTCCTGCCCCGCAGAGAGGTGCAGCTATTGCAGAGAATTGTTAAATATCAGATACCTGCAGAATCATGTATTGGAGAAATGAGAAAATACTACCGGACTCTGCTGGGAAACAATACTGCAGGAGCTATATTATGTAGTGAGCTGGAAGCACAAGAATGCTTGACCCCGTGGAAGATCCAGAGTGAGATATGGATTCACATCCCCACCAATTTATCGATTACAGCTTAGAAGAACCTAGAGGTTTTAAAAAGTAAAGTTGTCTTTAGCACAAGTCATCCTAATAGGAGCAGAAGAACACTGACTACGAAGAGCAGAATGATCATGGCAAGGATATCTAAGAGGATACCTTGCAAATCAAAGGGAGTGGAAGATAGAATAATATCTAGTTAAAATTCGTTTCCACCTTAAACTCCTTTCAAACTGAAACAGCTGGTTATCACCAAGAACATACTGCATTCCCAGGATGTCCTGAGGAAGAATAAAGCCTAAAGAAGAGCCTTGTTGCTGAAAACGTATAAAGAATGTTGTCAGTTTTAAATAGCAGAAAATAAGTATAACACAGAAAACCTTACACAGAAACTGAGAAAAAACAAAACAAAACAGTGCTTTCCAGAGAAGACAAGTAGTGACTCTATAGCATCTTACCATGTTGATGGACAGTGACTGTAATGGGGTATGTGGTTGGGACTTGATAATGGGGGGAGTCTAGTATCCACAATGTTACTCATGTGATTGTATATCAATGATACCTTAATAAACAAACACATAAACAAACAAATAATAATAATGCTGCAAGTGCATTACACGCATCTGGGATAGAGTTTAACAAGGAAGTTACTCCACCATAAAAGAAGATAAGCTGCCCAGTGGTTTCTCAGGTAATGCTATTTAATAGGCTTATTCTGACATGGATCTTCCACTTAAGCACTAACGCCCTGAGATTAAGACTAGACTAGGAGAAATGATCTGGGCCAGGGCGCAATTCCCCTTTATTTACTGCGCTGGCATTAATGAGGATCTTTATTAACCTTTTAAAATGTGAAGCCACTTTATTGACGGGTTCCTAAAGCTTTTAGCCGCAATTGTACGGGCGGCCTGGACTCGAGGTTGAGAAGTGAGGGATCAAGGTCCAGCCCGCCTCATATCTTTGTAAGACAAAGTACATCTAAGTAATCTAAGTTGCGAGCAAGCGTTCAGCACGAAGTTGGCATGGGCAGATTCGGCTCGAATTCAGCTCTCCAATTTAAACTGCCTCTCGAACTAAGTTTCCTTACCAGTACCGGGACGAGGGTTCTCTGCGAACATTAACCAAGCTAAACTACGTAAAGGGCCCTGGCACACTCTCTCTGTGCGATCTGTGCCAGTGTCTTTCTCCGTTTACGCCATCAGTGGAGAGTCAGAGCCTCCAGAGCAGGGACGCGGCTGAGGCCTCCCTGTGCCCGGGCTTGAGGCCACCGAGTCCGTTACCTGATCGCGTTGACAGGCGGGTTTCGGAGACGGATCAGCGCCAGGCGGTTCTGCAGCCTCGTATACTCGGCCATGTTTTCGAAGTCGCCTCCCCGCCCGCCGCTGGGCGAAGTCTCCGGCCCCGCGCGCCGGCCCCGCCCCGAAGGAAGAGCGCCCGCTCAGCCAACGGGAGCCCGGCGCCGCCTTCTGCCGCCCGGGGCTCCCGGGTACCGACGCCCATCCTCCGACCCAGTCTTTCTCCTTCCCCGGACCCCGCTCCGCGCCCTGCAGACGCTTGTCTCTCTTTCTTTATTGGTTGCCGTCACAAAAGAGATCAGGAAGAACGATGGAAAGTCGGTGAAACTGCCAGCAAGTTGAAGTTTTTAACCCCTTGGCCCAGAGGGGCTGCCTTCTGTGGGCAAGTTCCCGGTCACTAAGTTGGTGGAGCCGTCCTCAGCAGTTTTTATCATCATGTCCTTCTAGAACAGGGAGAGACATCTGGGGCCTTGACAATTATGTGACCTGGCACACACTTGAAAACATAATATACACCCATCATGCATTTCACCTAAATGCCTATACTACCGACATCAACCAAATACTTACATAAGAGTCATTTTACCTACCTTAGTATCAGGCGGCAACCTAGTGAAAGCTACGAGTTTGTCTGCCCAATATTTCTTTTTTTTCTTTTAAAATGTTTTTCCAAGTTTTATTGAGACAGAACTGACATACATCATTATATAAGGTTAAGGTGTACAGCATGATTTGACTTACATAAATCGTGAAATGATTGCTGCACTAACTTTAGTTAACATCCATCATCTTAAACGTACAAAAAAAAGAAAAAGAAAAAAACTTTCTTCTTCTGTCATTCCTAAGGATTGTTATTTCTATTTCATTCATTCATGAACTGAGCACCTATTATGTGGGATGCTCAGCCCCTTCTCTCCAAAAGTTCATGCTGGAACAGTGTTCTTATAGGTGCAATTGGCTTTTGGTGGTATCTATGGTCTATCACGTAATCAGAAGGCAGTCTGAAAGTTTGAAAGGAAGAAAACAAAGGAATGATTTTGTTCACTGATGTTTCACAAATTTTAGCAATTCTTAAGGATAATTTCACAGATACTCTTTTACCTCTTGGAAATAAAAACAGGTTTCAACCCTAGAAAAGTACTGATTGCCTTCCAGCCCTGGAAACACGTAGCAGTCTTAAAGTACCCAGTCCATCAAGGACAACCTGTGAAGGACAGCCCTGACTTCAATAGCCGGCCAATCGCAAACAGCCCAGTGCACACGCCTCTGAGTGCCAACAGTCGACACAACCAGCTTCTTACAGGTGACATCAATCTCTAATGCCTCTGAAAATTTGCCAATGCCTGCACTGTACCTTGCCCCGAAACTTGGTGTAATCTTCTGCTCTGTTTATAGCGATTAGGCATAACCAGCATAGCTTTCCCTTACTATATATAGGCAGCAGTAAATTCACCTTTGTCTTCTAATTTCGGATAGTGATCTCTAAGAGAACAATTCTGCTCTGGCATCGTAGCAACTTTGGACATCTGCACAAAGGCCACGCAGGTAAGGCTTGGCAGTTCTAAATGGCTTGAAATTCCTCCTGAAGCAAGGGGAGATTGGAGAGGCAGTTTCCCATCTCCATCTGGGAGGAATCAGCCACATATTGTTTCTCAACTTTCTTCCTGGTTTTAGTTGAACCCAGAACTTTCTGCCATGTGCCCTCACTCCCCTAGGTACAGCTGCAAACTTCTGGGTAAATTTATAAAACTGACAACAGTTTAGAGTTGGCTACCCAACACGGCAGGTACTAGGGTAAACAAGTGAGGCAACTAGTGGGCAAAATTTCAGAAGATACTCTCAGTTTCCTGTAAGTGCTTACCGTGCCCTGCTCCTCAGCAACAGACCCACAGTTCCATGATATGTCATCTAGCCCCTCCTGTTTGGTGTCATCCTGTGGGACTAGGGATGCAGGGAGCTGATACCATGCTGATATTTCTTTTGCTGTCCATGTAAATAATAAACTATCTAAATCTATTTGGACTCCTTATGAACCAAATCTATGGAAGTGTGGTGAGCCAATTTAGCAGGTGCCACCATGCTGCTGCTTACAGACATCTTGACTGCTTGACAGTCTTTTGATCAATGTGTGAATTATTATGTTCTTAAATGCCTTCTAATTTAATTTGTCTCAATAAGTGCTACTTAACAGGATTGCCATTCCTCTTAGCTAATGTACTTCCATATCATTTATATGTTGCTGCTTTTTTTTGGCAAATGTCATTTTCATTATTGTGTTGCAATTCACAAAAATAGATCAGTTGATCAGAGGTGATGTGTTAAAGCTTAAAAGAAAGCAAATGCAGAACTTCTGTGTGATAGAACATGCAAATATATACTCATAGCAAAAGCAGAGATGACTATCTAAAATCTGGTGCTTTGTACAACTTCATTCAATAGTGCCATGAAGCCATCAGAGCTGACTTCGCTGGGCCAGTCATGTTTTTCTGTAACAAATGAAAAGTATTGCTTAACAGCTGGACTGATAGACTCTCTCACATGTTCTCTTCCATGTCCTTTCCCCTTTCACTGTGGAATACAAAAGGTCACAAGGCCCCAGAGGAGGATACAGCCACAGATAGAAATTTGACTTCCAAATGATTCTGTGTAAGAGGGCTGCCCTGCTGACTAGAAACAACATGGACTGTTACCGGAAAAAGAAAGAAGTTTGGATCTCTTTGTTAAAGAATTTTAACCTGTCCTAACTAAACAGTGAAGAGATGGGCAGTTAATACACTCTTCCAAGTGAAGTTGGCTGACATTTATGGAGAAAATCTGCTCACATAAGTGTTTGAAATAAGAGATGGGATATAAGTAGTTTTTTCACTATGCCAGTAATATCAGTAAAGACAATTACTATCATTTCAAGAAGCTTTCTCAAGTGTTGAGCCTTAGAAGTACAACACATATACACACACAGGTGTGCTCATATATTCAGTATCTGAATGATGAAGATAAACTATCAGGATTCCTAAAGAAGAACCAACTGTGGCAGAAATGACTCAGTCACATGTTGATTATCTTTGCTGGTTGAAATGCCAGAGATCAATGATATATTATTGGGCATATTTAAAGATTATGCCCATAGGATGCAACAAAATCTGAGCTAAATGCAGCCAAAAATTGAACTGAGAATCCATTCACTGCTATCTCCCATATTTCAATCTCTCAGCTTTTCAGTGAGCTGTGCTTGTCACTTTAGGTTTACAAAAGTTTTTCATTATATATGCCATCTCTGTCAACTTCTGAGCTGAAAATCATCGATGAAATGTCCTTACTCAACAGCATAAAAACTTTTTGTGACATCTCTGACATATCCTAGCATTCAATTTCACTTTGTGTTGAAAGTGCAATTAGGCACAGTTCACCTTTATACCTCCTGATCTTTCTCCCAATTCCCCACCATATTATTTTACTGAAAAGAGAATACTCCACTTGCTAATGATAATCCTTTTCAGCTTTTCTGACAAAGGCACTACTTAGTAAGAGGCTACATAGACATACAAATTTGAGAGATGTCCTAGGCTATTTGGTCTAATATTTCTTCTAATATAGGAACACCTCAATAACATTCATAGCACAAGACTACCCACCTCCCTTTGAATATTTCCACTGAGGGTATCTCAGTACTCTTCAGGGTAGATGGTTCTGCTTTATTGAAAAGATTTGCCCTATTCCCCAGGATTTTACATTCCCCTATTCTACATTTTTTCTCAGGAGCAATCATCCCCTGATTCTACTTTTGTTAAATTATAAGGCTCCCTTTACTAGAACAGTCTTTCATCAAATATTAAAAGATGCCAACAAGTCTGTGCTAAGCCTTCTCTTTTTAGGCTCTTTCTCAGGTATCACTGTTTCTCATATAAGGTATTTCTTGTTTCCTAATTTTGTTGGTTGTCGTGGACACTCTTTAGATTTGTCATGAGCCTTTTAATTAGCATCTATTCTCTGTATTCTGCACCTGTCATCAATCAGGTCATATTCATGTTTAACTCATGTTTGCTATTTTTTTCTTACCCATAAAGATTTTTTTTCCTTTTAAATTTCAACTGACATGCTCGTTTTTTAAAAGGATACTTTTTCTCATTGAGGTATAACTCACACACCATAAATTCACCCTTTTAAAGTGTATAATTCAGTGATTGTTAGTTTATTCACAAGGTGTTACACCATCATGACTCACAAAACCCAGAACACCCAAAAGAATCCCTATATCCATTAAGCAGTGACTTAACATTCCCCCTTTTCCTTATCCCATGGTTCTCCTTGAATAGAGTCACTAATCTGTATCAGTGGATTTGCCTCTTCTGGATGTTTCATAAAAATGGAATCACATAATTTGTGGCCTTTTGTGTCTGCTTTCTTTTACTTAGAGTAATGTTTTTAAGATTTATCCATGTAGCATGTGTCAATACATCGTTCCTTTTTATTGCTGAATAACAGTTCATTGTATGTATGTACTACATTTTGTTTATCCATTCATCAATTTATGAATACTAGGATTGTTTCCAATTTTTGGCTATTATGAATAATGCTACTATGAACTTTTTGTGTAAACTGTTTTTAATTCTTGGAGTAGAATTAAAGAAACCTAGGATTAGAGTTGCTTGGATATATGGTAGTTCCATGTTTAACTTTCTGCGGAACCCCCAAACTGTTTTCCAAAGTGGCTGTACCACTTGACATTTCCAACAGCAATATATGAGTTTTCCAGTTTCTCCAAATCCTTGCCAATTCTTGTCTATTTATATTAATTATGAGGTTAGTTGTTCTTACGTATGAGTTATATTGTGTCTTTCTTTGTCACCAAGCATGCCCTTCTTCCTTTTTGAATGAATACACATTTAGAACTTGCCTGGCTTGTGGAAAGCATTAAGTAAAAATAGTCATATTATTAGCCATCATTAACATTATGTTCCTTTTAAATGAATTTAATTGAATTATATATTTCTTCTAGGATTATATTTCTATCTGCTTTGAATAGAGAACAGTATGCTAACTAATATACCATGCATTGTTAAGGTCAAAATAAAACAGATTGGCACAATTCATGCCTCCATTAATAGATCATCAAATGTTGTAGCAACTGTTATTTATTTATAGGTTTCCTTATCAAAATGCCTTGATATTAAGCCTATAGAATTGGCTGACATGATTAAAGGCTTGAGAAATCTCAGGAAAAAGGAAAGAGGCCGCAAGACTAAGGATGGGCAAATGTTTTGATGTTTGAATAGGCAAAAGATAAAAGATGTTGTAGACTGGTGAGTTTTAATCAATACCTTACGAATTTTAGGTACATCATTATTTTAGAATAATTCACTAAGGTTATGGCATTGTGATCATCGAAGATATACTGTGTTCACTAAGAACAAAGTGTGCCAAATTAATTTAATTTCAGTTTTAGAGAAGATTAATACATTGGAAGGCTGGAAAAAATGTTGTATTGAGATTCCTAGAGAGATTTAACAGGGTTAGGTAATGGAATCCTTGTGGATATGATGTTTATCCTTGTGGATGTTTATCCTTGTGGATAGATACTTAATAACTATGTTTTATGAATAAATACTTGACCAACCATATTTTTATTGAGAAGTTTGTGTACTAGGCACTGCTAATGCAATGTGAGCAAAAACAGATATGGCTCCTGCCCTCAGATTGCTCACTTCGTAGTATTATGGAATGGTGGATCTTAACTGAGGGAGGAGGAGGAAGCACGCATTTTGAAAATACACATATCTGGCACTCACTTTAGAAGACTGTGATTCTGGATGGACTCAGCAGTTTTAAAAAGGGAGTTTTAATGCACATCTTTGGTGAAGAAAATCTTATGACAGAAACTTTAGGTAGTTCACTGTACTGTTCTTGACTTGATTGTGCCTGGAACTATATTATTTTCCAAACTGAGCGACTGATAATGTCAGAACAATTTCATATATACATTTATAGTTGCTCATGCTATAATAGAATTAAATGAGATAAACTGTTAAGGAATTTTCCTGCTGCTTTATCCTTTATTCACAAATTGGTGTAGTTGGAGTCTAGATAAATTTGTGTCAATGAGACCTAAAAGATAGGTCTGACTTTGTAATAGTCATCAGAGCTGTACACAGATATTCTAGTGTTCATCCCTTCTAACCCATGGTAAGGTTGAACTTCCCCACCCTCTTGAAGTAAGTGAGGTCATGCGACATTACTGTGGCCAATAAAAAGTGAGACGTTATGGAAGCATTAATTCAATGGTTCTTCACCAGGTTCTTTTTTCCTTTGGCTTCACTACAGGCAATGTTCAAGACAGTGGTTGCTCAATCAGCCTAGGTTCCTGAGTGGCTACAACGATCAGAGCCCCTCTGCAGACCCAGAGTCATCTTGCAGCATAAGTAAGAAATTAATCTGTGTCATTTAAAGACATTCATGTTTGGGGTTTCTTTTATTACTGCAGTATGACCCTACCTATCCTGATACAGAATTCTAGGGTGAATTTGTGACAGAATGACATTTAATGGTGAATACTAGAAAACTCTATATAGAGTAGAAAAGATAAAAACTGTAGATAGTAGAGTGTCCAGCCCAGAAATTTAGGTATATTTTTCTATTTTCTAGCCTAAGAATCACTTTGTAATTACTGAATGTGTGTCCATCTCCTCTGAGAGTGTGCACAGCGTGTAGATGTGAGATGAATGCTGCGCCTATTTTCCACCCTGAGGGAAGCTGGCCATAAGCTCAAGTAGATGCTGTGAAGGCAGAACAAAGAGGTAAGAAATATGGGTCCCACATGATATCATTGAGGTGCTGGGGCAACCAACCCTGATGCCTATCATAACAGTCCACTTAAAGAAGCCAATTCATCCCCCTTGCCTGTTCTAGTTTCTGCTGTACTTTGTGGAAGAAGCAAAGATGTGCTGCCCTTTATTCATCTTCATATCCCTAATGCCTGGGCTGGTGTCTCTTCTGCATGAATAAGTGGAATTAGGAGGCTTAGATTCTAGAATTGACTGCCGCTGGCTAACTTTGTGACTTTCAGCAGATTATTTAATTCCTATGGTCCAAAGATTGATTAAAAACATCATTGGCCTTTTTAAATGATAGATTCAGAACAAAACTTAAATTTCATCTATACTAATTAAGTTATTCGATGGCTCTATAGGATTACCTAGTTAGTTGTAACACGCTCATTACTAGCATTTCAATAATGTCTATACCAGATTTGTCATATTCCTAAAACAAAGACTGAATATTTAAGAGAAATTGCTTCCAACAGAGAGGACTAAATAAAATTGTGCCACATCACTGGCAGTGCATTCACAAAGTCCTTATGTTTACCTTTGGGAACTGCTTCGATCATTTACTTATTCCTGTCTAGACAGTAAAAACGGGAAGTAGAGCTCACAGACCTGATACTTAACCCTTCATTTGTGGGTATATATAAGAATTTTGTCAGGGGGAGGAGGGGCCACAGTGTTTGAAATGAACCCAGCAGTAACTAGACCAGAACATTCAAATGATGGTCAGAATCCTGTGGCTCTTTCTAGGTTATGCTGCTCCTGTCCCTCTTTCACTGAGATTTTTTCTAGTCCTTTTCACTTGACAGTGAAGGCCTTGAAAGTGAACCTGCTTTTGCTTTTATGTTCTTGACACTTTGAGGCAGATTTGGGGAAAGGAGGGAAGTGGTGAGCATCTTGGAACTCCACTTCTGGTCCTAGCACTGCCACTAAATGTGTAGCTTTTAGTTGTAATTTTCCTTACTTGTAACATCAAGAGGTTAACTAACCGAGCATTTTCTAAAGTTCTTCTCAGTTCTGGCAATTCATAATTGGTTTGAAGGATAATCCCTGGCCCTGTTGGTCCCCTTGATTTTTTCCTATGTTGACTTTCTTCCTCCTTATTAGGAGGATTTCCTGGAAGGACATAAAAGAAATGCCTTTCCCCAAATTGTGAATGAATCCAACAGGCCAAAGAACTGACTCAGACAAGTCCAGCTCTGGGAGTAAATGAGTTTTATTCAGGGGTTACTGATGGAGGGGCACATGACATTCGGACAGCTACTCTACCCAACTCGCCAACCCCAACCCAGTAGGATAGCTTTTATCATTTTATCAAGGGATGGGAGGGGTATTAAGTGCAGGAGAGCAGGTAAGAGTGGAATTCCTTTCTCTTATCTTGATTTTTCTTTTAGACACAAAACAGTTCTACATTCCTTGTGCTTTGTCATTAGGGAAATAGGGAGCTCCTCCCTGTTCCTGGAACTGCAGTCCAGGAGTGCAGCCCAGCAATTTGCTCTAAAATGGCATTTTTAAACAATATGGTTCCACTTTGGCTAAGTTTCAGAGGATCACCTATGCTAAACTTCTATAATAATTTATTAAGTATCTCCATGATGTTAAGGGTGGGCCTGGGTCTTATTCATCTTTCTCCAAGTATCTAGCACAATTACCAAGCAGGTAATTTCAAGTAGGGTTGAAGTTGTGTACTATACAAGATTCCATCTTTGTTTGGAGGAGGTCACAGTTCAGAGGGGGATGGTACCAAGCATCATTAATTATGTAATTAAAAGCTGAGGATATAAAGGAGAACAGGAAAACTGGTTCCAGCTTTTCTAACCACTTGTTATGTTCCAAAAGGGAAGAAGAGAGCATTTGTAATAGTTAACACTCATTGAATGCTTTCATATGCCAGCGCTTTCCTATTATCTCAAATAACACACACATATCAACCCTATTTCTATGTACTAGTATTAAGTTTCACACATGAGAAAATGAGCCAGAGAAGTTAAGCAGCCTATCTAATTAACACTGTTACAAGTGAGAGGAAGCACACAAAATTGGGCAACAGAGCCTGCACTCCAAACACTCCACTGGGCAGAGAAAATTCACAAGAATAATCTTGTGGTTTCTCTAGCTGACGGAGTTTAAAGAACAGTGATGAGTTTGGTACAGGGGGAACAAAGGGAAATGACTACAGCAGAGAAGGTTGCAGAATATGGCAAAAGTTGTAAAAACAAAAACTGCACGTCTCCGGGCTGGATTACAGAACCGCAGTTTAAGGAAGTAGGAGAAAAGAATAGGATAAACAAGATTTGGACAGCGCCTAGAGCCGGGGAGACCGAGGAACATATCGGAAGTGACGACAACTAGGGGGTTGGGCGTTTACCTGGACTGCTGGCCCGGTCGAAGTCCGACCGGACGTGGCGCACAGGAAGTTACGCCCCGGAGGAGGTACCTGGTTGGGGAGGGCGTCGCGATGGGCTGGGTGGGGCGGGGCTAAAGTGGTCGTGCCGAAACCCTGGATCCTCGCAGGTAACCTGAGGGCCGAATCTAGATCGGGGCAAGGGTAGAAGTTGGGGTTGGTGGCACGTTGTCCGGGGCCCCAGACTTGGCGGGGAAAGGTGGATCTTCAATTAGATGGTGGCTGGAGGATAAGCTCCTTGGCGTGGGACTCCCTGGGGAGATAAGGATACGAGGAACTTTGGGAACGAGGTCGTGAGGGCCGAGATCGTCGCGGAAATACCGTCAGATTGCGTCTTCCGTGAATCCGTCATGATTGGGGTCTTGGGCCCCGAGCATTGGCACTCGGGGGTGGGGGGAGAGACGGAATTTGGGCACTGAGATGAGCTGACCAAGAGTTCATTTCCCATCTACCCCGACCCCACCTCTGTTCTGCTAGTAAGGGACAGGGACTTTGTCTTTTCATCTCTAAGGTCAGAACAGTGCCTTGCCACTATTAGGCATTCTTTAGATGCTGTCGAAGTAATGGATTAATGTATGCACGAACCTCAGTCTGGCTCAGCTGGGGGAACTTCTCCCGAACTTCAGGATCCCTATCCCTTAATGTAAACGTGAAACCAGTAGTTTATGAGGATGTTGGTGCAGTAGAGATTCAGGACCTTGCTGTTGTTTTTTGGTTATTGATATTTAGAAATGTGTCTTAATACTTTTCTCTGCTGTGGGTGGATAAGATAAGGCAATTCGGCTTTCAGATTCCTTTACTTTTCTGGGAAGATCTTACGGATGAATGATACCAGGGAGAACTTGGCCATCAGATGATAGCTGCAGTTGTAGCAAGCACTGAGCTTCCAATTCGTGTTCTAAGTGCTTTCTTGTTTAGCAGTGTGAACTTACTACCCTTTTTCCTAATGGTTTCTTTCTTATGTTGGGGCATTTCTTACATTTGAGATGTGAATGCGAATTATTTCATAACAAAAATGAAAATAGTGATTTGTAAAAATTCAGTCAGAGGTTTCACCTGGTGTGTTTACGTAATGTTAACTCCGTCCAAGTAGTTGTAGGAAGCCTCAAGATTTAAATTGTTTCTTTTTGTAAAGAATTTGCTTATATGTCTTAAATGTGATGAAGAGTGGGCACAGACCTAAAGAACAAGTGCAATAACGCAGTTGTTAAGTAGGAAAAAGTGCAGACTACACAGTGGCCGTGTAATGGGATCTGAGCCTGAGTCACTCTCTAGATGGTGTCCCTGTGAGGTGATTGTGTGTATTGTCTTCGTGCTGTCTAATGAGGTAATGAGGTCATAGCTCCTCAGAGGTTCTGAAATCTTAGATTGGATTTTAATGGAGCAGGAAAACCTGAATTTATGGCTTCTTGTTTTACAAAGAAGAAACTAGTATGCATTTTTAGATTTAAAAACTTAAGGTGTTTTTAAAAATAGGTTAAAAAAACCAAAATTAGATATGTAAATACATTATTGCAGTCATTTAAATCTTAAAAGTTTGCCTGCTGTTAAAACTCATTTTCCTAATTTCTGGAAAGTGGTGGTGTCCAAATCATCCCCATCTTTTTGTGCTCTTGCTATGGTGCCACCTTTAGAATATACATAAATATGGTACAAAGTAATGTTTTGAGAACCTATAGATTTATGTTGTCTTAAAAATAAAGTCTAATTTTGCTACTTCAATCTTCTGTTCAATGTTGTGTCCACTAGTTTTGCACATTTAAATGTCTGTATTCATAACTATTCTACTATTATTCATAGTAAGTTGGTATCAAAGTGGTAACCTAGGTATGTGCATTGACATTCTTGAGGTTTTCAGTCTTGCAGAACGCTGATATCTATGGACTCTAACATGGACTTCATTTAAAGAAATCCACGGACCATTAATGGACCAAAACATGAATCAATTTGTACTGTGGCATTCAGATCCTAACACTTTGGGAAAGGTAAGTTGTTGACTGTGTTTTATGTTAGATGAGAAATGGAACAGTCCTGGATCAGTCTAGGAAACTGTAGGATTGTCATTAAAAAATACAGACTGAATCTCTTTAAATTATGTTTTAATCTGGACCTTCCGAAGACAGGTTTGTTCTGTGTATATGTGGCTTATTTTACCAAGTAAAATTGATGAGAAATTAAAGAGGTCAATAAGATATACTTTCCTGGAAGATTACTGCTCTGCTTTCTTTTTTGGGGATCTCTCCTTTCAACACCTTAGAGCCTGGTAGACTACGTCAACCTGTAGATATCCTGTAGGAATTCGGGCCTCAAATAGTCACTTAAGTCATCTCACATTGTAGTTTGGCTCTGTCATAGTAGGTGCCCTAAATCTTCTGGCCAGTTTTGTTTTATGCCTTAGGTTAAAGTAAGAAAAGAGGCCCCCAAATGTCTTTTAAAAAACTTTTGTACTGTTTATTTATGCTATTTTCCTTTCCTTTTTGTTTCTTTTCCTCTTTTTTTCTTCTTCATCTTTTTAAAAACCTCTTAGGTGATTCATTCCTCAGGGGGTAAAATTCCTCTTTTTTTCTATTTTATTTCCTAGCTTTGGGGTTTTTTAATTTTCAAAACCTGTACTTCTAAGTTTGTGATATGTTTAGCACCTTTTAATCACTACGCATTATACTTAGTTTTTCCTAGTCTCCTTATAGATACTCTGGCTTCTTGTTTAGAATTTGTTCAATTCTAAACCAGGCAGTACTTCTAGGAATTCATCTTTCAGGTTTATTTGTGATTGCACACAAAAATTTTATGAAAAGATATTCATCACCATGTTATTTGAAATAAAAAAAGAAAACTAGAAATAACCTAAATATCCCTCAGCAGTGGTCTGGTTGAATAAATTCCTTCATACGATGTAGTACTTTGCAGCTCTTAGAAAGAATGAAGCAGATCCATACTTAGAGATGTGGAAGAATCCCTAAGATGCATTGTTAATTGAGAAAAACAATATAGAACTGTTTGTATAATATGTTTTCATTTGTATTTTTGAAGTATAATATATACATTCAAAATTCCTTCAAATCTATATAAGGAGCTCTTGACGTAGGTATTCCTGGGGAATGAAACTAGAGATCCAGAGTAGGAAGAAAATTCATATTTTTTCTGTATACTCTTTCTGGTGGATTGAATTTTTTACTATGAAATGTTTTTATCTTTATAATACTAAGAAACAGCAAGGCTTTAGACTAATTTAATAATTATGGGAGTCTACTACTATTCTTTATGAGTTTTGTCCTCATAATTATTTGCCCTATTTGGAAGAAATGGGGCTATGCAATTGAATTAAGTTTTTTCAAAGCCGCATGGAACGTTCAATGCCATTATAGTAGGTTTTTAACTTTGACATTAGATTATTACCTTTAATAAGGATTTGCGAGTAAACTAAATGCTTGGCCCTGCTGGATTCAGTACTCACAATTTATAGCATGTTGCTGACCTTAGCCAGTGATAGGGGTGTTGTTACCTTTGTTTGCAAGCCAGGTGTGCATTGCACTAGCATGGTTCTTCTGAGCCTCTCAGTATTAATGAATGGGATGGACTTTGTTTTATTCGAATTGCTACTTATGGACTCTACTTTTTAAACAAATATTAGTTATTATTTCACTTTGTTTTTGTTGTTTAGAACAAGTCAAAGAATGTCTTGTTCTCTGTTTAAGTAAAGTCAGTAAACTAACAAGATCCTTTAGATACACCTGGATAATCTTATCTTGTAGTGAGAATATTACTTTGAATTGGCTGATTATTTGCCTTGGGACTCAGCAAAAATTTCTCATGATTTTTACTTGCCATCTTTGTCTTCCCACACTTTCATTGTGTGTAATTTGTAATAACAGTCATAGTGATTTAAATGAGTTATACAAGAAATGTAAAGATACGATAATCTTCATTTTATGAGTAGTGAGATTTTATTTGACACTTGCTTGAAAATAGGCTATAGAAGGTAGATATCTTTATGATACCACTGATCATGTTTCTTGTTAAAGTCAAAATGAAGTCCACTAATATGGGGGCTGAGTCATGCATGATTAGTGGAATAGAGCATGTTATGGTATATCAGTTGTTATATACCATACATTGGCAGTATTTTGCATATAATCATTTCTGTTAAATGATGCTTTGCTTCTTGAGATACTTGGGGGAAAGAGATAGTAGCCACAAGGGGAAATCATTGGGCAAGATGCATAGAGTAGGACTCATTCTTGCTGAGAGAATGGATAGCAATGAACTAAAATCAAGGGTAGATTATGCTTTCTTAAGTCAAGATAAATATGGTAAAGGTAACATATAGAAGGGAGATAAACATGAACATGAAAGTCACATGCAGATAACATAGAATTGGGGAAGGTACATATATGTGTGTGTGTATGTCTATGCAGGTAGATATATAATACATTATATATATATATATATATACACACACACACATATAAAATGTGTATGTATATATATTATTTTACAGATAACCTATGAAATTTTCTGGAACACCAAAAATTCCAGATAGGAAGATACCCTGTTAGTGCAAAAGAAAAAAAAAGTCAGAATTTTAAGGCCTCAGGGCCTGTCATGGGCTAATTCATGATTCTGAAAGCAGCTTAAAGAACTTCGGATGTTCTAAGATCCTTTACTGGGTTCAAGTGATGGGAAGGTAGACAAAAGCCTGAGAATGAAAAAATTAGAATCTAGCAACATGTAAGATTATGGTTAGGGTATCTTGTAAGACTCTGTTTTGTGGTATTGTTTTGGGCAGGGGGAAAACAAAGGGGAATCTCGTTAGTGCTATTCAGTCTAAATTTGAACTGTCCATAAGGCTTTCCTAGCATTCCCATTGTGTATGACCAAAGTGGATTAACTAGATCCATTAACCTACAAAACATTAATATGCAAAAACTGCTTTTATTATTATGCCATGAAGAACAAAAGAATCATCTTTAATCAATTTTGTGGTTATATGAAAGGACAACTGTGATGATCTAGATTGAAGGGACTGGGACTGTTTTTTCAGAAAACAGAAGACTTTCTAAGAGTTGGAGAAGCTCCATAGGTATTACTCTTGTTCTCTTATTTGAAGTCAAAATTAGTTCTGAGAGAAGGTATCGAACTGGTCAACAGTGTGGTAGCAGATTGTGTTGAGAGGCAGTGAACGCCTCCGTTCATTAGGGTTGCTTAATAGAGCTTGAACAGGAGGAATTTTGTGGAGGGGATTTCTCATTGTGTGGGTACATTCTCTTTCAAACCTTTATTTTTTTTTTTATAGTGCAGTAAAGTGATTTACTGTAGTATGAGTCTATGTTCTATTATCCCAGTATTTGAATGCTGATAGGTATCTTATGCACTGGTCATTTATCCACTGACCTCAACTTGCCCATAACCAGGAAATAAGTTTAATTATCTGAGCTCCCAAATTATAACACACAAAATCCATGTTTTTCTCAGGTCCTTACTCAGTTTATTTAATTTTTTAAGACATAGTTCCAATAGGCTTAATCAACAGGTATCTAACTCCATAGTACATTAGAAGCAGCAAATTGTGAGCAGCTAAGTATTCCTATTAAAGGTAGGCACATTGACAAGCAAGGACAAGGAAAGTCAGAAAGCATACCAACTAATTTTAAGATTGTAGCAACCTGGGCTCTTTTGGTTAGATGAAGACAGCTCTGTGTTAATGGATGTTCAAAATGATAATCTTGACTGAACTTAGTTTCTGTTCAATATTTTCTATTTAAGAAGAATATATGAATTTTAGATTTTTCCATGTGTTTTCTACCAAAAGACAGATACTTTGGCATTTGACGAGGCTACAATATAATGGAAAGAACATGCGCTCTAGTAAAGACATGTTGGTTTCTGGGCTCCAATATCTACTGGCTATTCTATTAATTAAGTTTATTCATTCAAAGCCTCAATCTTTTCATCTGTAAAATAGGAATTTATTGAAGAGTAAAGATAATGTATGTAAAAGGTTTGCCTAGATTAAGTGCTAAGTAAGAGCTATTATTTCATTATCATAAAGCTTACCCTCCACTGAAAGTTTTCAGATAGAACAGTAACAAACTTACCTAGTAACTTTAGCATAAGTTTAACATATAGATAGTAATTTAGTGTACATTAATACTAATAATGGTGATGGCATACTAGAAAACCTTTAAAAAAATTGCTTAAGTAATCCATGCCCACTGTACAAAAATTAGGATATAGAATACAGGCATATCTTGGAGATATTGTGGGTTCAGTTCCAGTCTATGATGATAAAGTGAAAATTACAATAAAACAAGTAAAATGAATTTTTTGGTTTCCCAGAGCATTTAAAACTTATGTTTACACTATATTGTAAAATTAAGTGTATATGAAGTGTGTAATCGTATTGTCTAAAAAAAATCAACGTAGATACCTTAATTAAACTAAAAAGTACTTTATTGCTAAAAAACACTAACCATCATCTGAGCTTTCAGTAGGTCATAATCTTGCTGGTGGAGGATCTTGCCTCAGTGTTGATGGCTGTTGACTGCCCAGGGTGGTGGTTGCTGAAAGATGGGGTGGCTGTGACAGTTTCTTAAAATAAGACAACAATGAAATTTGCCCCATCAATTGACTCTTCCTTTCATGAACAATTTCTCTGTAGCATAGGATGCTGTTTGATAACATTTTACCCACAGTAGAATTTCTTTCAAAATTGGAGTCAGTTCTGTCAAACTCTGCCACCCTTTATCAACTAAGTGTAATATTCTAAATCTTTTGTTTTCATTTCAACAATCTTCACATCTTCACCAGTAGATTCCATCTTAAGAAACCATTTCCTTTGCTCATTCATAAGAAGCAGCCCCTCATCCATTCAAGATTTATCACAAGATTACAGCATTTCAGTCACATCTTCAGGCACCACTTCTGATTCTTGTTCTCTTGCTCTTACTGCCATGTTTGCAGTTATTTCCTTCAGTGAAGTCTTGAAGTACACAAAAGTTGTCCATGAGGGCTGGAATCAATTTCTTCCATACTAATGCCAATACTGATACTTTGACCTCTTCCCATGAATCATGAACATTTTTAATGGCATCTAGAATGGTGAATCCTTTCCAGAAGGTTTTCAATTTATTTTGCCCAGATCCATCAAAGGAATTACTATCTAGGCAGCTATAGTCTTACCAAATGTATTTATTAAATCGTAAGACTTGAAAGTCGAAATGACTTCTTGGTCCATGAGTTACAGAACGGATGTTGTGTTAGCAGGCATGTATATCTACAACAGAGCTCTTGGGTGACCAAGTGTCAATGAGCAGTAATATTTTGAAAGGAATCTTTCTTTCTGAGCAGTAAGACTAGCAGTGGGCTTAAAATATTTAGTAAGCCATGTTGTAAACAGATGTGCTGTCATCCAGGCTTTCTTGTTCCATTTATAGAGCACAAGCAGAGTAGATTTGGCATAATTCTGAAGGTCTCTGGAATTTTCAGAATGGTAAATGAGCGTTGGCTTCATTCTCCAGCTGCATGAGTCCCTAATGTGAATCCCCCTGTCCTTTGAAGCCAGGCATTGACTTCTGTCTAGCTATGAAAGTTCTATATGGCATCTTCTTCCAATAGAGACTGAGTCTTTTACACTTAAAAATCTGTTGTTTTGTGTAGCCACATTCATTTCTCATCTTATCTCGATCTTCTGGATAACTTGCTGCAACTTCAATATCAGCACTTACTGCTTCACCTGAACTTTTATGTTACAGAGATGGCTTCTTTCCTTAAACCTCATGAACCAAACCACTGCTAGCACATACTTTTCTTCTGTAGCTTCCTCACCTCGCTCAGCCTTCATGGAATTGAAGAAAGTTAGGGCCTTGGTCTGGGCTAAACTTTGTCTTAAGGGAATATTGTGGCTAGTTTGAACTTCTGTCCAAGATCACTAAAACTTTCTCAATATCAACAATAAGGCTTTTTTTTTATCATTCATGTGTTCACTGAAGGGGCACTTGGAATTTCCTTCAAGAACTCTCCCTTTGCACTCACAACTTGGCTAATTACTTGGTGCAAGACGCCTAGCTTTCCGCCTGTTTGGCTTTTGACATGCCTTCCTCACTAAGCTTAATCATTTCCAGCTTTTAATTTAAAGTGAGGCATGTGACTCTTCCTTTTACTTGAACATTTAGAGGCCATTGTAGGGTTATTAATTGGCCAAATTTCAATATTGTTGTGTTTCAGGGAATAGGGAGGCCAAAGAGAGGGAGAGAGATGGGGGAATGGCCAGTCAGTGGAGCAGTTAGAACATACACTTAATTTATTAACCTCATTGTCTTATGTGGGCATGGCGTGTGGTACCTCAAAACGATTAACAATAGTAGCATCAAAAATCACTGATCACAGATCACCATAACAAATATAATAATAATGAAAGAGTTTGAAATATTGCAAGAATTACCAAAATGTGACACAGAGATATTGAAAAAATGTTGTGATAGACTTGCTTGATGCAAGCTTGCCACAAACTTTCAATTTGTATAAAACATAATATCTGCAAAGGACAGTAAAGAGAAGTTCAATAAAATGAGGTATGCCTGTGTGTGTGTGTCTGTAAACACACATAAAACCACACACAAAAAGGAGTAAAACCAACTGTACTTCTCTACCACTGTTTATATTTTACTAACATGCTTTATTTTTAAACTGTTTTAACACTCTTGGAAGATGTCACTTCTGACTAGTGACTGCTGAAACCGATTCCACATTAGTCTGTTAGGAAACTTAAATTAGCCACGATACTTTCAAATCAGAATATGCAGTGAAAGATTATGATGTGGCACAGTGTTGATTTGAAGAAAGCCTTAGTCTGATAAATTTTGTTGTATTCAAACTAGTTTTGTAGAGTATTGGTTGTAGGTTGGTGTCCTGACTATACTATTTACTAGCTAGGTAAACTAGATGAATTTTTTGACTTCTCTCTGCCTTAGTTTCTTCATCTGTAAATTGGGGGTAATTATAGTATTTAATTCATGGGATTGTTGTGAAGATTAAATGAATGAATCTACATAAAGTGGTCAGAGCAGTGCCTTGCACAAATTATAGACTCAGTAAATATTAGCTATTATTATTAATTTTTAAAAGGTTAAAGTTTTCTTGAAAAAAAGGCAAGTTTATAGGAACACAAAGTAGAAAGAAACAAGTTGGAATGGACATGAAGTAAAGTGACGTTTACTATTATTTTCATTTGAACCGGCAAAGTGGTCTGAAGTTTTCCATTCCAAGGCTTTGTTACTTTTTCTCTCTGCTTAAATATTTTCAAACCATAATGTTCCGAGTTCAGTTTCCTTCTCTATCACACAAAATCAGCTTCATTTTATTCTGTCTCTTCCAACAAATATTTTGGCCCTTTAAGACAAATCAGATATCCTGGATAATGATCAAAGAGATTCAGGAAATTATCATTAAATCAGTTTATCTGATCACAGCCCAAGGTGGTTCTGTAAATTCCGTTGTGATTTGAAGTGAAGAATATTAATCAAAGAGAATCCAGAAACATATTTAGCCATTCTGTACACGATATCCCTTAAATCACTTTTCTTTTTATTCTTTATTTCATTTTGGTTTTCTTTTTGTGTTCTTTCAGCATGTTATCTAGTGATCTGATTAATTACTGGTCGAAGAGTTAAAGCTTTTCAAAACCCGTTTTAAAAAATTTACTAGACTTGCTAGTAGAATTTTTTTTGTGTTTTGTTTTAAAGCATCAAGTACAAGTTTTTGAAGACCCTGGGGCCTACCATCATTACGCATTCAAGATTTGAGTTTGAATAACTTCATCAAGACTTAGATCCTCTTCAAAAGCATCAAGTCTCAGCTGCATTAAAGCTCTCCATTGAACTTTCTCACAAAACTAGAAGCTTAAAGGGACTAAAATTTATGAATACACTCCACTGTATAGCCTTTCCTCTGATTTCTCTTCATGAAGTTCCCTTGGCCTTTAGGGCTTTCATGTTGCTCATGTTCCTTTAGAGCTAAGAAAACAGTGCTTTCCAAAAGAACTTATGTCCTGTGGCCACAGTTTTCATTGGTAAAGGAGCATAAACTTGGCATGATAAGTTTAGAATCAGGTCTTTTGTTGTATTGAGTCAACAATAAGAAAAAGAGAATGAAATTGAAGTGGTAAAAATACTTGAGGTCAGATCATACTCTCAGGGGTTATGTGGTTTAGAGGAAAGAGCCCTCGGCCTTAAAGTTAATAAGTTCTTACTCTGTCTCTTATGAGATATTCAGTAACTGGGAAAGTCACTGACCCTCTCTGAACCCTAACTTCATCTGTAAAGTAAATCTGATAATATTTTCCCTGCCTACCTCACAGGGTTGTTGTGAGGATCAACTGAAATAATGTACATAAAAAGGACTTATATAAAATGTGCAGTACACATGTTGGAGTCCTGTTACATAGTTGCCAGTCCTTCCTTCAGCTCTTGGACCTAGGAAGGTAGGTGATTTAAAGCACACTGAAAGCATGCACCATGTCTGGGCTGGATACATATTAATAAGGCTGTTAAATTTTGTTTTCTCTGAATACTAGAATACTCTCGTGGGCTAATTATAAGGAAGAAAACTATAAATTTCCCTAAAATGTAGCATTGGTAATGCCTTAGAGAAGTTATATGTTATAACTTATTCATGTTTGCAAAATTTATTTACTAAGTTTTGGCCAGCAATTTTTTTTAATGAAAGAACAGCAGAAAATTTCACAATACATCTAAAATGGTAAGAGTAAATATTGTTTTAGCTATATATGTGTGAATGTGTGTATGTTTGTGTATTTGGTCATTAAATAAAATGCTTTTTTCCTATGAGTTGCAGTCACTGATCTAGGAGTATCATTGGAGTACTAATGCCTTTCTGGGCATTTGAATTCTTAGGAGATTCAGTGTTTATTTTCACTTCATACTACTACTTGTGACAAAGGAATTAACAATATCAGTTTGACTTTTGGTCTAATTAATGAGATACTTTTTAATTTTAAAGCACCGAGAAAGCCTATAGGCCTTCAGGGTATTTTTTATTTAATATTCTAATCCCATCTGTTCTTTACACCCAGACTGTTAGAACATGTACAATTGGTTCAATCTCATACTAGTATAAAGATTGTATGAAATTTCTTTGCTTTTTAAAATTTTTTACTTTATCTTTCTGGCCTAATAGAAACCAAAGAAGTCCTAATTAGTTTACATTATTTGAGGACTCCTTGAAGATGGCTATAGAGAATATAGGAATTTGATGGTTTCTAGAAGAGAAAAATGACAATTTTTCTTTCTCTGAGTAACTGAGTTTATCCTTAATGATTTAAGATAAAGAAGTCACTAGCATAAACTTATTCAACTGTTTCTCTAAAAACAGATACCTATCTTTTTGGTAATAGCATCAGTTAGGAAATGGTGACTTATCTATGAATAGTAGGGAATGCCTTCTTCCAAGACTTGTAGATTTCAATTATAATTCTTTTTTTTTTTTGGTATTATTAATGTATAATTACACGAGCAACATTATGGTTACTAGACCCCCCCTATTATCAAGTCCCCACCACACACTGCATTGCAGTCACTGTCCATCAGCATAGTAAGATGTTATAGAATCACTACTTGTCTTCTCTGTGTTATACTGCCTTCTCCGTATCCACCCCCCTACATTATGTGTGCTAATAGTAATACCCCTTTTTCCCCCTTATCCCTCCCTTCACACCCATCTTCCTCAGTCTCTTTCCCTTTGGTAACTGTTAGTCCATTCTTGGGTTCTGTGAGTCTGCGGATGTTTTGTTCCTTCAGTTTTTCCTTTGTTCTTATACTCCACATATGAGTGAAATCATTTGATACTTGTCTTTCTCCGCCTGGCTTATTTCACTGATCATGATACCTTCTAGCTCCACACATGTTGTTGCAAATGGTAGGATTTGTTTTCTTCTTATGGCTGAATAATATTCCATATGTACCACATCTTTATCCATTCATCTACTGATGGACACTTAGGTTGCTTCCATTTCTTGGCTATTGTAAATAGTGCTGTGATAAACATAGGGGTGCATATGTCTTTTTCAAACTGGGCTGCTGCATTCTTAGGGTAAATTCCTAGGAGTGGGATTCCTGGGTCAAATGGTATTTCTATTTTGAGTTTTCTGAGGAACCTCCATACTGCTTTCCACAATGGTTAAACTAATTTGCATTCCCACCAGCAGTGTAGGAGAGTTCCCTTTTCTCCGCATCCATGCCAACATTTGTTGTTGTTTGTGTTTTGGATGTTGGCCATCCTCACTGGTGTGAGGTGATATCTCATTGTGGTTTTAATCTGCATTTCTCTGATGATTAGCGATGTGGAGCATCTTTTCATGTGCCTGTGGCCATCTGAATTTCTTCTTTAGAGAAATGTTTATTCATGTCCTCTGCCCCTTTCTTAATTGGATTATTTGCTTTTTGTTTGTTAAGGTGTGTGAGTTCTTTATATATTTTGGATGTCAACCCCTTATCAGATACATCATTTATGAATATATTTTCCCATACTGTAGGATGTCTTTTTGTTCTACGGATGGTGTCCTTTGCTGTACAGAAGCTTTTTAGTTTGATATAATCCCACTTGTTCATTTTTGCTTTTGTTTCCCTTGCCCAGGGAGATATGTTCATGAAGTTGCTCATATTTATGTCCAAAGATTTTTGCCTATGTTTTTTTCTAAGAGTTTTATGGTTTCATGACTTACATTCAGGTCTTTGATTCATTTTTTTTTTGGTATCGTTAAAGTACAATCACTTGAACAGCATTATGGTTACTAGACCCCCTATTATCAAGTCCCCCCACATACCCCATTACAGTCACTGTCCATCAGTGTAGTAAGATGCTATAGAATCATTACTTGACTTCTCTGTAAATACTGCCTTTCCCTTCTCTCCCCCCCTGCTACATTATGTGTGCTAATCGTAATGCCCTGTTTCCCCCCTTATCCCTTCCTTCCCACCCATCCTCCCCAGTCCCTTTTCCTTTTGTAACTGTTAGTCTGTTCTTGGGTTCTGTGAGTCTGCTGCTGTTTTGTTCCTTCAGTTTGTCTTTGTTCTTATACTCCACAGATGAGTGAAATCATTTGATACTTGTTTTCTCCACCTGGCTTATTTCACTGAGCATAATACCCTCTAGCTCCATCCATGTTGTTGCAAATGGTAGGATTTGTTTTCTTTTTATGACTGAATAATATTCCATTGTGTATATGTACCACATCTTCTTTATCCATTCATCTACTGATGGACACTTAGGTTGCTTCCATTCCTTGGCTATTGTAAATAGTGCTGTGATAAACATAGGGGTGCATATGTCTTTTTGAGACTGGGAAACTGCATTCTTAGGGTCAATTCCTAGGTGTGGAATTCCTGGGTCAAATTGTATTTCTATTTTGAGTTTTTTGTGGAACCTCTATACTGCTTTTCACAATAGTTGAACTAATTTACATTCCCACCAGTAGTGTAGGACGGTTCCCCTATCTCCAAATCCTTGCCAAGATTTGTTGTTGTTTGTCTTTTGGATGTTGGCCACCCTAACTGGTATGAGGTCATATCTCATAGTGGTTTTAATGTGCATTTCTCTGATGATTAGGGATGTGGAGCATCTTTTCTTGTGCCTGTTGGCCATCTGAATTTCTTCTTTGGAGAAGTGTCTGTTCAGCTCCTCACCATTTTTTAATTGGCTTCTTTGCTTTTTATTTGTTGAGGTGTGTGAGCTCTTTATATATTTTGGATATCAACCCCTTATAGGATATGTCATTTATGAATATATTCTCCCATACTCTAGGATGTCTTTTTGTTCTGCTGATAGTGTCCTTTGCTGTACAGAAGCTTTTTAGTTTGATATAGTCCCACTTGTTCATTTTTTATTTTGTTTCCCTTGCACGGAGAGATATGTTCATGAAGAAGTTGCTCAGTGTTTATGACCAAGAGATTTTTGCTATCTTTTTCTAAGAGTTTTATGGTTTCGTGACTTACATTCAGGTCTTTGATCCATTTTGAGTTAACTTTTGTGTATGGGGTTAGACAGTAATCCAGTTTCATTCTCTTACATGTAGCCATCCAGTTTTGCCAACACCAGCTGTTGAAGAGGCTGTCATTTCCCCATTGTATATCCATGACTCCTTTATTGTATATTAATTGACCATATATGCTGGGGTTTATATCTGGGCTCTCTTTTCTGTTCCACTGGTCTATGGGTCTGTTCTTGTGCCAGTACCAAATTGTCTTGATTACTGTGGCTTTGAAGTCAGGGATCATAATTCTCCCAGCTTTATTCTTCCTTCTCCAGATAGCTTTGGCTATTCGGGATCTTTTGTCGTTCCATATGAGTTTTAGAACTGTTTGCTCTAGTTCATTGAAGAATGCTTGTTGGTATTTTGATAGGGATTGCATTGAATCTGTAGATTGCTTAGGAGGGATGACCATTTTGAAAATATTAATTATTCTTATCCATGAGCACAGGGTTTGTTTCCATTTATTGGTATCTTCCTTAATTTCTCCTGAGTGTCTTGTGGTTTTCAGAGTATAGATCTTTCACTTCCTTGGTTTGGTTTATTCCTAGGTATTTTATTCTTTTTGATGCAATTGTGAATGGAATTGTTTTCCTGATTTCTCTTTCTGCGAGTTCATCCTTAGTGTATAGGAATGCAACAGATTTCTGTGTATTAATTTTGTATCCTGCAACTTTGCTGAATTCAGATATTAGATCTACTAGTTTTGGAGAGGATTCTTTAGGGTTTTTTATGTACAATATCATGTCATCTGCAAACAGGGACAGTTTGACTTCTTCCTTACCAATCTGGATGCCTTTTATTTCTTTGTGTTGTCTGATTGCCGTGGCTAGGACCTCTAGAACTATGTTGAATAAAAGTGGGGAGAGTGGGCATCCTTGTCTTGTTCCTGATCTTAAAGGAAAAGCTTTCAGCTTCTCACTGTTAAGTATAATGCTGGCTGTGGGTTTGTCGTATATGGCCTTTATTATGTTGAGGTACTCACCCTCTATACCCATTTTGTTGAGCATTTTAATCATGAATAGATGTTGAGTTTTGTTAAATGCCTTTTCAGCATCTATGGAGATGATCATGTGGTTTTTGTCCTCCTTTTTGTTGATGTGGTGGATGATGTTGATGGATTTTTTGAATGTTGTACCATCCTTGCATCCCTGGGATGAATCCCACTTGATCATGGTGGATGATCTTTTTGATGTATTTTTTAAATCAGTTTGCTAATATTTTGTTGAGTATTTTTGCATCTATGTTCTTCAGGGGTATTGGTCTGTAATTTTCTTTTTTTGTGGTGTTTTTGCCTAGTTTTCTCATTAGAGTGATGCTGGCCTCATAGAATGGGTTTGTAGTGTTCCTTCCTCTTCTACTTTTTGGAAAACTTTAATGAGGATGTATATTAAGTCTTCACTAAATGTTTGATTAAATTCAGCAGTGAAACCATCTGGTCCAGGAGTTTTGTTCTTAGGTAATTTTTAATTACCAACAATTTCTTTGGTGGTAATTGGTCTATTCAGATTTTCTGTTTGTTCCTGGGTCAGCCTTGGAAGGTTTTATTTGTCTAGAAAGTTGTCTATTTCTTCTTGGTTATCCAGTTTGTTACCATAAGATTTTTCATAGTATTCTCTCATAATTCTTTGTATTTCTGTGGTGTCTGTAGTGGTTTTTCCTCTCATTTTTTATTCTGTTTATGTATGTAGACTCTCTTTTTTTCTTGATAAGTCTGGCTAGGGGTTTATCTATTTTGTTTATATTCTCAAAGAACCAGCTCCTGCTTTCATTGATTTTTTCTATTATTTTATTCTTCTGGATTTTATTTATTTCTGCTTTAATCTTTATTATGTCCCTCCATCTACTGACTTTGGGCCTCATTGTTCTTCCTTTTCTAGTTTCATTAATTATGAATTTAGACTGTTCATTTGGGATTGTTCTTCTTTCCTGAGGTAGGCCTGCATTGCAATATATTTCCCTCTTAGCACGGCCTTTGCTGCATCCCACAGATTTTATGCTGTTGAATTATTGTTGTCCTTTGTTTCCATATATTGCTTGATCTGTTTTTATTTGGTCATTGATCCATTGATTATTTAGGAGCATGTTATTAAGCCTTCATATGTTTGTGGGCTTTTAATTTTCTTTGAGTAATTTATTTCTTGTTTCATACCTTTGTAATCTGAGAAGCTGGTTGGTACAATTTCAATCTTTTTTAATTTACTGAGGCTGTTTTTGTGGCCTAGTATATGATCTATTCTTGAAAATTTTCCATGTGCACTTAGGAAGAATGTGTATCCTGTTGCTTTTGGATGGAGTGTTCTGTAGATGTTCGTTAGGTCCATGTATTCTAATATGTTGTTCAGTGCCTCTGTCTCTTTACTTATTTTCTGTCTGGTTGATCTGTCCTTTGGAGTGAGTGGTGTGTTGAAGTCTCCTAAAATGAATTCTTTGCATTCTATTTCCCCCTTTAATTCTGTTAGTATTTGTTTCACATATGTAGGTGATCCTGTATTGGGTGCATAGATATTTAGAATAGTTATATCCTCTTGTTGGACCCCTTTGTCATTATGTAATGTCCTTCTTTGTCTCTTGTTTCTTTCTTTGTTTTGAAGTCTATTTTGTCTGATACTGTACTGTAACTTCTACTTTTTGGTCCCTATTGCATGAAATATCCTTTTCCATCCCTTCAGTTTTAGTCTGTGTATGTCTTTGGGTTTGAAGTGAGTCTCTTGTAGGCAGCATATCGATGGATTTTTTTTTTATCCATTCAGTGACTCTACATCTTTTGATTGGTGCATTCAGATCATTTACATTTAGGGTGATTATCGATAGGTATGTACTTATTGTCCTTGCAGGCTTTAGAATCGTGGTTATTACAAACTTCGTTTGCTATTACATACATAACCGAAAGATTCTTTTTTTTTTCTCCTTTTTCTTCCTCCTCCATTCTTTGTATGTTATGAATCATATTCTGTACTCTTTGTCTGTCTCTTGGGTGACATGTATTTAGCCTTAATAATACTTCCATCTATAGGAGTCCCTCCAAAATGCACTGTAGAGGTGGTTTGTGGGAGGTAAATTCTCTCAGCTTTTGCTTATCTGAAAATTGTTTAATCCCTCCTTGAAATTTAAATGGTAACCTTGCCAGGTAGAGTATTCTTGGTTCAAGGCCCTTCTTCTTCATTGCACTAAATATATCATTCCACTCCCTTCTTGCCTGTAAGGTTTCTGTTGAGAAATCTGATGATAGCCTGATGGGTTTTCCTTTGTATGTGATCTTTTTTCTCTCTCTAGCTGCTTTTAAAAGTCTGTCTTTATCATTGATCTTTGACACTTTAATTATTATATGTCTTAATGTTGTCTTCCTTGTGTCCCTTGTGTTGGGAGATTTGTGCACCACCAGGCTTGAGAGAGTATCACCTTCCCCAGACTGGGGAAATTTTCAGCAATTACCTCCTCAATGACACTTTCTATCCCTTTTTCTCTCTCTTCTTCTTGTATGCCTATTATGGGAATATTGTTCCATTGGATTGGTTGCACAGTTCTCTCAATATTCTTTCATTCTTAGGAATTCTTTTTTCTCTCTTTGCCTCAGCTTCTTTGTATTCCTCTTCTCTAATTTCTATTCCACTACATCTAATCTGCTTTTAAATCCCTCCATTGTATGTTTTATTTCAGGTATGGAATTTCTTAATGATTGAATCTCTGTCTTAAATTTGTTCCTGAGTTCTTGACTATTTTCTGTACCTCCATAAGCAAGTTTATGATTTTTATTTTGAACTCTCTTTCAGGAAGATTGGTGAGTTTAGTTTCATTTAGCCGTTTTCTGGGGTTTGCAAGATTTTGGTCTGAACCATGTTCTTTTGACGTTTCATATTTCTGTGTGGTGCCCTCTAGTGCCCAGAAGCTCCAGTCTCTGGAGCTGTTCAACCCCTAGAGTAAGGATGGGGGTCGTAGGGGAGCAGAGCTGGTGCCCTGTTTCGTGAGGTCTGCTCTGTTCGTGAGGTCTGTATGCCGTCTGGTGCAGCCTTCTTTCCTGTTGCTATGTTAGGGTTAGGTCTTTTAACTATATTTTCTCACTATCTGTGTTTTGGGAGGAGTTCTCTGTCTCACCTCTCACGCTGCCATCTTGAACCTCCTCAATTATAATTGTTTAGTGCTGTAGCATATTGGAAAATCATACTTGGTGTCCTGCGATTACTTAAGATTTGTTGAAATGTTATAGAAAATGTTGATTTTCCCTGCTTACAAATGTATAAGTGTATATAATCCTAGCAACATGAATATTTATCAGAAGATTTAAAATGTAGAATTCAACTTCTTTATTTTTCTGAACAGTCATATCCACATTTCATGCATTGGTTGAAAAGAACAAAGTGCATAGATTGTGCAGGTTTAAGCTCTTTCATGCATGACAGTTGGCAACAGAGGCATAAGGGCTCATCATCATTTTTGATTGGTTTTTTGTTGTTCCTCCCCTCAAAAGAATCACATTATTTGTCTACAAAAAGGGTCAAGAAAAGTAGGCAGACTCCTTGACCTTCTTCCTAAACCATCATGAATCTAATACATCATCAAATTCTGTCTTTTCTGCCCCCTAAGTATCTTTCAAACTGTACATCTCTTTCCATTCTCAGGTTCAGTACCTGTACTTATGCTGCTGTCTTCTTTGTCTACACCTCTGTGATAGCTCTCGACTGTTTCTTGTATTCACTCTTCCCTCCACTAATCTCTTTGCTTTTAGAGTCATCTTTAAAAAATACAACTATAATCTTTTTGGTATCCTGCTTTAAACTCTTGGTATCTTTTTGCTTTAGCTTCAACCCCAAATCTTCAGTCATTCTTTGCTTACTTAGCTCCAGGCACAATAATCCTCCAATTCCCTGAAGATGCCATTCTTTCTTTCTTCAGGGATTTTTGCAGATACTTTTTGCATGGAATGCTCTCCTTCCTCTTATCCCTCGTCACTTAACTCACTTCTGTCTCACTTTAAATATTTTTTTCTTCTAAGAAGACCCCCCACAACTCAGACTAGATTAGACCTCCCTCCCTCGTTATTTTTTCAAAAAGAACCCAGTTCATCTCACACCCAGCATAGTTTAATTATTTGCTTAATCATTTGTTAATATTCTTACTCACAAGACTAAAGCTTCATGAGGGCAAGAACTGATGTTTTGTTGACCACTGTATGCCCAGTGCTTAGGAAAATCCTAGTAAGTAATATGAATTCCATAAATATTTGTGGACTAATTCTTCCCACAGCTACCTGTTTTCATTTAGATATTTTAGGTACTGTAAATTCTAGGTTATTTAGCTTGTTCTGTTCAGAAACCTCCAATTGCTTCCAATCTCACTTTAGCTATAAGCCACAGTCCTTAGAAAGGTCTCCTCTTATCTCTCTAATACCACCTAACAGTCAGCCCCAGGCACTTTCGTCCCCTAGCTGATCCTCAGAAATGCAGTTTTCTTCTGCCTTGGGAACTTTTAACTGATATTCCCTGTGCCTGGAATGCTCTTACCTTGGATATCTGTGTGGTTTAATCCCTTATCTTCAGATCCTTCAGATCATGATTTGTAACCTCAAAGCCCTTTCTGGCTGTCTTATTTAAAATGTAACTCCCCTCCACCCCCACCCCCATGGCATCTGTATCTCATTTCCCTGCTTTGTATTTCTCCATTATCTCTGCCTGTAATACTACTCACTAGTGTTTCCCGCAGCACCCAGAACAGTGTCTGACACATAGTAGGTACTTAGAACATAGTCATCAAATGAATGAATTCAACTTGTACCACAGAGGTGCATATGTGGGACAATAAACCTATAACCTGAATTATGGGAACTTAATATTTTTAAATGATTTTAAAAGGTGAGTTGATTATAATTTATATGTTTCTCTGTTCTAAAAATAGTTGAAATGGCTTCTAAAAATGCATATAGTACAGTAGGATGAAGATACATAAAGAGAGCAAAACAAAGAAAATGTAATAGAACATTAAATTGGGTAGAGTTAATGTAGAGAATGTTCTCCATAGTGGCTAAAGGCAGGTTGCAAATTCATTAAAGAGTTAGCTTGCACAGAAATGATAATTGGACTGGGATCATGAATTTTGTTTTGTGGCATAGGCCACAGACGTTTGAGTCTTACATAGGAACCCAGAAAATGTACTCTATTTAACTGTAAGAAATCATGAAATACTCTTCTAAAAAAAACTTGCTTTCTGCTTTAGGAAATTTCCTATTGGTATAAAATGTATGCAATCTATCCGTAATAAAATCTCTGCCAAATGTGAGAGATGACAGTCATGGCTACCAGCCTGCCTCTGTTTATATTTTCCCTAGGACATTTCCAAGGTTGATTGAAACTTAGGAATTGGGTATTTTTGAAAGTCCACTGTCAAAGATACCAATCAGGGCATTTATTACTCTAGTTTCTGTGACTCTAATCATGAGGTAGTATGAGATTTCAGTGGTTGTGGCTTCATTCCTTTGGAGGTAGATAATTGGCAGCTTAGATTTTTCATTTTGTACTACATATGTATATCAAACCATTATATTGTACGCCTTAAATTAATACAAGGTTACATGTTGAGTGTATCTCAATAAAACTGGGGGAAAAATAAGTTTTTATATAATCAACAACTAAATGTTGGAGTGGAGGGTTGAGAGTAAAGCAGGTGAAGTAGACTTCAGGAGATCTCTCACCAATATAATAACCAAAGCAGAGCTATCTTGTGTGTCTCCATGAAGTTAAATGGGACATTATACATTATACAGGACATGTCTTTCTGTTCATATATTTCTGTTTGTGTTCCTAAATCTATTATGTCCCCCCTTTTTTTTATCATTTAAAACTGAGTCTGCAACTTGTGGAGATACACGCAGGCTGGAGATAAAGCCGGGGATGTGGTGGGAGTGAACCACAGACCTTTCAGTAAACTCTGCAGTTCTTCATTAAGCAAAGTTGGTATTTTAAGACTATTTAGCTAAGTGGTATTCCACTGACAAAATATGCTTTTATTGAACTTTCTCATATTTTTTACCTTTCTCCTTTCAATCTTTGACCTGGAGATTAACAGTACTTCTTAAGGACAAATCTTCTGTCCTACCCCATTTGCCAGGGTTGAAAGAGGGGAACTAAACCAACATTAGACTTTTAGAGAAATAATGAAAAACTGTATTAAAAAAAAAAAAGTCCAACATATTTCAAAGAAAGAATATGAGGAGGCATAATAAGAACACAGAATCATTAAAATGGGCAAGTCTCATAAAGGGAAAGTAATTTTACCAAAAGTATCAAGTATAAGATGATGATTAAAATATCAAATTAGGGTATATTCTATAAAGATACTGTTCTAACTAATTTAAAGTGTACTAATTGTGCTAATTTTACTTTCTAGAACTTCATGTTCTATTTTAAAGAAATCAAGCATCTCTTCATTTTGGCATCTCAAAGTTTAACAGTAGAAAACCTGAAGAAAGAACTATTAGTGTAAAAATAATGCAAAGGTCATCACATCTTCTAGCATAAGTGATGCAGAAGCAGAAAGATCTTGTTCTCAGTAAAGTGTTGAGGTGGCAGAAAGGAACTATCTCCCCAGCTTTGCTGACACAAATTTTGCTACAGTTAGGAGAGAAAAATGTGCCCACACTTTTAATTCAATATTTCCTAAACTATGTTACTCAGAATGACTGACATACATAAAAGAGACTGGAAAGCAAAAGGGTTCTTAAATGAGGTAAGTTTGGAAAATGTTGCTGTTTTGAATTTTATAATGCATATTAGTATTTCCCATGCTTATGAGTGTCCAGAACACTTTTTGCTCATAAAGTCTTAATAACTCGTGGAATAGTGTTTCAGGAAATGCTGTTCTAGATTTAAAAATAAATTTATAATATATATACACACATATCCAGATGTACAATAGTATATTTTACAATAATAAGATTTGATATACTGTAAGCTATATGAATCCTGATTACCAACAAAATTTTTATCCAATATCCCTAACAGATAGAGATGTTAAAATCTTAAAGTTATTCCAAACTTGGTAGATATGTACTAAATTGAATGCATGGTCATTAAATAATTCGTACAGCCCTGACATTGATAATCACTTACCTTTTCCTGGAAAGATAAAAAAAAAGATAAAAACTTTTCACCCAGTTTTTCTTTACTTGGCTTCCAGTGCATCATACCCTTTGGAATTTCCTCTGACTATTCCTTCTTGTCTTCTCTGTCAGTTTCTCATTTTCTTAACCTCTAAATGCTGTGGTGGCCTAGAATTCAGTCCTAGGACCTTATCTCTTTTCTACCTAGACTCATTTCTCTTGATCTTACTTATTCCCAAGGCCTTAATACCATATTTACTTAAACATTTTTATTTCCAACTTGGACCTCCTCTCTGAACTCCAGACTTGTACATACAACTGCCAACTTAACACTGAAACATTTGTATGCCTAGTTTTCATCTCAAATATAATATGTTCAAAAGTGAACTCCTACTCTTCCCTCCCATTAAACTTCTTTCTGGTTTTTCCATCTCATTAACAAATGCGCTCTTTCCTATTTCTCAGCCTGAAAATTATCCTTGACTCCTCTTTCTCTCAGACCTTTAATACGATCCTTTAGAAAGTCCTGTTGACTCTATGCTACAAATACAACCAGATTTGCTGAAATTGTTCATTTCAGCAGTTGCCTCCTAATTTATCTTCTTGCTTCTGCTCATGCTCCTTTCAGTCTATTTAAGCACAGCAGCCGGAGTGATCCTATTAAAACAGAAGTCACATCAATTCACTCCACTCAGAACTCTAATAGCTTCCTATCTTCCTAATAAAAACTCTTTGTTTTCTAGACATGGTTTTAGATTTTTAAAAATTATTTATGAAAATTAAATAAAAAATTCTCAGATCTAAAAAAGTTTATGTTAAATTAAGAGATGAGAGTTTTGTTTCTGTTTAGGATGTAGAAAATTGTAAGAGAACATCTCTCCTACCCTAACAGTGAGAAAAGGCCTGATAACGCACAAAGTCATTTCTCTTGAGCCCAGTAGAGTTGAGGTCACAAGGCAGTCAGGTGAACTGAAATCCCAAGAGGCACAAGCCCTTCTGTGGAGAGATGGGACACAGGACCTGTTTTTACCTTTGGCAGAGCATGGGAGGAAGAAGCAGCTACTATAAAAGTGGATAAGAAGAAACCAGCTAAAATTTTAATGAATTCTTTAAGTCTGAGTATGGGCGAGAGTAACAGCAGTAGAATAGCAGAATTTTGCAGTAGTAGAATAGCAGAATATTAACAGAGTAATAGAGTAATTGGGAGCTCCAGACATGAGAGTGTGCATTCATTTTAAGCTCTTTTCTATGAGTTCCTTGTGTCAGATTCCTAGGACTGCCAAAACAGAAATACCACAAACTAGAGTGACTTAAAACAGCAGAAATTTATTCTGTTACAGTTCTGGATGCTAGAAGTCCACAATGAATTAAGTTAGTGGGCCATGCTCTCTCTCTGAAGGACGTAAGGAAGAATCTGCTCCATGCCTTTCTCTCATCTTCTGGTGTTTGCTGGCATTCCTTGGTTTGTGGCAACATAGCTCTGTCTCTGCCTCCATCTTCACATGGCTGTCTTCCTAATGTGTATGTGCCTGTGTCTCTGATTTTTCTATCTCTGTTACTATCTTAACCATTTCAGCATATAGTACAGTAGTATTAACTATATGCACATTGTGCTGTGGACCTCGGGACTTTTTCATCTTGCAAAACTGAAGCTCTATACCCATTGAAAAACTGCTCTTTTCTCCCCCGCCTAGCCCCTGGCAACCACCATTCCATGTTCCATTTCCAAGAGTTTGGCTACTCTGGATACCTCATGTAAGTGGAATCACACACTGTTATCTTTTTGTGACTGGCTTATTTCACTAAAATAATGTCCTCCAGATTCATTCATGTTGTAATATATGACAGGATTTTCTTCTTTTTAAGGCTGGATAATATTCCATTGTATGTATATAACACATTTTCTTTATCCATTCATCCACTGATGGACATTTAGTTTGCTTCCCCCTCTTGGCTGATGTCAATAATTTTGCAAAGAACACAGAAGTGCAAATACCTCTTCAAGATCTGTTTTCTATGCTGGATCACATGATAGTTCACATGATAGTTCTATATTTAATTTTTTGAGAAACTTCACTACTATTTTCCAGAGCAGCTGCAACATTTTTACATTCCTATTAATAATGCACAAGGTTTCCAATTTTTCCTCATCCTCACCAACACTTGTTATTTTCTGTTTTTTTTAATAGTGTATTATAATGGATGTGAGGTAATATCTCATTGTGGTTCTGATTTGCACTTCACTGATAATTAGTGAATTTGAGGATCTTCTTATGTGCTCTTTGGCCATTTATATATCTTCTTTGGAGAAATTTCTATTCAAATCTTTTGCCCATTTTTAAGTTGGATTTTTTATTGTTTTTACTATTATTGAGTTATAGGAATTCTTTATATATTCTGGATATTAACCCCTTTTCAGATAATATGGTTTGCAAATGTTGGCAAGTATTTTCTCCCATTCTGTAGGTTGCCTTTTCACTCGTTTCCCTTGCTACACAGTTGTTAAGTGCAGTGTAGTCCTCCGTTTGTCTCTGTTTGCTTCTGTTGCCTGTGCTTTGGGTTTCATATTCAAGAAATCATTGCCAAATCAAATGTGATGACTTTTCACCTGTTTTCTTCCAGGAGTTTTATAGTTTCAGGTCATATGTTTAAGGTTTAATCCATTTTGAGTTAACATTTGTATATGGTATCAGTTTTCCCTATACTCTTTGTTGAAGAGAGTATTCTTTCCCCATTGTGTAGCCTTGGCTCCCTTGTTGAAGAACATTTGACCATATTCATGAAAGTTTGTTTCTGGGTTTTCTGTTTTGTTCCATTGGTCTATATGTCTGTCTTTATGCCAGAACCATACTGTTTTGATTTGTAGATTTGTAGTACGTTTTGATAGGGATTACATTAAAGTGTAGATTGTTATGGGTAATATGGACATCTTAGCAATGGTAAGTCTTCCACTCCATCAACACAGGTTATCTTTCCATTTATTTGTGTTTTCTTTAATTTTTTTTTGTTAATGTTTTGTAGTTTTCAGTGTAGAGGTCTTTTGCTTCCTTGATTACATTTATTCGTAAGTATTTTACTTATTGATGCTATTGTAAATGGAATTTTCTTAATTTCCTTTTCAGATCGTTCATTGTTAATGTATAGAAACACTAGATTTGCATGTTTATTTTATATCCCGTAACTTTGTTGAATCATTTATTAGTTCCAGCAGGGTTTTTTTGGGGAATCTAGGGTTTTCTACATATAAGATCATATCATCTGTAACCAGAGACATGGTCTTATTCTTTTCCAATTTGGATACCTTTTCTTTCTTTTTTTTCTAGTCTCTATTTTGTTTATTACTGCACTAATCTTTATTTTCTTCCTTCTTCTAATTGAGTTTTGCCTTTTTCTAGTTTCTTGAGGTATAAAGTTAGGCTTTTTGATTGGAAATCTTTCTTCTTTTTTAATGTAGATATTTACCACTATAAAGCCCCCTCCTATTACTGCTTTTGTTACATCTCATAAGTTTTGGTATGTTGTGTTTTTGTTTTCATGTGTCTCAAAATAGTTTCAAACTTCCCATGTTATTTTTTTCTTTGACCGATGGTTGTTCAAGAATGTGTTGTTTAATTTCCACATATTTGTGAATTTTCCCATTTGTATTCTTCAGCTCCAGAATTTCTGTTTGGTTCTTTTTTATATATTCTATCTTTGTTGATATTCTCACTCACTTTATTCATCATTCTGATTTTCTTTAGTTGTCTAGATTGTACCACATTGAGCATCCTTTTTTTTAAATTGAAGTATAGTTGATACACAATATTATATTGGTTTCAGGTATACAGCACGGTGGTTCAACAGTTACATGTATTATTAAATCCTCACCCCCAACTAGTACAGTTACTATCTGTCACCATAGAAAGATGTTACATACCATTGACTATATTCTCTATCCTGTATTTTCATCCCTGTGACTAATTTATATTATGCTTGAGATTTTGTGTCCCTTTACCTCCATCCACCAACCCCAATTCCTCCCCAGTGGTAACCACCATCACTTCTCAGTGTCTCTGAGTCTTCTACTGCTGTTCTGTTCATTTTGTCTTGTTTTGTTTTTAGATTCCACATGTAAGTGAAATAATATGGTATTTGTTTTTCTCCACCTGGCTTATGTCACTTAGCATAAAACCCTCTAGGTCTATCCGTGTGTTCGCAAATGGCAGGATTTCTTTCTTTTTTAGTACACCGAGCATCTTTAAGCTGATATTTTGCATTATTTGTTAGGTTATTAATAGACCTACATTTCTTTAGGTTGGTTTCTAAAGATTAGTTTTGCTGCTTTGGGCCATTTCCCTGTTTCTTCGTATGCCTTACTTTTTTTTTTTTTTTATAATTTATTTTATTTTAGTATCATTAACCTA